>JAZKJV010006473.1:0-675688 GCA_037367405.1 Ottelia alismoides
TAGCAATGGATTTGAGTACATCTTGTTAGCGGTTGATTATTTATCTATATGGGTAGAGGCTATTCCAACCCGAACCGCAAATAGTAAAACCGTCTGTAAGTTTATCAAGGATAACATCATTGCAAGTTAGGGATACCGAAAGTTTTGATTTCTGATGGAGGTAGCCACTTCGTGAATAATGAAATGAGATCTTTGGCTAAAGAGTATAAATTTGAGCATAGAATAGCCAACCCATATCATCCACAATCTAATGGCATGGCAGAGGTTTCTAATAGAGAGGTGAAGGGTATTCTTCAGAAGTTGCTTCGTCCAGATAGGTAGAACTGATCGAAACTGTTGAAACAGGTTCTGTGGGCCTATAGGACCGCCTATTAAGACTCCACTCGGTACTTCACCTTTTAAAATGATCTATGGCAAGCCATGTCATCTACCTGCAGAATTGATTCACAATCAGAATGGGCGATCAAAAAGTTGAACTGGAGTTGTCACCTTGGGAAATTATATCGAGATTTAAATCTGAATGAGCTAATTGAAATCCGAAATCGAGCATATGACAACAGTGTGATCTATAAGGACAAGGTCAAGAGATGGCATGATAGACACATTCGAGATAAAACCTTTGCCCCAGGGCAGAAAGTATGGTTGTTTAATGCTCGGTTAAAGATTTTTCATGGGAAACTTAAATCAAAATGGACGGGTCCCTACATTGTCATCGATGTGCATACCAATGGAAGTGTGGATATTGCCGAACGCAAAGATGATGCACAACCTTTCTCAGTGAATGGACAATTGCTGAAGCCATATATATAATCATCCAAAGAGCAGACAGTTCAAGTTGAGGTCATCTACTTCATGTAGAGCAAGGACATTGAAGATTTATCAGATCAATCCCACCCTCCCTCCCAACCACATCGACTGTCTTGTATAGCTTCTTCCTCTACTTAGGCCAAGGCTTAAGTATAGGGTGGGACTGATGCCATCTGTACATACCATTCTTCTCCTATCACTCGAATACTCCATTTCTACCCTTCTCCTATACTTAGGCTGACCAGAGCCTAAGTATAGGGGGAAGCGATACCCATCTGTATATACTCTCCTCATTTACATATCATGACCGCCTCTTGTGCGCTCTTCTTCTATACTTAGACTATTCTCAGTCTAAGTATAGCGGGGCAGACCATTGTATATAAAATTTTCACTCTCTTACGCTTAGACCGAGCTATGTCTTCATTACGCTTCTTGTGCTCTGAGGACACAACACTCGCTAAGTATAGGGGGTCTGTATATATACTGTATATATATATTAGCCATACCTCGTACTTTCGTGTAAGTCTATATGTATTTACGGGGTGGGTAACTAATTTAAAAAAAAAGAGAAGCTTGCTACTAACACTGACCATGCCCAAAATTTTTGAAAAAAAATCACAAAAAGAAAAAAATGTGTCTGCATTTCACACGCCTACACTTCGTCCAGCATGACATTCATTTGCATCTTTGAAAAGTCATCGGGTTCTGAACCGAGTTATGAGCCGAAATCGAGAGTGGTTTGGACTTGACCTTAATCCACATAATTTTCAAAGGAACTTCACCGAGAAATAGGATTTTAGAAGCTTCAGGTCTTTGACTTAATTCTTTTTGTTCAATATGACAATGTGTAGCGTTTGACTCTTAGTGTCTAACCTGGTCTCTTCATTCTGGATACAACTCTGGAATAGGGAATTAATTTGTACTCTCGCAAATATGCACTTAGCTCAACTCAGACGGGATGTTGGAACTGTGTGAGTTTCTTTTCTGGTAGCGTGGAAATCTAAAGATAGGAGTACGGGTTGAAATAAAGCGTCGGAAAAGGGATGGACAGCTGGGCACAATTTTTTCCAAGACCCAAAAAATGTACGGAAACAAAAAGATTCTATATCCGTAGGGCACAACAAGATCCAAGAAGAATCACCAAAAATTCCAAATACAAAGAAGCATTCTACCAAATAAATATCCGACCAGAAAGGTCCAAGCTTCAAGAAACCTACAGATCTTGGTGGAGACTCAGCTACAGTGGCCAGCTTCTCAAGGAGAGGTGACTACACTGGCCACCCTCCAGTTCTTTTCCCCTTCTTCTAACTTCTCCCCCAATTTGATTGTGAACACAACGCGACAAACCTTAGAAGGAAATATCTGATTCCCCGAGGACGAGTTACTGGAGAGGATCTTTGCGCGGTAGTCTGGCATTCTGGGTGGGAAGAGCTAATACCTTTCACACACATGAGTCGATTGTTTAATGTTCATAGGGAATACTTTGGGAAGAGGATTGATCTAAGATGACTTCTGAGCCGAAACTGTAGCAATGATGTGTAGAACTTGAAGGCTGTTGATTTTAAATTCTAAATCTCACAGAAGTTCCGCCACACTATTAATCCAAAGGTTGAATCTAGTCTCATTTTCACCTTCAGCTCATGATCTTGGTATGGAACCCAATCTCATTTCACTTCATGTCATTTCTTTTTGATGCTCAGGGACGAGCATGGTTTAAGTATAAGGGGACGATGAATCTCGAATTCATCACTCTAAATCTCATTTATTAAGCTCAATCCCTCAAAATCAACAGCATTTCTGCATATATTCTTCATAATTAGCATTCATGCATGTTTTCATAATAATTGCATTTTAGCACTAATTTCTGCAAAAAAATAAGAAGCCAAAAATCCCAGCCAAAATTGACTTGTAAATAGCCTAACTTCTCGGATTTTTAACTCATTCATGCTATCTCCGAATGACACAAAACTACTCCACTGTGTACATATCACTAACAAGAATAAATGGAAAATATAAAAAATAACTAACCCAAATAAGTGGACCAAAAACCCAAACCGTAGTTTCAAGATTTTCGGACTAAAAACCTCATATCTTCCTCATCCAGTGTTTGATTTAATCCTACTCACTTTTGAACTAATGTACATTCAATTACCTTCAAAACAAGACCAAGTTCAAGTGAATCAAAGCTCATATGTGAAAGTTGGGTTTGGGGCCTCTTTTGTACATTGTGTATTTTAGCAATTTTTGACCTGATATTTTATGGACGTATTTAACCTATTAATAAAAATCAAAAAAATTAGATTAATGTATAATTATTTATCTTTGATTTTACTATATTTTTCCGGATCTTTATCTGGTTTAAAAATGACATAAAAATTATAAAACACAAAAATGAAGGTATATTCTATGTACATGGGATACCCCAAAAATATCACGTTGTGCAATTGATCGATTTTGGTTTTGATGTCTTCATGAAAGTTGTAGATCTCATCTAGACAAGCAATGTTTGTGAAGAAAATTTTTTGATCCGAGGTCATTTGCTATTTATTTTGTATTTTATCTGGTGCTGACACGTGGCAGCTCCTGGGACCGCCATGTGTCAGTCATTTTTGGCTTATTTATTATCATTTTTTTAAAAAAATATAAAAATATAAAAAAATAAAAAATAAAAGGCCCCTCACGTGCAGCGCACGTGCCTCCCCTGCACGCGTACTGCACCTGCTCTATTGGTCCTTATACCCTCTCCGCTGCCACATGGCATGATCCCGGCCGTCCGGTCACGGCCGATCGGACAGCCGTTGTACGTCTTCAACCTCCTACCATTTCCCTTTTCATCCACCGCGATTTTCTCCGCCGTACACTCGCGATATCGCCAGCCACCTTCCATCTTTGCTCCGCCGCATCCAATCGCATCCCCCAGATCTCTCCGGTCATCCCCAATCGAATATTTCCCCAATCCCTTCGCGCATCGAATCGCCATCGATCTCATTCCTTCTTCAGCGCACCACCCATCGACTCATAAAAAGACTCCGTCGACCCTCATTTCCCATCCGCCGTTCAACATCAGAGGACCTCCTCTCCAGTCGTGACAACCGATGAAGCTCCGCTGCGGCGTGATCCGAGGTTCCACAAACTCGTTGTAGCCCTGCCTCCTCAGCCGCTGCTCTGCTCCGACAGTCGTTATCGAGCCCCCCTCTCCGCCCAGGTATCCTCCACTCCTCCGCTTCACCTCATTTTCATCTCCATCTCCGATCTCTATCTCTCTCGATCATCATCCTCACCTACATCCTCGCCATCGCCGACAACGTCAACCCCCGACCGTTTGTCAACCATCGCATCCACCGACCGACCCTCCACTTCACCATCTTCATCACACCACCGGAGCCCCACCAATCGCCACAGCCTCCATTGTCGACACCCTACGACTCCACCGCCGACAACGGCCATCTCCGTCTACGGCTACCTTTGACTTTTGAGCATCAACCAAGCCAAGACGCAACTCTGCCTCCTCCGCCTTTGCCATCGACGCATCTCCACCATTGCCCCCTGGTCGTGTGTCGGCCCGTCGTCAACTGTACGATCCTCGAGCAGCCTCCATCCAAGCCGTTGGCGACGTGCACTTCCCATCGTTGGATTCAAGCGCCCTCAACGATTCATATCCTCCTCGAACCTTCATCCGAGCCAACCTCCACGCCATCAGCTTCGGACCAAGTCGAGGCACGGAAGCACGCCACGTGGAGCGCCAAGCCTGACCTGCACCGAGCCTGCCAAGTGCACGTGACCTCTACGTGACCGGATGAGTATTTGCAACCAGACCCTTGGAGAATCTCTTAATTACACATAGCCCCAGCCGACCAAGGGTCACGTGCTTGGCACATGACCTCTTAGAAAAATTGTAGCATTACCCTCTATTTTATCGGTAATTGCACCTAGGTCCCTCTACTGCAACTTTTTATTCGTTATATTTATTGTAATTACACTTTCACCTTGTGTTCCCTTATTATTCTATACTCGTACATTGCATATTTTATTTATCCAGAAATAGCATGATGTTTGTCATTTAATTCTCTACGTTTTGACATATTGTGGACATTTTTGTGATTACTGGTTAATTAATAATTAATTGTTTTGTGGGAAATTGCATATTTCACCCAGTTTTTGCTCCGATTTTCATATTTGATTAACCATTGCTCGAAAAATTCCCAAAAATCATGTTGTAGAATTAATTGTGCGTGACATTGTGCCAAAAAATAATTTCATTTGTATACATAGTTTGCCTGTAAAAATCATTTTGCATATTTCAGTGTTTAATTTTTAATAGGCATTAGATCACACATTTTCGAGGTTTAGGATTTTTCTGAGATCAATCACCTAGTGATAAATCTTAGATAATTTTGTTCCTTGAAAATAAGTAGGTTTAATATTTATTATAATTAAATATTGAGATTCATTCTGTTTGTATTTGAAAATTCATAAAAAATTCATATTACATCCAAATTTCAAAAAAATTTCAGTGCATTCATTTCCTCATATTTTGCATCGCGGCCAAGTTTCATATTTTTAGGATACCGTTTGAGCGTAATTGACATTTTTAGTCCCTAAAATAGACAAACTTGCATATTGCATCCTTTATTGCATTAAATGTTCTAAAAAAACCTCCTTGAAAACCGCGCACGATTTTTGATAGACACGATTCTAGGTTGTTCCTTTGTCTCCTTGTGTTCGACCTTGGGACTTGCCTAAGTAGAATAAACATAAAACCGCATTGTTTAAAATTGACGAATATTTTTTGTGGTTATTTTCTTGACTGATTCCGATTGCCGCCTACAATGAAACGACATTATTTTTAAGCACGATCAGATAAAAACATCTTCTTAACAAGCGAATTTCGGACTTGTCAGATCACTTCCCACTACCATTAATTGATCAAATTTTGGAGAGATTGGATTGAAGAGAATATTTTTGCATTTTAGATGGGTATTCAGTCTATAATCAAGTAGCCATCGCCCTTGAAGATCAAGAAAAAACAAAATTCACTTGTCCCTTCGGTACGTATGCATTCAAGTGGGGCTTTGTAACACCGCTGTCATTTTTTCAACGGTGCATGATTGCTATTTTTACCGAAATGGTTGGAGATTTCCTGGAAGTATTTATGGATGACTTCTCTGACCATAGCGATTCATTCAGTGCTTGTCTTGTGCACTTAGATAGAGTCTTCAAATGAAATAGGTAAGCTAATCTGATGCTCTCTTAGGATAAAAGTCATTTTATGGTAAAAGAAGGTATCGCATTGGGACACGTCATCTCTAAGAAGGGAATGGAGGTTGACCCGACCAAACTGGATATGATTAAGAAACTCGAGCCACCAACCAATGCTATGGAAGACAGTCTTTTCTAGGGCATGTCTGATTTTATAAAAGATTAATTAAGTATTTTTTAAATATTGCCCAATCGCTGACCAAGCTCTTAGGGAAAGACATCGAGTTCACTATATATCATAAGTTTCTTGAGGCCTTCAAGCTGATTAAAAGAAAGATCATGGAATCTCCCATCCTACAAGCCCATGGCTGGTATCTTCCCTTTGAGATCATGACTGACACCTCTCATTTTGCAGTAGGGGTTGTGCTAAGATAGAGGAGAGAGGGAGTCCCTTATGCTATTCACTATGCAAACAAAGTTTTGGATCTTGCTCAGAAAATTATACTATGACAGAAAATAAAATGCTTGTTGTAGTATTTTCTTTAGAAAAATCCAACTCTCTACATTTAGGATCTAAGGTGACCGTATGCACAAATCATTTAGCCATCTGATACTCAATGACAAAGAAAGACATAAAAGGTATGTCTTCTCTGATGGACACTTCTACTTCACGAATTTGATTTGGTGATTAAGTATAGGCATGGAGTGAAGAATGTGGTGGTTGACCATTTTTTCCAGATCGAACAAGATACAATCCCGGATTCAGAATCGATCTATGAAAGCTCCTCAGGGCTGGCGAAAGTGCAAAATTGTCTGACTTAAGTCTAAATCTATATAATACCATTGGGAGGATTCGTTCCTTTTCTTCGAAGGATCGGATTGTATATAAAGAAGATGTATTACTTAGGAGGAATACCAAAGTGTCCTCAATCTATACCACATCTTGGAGGCAGGAGGACACCACTCCGGGAAGAGGACCGCTGAGAAGATACTGTAATGTAGATTTTATTGGCCGACCTTGTTTAATGATACCTGCAATTTTTTGAGGTCATAAATGGTCTATCAAAGAATGGGAGGGACAATTAGTCCCAAAGATGCCATGCCTATTCTACCAGTAGTCATTTGCGATGTATTATATGCATGGGGCATTGATTTTATGGGTCTATTCCCTTACAGCCATGAATCTGAATATATTGTTCTCTCAGTAGGCTATGTATCAAGGTGGGAGGAGTCTATCCCTACTCGAGCCGCAGATTGTAGAACTGCCTGTAAATTTCTAAAAAATCATTTTATATCAAGGTTCGAGATCCCCAAGGTTTTGATATCTGACAAGGGTAGCCACTTTGTCAACTGGGAGGTGAAGAAGTTGACTACAGACTATGACATTGTGCACCGTGTCGCTAGCCCTTACCACCTACAATCTAATGTCATGGTAGAGGTATCAAACAAGGAGGTGAAAGAAATTTTACGGAAGTTAGTCTGTTGTAATAGGAAGAACTGGTCCCAACTCAAGGATCAAGTTCTATGGGCTTACAGAATGGCTTACAAGACCCCATTGGGCACCGTTTCGTTTAGAATGGTATTTGGAAAACCATATCATTTGCTCACAGAATTCATAAAGAAGAATGGGCAATCAAAAAGATCATTTGGAACTGTCACTAAGGAAAGAAGAATAGAAATATGTATTTAAATGAGCTTTTAGAAATGCATCTGAGAACAAAACAATCTATAATGACAAAGTTAAAAAAATGGCATGGCAAACACAATAAAACTAAGAACTTCATCCTAGTGCAGAAAGTGTGGTTATTTAATGCAAGGCTGAAGATTTTTCAAGGCAAGCAGAAATCAAAACGGACAGGACCTTTCATAGTCAAGGAACTACACGTGAATTGTATATCAAAGAATGAGAGGGATAATTAGTCCCAAAGATGCCATACCTATGCGACCAATAATCATTTGCAATGTATTAGATGCATGTGGCATTGATTTTATGGGTCTATTTCCTTACAACCATGAATCTGAATATGTTCTTATCTCGGTAGGCTATTTATCAAGGTGGGAGGATTCTATCCCTACTCGAGCCGTATATTGTAGAATTGCATGTAAATTTCTAAAAAATCATTTTATATCAAGGTTTGAGATCCCCAAGGTTTTGATATCTGACAAGGGTAGCCACTTTGTCAACTGGGAGGTGAAGAAGTTGACTACAGACTATGTCATTGAGCACCGTGTCGCTAGTCCTTACCACCCATAATCTAATGTCATGATAGAGGTATCAAATAAGGAGGTCAAAGAAATTTTACGGAAGTTAGTCTGCTGTAATAGGAAGAACTAGTCCCAACTCATGGGCCAAGTTCTATGGGCTTATAGAATGGCTTACAAGACCCCATTGAGCACCGTTCCGTTTAGAATGATATTTGGAAAACCATGTCATTTGCTCGTAGAATTCATAAAGCAGAATGGGCAATCAAAAATATCATTTGGAACTGTCACCAAGGAAAGAAGAACAGAAATATGTATTTAAATGAGATTTCAGAAATGCATATGAGAACAAAACAATCTATAAGGACAAAGTTAAAAAATGGCATGTCAAACACATTAAAACAAAGAACTTCATCTTAGTGCAGAAAGTGTGGTTGCTTAATGCAAGGATGAAGATTTTTCAAGGCAAGCAGAAATCAAAACGGAAAGGACCTTTCATAGTCAGGGAACTACACAACAATGGTAGTGTTATAGTTTTTGAGACAATAGACAGTACATAAACTCCTCTAGTTTATGGACAACTACTTAAGCACTTCGTTGAATCACATGAGAAGTTGGTACAAGTTGAATAGATTTCATTCACACAGGGCACATAATCAGACAAAGGACGGCCATGACCCATATACAACCTTGATATATGAAGCCATGCTCTTCATTGTAGCTAGAAGATTAAACCAATCAATTGTATATTCACTCCTGATCTAATCGGTCCTCCACCTGTGATTTCTTGCTCATACTTAGGCTGACTTGAGCCAAAGTATTGGGGGACCGATATCATTGTGTATACATCACTTCTATTCTTTTCTTTTCACCCTTGAGCACCCCTTTCATGCTTTTATGCTATGCTTAGGCCCTCAAAAGCTTAAATATGGGAGCAAATCAACTTATTTTTTCTTTGTAGGGGGGTGCGTTTGTATATATTCTATGTTCTTTTATCCATATCTTGTATTTTAATTATTTTTTTTTATAAAAATCGGGTATGGGTATAAGTTGTTTATATTATGTATATATTTTTTGTGTAAATACCTGTTTTCAATGAAAACTTTTTATAAAATTTAGGGGAAATAACAAAAAAACAATAATAAAAGCCTTTAAAAAAACTTACTTAATGTTTTATTTGTGGCATTTTCACTATCACTCAAGAATTGAGGAATAAAAGAAACTCGATTTATAAGATCCTTTGATTAAAAGTTAATCGGCCTTAGTCATTAGGGTTTTAGACTTAATAATCCAAACTTCCCTAGTTTGAAAGATGTGAGTGCCATATTTCAAGCTTAGTCTCTACCTTGAATCTTGCACACTTGCATGAATGATGAGATGAGTTGATATTTCACTTGAGGTATTTGGACTTGATATTACTTTTATGATACTTAAGGACGGGATAATGTTAATGAAGGCTTCAAGAAACCTGAGCGTCAGTAAACCCTAGTTAGTATGCGAACAAGTTCACATGCTATCATTTGATATTGACCTATGTGCCAGGGTGTAATGTTACATAATCAAATTGCTTATCAGTGTATGCCAACTCTTGGTAAAAATAATAGATCTAGCCTACCAAAAGGAAAAGAAATATGAATAAATGAGAAAAGTTCTATCAATACTAAGTCAATTTCAAAGAGCTCCAATCAAAGGCAAGCACTTCCAACATTTTTAAAGTGTCCAATTGGACTAAAGATAATTAGGACCAATGATTCGAGCAGTACCTCAAAAAAGGATCTGCATCATAAGCGATACAAGTCTGGTTGTAGGTATATTAGATACTTAAAGAAGACACAACCAGTGTACTCATAGGAAAATAAGTACATATTACTCAACCACTTTTAACGTATGCATTGATCAACAACTAAAAATATACAAGTGTTGAGTAATAAGGCACTCGAGAAGACCCTTGTCCCAATGAGAGGAAGAGAAGAAAATAAAGAAAGTTAAATCCCCCATCATCTGGCATGACATAAACACTTTAAAGTCCGACAAACTACTAAGACGGTATATTGAATGCAAGAACTGATTTATTCTATAGTGCTGAGGATTTGGTCTTGAGAATAACCTCTTGGATCGGGAGTTTGAGTGACGTTTCGATTCGACTCTCGTGATTGCAGTACACCTTAATTGTCATATCGTTTATACTTTATGTATAAATAGAGAATATGATAATTAGAGAGGTTGGATTCCTTTTGGCTAGAGCTGAGTTGAGCTTAGAATTTTAGGACCTCTAAAACCTAGGATTCTGAATGAAACAAGTCTTGAAATTCGCACATACACATTCACAGATTCAACTTTCTAATTCAAAAAAATTTGGTTGAGGACAAGCAAAGAGCTAAGTATAGGGGTGTGATGAATCGATGATTCATCTACTTTATATGGACATCTTAGAAAAATCCCCTAACAATTCATTAATTAAACCCTTAAAATCGAATAATTAACATTCACTAAGTGTGCTTTTGAACCTATTGTTTTATGTGTAAAAAATCTTTATTTTAATCCATTTCTTTCACTATTTTATTCTTTAATTAATCAACTAACATGGCATAAAGAATTAAAACTCATAAAAATAAGAAAACTAGAAGTAAATAAAAAATCTGACTTTGTATAATTTGTATATATTTTATCTTTGTTGGGTTATTTTCCATTTTTATAACCTATGAAAAATTACATAAAAATTAGATTAAGTATGCATATATTGTATATAAATCAATCTACTAAGTCAAGTTTAAAATATAAAACATCACAAAATGCAAAAATGCGGTATTTTATTATTTATAGAGTACTTCCAAAAACACTTTTTTGTATAGATGACCTCTTCTGATTTTGGATCCTTCATAAAAGTTGTAGATCTCGTCAAGAATAGCAACTTTTATGTTGACACTTTTTCATTTGACTTCATTTACTATCTCTTTTTTATTTTTTTTATTTTTGTTATTTTTTTATTTTTAAGTTTACCTTTCCCTTAATTTTAATTTTATTTTTTATTTTAATTTTCAATCTCATTTTAACTTTTATTATTTTATTTTATTGAAATTTCTTTCTTTTCTTTTCCCTTTCTTTTTTCTCTCTATTTCTCCCTCTTTACCCTTCTCTCTCTACTTAACTTCTCTCCTGCTAGGTCACGTGTCCTCATCCCTTTCTCAGGTCACATGCATGGCACGTGACCCCTGCCCTCCTCCCAGCCCTTACGCATGTCCTTCCCCTTCCTTTGTAACGACCGTCGCTCCTCATCCCTGTCGCACGCGACTGTTATGCAGCCAACCAACCCTCTCGTAACCATTGCCCACTCCACCTCCGCGTAGCTCCTCCTCTCTTCCTCTCCTATAAAATCCCTTCTCCCGACCATCCTCATTATCCACCAGGTTTCAGATCATATACTCTAGCAGACCCTCCTTTCTGGTGACAACATATATATGAGATCCTCATTAGCGACGACAAGGCAATGATCTTGGAGAGATCCACGACTATCTTCTTGGTCGCATCACAGATCTGAGTAGTTGCAGAGCTCGGGTCTCCTATCAATGGAGCACCCTTTCAGCGATGATCTCTAGGTATACTCCACTTCCATGTCTTCTTTTCCCTGCTCTGAAATCAAGCCCAACTTCATCTTCTCCTGTGAATCGAAACCTCATCGTCGATCTGACTCACCATCATCTCCTACGTCCCCATTTTCACTTATCCTTCTCACAATCTCTCATTTATAGTTACTTTGTCAGCCGAGGGATATCAACTCCTTCCTTAACTAACCTCTAGGAACCCCGTCCACCATCTTCTACAACCTTTTTATCCCAAGAAACAAATCCTCCATCTGCAAGTCATTTGTCAGCTCGCCGCCCACTCTTCGTATCACCGACTCACACCTTCCATCGCTCTGCTTCGTCGTGGGGCACCACCCGTCCGCTATCAACTTGAAGCCCCGCTCCCCCTTCGCTCGAACCTCTCCATCGCCTCTGACCGGCATCACCATTGCTTGGTCGTGAATCGGTCGAGCTGTTGATTGTAGCCGGATCCCTCTGTCCACTGTGCACTGCCAATATGCTTCTGCCTCTGCGTCGTAGGCTTCGCCACCGCCATCCACCATCAGATCAAGGGACAACCCTTAATCCAATAGACCTCCTTCTACCATGTCAACATCTGGGCTTCATACCAAGCCTCAAGGCTCAGGTCCTGCACCGCCCCTAACAAGCCACGTATATTCTTGGGCTTCCGAGTTAGAGCCTCAGGGAAATCGAACCTCCTCTTACCGCTATGTGGATGATCAACTCTCGAGCCTGACATGCCTTCGTCGAGACTGGATAAGAATGTGAGGAGCACATGATGTCCAAATAAATTGCCAATTCATGCTCATCGTGTTTGAATTTGCTAGGACGCCCTCGCCTCCTGATGCACGTGATGAGCACGTACAATACCACTTAAATTACGCCTACGTCCCACCATCTCAACAAATTACAGACATAGCCCTACCGAGGGTATTTTAGAAGAGATCCCATCATGTTTCAATTATTATAGATAAGTCTCTCCAGAGACTTTTTGATATAAAACCTTCTATTTTTCTTACATTTTAGTCCCTGATTCATTTTGTCTTAACTTTCTCATACGAACTTTGATTTTCATGCACAATATGCCATTTTAAAGATTATTTAGTGCTTTATCATTTTATATAACTTGTGAACTAATCAGATGATATTTATTTATTTATGATAATCATTTGATGCTCAACCTCATCAATTCAAGCTGATTATTGACATATTTATGCCATTTATTTTGGCAGAAAATCTGACGTTATTTATTGGAATTTGATTGAAGATATTTTAACTTTTTGTGATTATTATTGATTATTCCTAAAGAATTAATCCTTGCAAGGAAAATGCATGATCAATTTTTATGATTAAACTCTTTGATCAGCTTTGTTGAGGCTTTGATTATATGGTAATTGAGGTTTTGTGAGGGTCTAGATATGTCTCACACGAGGTGGAGACATAATAGCGATGGCGATCGCTCATGAAACCTCAATAAATCAATAATTACCCCACAATACGAATCATGCAATAAATATTAAAAATGTGGAGTTAAAATTTATTATAACTCCATGATAGGTGTTTATGGTATAGGTATGTGTAGAGGTCGAACTCAAGGATTAAACGGTAGATTTTGCGAATTTAATATGCAAAAAATGTTCTTATCTCTTGTCCATTTTTATTGTTTCTATGGGTTTTGATTTTTAATTTTTTTATTTAATTTTTTTGTTTTATATTTTTGTTTTTTTACTTTATAATTTTATATTTTCTTTTTTTAGATATATAATATTGCTATATATAGAGTATATACATATTATAAAAAAATATACATATAAATTTATTAAATATAAAGAAAATACATAATAAAATTGTTTCTGAGTTTTATATAATTTTCTAATATTTTTGTGATTTTTCAGGAATCTTTGCTAATTTTGTATGGATTTAAAAGTAAAAAAAATCCCAAATCAGGGATTACATAAATATTCGAAATCGATTTGAATTTTGAAAATAATAAATAAGGCCCAAAATTACTCAAATCAGTTTTTATATATAGATAAATATATAAAGAAAAATTAAGAAATAGAAAAATGTATTTTTGTATTTTTAATGATTTAAAGATTTTTATCTAGGTTTTTCGGGTTCTTTTAATTTTTAGTGTTTTCTTTTCCAATTTTAGTGATTTTTGGCCTGTGGTTAAAATATGATAAAATAAGCAACATATATTTTTTTGTAAATTTTCAACTTGTTTTTGTTTTTTTGGTATTTTATAATTAAGACAAAACAAAAAACATGTTCCTTTTGATTTTTTATTAAATGGTTAAAATGCCCAGAAATGCAAAATAAATACATGGTGTTGAAGTATACGCTACCCGGCATCTAACCCTATTTTTTCATGATTTTAGGAGTAAGGATGCTATTTTTAATAAATAAAATACAAGCACCAAAAATACATAAACTAAGTAGGGCATATTTGTAATTAAAATAAAGATCAGGGGTTCAACTACAAATGTGCCAAAATTATACAATGTATTTAAAAATTTGTTGGACTTAAAATAAATACGAAAAATCACAGGAGTTTATATGCAATTTGCCCAGCTCACGTAGGACGACACATTAGTTGAGCTAGATAGAACCAAAAGGCAAATATGCAAAAGTGCGAGGGCCTACAAGCAAAAAGTCTAGTTTGTTTTAGATGGCATAATTTATTCACAACATTAAATAATAAAAACCAAAAGATGATGAGCATGATTTGCAAATTACCCCTCATGTGCACCATAGGACGGATGCGGTTCATTCACTTAGACACATGTCGCGCTTGGGTGCAGTGATACCGGTTTAGAGGCGACACCTGAGATTAGATCGTAGAATGCGATCTGACAGCTATGGCTTAATCGATCGTATGCCTCCTATAGCGTAGGAAGAACAAACGTGATCGAACGGTCCTAGATGGACATGGAAGAACTGGGAAGAAGGCTTCCCCTAGGCTCGCTCGATCTCCTCTCTCTTTATGCTCCGACCTCCTCCCAGCACGTTGAGATGCTCTCCATGCTCACCACGTCTTTCCGCATCGAGACAATGGCTTGAAATGGAGCTTCCTTTTATCCTCAAAGATACCCCACATGGGGTTCTTCTAGTGTGGGACCCGCATTAACAATCTCACGGGTCGAGGGCAAAGTGCCTCGACCCGATTAGGTGTGGAATAGGTGGAAGATGGGGCGAATGCGGGTGTATTCCGACGAGGGTGGTGGAATGATCATGACGACTTCGATACAGAGCAAATCAAAGGGGAAAAAGGTGCGTCTATGTGGAGAAGTGGAGAGGGAAAGAGATGGGAATGGTAGTGGGGTTGGAGGAACAGTGTAGGACGGTGAAATAGAGGACAAGCGGAGTAGATCTCCGATGAGGGTAACCAAATTAAAGTAACCAAAACTACTAACTAATATACAAAATAAAATGCATAAAATCGAACCTACAAGCTAAAACTACCTAGAAAACATGAAACATAGCTCTTATACATGGCATTTGACCAGGGAGCAGAGGTGACTGGCGACGGCCTCCTTGGGTGCACCCCCTCCTCCACGTGCTCTCCAGACCTCAGGGGACTCCAGTTGTCACATGTATACACACTATGCCAAGCTCGAAGGGATCCAAGACTCGAAAAGTGACCAAATTTGAATAATTAGGATTAGGTGTTTATTTATAGACATGAGACAGACCCTTATTCCAAGACGATTTGGCGAGAATCGAACGTATGTATAGGCAATCCGGATGGCCGGCGTGGATCCTGGAAAGATCAATGATGAATTTCTCTGAAGGGAGAGAGTGTGATGGATGTATGTCTCGAGCGAGAAAAATGCATGAAAATTAGGGAAAAGACATTGCTGGCACGGGTCAGAGGTGCAGAGGGAGTTGACCAAGAGTCAATTATCTACGCGTTCTGATTGGTCTAACTAGGCCTCCTACGGGACAAACTACCCCTTATTCTAAAACAATTATTTAAAAATAATAATTTAGTTTATTACATTTTGATAAAAAATGTTTATTATTTTATGTAGTATTTTATCATGATTTTTTTATTTTTAGATTATTTATTGGTAGTTAATTATTAATGGTATATTTATAAGTAATTTTATCTTTATTTTGTAGCATTTCATTTTATTATTTTATTTATAAATTTATAACTTATTCTTATGTATATCAATATGTTTTTATTATATTTTTATGATGTTATTTGTAACTTTAAATAAATAGGATAATAAATTATATAGGTATAAATATAGGTATTTCATCTATGTATTATATACAACATTTTATTTTGATGTATTTTCATGGCTTTTATTTTAACTTTATATTTTAATAGAACATAAACGATATTTTCAAGAGTATAAAAATATAAAAGAATAAATAATGAAAGAATGAATTTCACTTTTATTTATTTATATGTAGTATCATATGTATTTTGCCTATGTTTATATATATAGAATTATTTTATTTTGTGTTTTATTTTTGGTTTTTGTTTGGTTTTAATATGTATACAAGTTATAAATAATATTCACAAAATTATAAAAATATAAAATTGTGAAAGTAATAAATAATGAATAAATCGAATATTTATTTGAGCATATTATACAATGAGAGTCCAAAACCTAACTTTCACAACTTAACTCCAAAAAATAGAAAAACACTTTTATTAAATGGATTATTAAAATAGAGGTGATTTTGATACATTTTGAGTTTTCATTTGGAAGATATGGGTATGTGAAGTTGGGATTTTGGCTTTTTATTTTGTATATTAAAATTACATTATGTATTATTTTTGTATTAACTCAAATTTGTATTTTTATTTACATTATTATCTACAATTTTATGTTTACAGTTTCTTTATTTGATGTATAAATAATATAAAAAACATAGCTCCAAAAAATGCTTTATTAATGAATACATGAGTTGGGTTTTTATTGTATTTTTGACCCTTATCTCTCCTTACTTCATTCCTTGTCGACCAATTCAATTCTTGACTTGGTCTCGAGGTTTATGGTCATAAAATACCTTTTGTATTTTATTTTTTTCTTTTCTTCATTTTATTCTATAATTTTGGCATTAAAAACAATATTATTTACATAATAAATGCAATAAATAATTAATGCTATTTTGTACAAATTAATGCTATTTACCAGCATTAGCTAGGGTTTTAAAGCCAAAATGATAGAATAAAGATGATTAAATGGAGATTCATCACCCCCCCATACATTTGTTAGTCCCTAGCAAACACTTATGCAATACATAAAAAAAGAATGAAGAAGAAAAGAAAAAGAAAGAATAAATAACATTGATTTTGATTATCAAACTTGTCTTCAAAAAATAAAAGTTTATATCTTATGTCAGACCTTGTGTGAGAATGCGTGTGGAATATGGCCGAAAGCCAAATTTAAAACATAACAACCCTTGAGAGTCACAAAACTCGGTTCAAACCACCTCGATAGCCATGTCATAACTAGCCTACATCATATGCAAACCCTTATGACTATGAAGATGACTTCTACAATATAAGTGATAGTTGCTCTCCCCAACTGAAATGACAAAAGAACCGACTTCTCTAGAATGACAACCCAATGATTCCCCACCAGCAACTCTTTCTTCGAGGAGCATGGTATTCGCTTCTAAATGCATGTGCATCCAACTTAAGAGGAGGAGGTGAAGAGAAGAATGGACGGTAGCTAGTGTGGCTACCTATCCTGCAGGCTCACATGGTATAACTTTGATGCTCAAGCTTGCTTATTGACTATACAACATATGTACACTCCGGCAGGCATTTTATTTTCAATATGTCCTGCCCACTTTTTTGGAGTTTTTTTTAAATACTATTTACAACATCATTTACATAAGGAGTTTTTCCTTTTGATCTAGAAGAATATCCCTCTTTTGAAACATTATTGTAATCCACACTCTTTTGTAGTTAGACCTCATGGCTATTGGACGGGTTGGGACGCACTTCCGTCCTTAGACAAGGATGAATGTTTCCACTCGTGGTACATCTTAAATCGAAAAATCCAATCCCCTCACCACTCCAAGTGAGTTGAGCCAAGTAAAAGACGCAACTGTCCAAGTTAGGTCACGACCGATGAGATCATGCGTGCATCTCAAAAAGTTCTAGTTAGTCAGTTGAGGTGACTTGAACCCATCCTCGAGTCTCAAAGAATTATGTTCCAATAGACCTGAAGTACCTTAAATCTAGTTCCCATAAAGTTCCAGTGAATTTAGGTGCAGTAAGGTCCAACCACGCTCCAATCTTCGATTTTAGTCAGACTCGTTCAATCATCAAGCTCAATCTGAAAATAATGCGAATACTATGCAAACACTATATATAATGCAACGAAAATGATGCATATTTCAAAGATATTTTTTGCAAATAAAAATAATATTGGCACAGAAGTATAGAATATGTAAAAATATTTACACGGGCGTGCCTATTTTATTAATTTACAAGAATTAAAAGGTTAAAGAATTTACATGTTACATTGTTTTTTATTTTTATAGGTATATATGTACAATTAGTAAAGAATTCTATTCTATATATGCATATATACATAGATCTTTATTATTATTATATATGAATTTAGTAATGCATTTATTCTTCAAATTTATCAGAAACATATTGAAAACTACAATACAAAATAAATGTTGCAAATATTTACAAATATTTGAAAGTTCATTTTGCAAAGATTTTTCAACAGTATATAGATAGATTTTTCAAGATATTTATGCAACCTTGTTCAGAATCATTTGCAAATAGGTTTTCTGTACATTTTATTTCACATAAAGAAAAGAATTTTTATAAATCAAAACATTCTTACAAAGGTTGAAAATATTTTACAAAAAGTTTTCGAAACTGGTCAAACCATTTTTCAAATCATTTTGCAAAATTATTTTTAACCTGATTTATTAATATATACAAAAAGAATTCGAGGAATAGAACGTATTTTATTATTAAATGAATTAATGAATTGCATATTAGTATATAATATTTAATTTAGCCATATTTATTTCTAATAATATGAAAGTATGAGTTATGGCTAAAGTATATACAGAATATATAGGACCCGCCTATACTTAGCTTGAGCTATGTCATCGTAGATCGAAAATAAAAAGAGAAGACATAACTCGTACTGAGTATAGAAAAGTCCAAAGAATTAAAGGAATAAGGAAGGAATAAATGAATGAGAAGTCGACTGTTCCCTCTATAATTGGGATCAAAGTATCATAAGTATAACCGACTATAGTCTACATGTAGGGAGGGTTGAGGGTGGGAATGAACAGATCACAACTCGATCTGTCTCCCCCAATACTTAGGATAAGATACACCTAAGTATAGTAGAGAAAATCAACAAGAGAGGAGACAACTGAGGGGATCATAGAATGAAAACTAGAGATGCATACCCCCTATACTTAAGACAAAGTATGCCCTAAATGTTGAATTAATAGAAGAGAATGTACGCATCACTCCTCCTATACTTAGGGTAAAAGATCCATAAGCATAAGAAACAAAAGGATTGATGAAATGGGACAAATAAAGAACAACACGAGGCATACCCCCCCATACTTAGGACAAGGTACGTCCTAAGTATAAACACACATATATGACGAATGATATGGGGTATACATGAAATACGTGAGAAAGAGAGAATAGAAGACAAAACACCTATAAACAACAAGTACAGACTCGTGAAGTATAGGACGATATCTGATAATTTGAATACTATACTCTCGTCACCGTCTCCTTGTGAGAATGGTGATGCATGCATAAGAAGGAAGACACCCTAATATGCAATCAAGTGGGTGTCATCTATTGCAGCAAATAGATCGAAAACTCAATCAAGAACCAATAGACAAATAGAACATCGGCTCAGAAGAAAGGAGTGCGAGATAAAAGCTAATAGCGTAAGACATGGAGGAATAAGGATCAATACAGATTCCTCCACATCAATTATAGTCTCATGAAGGTATGAAGAATGAATAACAAGAGACTCTCTATGCATCTTGGTATCCGGTGGGCATAAGGTCAGAAGATTGCAGGAACACACCGAACACCACAAGACATGGCTCAACCCTGCAAGGGTCATCAAGGTGAGCGGGCTCAGTTGAGTCAACAGATCTCAAAATAGCAAAAAGACCCGACTCTGTGCTCCACCAGAGAGGAGACACAGCTAGAGAGGAAATCAAGTACGTAAATCAGGAGAGTCGATTTCGTGTTCTAACAAAGAGGAGACACCAGAAGTGAAATCGAGTACCTACAAAATGATGTATCCTCTTGCAGTTAACCCTCGGGGAGTGACACATACTATGCAGTGAATAATTATAATAGAGCTCACCCTTACGAGGGTCGAAGTGAGTGGACTCAAATGAGTCAGATCGATTAGATAGATCAACAAAAGTAGTCTCGGTAGGCGACAGATCGACTACCAATAGAAGAGACTGACAGATCGAGAAAATGTGGCAACATCTTGTAGATAACCCTCGAGGATCACACTGCCAACTAAGCATGGAATAATATGAGGGAGATGGCTCATCCTTACGAGGACTGTCAAGGAGAGAGGACTCAAAGGAGTCCTGACAAATCATACTCATGCTCAGATAGTAAGACCATTAACATATATCTAATGACTCGATTTCATGCTCCAATAAGATGGACACACAATCTCGTAGTGAAACCTATCATAAACAAAATGTTGCATTCTTTCGTAGATAGTCCTCGGGGAGTAATGCAAGCTAAATCAATGATGATCATGGAATTGCTGTCTTAGGCCCTCCAAAATAGTCTATCAATCCTCAGTCGGAGCACATAAGATCATGTGGGGTATAAGAGATAATCGGGTCAATCGCAATACGATCCCTCAAGTCATTCAAAGTAGCCGAGATGACTCAAGATGTAAGCAATGATCCTCTAAGTGCTACGGATGGATGAGAGAATCAGGAGATGGAGGATGGATCAGTCAAGGAGATGAGTAAAATCATGTGGGTTGTGGGCACCATCGCTTTGAAGCACATGAAGAGATAACAGATCAAGTGTATGAATCAAGACCTACAGAACCTCATAATAAATCATATAGTCATAGCTCGTGATATCATCATCAAATCATCAAAATGAATCACATCATCAATCCAGTGTGCGAGACCTAAAATCTTCAATAAAGAATCATACCTTGTAATCGTGCCAACAATCAAAATCCTCAATAACCTCTATGCACAGATCCAAGGTCATGTCCACCAAAAGTAGCACACTAATCTCAGTGTCCTTAGTATGTGCCTTGCTTCTCAAATAATCAATGTAAACCATAACCTCAGGGCATGCCCTATATTTAAGCGCACCAATCCTGGGTCAAAGAAGGGATGAGGGAACAAGGAGGGTGGGTGAGATGAAAGCGGACATAGACAAAATTGTGGTTCAAGGAGAGGGTCTCCTTGAACCGGAATAGAAATGGGGTGATATGGGCAAAAAGGGTAGTCGCAAAATCTAGCTAAGATGGTAAAGACCCGATATCAAAACTCACATGCATACGAGGAAATGTACAAACAAGAGAGGGAGAGGGACTCAATAATAAAAAAGAATCACACTCATGGGACTGAAAACTCAAAGAGATAATGAACGTAGATGGACTCAAAATCACAATAAAGTACAAAGCAAACCCCCAGTTCACCTACTCAACACATTGAAGACCAATATGGTCGCCTTTTATCTTTTCTATTTTAGAGTTAGGTGAGCATCACAAAGTTGTACAAACACTAAGATAGGACTGGGATTGGGGTACTAATCCTTAGTGAGTACGTGGGAATAAAATGCATAGACAATGAGGGGGTTGCTCTCCCCAATACAATGAATCCATTACGTTTTATTTGGAGGTCCAATAGAGTTAACAAACCCAATTTTATTTAGGTTATCACATTTATTTTTTAATGTACTTGTCTAACGATATTTTCAATTGCATTTAGCATCCTAAGTAAGCAAAATCAGAGGGAGAAGGTTGGAAAACCATGCAAGAAAGGAATCGATGATGCATGCAAAGTCAGAAGACTTAGAGTGCTTCCCAATTCTCTCTATGCGGGATGCATAACAGAATTGAAAACTGCACTATATGCAATGCAAGCCGATGAAAACACCCTAAAATAGGAATTGCTATTATTGTGAAGCATCCTATGTTAATTATTTGGAGACAAACCCTAAAGTCTAGTCTTGGAGACATCTCGGTGCCCACCACAACATGTCCTGCTAGCGTTTTATAATGTCTCTCACTACGTACGAGTTTGAATCCAACTAATTAACATTTATTATTTGACTAAGTCCAAAAGCAAGTCTATAGGTACATGCAAAGATATTAGGGATTTGGACCTTAATCTATCAAGCAAGCAAGTCCTAGGCTAGGGCTCATTCACACTAAGATAAATAAAACAAAATAAAAATAAAGAAAGCAAAGACAACATGAGAAAAAGTTGACTAGGCCCCCGAGGGAACAATCCCCCAGACGCTAGACCTCGTGAAGTAGCTGTGTTTGTGAGATTCCAAGTTACTACACATTAATTATCACTCTCTTACATAAATTAAAAGATAGAATAAATAAATAAATAAAAAGCAAAATATGAGGGAATTATCTTCAAAAATTCCTTCATGTCGTCATTTGTTGCTCTCCTTAGTTGGCTAAGACAATAAGCTGACTCCGCCTTGCTCAGGTGCGCAGGTCCTCCTAAGAAGTTCTCCCTCGAATGGCGGCCTCTTGCAACAATACAAAACAAGGAGTGTCTGGCAGTTTACAATTAATATCAAATAATAATGACAAATAAATGAATGACAAGAATAAATAAATTCTACAAAATAAATAAACAGACAAGAGAGTACGAACAAATATATAATCGCAATCTATGTGGTGTTCCTCCCTGGAAACATCGCCATCTGATAATCAAGGTTTTGCGAGGGTTTAGGTATGTCTCACACAAGGCGGAGACACAGTTGCTATGACGACCACTCTTGAAACCTCAATTAATCAACAATTAACCTATAATATGAACCAAGCAATACATATAATAAATGTGGAGTTAAATTTATTATAACTCTGCAATAGGTGTGTATAGTGTAAGCATGTGTAGAGGTCCAACTCAGGGAGCAAATGGTAGATTGTGCGAACTTAATGGAAAAAATTTGTTCTTATCTCTAGTCCATTTTTATTATTTTTGTGGGTTTTGATTTTAATTTTTGATTTTATATTTTTGTTTTGTTTTGATTTTGAAATTTTATATTTTCTTTTTATATTTTTAGATTTTGTATTTTTCTTTTTTAGATATATAATATAGCTATGAATAAAGTATATACATATTGTAGAATAATATATGTATAAATATTAGTAAATCTAAATAAAATACAAAATAAACCTTGTTTTTTGATTTTATATATTTTTCTATTGTTTTTATCATTTTTTGGAATTTGTGTTAATTTTTATGGATTTTTAAAGTAAAAAATATCCCAAATTAGGGATTACATAAATATCTGAAATTGATTTGAATTTGAAAAATAGTAACTAAGGCCCAAAACTACTCAAATAAATTTTTATATATTGATAATTATTTAAAGAAATAAGAAACAAAAAACTTATTTTTGGATTTTTTAATGGTTTTTTATATTTTTATCTAGGTTTTTGGGGTTTTTCAATTTTTCAGAGTTTCCTTTTCCTATTTTTAGTGATTTTTGGTCTATGTTTAAAATATGATAAAATAAGCAACATATATCTTTTGTAATTTTTCACATGTTTTAATATTTTTTTAATATTTTATAAGTTAGACAGAACAAAAATGGGCTCATTTTTTAATAATGGTTAAAATGTCCAAAAATACAAAATAAATACATGGCATGAATGTAAATGCTACCAAGTATCTAACCCTATTTTTGCACAATTTTAGGAGCGAAGATGCTATTTTTAATAAATGAAATCCAACACCAAAATACATAAACCGGTAGGGGCATATTTGTAATTAAAATAAAGATTACGGGTTCATTTGCAAATGTACCAAAATTATAAAACATATTTAAAAATTTATTGGACTAAAAATAAATACAAAAAATTGTAGGGGTTTACATGAAATTCACCTAGCTCACGTGTGACGACACGTAAGCTGAGCTGGACAGGACCACAAAGAAAATATGCAAAAGTGTAAGAGCCTACAAGCTAAAAGTCCAATTTATTTTAGACGGCATTTATAACATTAAATAATAAAAATAATAAAATGCTGGTCATGATCTGCAAATTACCCCTTTCACGTGTGCCATAGGATGGATGCGGTTCACTCACTTGGACACATGTCTTGCTCAGGTGTGGTGATACCGGTTCGGAGGCAATGGTTGATATTAGATCAAAGAAGACGATCTGATGGCTGTGGCTCAATCGATCGAACGCCTCCTATAGCACGAGAACAACACGTGTTATCGAACAATCCTGGATGGACCTAGAATAAATGGGAAGAAGCCTAACCCCAGGCTCTCTCAATCGCCCTTTGCTTGATGCTCCGACCTCCTCCCAACCCGCTGAGATGCTCTCTATGTCTTTCTACGTCGGGAGGATGGCTTGAAAGTGTCTAGGGATTGATGATCAATCCCTGGAGGTCTAGTGTTGCTGGAACTTCCTTTTATCCTCAAAGACACCATAGATGGGATTCTTCTGGCATGGGACCTACACCAATAAGCTCACGGGTCGAGGGCAAAGTGCTTCGAATCGATTAGGCATGGAATAGGTGGAAGATGAGGCGAATGCGAGTGTACTTCGATGAGGGTGGTGGAAGGAGCACGACAGCTTCGATCTAGAAAGAATCAAAGGGGAAAAGGTGTATCTTTGTGGAGAAACAAAGCGGGAAAGAGATGGGAATGGTAGATGGGTCGGAGGAACGGTGTAGTACGGTGAAATATAGGGTGGCCAGAGCGGAGCTCCGGCGGGGGTAACCAAATAAACTAACCTAAACTAATAATGAATACACGAAATAAAATGCATAAAATCGAACTTACAAGCTACAACTACCTAGAAAACATGAAAAATGCAACTCTTATACGTGGGATTTGACCAGGGAGCAGAGGTGACCGACGATGGCCGCCTTGGGTGCACCTAATCCTCCGTGATCTCTTGATGAATCTCGTATTCATCACTCTAAATCTCATTTATTAAGCTCAAAACCCTTAAAATCAAAAGCATTCTTGCATCTATTCTGCATAATTAGCATTAGTGCATGATTTCATAAGAATTGCATTTTAGCACAAAAATCTGCACAAAATAAGAAGCCAAAAATCCAAGCCAAAATGACCTGTAAATAAACCTAACTTCCCGGATTTTTAACTCATTCATGCTAACTCCGAATAACTCAAAACACTTCCACTGTGTACATATCACTAACAAGAATAAAGGAAAAATACAAAAAAATAACTAACCCAAATGACTGGACCAAAAAACCAAACCCTAATTTCAGGATTTTCGGACTAAAAGCCACATATCTTCTCCATCCAATGTCCGATTTAATCCTACTCACTTTTGAACTAATGCGCATTCAATTACCTTCAAAACAAGACCAAGTTCAAGTGAATCGGAGCTCATATGTGAAAGTTGGGTTTTGGGCCTCTTTTGTACATTGTACATTTTCGTTGTTTTTGACCTTGTATTTTATGTATATATTTTCTTAATCAATAAAAAATTAAAAAAAAATTAGAATTAAGTGTCTTTATTTATCTCTGATTTTACCGTAATTTTTTCGGATTTTTATATTATCAAAAAAATGACATAAAAATTACAAAACCCCAAAATTAAGGTATTCTATGTACATAGGATACCCCAAAAATTCACTTTGTGCAAATTATCGAATTTGGTTTTGATGTCTTCATGAAAGTTGTAGATCTCATTGAGACGAGCAATTTTCGTGAAGAAAGTTTTTCGATCCGAGGTCATTTACTATTTATTTTCGATTTTACAAGATAATTATTTTTTGAATTTTCTGGTGCTGACACGTGGCAGCACCTGGTGCCGCCACGTGTCAGTCGTTTTTGGCTTTATTATACATTCGTTTTATAAAAAAAAATTTAAATACGAAGCACGTGCGACGCACGTGCCTTTCAGGCACGCGCCACGCACGTGCCTCGCCTTCAGCCTCCCACTTGCCATGTGGCGCTACGGGCACCGTCCGATCAAACTTGATCGGACGGCGCCTATGCGTCGTCCCCACCAAGCCCGCCGCCCTCTTTGGGAGCTCCGCCGCCCCGACTTCTTCGCCGCGTATCCCGCGCCGCCGCGCCTCCGTGAATCTCGCGATCGCCGTCCCCGCGCATCCCGCGAATCTCGCGCCGCCCCGCGATCATCCCCTTCAAGATCTCCATCTCCGATTCCCAATCGAATCCCGGCCTACCCCCGATTTTCTTCCATCGCCGGCGAGACCCTAACCCTATAAAACCAACTGCGCCGTTCCCTTGCCAAGCATCCGCCGTTCAATCTCCAAGAGTTCCCTCTCCGGTAGTGACAGCCCGGCGAGCCCCCCCTCCATCGGCGTGATCCGAGGTTCTCTCCGCCTCGTCGCAGCTCCGCCCCGAGCGCCGCTGCACGCTCCGGCCACCCCCAACGCCGTCGAGCCCTCCTTCAGGTATACCCTCTCTCTCTCTCTCTTCCTCTCCCTCTCTCTATCTCCCCATCTCGCCTGCTCCGCATCCGAGACCACTGTCTCCACCTCGCCGACCACCAGCAACCGCCTGAAGCTCCTCCTCATCTGCATCAAGCCACGTCGCCATCACCACCTCCGACTCCGCTCGCCGTCGCTGCTACGCCCTCGACGCCCCACGGCCGTGTGTCGGCCACCACCTCCGACTTCGCCCCTTCGTCTTCGGCACGCACCCCATCGGCTTCAGCGCCACCACCACCCTCCGTCTTGGCCGGATACCAGTCATTGACGTCGCCGACAACCACCAACGTCAACCACCTGGGTTGCACCTCCGCCACACGTTCATCACACATCGCCGGAGGCTGCTCCGCCTCTTCGCCGACGACCGCCTTCGCCAACGACCGTACATCGCCGCTGTCAGCCGCGCCCAACCGCCGCGGCCTAGCGGCGCCTCCTCGACCGTGAAGACCACCTCCACCAGAGCCACTACGCCAGCGGCCGGGCTCGAAGCCCGAGGCCCTCCGCGCACGTGCGAGGCACATACGCTTGGAGGGAACGTCAGCTGCAAGCTACCCACGGGTCACGTGTTTCTCACGTGCCCGTGGGTAATTTACAAAGAGCCCCCTGGAAGTTTCCTCTATTTGCGCCTGATTCCCCGCCTATAAGGGCACGTGCCTGGCACGTGCCACTTAGACATTTTGCAGAGATACCCTCCGGGGTATAGGTAATTACAAACAAACCCCCCCAGTGCATCTTATATTTATTTATTTATATCTATATTGCAATCAGACCCCTGTGTTCTCCCTCAGTTTTGCACATTTTCTCTACATTATTTTATCAATCCAAAAATTGCATGATGTTTGTTAATTGATTCTCTACACTTTGACATATTGTGGTTATTTTTGTGACGGATGGTTAATTAATAAATAATTATTGTGCGAAAATTGGTGTATTTTACCCATTTTCTGCTCTGAAATTGATAATTGACTAACCGTTACTCTAAAAATTCTCGAAAAATCACATTTTGTAGAGTTAATTATTATTAACATTGTGCCCAAAAAGATTTGCATTTGCATGCATATTTTGTCCTGTAAAAATCATTTTGCATCTTTTAGTATTTAATTTTTGATAGGTATTAAACCCCACGTTTTCAAGGATTAGGATTTTTCTGAGGTCCGTCACCTAGTGATAGATCTCAGATAATTTTGATTCTTGAAAATAAGTAGGATTGATATTTATTAAAATTAAATATTAAAAATCATTTTGTTTGCATTTAAAAATCCATAAAAATTCATATTGCATCCAAAAATTCCAAAAAAATTACAGTGCACCCATTTCATCATATTTTACATCTCGGCCAAGTTTCTTATTTTTCGGACATCATTTGAACGTAAATTACATTTTAGTCCCTAAAATAAGGCCAAATTTGCATTTTGCACCCTATATTGCATTGAAAATTCCAAAAAAAGACCGCCTCGAAAACCGAACACGAACATTGATAGACTTAATTCTAAGTTGTTCCTTTGCCTCCTTGTGATCGACCTTGGGACTTGCCCAAGTAAAATAAACATAAAACCACGAGATTAAAAATTGAATAACTTATTTGTGGTATTTTCTTGATTGTTTCCGATTGCCGCCTACAATGCACAACACAATAAAAAATACTTCTTAAAAGCCACACTTTCGGATACGTCAAATGGCGCCGTTGCCGGGGAGGCAAACGGCTTAGATTTTTGTCTAAAAATTTTTCATTCGGTTTTCCGCATTCGGGTAGTCTGACCCCCGAATTTTTCATTGTAAATTTCATTTTCCTGCAATTTATTTTCAGCCTTTATTTTTCATATATTTTTTTGAATCACTCTCTTACATTTTCTCTCTTATTTTTTGCGAGGTACCTTGTACGTGGAGCGGTTTTCAATAACCGACGCAACTTCACCAAAAACCGCAATTAATTTAAGATCGAGTTGAGTCGTGAGAGAGAGTAGAGTCTAGGTTTTTAATTCCTGCACTTTTAATTTCTGCTCATTTATGGCGGTGTCCGTTTCGACTCTCGCGTGTGTAGAAAGACCTCTAAACTTTATTCTGTGGTGTGTCGTGGCCTGTTTCACTCTCCGGCGAGGGTGGGGCCCGACTTGAGTGGCGAATAGGATAGACCTGCACATACGGCTCTCAGAGCATTTATATTTTTGCTTGTGCTCGTAGGACCTTAAGCCACACTGCACTTAATTGAGACGCACATAGATCGTTCAACTTAGCCAAATTTAAATCAATTCTTCCTGCTAATAGAACTTTCTGCTTAGGTGCGGTTTTTCCATCGATTTGCACATCATTTAGAATAACTTTTAAATTCTGTCTAGCATCCCACATGGAGATTGCGAGGAGGCACTGTAAGTCTTCTAACTGAGCATTCATCATAGTTTTCCGCGTGCATCGACTTTTTCCGAATTCCTCTCTCTTATTTTACAACATAACTTTAAAGAAAATTGGGACTGGACGGTAGACGTGTATTTGTGCTCATCTAATTCTTCAGTGATCACCTCATTAAAATCGGGACTGCTAACTATATCTGATCTCAAATAACCCATAAAATCAAGAATTTTTGCGGGAGAGTAACCCCGACCGTGGATGTTCTATTTTTTCTCAGTGAGCGAGAGACGACACTTAAGGCTAGAGCCCAAATCCGAAATTTCATCTCGCTAATAAGATTGTCTTTTCACCATTTAAAATTGACAAGAAAAATTGGTCGAACTCTTACGACCTTCACTGTGTGAGTTGGTAAAAAAGAATTTTGTATTGTGTTTGATTTGATCAACATCCACTCTTGAAATTCAAGAATGGAAAATTGTGGTAATTTCTGTTCGGACTCAGCTAACCCTTTTCTGACTACCACAAACTTTCCAATCTCAAATCCTCTGAGCCACTCTTACTCAGAACCACCTTGGGTTCAGGAACACCTTCCCCTAGAATCTTCATTTCATAATTCTCTTCAAACTATTGACTCCTATTTTTCACAATCTGAAGGTGGAAAGAAGACTTCACAAAAAATGCCTCCAAAGAAGGCCAATCCTGAAGATGACCAAAATGAAGATCCTATGCAAATGATTCTCGCAAGACTGGCTGCATCTGAGCAGCAGCAAAATTTGATGAGGGAACAATTGGAAAGAATGAATGCAGAGGAAGAGCCACCAATGGAGGCTGCTTATAATCCAGGGCAATATAGGGTCATAAATTACTTGCAGCCACCTCAACCTGAGGTTCACCATGAACTGAAGCCACACTTCATAAATCAATTACCACAATTTCATGGTAATTCGAATGAAGAACCCTATGAATTCCTGCGTGATTTGGAGCTAATCTGTTCTAATCAGAGGCACCCACAAGTCAGCCAAGACTATATCCGTCTCACTGCATTACCTTTCGCCTTGAAGGGTAAGGCAGATTACTGGGTGAAAAATTTGGGAGTGACGGTGACCACCTATGATAGGTTTAAGAACCTCTTCTTAAAAAAATTCTACCCCTTGAGTCGAACCAATCAGATGAGGACTCGCATCACTAGCTTCTCTCAGATGCCAAATGAACCACTCTGTGATGCATGGGATAGATTCAAAGATCTGCTGCAAAAATGTCCCTGCCATGACCTAGATAATAACATCCTGGTCCAATCCCTCTATTCTGGCCTTAACCACGAGACTCAAGGTCTAGTCAGCGCTGCCTGTGGAGGAAACTACACATCCCGAGGAGCTGATACCGTCTGGAAGATACTGGAGCAAATGGCGGAGACTAGTCGTTCACAAATTGCTAGTAGATCTTACACTGATTCATTGAACAACTATCAAGCCAAAGGAGGGAAACAGACGGTCGCAGAAATAACGGAGGACTTGCTGCCCAACATGAACATCATCACGGACAAATTAACAGTTGTGGACCATATTAATAAAAGGGTGAACGACATCGACAACCGGCTCGCTCAATTTCCAAAACAAATGGAGGAACTCACTGAGAAGGTGTCCAAGATCGGGATGCCTACTGCTCCTACGGTCCCAATTTATCAGGTGCACCATGTCCAAGAGCAGCCAGGCTCTGGACAACCGCAACCATGGACTCAGGACCAATCCTACGTCCAACCTTCCCAACAGTCATCTCCTCCGACCGAGACAGTCATAGAAGCCCCGCCTCTGACTTTCGAGATAAACGGCATCTGGTACACTCAGGATAATACCCGACAGGGTAATCTGGGGGACCGTCAGCAATATCAGCGTCCACCCAACTCCTACAATGCCGCTCCACAACACAATCAACCCTCAAGGCAGCAGCAGCCACACGACCGTCAGAACCAACCTCAACAACATCGTCAACAATATCAAGCTCCAAATCAAGCATCTCGATCATCCAAACCTCCAGAAGACCCGATTGATATCCAAAGACAAATGCTGGAGGAAATTCGCAGCTTCCGGAATGAACTGTACGACCTACGGGTAGATGTTAATCGTCTATCCCGTTGGAAGGAAGAACAAACTGCCCCTGTCACAGCCATTCCCGCCCAAGTTCAAGCTAACCCCAATAGCTTGAACAAATCTCAATCATCTCAACACAACAATCAGGTATATTACTCAGACTTTTCCACATCTGAACACGAGACCCTTTCGTTTAACAAAATCAATGCCATGTCCCTCAGGAGCGGAAGGACCGTGGTCGTACCTGACCGGGAAAAGGAAGCTGACCAACATGACTCAGAAGATCAACCGGAGGATACTTCTGAGAATGAAGACGAAGTACACCCGAGGATTTCTGCCCGAAGGAAGGGAAAAGCATCTATGGAGAATAAAGAGGACCTTGAACCTCTAGTTGCTGCGAAAATACCTTTGTCACTATTTCAGCAACATGATGATAATCCAGAACATTATGATTGTAATAAGAACTCCAGATTCAATAAAGATGCTCTTATTCATAATTGTGGATCTCTCTCTCCTATCTCAAATGCTTCCATTCCTTTTCCTCATGCGCTTAAGAAAGGAAGACAAAAGAAAACTATCCAGAGTGACCCAGTGATGGATAAATTTTGTCAACAAAACATCACCGTAAAAGTTCCCTTTGATCAATATGTGGCCAGTAACCCTGCATTCCAGAAATATCTGAAAATGAAATGTACTCCTACCCGGACCCGCACAAAGAAAACAAACCAATTTGTGGAGACTCATATTCTGACAGTAGCCACTACCAAATGCGTGAGAAACCAACATTTACCAAGGAAGAAAAGAGATCTGGGTGCTCATTATGTGGAAAGCCGCATTGGCGGTATCGCATTCGCACGCACACTTCTTGACAATGGTTCTTCCATTAATCTTCTCCGCTTAGCCTTATATTACCGATTGGAGTTAGGACCTCTTCAGAAATCGCTATCTATACTCCAATTCGCTGACAAATCTACTAAAAGACCTAAGGGAGAAGTGAAAAATGTTATCATTATGGTTGAGGGTACGGAATACAAAGTGGACTTCACCGTCCTTGACATGGAGACCCCAAACCATTGGAAAGAGTCGCAAATCATTTTGGGAAGACCATTCTTAAGAACCACCAAGGCTGTATTCGATTACGGCACTGGAATGATGAAATTCCGCTCCCTAGACGGAGAAGTGGATCTGGAAATGAGACAAACAAAATGGCAAAAACCCGATTCCGAATCCACCACTGAAGAGGCTGAAACATCTGAGTGTAATCTGATCAGCACTACCGGACCTTGGGACCAACTGCCAGATCTTCACATGGATACCATCGCATCAGAAGAAGCAACAATGCACCATACTGTGTGTGATCTTTTACCTGATAAATCTGAACACCTGTACAATCTTGATGACACAGAACTCCTTTCGGATTGGTCCATCCCATCCTCTTCGAAAAAAATCAATGACGAGTCGGACGCGGCTTTGGCTGAATTACCGCACTACATTTGCGATCCGACTCACCTTCTTTCAAGATCAGTGGCTAGCATATCACAGAATGATCCACCACCAAAAATCACTGACCCAGACTTAAAAGACATTCATCCAGATTTGATTGATGATGTAGATCTGCCAGAGCTGAAACTCCTCCCTCCCACCCTGAAGTACGCATTTCTCAATGGACCCAAAAATAAATTCCCTGTGATCATTAGCTCATCATTAACCTTGGATCAAGAATCTAAGCTTCTAGAAGTCCTTGAGCGAAATCGAAAAGCCATCGGTTGGACTGTGTCGGATCTCGTCGGAATCAACCCTGCTCTCTGCTCGCACCAAATTTATGTTGAGGATAATGCAAGGCCTTCCCGTGAATTTCAGAGAAGATTAAACCCCAATCTTCGGGAAGTGGTTAAGAAAGAGATAGAGAAATGGTGCAAAGCAGGTTTCATATACCCCATTTCTGACTCCAAGTGGGTGGCCCCCCTTCATGTCGTCCCGAAGAAGTCGGGAATCCAGATGGTCACCAACGAGGACGGGGTTGAGATCGCGACCCGATTACCCACGTCGTGGCATGTCTGTGTCGATTACAGGCGCCTGAATGCTGCGACCAAGAAAGATTACTTTCCACTGCCATTTATTGATCAAATCGTGGAGAGACTCGCAGGGAAAGCATTCTTCTGTTTTCTTGATGGGTACTCTGGCTACAACCAGGTAGCTATTGCTCCCGAGGATCAGGAAAAAACCACATTTACATGTCCCTTCGGTACTTACGCTTTCAAGCGCATGCCATTTGGGCTTTGTAATGCCCCGGGCACATTTCAGCGGTGCATGATTGCCGTATTTGCCGAGATGGTGGGTGATTTCCTGGAAGTCTTCATGGATGACTTCTCGGTCCATGGTGATTCATTTGATACATGTTTAGCGCACTTGGACCGAGTCCTCAAAAGATGCAGGGAGGTTAATTTGGTACTCTCTTGGGAGAAAAGTCACTTTATGGTGACTGAGGGTATCGTGTTGGGGCATGTCATCTCCAGAAAGGGAATGGAGGTCGACCCTGCCAAGGTGGATGTGATCAAGAAACTTGAGCCACCAACCAACGTCAAGTCAGTGCGGTCCTTTCTATGGCATGTTGGATTTTATCGAAGGTTTATCCCTGATTTTTCAAAGATCGCCCGCCCACTGACTGAGCTCTTAGGAAAAGACACCGAGTTTATTGTAAATCACAAATGTCTTGAGGCATTCGAGCTCCTGAAAAAGAAAATATGTGAATCGCCGATATTACAAGCTCCTGACTGGTCTCTTCCCTTTGAGATCATGACTGATGCATCGGATTTTGCGGTCGGAGCTGTGCTTGGACAAAGACGGGATGGAATCCCTTATGCGATTCACTACGCGAGCAAAGTATTGGATCCTGCACAGAAAAATTATACAGTGACTGAAAAGGAATTGCTCGCGGTTGTTTGGGCCCTTGAAAAATTCCGATCATATATATTGGGCTCCAAGGTGACAATTTTCACGGATCATACGGCAATTAGATACCTCATGGATAAGAAAGATGCCAAAGCACGACTTTTGAGGTGGATTTTGTTAATCCAGGAATTTAATTTGGAGATCAAAGATAAACCTGGAATAAAGAATGTTGTTGCTGATCACCTTTCCCGAATTGAGAAAAATGATTATCCTGATACTGGACCTATTAAGGAGACTTTTCCAGACGAATCTGTTTGCTCTATTGATTCAACCTCATGGTATTCCAACATCGTGAACTATCTTGTCTCCAAGAAGGTTCCCTATGGTTGGACAAAGAAAATGATTGAAAAACTAAAGTCGGATTCAAGAAAATACCATTGGGACGATCCTTTCCTTTTCTATGAAGGAGCGGATTGTGTCTGGAGAAGATGTATTCCTCAGGAAGAATACCAGAGTGTCTTCACACATTGTCACACTCTCGAGGCTGGAGGGCACCATTCGGGAAAGAGAACCGCACACAAGGTACTCCAATGTGGATTTTACTGGCATACCTTATTTCGTGATGCTAATGATTTTGTACGGTCTTGCCCGATTTGTCAAGGGATGGGAGGGACCGTTGGTTATAGAGACGAAATGCCCATGCAACCAATGATTTTCTGTGATGTTTTTGATGCATGGGGGATTGATTTTATGGGTACCTTTCCCAACAGCAATGGATTTGAGTACATCTTGTTAGCGGTTGATTATTTGTCTAGATGGGTAGAGGCTATTCCGACCCGAACCGCAGACAGCAAAACCGTCTGTAAGTTTATCAAGGATAATATCATTGCAAGGTTCGGGATACCAAAAGTTTTGATCTCTGATGGAGGTAGCCACTTTGTGAAAAGGGAAATGAGATCTTTGGCTAAGGAGTACAAATTTGAACATAGAATAGCCAACCCTTATCATCCACAATCTAATGGCATGGCAGAAGTTTCTAATCGAGAAGTGAAGAGTATACTTCAAAAGTTGGTTCGTCCAGATAGGAAGGATTGGTCAAAACTGTTGGATCAAGTCCTTTGGGCCTATCGGACAGCCTATAAAACACCACTAGGCACTTCACCTTTTAGGATGATATATGGCAAACCTTGCCATCTTCCTGCAGAACTGATTCACAAATCTGAATGGGCAATCAAAAAGTTGAACTGGAGTTGTCACCTTGGGAAATTATGTCGAGACCTAAATCTGAATGAGCTAATTGAAATCCGAAACCGAGCATATGACAACAGTGTGATTTATAAGGACAAGGTCAAGAAATGGCATGATAGACACATTCGAGATAAAACCTTTGTCCCTGGGCAGAAAGTATGGTTGTTTAATGCTCGATTAAAGATTTTTCATGGGAAACTGAAATCGAAATGGACGGGTCCCTATGTTGTCATCGATGTGCATACCAATGGAAGTGTGGATATTGCAGAACTCAAAGATGATGCCCAACCTTTCTCAGTGAATGGACAATTACTGAAGCCTTATATAGAATCATCCAAAGAACATCCAGTGCAAGTTGAGGTCATCTATTTCACACAAAGCAAGGACATTGACGATATATCAGATCAGAATCACCCTCCCTCCCGACCACATCGATCCCCTTGTACAACTTCTTCCTCTACTTAGGCCAAGGCCTAAGTATAGGGGGGGACCGATGCCATCTGTATATACCATTTCCCTCATCACATTCCGACCTCTCGCTCACTCCATATCCATCCTTCTTCTATACTTAGGCTGACAAAGCCTAAGTATAGGGGGAACCGCCACCCATCTGTTTATTCTCTCCTCATTTACATATCCCGTCCGCCTCTTTTTGCGCTCTTCTTCTATACTTAGACTATTCTCAGTCTAAGTATAGGGGGGCGAAACCGTGTATAATTTTACTCTCTTATGCTTAGCCCGAGCTATGTCTTCATTACGCTTCTTGTGCTCTGAGGACACAACACTCGCTAAGTATAGGGGGTCTGTATATATACTATGTATATATTTTAGCCATACCTCGTACTTGCGCATAAGTCTATATGTATTTACGGGGTGGGTCTTCTAACAAAAAAAATGTTTTGCTACTAACACTGACTTTGCCCAAAATTTTTGAAAAATGGCTTCTTATTCATTTTTGCATAAAAAAATTTTCACACACCTGCACTTCATCCAGCATTACATTCATTTGCATATGTGAAAAGTCATTGGGTTCTGAACCGAGTTATGAGCCGAAACCGAGAGTGATCTGGACTTAACCTTAATCAACCTAATTTTCAGAGGAACTTCACCGAGAAATAGGATTTTAGAGTCTTCAGGTCTGTGACTTAATTCTTTGAGTTCCACATAACAATGCACAGAGTTTGACTCTTAGTGTCTAACCTGGTCTCTTCATTCTAGGTACAACTCTGGAATAAGGAATTAATTTGTACTCTCGCACTTAGCTCAACTCAAACATATGTTGGAAGACTGTGTGAGCTTCTTTTCTAGTAGCGTGGAAATCTAAAGACCGGAGTACGGGTTGAAATAAAGCTTCGGAAAAGAGATGGACAGCTGGGCACAATTTTTTCTAAGACCCTAAAAAATGTACGGAAACAAAAGATGCTATATCCGTAGGGGCAAAACAAGATCCAAGCAGAACCACCAAAAATTCCAAATACAAAGAAGCAACTACCAAATAAAATCCGACCAAAAAGGTCCAAGCTTCAAGAAACCTGCAGATCTTGGTGGAGACTCGGCTACACTGGCCAGTTTCACAAGGAGAGGTGAACTACACTAATCACCCTCCAGTTCTTTTCTCATTCTTCTAACTTCTCCCCCCAATTCGATTGTGAACACATCGCGACAGACCTTAGAAGGAAATACCTGACTCCCCGAGGACGAGTTATTGGAGAGGAGGTTTGCGCAGTAGTCCAGCATTCTGGGTGGGAAGAGCTAAAAATATTTCACACACAAGAGTCGGTTATTCAATGTTCATAGGGTATACTTTGGGAAGAGGATTGATCTAAGATGACTTCTGAGCCGAAACTGTAGCAATGATGTGTAGAACTTGAGGGCTGTTGATTTTAAAATTCTAAGTCTCACAGAAGTTCCGACACACAAATAATCCAAAGGTTGAGTTTAGGTTCACTTTCACCTTCAGCTCATGGTCTTGGTATGGAACTCAATCTCATTTCACCTCATGGCATTTCTTTTTGATGCTCAGGGACGAGCATGCTTTAAGTATAGGGGGATGATGAATCTCGTATTCATCACTCTAAATCTCATTTATTAAGCTCAAAACCCTTAAAATCAAAAGCATTCTTGCATCTATTCTGCATAATTAGCATTAGTGCATGATTTCATAAGAATTGCATTTTAGCACAAAAATCTGCACAAAATAAGAAGCCAAAAATCCAAGCCAAAATGACCTGTAAATAAACCTAACTTCCCGGATTTTTAACTCATTCATGCTAACTCCGAATAACTCAAAACCACTTCCACTGTGTACATATCACTAACAAGAATAAAGGAAAAATACAAAAAAAATAACTAACCCAAATGAGTGGACCAAAAACCCAAACCCTAATTTCAGGATTTTCGGACTAAAAGCCACATATCTTCTCCATCCAATGTCCGATTTAATCCTACTCACTTTTGAACTAATGCGCATTCAATTACCTTCAAAACAAGACCAAGTTCAAGTGAATCGGAGCTCATATGTGAAAGTTGGGTTTTGGGCCTCTTTTGTACATTGTACATTTTCGCGGTTTTTGACCTTGTATTTTATGTATATATTTTCTTAATCAATAAAAAATTCAAAAAAAATTAGAATTAAGTGTCTTTATTTATCTCTGATTTTACCGTAATTTTTTTGGAATTTTATATTATCAAAAAAATGACATAAAAATTACAAAACCCCAAAATTAAGGTATTTTATGTACATAGGATACCCCAAAAATTCACTTTGTGCAAATGATCGAATTTGGTTTTGATGTCTTCATGAAAGTTGTAGATCTCATCGAGACGAGCAATTTTCTTGAAGAAAATTTTTCGATCCGAGGTCATTTACTATTTATTTTCGATTTTACAAGATAATTATTTTCTGAATTTTCTGGTGCTGACACGTGGCAGCACCTGGTGCCGCCACGTGTCAGTCGTTTTTGGCTTTATTATACATTCGTTTTATAAAAAAAATTTAAAGACGAAGCACGTGCGACGCACGTGCCTTTCAGGCACGCGGCACGCACGTGCCTCGCCTTCAGCCTCCCACTTGCCATGTGGCGCTACGGGCACCGTCCGATCAAACTTGATCGGACGGCGCCTGTGCGTCGTCCCCACCAAGCCCTCCGCCCTCTTTGGGAGCTCCGCCGCCCCGACTTCTTCGCCGCGTATCCCGCGCCGCCGCGCCTCCGCGAATCTCGCGATCGCCGTCCCCGCGCATCCCGCGAATCTCGCGCCGCCCCGCGATCATCCCCTTCAAGATCTCCATCTCCGATTCCCAATCGAATCCCGGCCTACCCCCTATTTTCTTCCATCGCCGGTGAGACCCTAACCCTATAAAACCAACTGCGCCGTTCCCTTGCCAAGCATCCGCCGTTCAATCTCCAAGAGTTCCCTCTCCGGTAGTGACAGCCCGGCGAGCCCCCCCCTCCATCGGCGTGATCCGAGGTTCTCTCCGCCTCATCGCAGCTCCGCCCCGAGCGCCGCTGCACGCTCCGACCACCCCCAACGCCGTCGAGCCCTCCTTCAGGTATACCCTCTCTCTCTCTCTCTCTTCCTCTCCCTCTCTCTATCTCCCCATCTCGCCTGCTCCGCATCCGAGACCACCGTCTCCACCTCGCCGACCACCAGCAACCGCCTGAAGCTCCTCCTCATCTGCATCAAGCCACGTCGCCATCACCGCCTCCGACTCCGCTCGTCGTCGCTGCAACGCCCTCGACGCCCCACGGCCGTGTGTCGGCCACCACCTCCGACTTCGCCCCTTCGTCTTCGGCACGCACCCCATCAGCTTCAGCGCCACCGCCACCCTCCGTCTTGGCCGGATACCAGTCATTGACGTCGCCGACAACCACCAACGTCAACCACCTGGGTTGCACCTCCGCCGCACGTTCATCACACAGCGTCGGAGGCTCCTCCGCCTCTTCGCCGACGATCGCCTTCGCCAACGACCGTACATCGTCGTTGTCAGCCGCGCCCAACCGCCGCGGCCTAGCGGCGCCTCCTCGACCGTGAAGACCACCTCCGCCAGAGCCACCACGCCAGCGGCCGGGCTCGAAGCCCGAGGCCCTCCGCGCACGTGCGAGGCACGTGCGCTTGGAGGGAACGTCAGCTGCAAGCTACCCACGGGTCACGTGTTTCTCACGTGTCCGTGGGTAATTTACAAAGAGCCCCTGGAAGTTTCCTCTATTTGCGCCTGATCCCCCGCCTCTAAGGGCACGTGCCTGGCACGTGCCACTTAGACATTTTGCAGAGATACCCTCCGGGGTATAGGTAATTACAAACAAACCCAGCCAGTGCATCTTATATTTATTTATTTATATCTATATTGCAATCAGACCCCTGTGTTCTCCCTCAGTTTTGCACATTTTCTCTACATTATTTTATCAATCCAAAAATTGCATGATGTTTGTTAATTGATTCTGTACACTTTGACATATTGTGGTTATTTTTGTGACGGATGGTTAATTAATAAATAATTATTGTGCGAAAATTGGTGTATTTTACCCATTTTCTACTCTGAAATTGATAATTGACTAACCGTTACTCTAAAAATTCTCGAAAAATCACATTTTGTAGAGCTAATTATTATTAACATTGTGCCCAAAAAGATTTGCATTTGCATGCATATTTTGTCCTGTAAAAATCATTTTGCATCTTTTAGTATTTAATTTTTGATAGGTATTAAACCCCACATTTTCATGGATTAGGATTTTTCTGAGGTCCGTCACCTAGTGATAGATCTCAGATAATTTTGATTCTTGAAAATAAGTAGGTTTGTTATTTATTAAAATTAAATATTAAAAATCATTTTGTTTGCATTTAAAAATCCATAAAAATTCATATTGCATCCAAAAATTCCAAAAAAATTACAGTGCACCCATTTCATCATATTTTACATCTCGACCAAGTTTCGTATTTTTCGGACATCATTTGAACGTAAATTACATTTTAGTCCCTAAAATAAGGCCAAATTTGCATTTTGCACCCTATATTGCATTGAAAATTCCAAAAAAACCGCCTCGAAAACCGAACACGAACTTTGATAGACTTAATTCTAAGTTGTTCCTTTGCCTCCTTGTGATCGACCTTGGGACTTGCCCAAGTAAAATAAACATAAAACCACGAGATTAAAAATTGAATAACTTATTTGTGGTATTTTCTTGATCGTTTTCGATTGCCGCCTACAACGCACAACACAATAAAAACTACTTCTTAAAAGCCGCACTTTCGGATACGTCAGCTCTCCAGACCTTAGAGCACTCCAGTCGTCACCTGGATACGCACTATGCCAAGGTTGAAGGGCTCTAAGACACGAAAAGTGACCAAATTTGAAGAAGAAGAAGGAGGTGTTCATTTATAGACATGAGACACACCCTTATTCCAAGACGATTTAGCAATAATCGAACGTATGTACAAGCAATCCATATGACAGGTGTGATTCTTGGAAGATCAATGATGAATTTCTTTGAAGGAAGTGAGCGCGATGGATGGATGGCTTGAGTGGGAAAATGCATGAAAAGTGGGGAAAAGTCATTTCTAGCGTGAGTCAGAGGCGCATGGAGAGTTGACCACGGATCAACCATTGACGTGTTCTGATTGGTCCAAGTAGGTCCACTACGGAACAACACTGCTGCTTATTCTAAAATAATTATCTCAAAATAGTAATTGATTTTATTAATTTTAAATTAAAAAATAAAAATGATTACTATTATATTTAGTTTATCATTAGTTTTGTTTATTTTTTGAGGTTATTTATTAATAGTTAATTATTGGGGTTATATTTATATGGATATTCATCTATATATTAGCTATTTTATTTTTATTTTGTATATTTTATTTTATTATTGTATTCTTTTATTTTATATATTTATAATTTATTTTTAGGTATATAAATTTATTTTTATTATATTTTTCTGATGCTAACTTTAAATAAATAGGTTAATGAATTATATAGATATAAAATAGGTATTTCATCTATGTCTTATATATAATATTTTATTTTTATATATTTTCTTGGGTTTTATTTTAACTTTATATTTTAGTAAAATGTAAATGATATTTAGAAGAGTATAAAGTATAAAAGAATAAATAATTAAAGAATGAATTTTACTTTTATTTATTTACATGTAGTCTCATAGATATCTTGCCTATGCAGTTATATATATAGACTTATTTTATTTTGTTCTTTATTTTATTTTGGTTTTAATATGTATACAAGTTGTAAATATTGTTCACAAAATTATAAAAATATAAAATTGTAAAAATTAACAAAGAATGAATAAATTGAATATTTTATTCGGGTACAATATACAATGAGGGTCCAAAACTTAACTTTCACAACTTAACTCCAAAAAATATGAAACCATCTTTATTAAATGAATTACCAATAGTTATACAATTATATGTGATTTTGATACATTCTGACTTTTCATTTGGATGATATGGGTCTGTGAAGTTGGGATTTTGACTTTTTATTTTGTGTATAAAAAGTACATTGTGTATTATTTTTGTACAAACTCAATTTTTTTATTTTTATTTACATATCTACAACTTTTATGCTCAAAGTTTCATTATTTGATGTATAAATAATAGAAAATAAAATATATCCAAAAATGCTTTATTGTTGAACAAATGAATTGGGTTTTTATTGTATTTTTGGCCCTTATCTCCCCCATTTTATTCCTTGTCAACCAATTCAATTCTCGACTTGGACTCAGGGTTTAGGGTCATAAAATACATTTGGCATTTTATTCTTTTTCTTTGCTTCTCTTTATTATATAATTTTGGCATTAAAAAATATTATTTACACAATAAATGTAATAAATAATGAATGCCATTTTGTACAAATCAATGCTATTAACATACATTAGCTAGGGTTTTTATGGCCAAAATGATAAAATAAAGGTGATGAATGGAGATTCATCATTATCTCTCTTGGAATATCTCATGAGATCTGTGATAATTAAGTGTTTAATTGAGCTTAATTGAGGAAGATTGATTCTTCTGACATTTTAAGTAAGTAAGATTCATTTTACAGGAGGAGTATATTACAGGGAATTTGAAGCCAAATCTGCTAATTATTTGTAGGAGTATTTATAAATTGAAATTTTCCGACCCTGCAACTTGAAAAAAAATATTTGATCTGTAGTTTTTTTGAGGATATTGATTATTTCAATTAAGGATTTAAAATCTTTTAATCACATATCATGTGCTCTCACATTGCATTGTATTTTCATGTTAGCATTTCTATCATTTCATTTTCACTTTATTCCCTTCATATAAATTAACTTCGTATTTAATTAATTGTTGAAATTAATTTAAAACCACATAACTAAAATTCTCGGTTCCCTGTGTTCAACCTTGGTAGACTTACCAAGTAAAAATTCTCCACAACATTCAAGGATTGTGGTTTTTGATTTATCATATTTCTCTCCTATGCTAGAATTAGTTATTTTTAAATAGGAAAAAATTACTGATCACCACGTACGAGGACATATAAGTAATATGATCTCTCAAAGTGATCATACTTGTTCATTACTGAACCGGAAGACATGAGATAACTCAAGAGGTACTGGGATCAATCAAATTCCATGCATGGTCTTCTTTCTTTGAAATCATGATAAGAATTTGTAGATATGATATATGTTTTTGGAAAGCATATGGTTGATACCCAATCCCAATTATCGAATGAGAAACTTAATAATAAAACCCTAAAAAAGAATGTCTAAATATGATCTAAAACATCAGGTTTATTCTAGGTCTTCTGTTATGCATGATGTACGGTTATTAAGAATACTTGAGGGCGATGTGATCGTAAGTGATTGTATAACCATTACATTTCCATTCTGAGGGAGGGATGAAACAAATTTGGATTTTAGTGACTCATCTTAATAGATTAGTAATCCAATCTTGGCCCAAATGTTAGGAACTACCTTGAATGTGATTCAGATGTAATGAGAATATTAAATTTACAGTTTAATTTAATCAAACATCTTTGAGAGGTCTCTAATATCGGGATTTGAGATATGTTCTCAATATTGATGTCACTATACATGGAATGCACAATCTCCATGTCCTTCTCTCCAAGTATCTGCGGAGAAAGCATAATAATTTTAAAAGAGTTCTAGAATAATTCTATTATTGATAATATATCCGAGCATTGCAAAAATTATGATTTAATTCTCATGAATAATATGAATCCGATTCATATTTGGAAACATGAGAATAGTCATCTAAGATAATTAAATGTGATTTAATTATCAAATATATGATTAATGCAGACATAACTATCCATAATTTCATAAATATTAGAAATATGATTTATAATTTATTGGAGAGATTTATTTGTAAACGATATTTACGAATTTAGTGTTGATGGTTAAACAATTAATTGTAAATGCAATTTACATTTTATATTAGATGTATGGATATGATTATTATTTGTCAATGACATGATTGAAATTATCACAAAATAATTTGAAATGATTTTGGCAAATAATTATGCAACAAAAATTATTACACATGAGGAAAACTTGTTGAGACATGAGACCATACAAAATTGGAATGGGAGAACAACCTTCCATACATAAATGGTGGGCAACCGCATTGAGTCCTATTTCAATGGGGTTGTCCACTCTATGAAAGGAAGGATGCTTGCTATCCATCCATTCATTCCATATGTTGATTGACTTAATTAAAATTAAATTATATTTATGAATATTTAATATATTTAGTTTATTTGAAATTGATTATTTGTTGTTGCAAATTTACATAACAAATTCATGACCATTGATTGAAAGCAAAAAATAATCTATACCATTGATTATATATGAACATAGATCGAGATCCATGGACATCTTATATGTTATAAAATCGATAGGAAAGATCACTACTTCCCCCTGGTGGGGTACTCAGACGTGGAACGATGAGACATACACACTCGCGAGGGCATGGGCTAAGCTCAATACTTTAGACCAGGTTAGATGTTCTACACAAGGCGAGAACACCATCGTCAATAAGGCTCTACTCGCCCACGTACGATAGAAGCTCGAATACTTCATGAATCCCATCAGTAAGAAGGTAGTATTCAGGATGAATTTTGTGGGATGAAATGTGGAGACCCCATGCTTGGATCTTCAACTCGGATTGTGGGAAGCACATTAGAGACATATGCGATCACAAACACACTTCAAGAGGTAATTCTATTACTTATTTGTTATCTTAATGAAAAGATATGAGAATGGTTCTCATATCATGTGATTTGATCTTTATAAAAAAATAATTTCTGCTGCCCCGAACAACTATTATAACTAGTCGCTTTGGATCACATGTAATGCGATCTTTACGCTTCCGTGATGTGCTAAGGCCTAAACCATAGACATCAACTCAAATTGTAGTAAAGCTTATAGTCTTAAATAATAACACACTAGTGATGGAAGAAACAATGCATATAAAATTTGATGAAAATCCACAAGAATAAACAAATCAATAAAATGTTATTGAAGATGAAGAACAATCATTCACAGATATAATTAAGACAAAAGACACCAATATACATAATCTATCTAAAGAATATATCTTTAACAAGGAACACCCGAAGGCACAAGTAATTGGATAATTATTTGATAAAGTTAAAATAAGACCTCAATTTAACATTAACTTTGTACTTGATGATTATGTATCTCAAATAGAACCTAATAAAGTAGAATATGTATTAAGAGATGAATCATGTATAATTGCAATGCAAGAAGAACACAATTAATTCATAAGAAATGAAGTTTGAGAACTTATACCTAATTTAGAAAATATCTCAATCATTGGAACTAAATGGGTTCATAGAAATAAATCAAATGATGAAGGTCAAGTGATTAGGAATAAAGCCAAACTAGTAGCACAAGATTTCAATCAACAAGAAGGTATAAATGTAATGAAACATATGCATCTGTATCTAGATAAGAATAAATTCAGATTCTACTTTCTTATGTTGCATACTTAGATATAAAACTTTACCAAATGTATGTAGAAGATTCTTTTCTTAATGGTTATTTGAAAGAAGAAGTTTTTGTTAAATAAACATCTCGATTTGTTGATAAAGATCACCCTGAATTTGCTTATAAATTTAATAAAACCTTATATGGACAAAAAAACTCTAAGAGCTTGGTATAGTAGATTAACATGTCTTCTCTTATGTACTAACTTTGGATTTGAAAAAGTAGACTCAAGTTTGTACACTAGAAATTCAGATGATCTTTTAATAGTTTAAATGTATGCTAATGACATTATTTCCAGAACTTCTAATGAAGATTTGTGCATAGATTTTGCTAAGTTTATGCAGACGGAGTTTAAAATGAGTCTCATAAGAGAACTTAGTTTCTTTCTAGGCATATTCAAAAACTACCACAAGGGATCTTCATAAGTGAAGCGAACTCAGATTCTTCTCAAAAGATTAATGATGGAGAGTATGAAAGGGATGATAAGACCAATGGGAGCTCAAATGTGGCTTGACGAAGACGAAAATGGTAAGGATATTGATGCGACTCAATAAAGAGATATGATTGATTCATTGTTGTAACTTATTGCTAGTATACCAAACATACTTTTTAGTACTTGTCTATGTGCTAGGTTCCAACCAAACCTTAAAGAAAGTCACTTAAAAGCTTTAAAAAAAGATCTTAAAATTCTTAAAAGATACTTATAATTACATCTTGTTTTACCCTAGATCACCACACATTGAATTAAATCTTATACTAATGTTGATTATGATGGAAGTATAACTAATAGAAAGAGTACTAGTGGGATGTGTCATTTTCTTGAAAATGTGCTGGAATTTTGATTCTCTAAGAAGCTGTTTAGCCTTGTAACCAATAGAAGCTGAATACATCTTTCTTACATTTTTTGCATGTCTTGTTGATGAAGCGTATTTTAAATGACTTAGATGAAAGTTTTAAAATATAAAATTCTTTGTGATAATACAAGTGTTGTCAATCTTTTTAAAAATCTTCTATTACACTTTAGGAGTAAACTCATTGTCATTAGATACCATTTCCTAATAGACTATGTTCTAAAAGAAGAAGTTTCCTTAGATTTTGTATAAACTAAAGAATAATTGGTTGATATGTTTACCAAACCCGTGAACATTGATAAAATTGCCTATCTAAGAAGGCACTTAGATTTATGCCAACCTAGTGACTTGTTCTAGAACTTTCTTCTAAACAAAGTTTTACAAAAAAAGGGGGTTTATGTAATTCCTTCATTTCAGGAAATAGTTGTGAGAAAAAGAAGGAGCATAGATTCTTTAATATAGGGGAACGTAAATCTTTTTCATAATAATAAAAGGGGGAGAAGTGTTATTGAGATATCAAAGAAGGAAGAGATAAGATTAAAATGGAAAAAGATTAAATGGGAGAGAGACTAAAAGAAAAATTAAAGGGGATATAATTTCCAAAATGATATAAATTAAAAAAGATTAATTCAAATAAAAAAAATATTGCTAAAATCATTGAAAAACAAATAAAAGTTTTGTTATTTACAAAATGGATGAGATTTTTAGTGACATATATTTTACTAGTGACTCTATTGTATATTTATTTTATAGTTTGAGTAACCTTTAAATTAAAAGATTTATCATAAAAATGGTAGAAAAGCTATGAAACCAACTCAAAGCCTAAAGCAACAGTAAAAGACTCGGCTTGAAGTGTCGAGGCCCAGATTCAAATTACAGAGAAACTCAAAGAAAGACTCAAATCCAAAAGTTCAAAATTTAAAGGCTTCAAATGCTAATGTGACATATTACATAGTTTTTATTTTATACTAAAAAATAGTCTTATAGTTTTGCATGTTATTGATCAAGAAGCAAACTTAGATTAGAATCATCAATTTCATATATTTGATTTTTGGACATATGATAACCATATTTTTGTCCAGGATCAATCAATTATTGATTATCGATTTTCTAATATGATCGATCATAATTTTCATCATCATCGATCAACCCTGAACGACCATCCTTTTGATCATGATTGACCACTTTTTGAATTTCATACCAACGATTAAATCTGATCAATCATTTTGATTGACCTGATCGATCGTCCATTATCCATCACCTTATTTTTATGATCAATCATTTCATGGATTCTGGAAACTATAACATTGGAATTTCTATTTTGCACACCGACTGTTCTTTTGAGGCCAACTCTATATAAAGGACCATATGACTAACTAAGTAAGACACACAATGAACGAGAAACATTCTATAACTCTCAAAAGAAAAGTAAGAATATTTTTCTTATACGATAAAGTTCTTACAGTGTTTTTATGCTCTCGAGTTATTTTCAATCTGAAGTTCTCCAGATATTGAAGTTGTTTGTGATCTTTGTACTCAATTGCTTTCATCATCATCATCATCATCATCGAGCATGTATTGTGTTGAATGTTTGTAAGATTTTGAGAGATAAAATCTTCCTTCGGCAGTTGTCCAAGGAAGGGTATATGTTATACAATAAGTTGTTCAACTTTCATACTAAGTAGCGCTAAAATAGTGGAAGCAGGCTTCACCAAAAGAGTGAAGAGGAAATCCTAGAATATGGTTCTAGGTCGTGGTTTTCACCTGTTTGAGTTTCTATGTAAAAATCATAGTCCATTTTGGTTTGATTTTCTCTATCTCTGAGGTTTGTGTTTAGTTTTTAGTTAGATATTGTTATCGCGATAATTGTATATTTCACAATTCACCTCCCTCTTATACTGAACTCACAGAAACAAATCAATTGACTCAAAACAATTTCAACTAAATTCCAACTCGTTGAATCTAAAATATGATTATATGAATTGAGTTTTAATCTACTTGATTCTCATTTATGTGATATCTAAGTGGAATCAGTAAAATCCATCTTATTTCATCATTTCCTCAGAATGAAAAGGTCAAGGTATACAATTTATTATGATCCCACCGACCTCGAGCATTTTTAGTACTCATGCATCCTATATACCCAACGACTTTGAATTACCCAATGTTCATCATTTAATTGGTTTTCACCTTCAAGGATTTATAAAGAGATTTCTCAATCGATCATTGGGTAAAAATATCAATCATATGTTTTCGAAAACATATATCAATATTCTCGAATTCTTATCATGTTTAATAAACAAGATGAACATTGTTGAGAGTCTTTATGACCTAGTGTCTCATGAGTGAGCTCTTGTCTTTTGATTCAAAAATTATAGACTTGTATAATTCCATTGAGAGATTATACATGTAATATTCCCTTATATACACACTACCGCGTTGGTACATAGATCTTGTTAGACCATCAATATATTGATATGTAAACTATACATACTCTGATATATAGATGTAAATATGTCTTCGGTCAAAGGATGTGTACATGTTTGTAACAATATATGATACAAGTCTTAGTATCTCGATCTTGTCAAGCTAAGTCCTTTAACTTAACTCATTTGACACCTTCGAAACTCTATTTCCATGCAGTGGACCTGGATCAAGAATGTCGGTTGGATATCAGTTTTCAAAGAAGATTTCCATCGCTTTTCAGATCAGAGATCCTTCCTAAATGTCACTTCATGATGCTAGTTTTGTCCCTAATCTAAGTCTTTTAGGTTAGTAACCACACATCACTGTCTATGATCTAACTCTTTAGATCACAACTGTATGATATCGACAACTGTATGATATCGAGATGGCTATGCTACACAACCCAATTTGTAAAGAGGGACCTTATCTATGTAAAACTTCATTATGTTTTTCAGATAATGGAATGATATAATTCAGGATAACATTTTATGCATAATAGCTCTCCATGGTCTCATATATCCAACATTTTAGTGGATCCGTAACTTGAATAGAATTTCATTGGACCAATGAATGTAATCAAGTTCCAATGGTTTTGAGATTAACATGAGCTAGTTTAAATTGATTACCGATGCAGTTTAATATACGACTTACAAGTGGGAACACTTTAATAGTCATTATCCCTAATATCAAATTGATTATGATATTAAGTCACTATACATGGATTGTATATCTCGATACTAACATCTTCAAGTATCCACATTTGTCTCACAATTCAGATATCAAATATGATTGTGGTATCCCTGTCAAGAAATACTATTATCAAGGATTTCACTATTTAAGTTATGTTTCGAGATACCCGAGTATAAATCAAATCATGAGTAGAACATCTGAATTAGATTTACATAGATTAGGGTAACCATATATGATATCATTATTCATGAATATAGACTCGATATATCCAGATAAACATATACATGTATCACTAGTTCATGAATTCATTATGCAAAATGGATTGATGGGAATGGTCAATAGCTCTATCCAAGAAATCCAAAAATGAGATAATTAGATAAGAATATGCAAGTGTCTTATATATAGTCTATAATTATTATAATTATATAAATATCTTATAAATATTTTTTAAAATGTAACAAATAAAGTAAAGTAAAATAAAGGATTGTACTTAATAGTATTTTTTGTTATTGTATATTTATCATATATATAATACTAAAATCATACTTACTACTTACGCATAGTTATTTATATACCTTTATTGATGATAAAAAAGAAATTAAAAATCAGAAAATTTTAAAAATAAAAAATATGTAAATATAAAATAAAAAAGAATTACTTTATTTAATGTAAAACCCGCACATTAATTCCTTCATTAATTGATTGTACAAAATACCCACAATTATTTATTCACTATTTATTTAGAAATAATAATTTAGGCTACCTTGTTTGCTCTCAGTGGTTCGACCTCTACTTGCCTACTCTATACATCTTTATCTGTAGAGTATAATAAATTATACTTCACATCTTTGCTATTATTTGATTATTTATATATTATGGATACTTTTTGATTTGTTTCTTGGTCTTTGTGAGTGGTCACTACATCGACTGCTCTCCTGTCATGTGTGGAGTGCTAGAACCTCCTCACTTGATCAAGACGCAACATCAGCCGAGCAGCCAGAGCAGTGAGATGGGCAGTATACAACTCAGAAGACGTCAACATCCAGCTCCTCGCATCAATTCAAGCAATCCAGCAGTAGTTGACGAACCAAGGATTCATCCAGGTCACCTTTTAAGAATGTTGAATGACTTGAAGAGGAGGACCGATGACAGAGATGCCCGAGAAGAGGATGATCTAAACAAAGAGGATGAGATTAACGTAGAAAATGCATAAGATAACCTATCTGTTAGTGGACCCCATGGTGGAAGAGGGGAGGTAAAACTACCATCGCCAAAGCCAACTCTGAAATAGACTTACAACCCTGGGACATGTCATGTCATTGAGTGGATTTGAATTCCTCCAATCCATTCTTACATTGAGCTAAAGCTGCAATCATTGTCTCTGCTCCCGACCATCCATGGGAACACAACATAAGAACCATACATCCATCTACAACAATTCGGCTACATCTGTGCAACCACACATTACCTCAATATTTCTTCGGGGGTAATCAAGATGATTGCTTTCCCATTCAGCCTCCAAGACAATGCCCTTTATTTGGTGAATCATCTAGGAAAGGTAGTGACAACATGGAAGGAACTAAAGTATGCATTTCTCCACAAGTTTTATCCTCTCGATCACTTGAATCAGATGTGTTCCCGCATCTCTAGTTTCATCTAGCAGCCCCACGAGATGACTCACAAAGTGTGGGAAAGATTCAGAGATTTGAAGGAGAAGTGTCCCCACCACAACATCCCAAAGACTAGTATGGTTCAACACTTTCTTGGTGGGCTAACACTTGAAAGTCAGAAATTGGTTGACGTCACATATGGTGGCTCTCACTTAAATAAGGACGAGGACATGGTATGGGAATTTTTTTAGGAGATGACCGAAGGAGCGGTTGTTCAATCCTCATCACATGCTTACATGAAGGTGCCCAGAACCAGCCACAAGCCTGTCGATATAGGAGCTCATGCAAAGGATAAGGACAAGAACTCCAACCTGAGCATCATAGGTATTGATAAGAGATCGTGGGACCTCGAAAAAATTTCTATAATTGAGAAGCGAATGCAGTGTCTGGACAAGCTTGATCAGATTGTTACATACCTGGATTTTCTTTTCAAGAACATAAGCACCTACAACTTGGTGTCTGCTGATACGGCTCCCACTACCCTTGTTAATTCGAGAAAATTAATGTTCAAATTAATTAATAACGTTCGTTGTAGTTAGATAATGAGAGCAGATCAAAAACCACTTTTAATTAAAACAAGTTAATCTCGAGCGGAATTTTTCTTTACTTGGTCAAGCCCAAGGTCGAACTCAAGGAGGCAGCTGTCTCCTTAGGTAAATTTTTAGCAAAATCCAAGGTTTGACTTTTTAGGGAATAATTTTTTGGTCTTTTTCGGTTTTTTATGCAAGACACATGCACAATCAGGCCAGTCTAACAGTTAATTCAGATAAATGATCAAATTAAGTCCAAAAATTACGAAACTTGGCCAGATGATGAAATGCAATGAAATTAAGGTACATTAATTTTTTTAGAATTTTCTGACACTAAATGAATTTACTGTGAATTAAAAATGAATGCAAGGTCATTTTCATTAAATTAATTTTAATAAATATCAAATCACACTATTTCCAGATATAAAAATTATCCTAGATAGATCTAGGTGTGAAGAATTCAGGAAAATTAATAAACCTAAATTTTTATGTGAAATGATCCAATTAAAAGTTAATTAAGGAAATCACTAAATGATTTATTTAGGCCTCGAATGCGTGTAATTGAGATGCAATTTTTATGCAATGTGAACCTAATTATCCTAAATCTAATGTGATTTTTCGAGGATTTTTGGAGTCAAAGAGAAATTACTATCAATTAAAAGACATAAATGGGCAAAATATAGCAAAATTGAACCAATTAATTAATAGAAAAATCCATTCATATTACAAAAATATGCTAGGTGTCACATAATAAAGGGGACAATGTAGGCTACACAATGCAATTTTCCAAACTGAAAAATGAATTAAGATGAATGCCTAAATATACGTGCAAAGATAGGGGTATAAATGCAATTACAGGAATTAAAATTGATAAAAATAAAACGTGCTGACAGGGACCAATATGCAATTACCTATAATGCTGAGGGGTTGGATGATTTCTCCACAAAACACATGCTCCTCACATGGGGTCTCCTAGCAGGGACTGAAATATAATTCTGGATACCTTTAGTGGCCTCGATGCAAATAACCCAGGACGAACGTACATATCACGGGGGGGTCCCAGGGTCGGGTGTCTTCGGAGGCTCGGAGTAGCTTCGGGTGATCCGAGCCTAGTGGTCGGGGATGAGGCTCGGATCAGGCGACATGGACTGATCTGGACCGTGGGATCAAGGATGATCCAACGGCAGCTGGCTGCGGGTGCGTGGCGTCTCGATCCATTGGATCAAGATCGATCCAACGGTCCTTGAAGAGCGACGAAGATGGCTACGTGGACGATCGAGAGCCGCTGGATCGAACAACGTCTAGCTGTCGTCCCCAATGGTCCTCCGCCTCCTGCGGAGGAGAGGGCTGGGCTCCGACGAAGGTGGCCTAGCTTCGTCCCGTCCACCCGTCGTCGGTGAAGGGTGCTGGAGGATCGGGCGTAGCTCGAAAGATTCCTGGATGGCTGGAAGAACGTCCGGTGGTCTCAGGGGTGGAGGAGAGGCTCTGGAATGCGGTGGCGGAGGAGCTCGAATGCAGCTCCGATGAGCCTCTGGCCAATCAAGGAGATAGCACCTGCATGGAGTTAGAAGATAGCCGAAGCGTGTGTGGTGTCCGTGGAGTGATGTAGAGTGAGATGTGAGGCCTGTAAAGAGGTGACGACGTCCAGTGATCGAGCTCCGCCGAGGTGGTGGAGCTGGCGTCAATGAAAGGTGGGGTATGTAGTCGGAAGAAACTAAAAGGCTCGTGAAGATCAGAGCTCCCTTGCTGAGCTCGGGGAATTGTTAGTGGAGCGAGACGATGCTTGTGGACGATGAATTAAATCGGAGAAGGAGAAGAAAAGTCAAGAAGAGGATCGGGGGAGAGATGGAGGGATCTACCTGGGATCAAAAGCTCGTAGGGAGCTTTCAGGTCGTCGCTTGAGGGTCGGTAGGGATCCTGAGCTCGTGCAACTCCTTGGGGAAGCAACAACACGGCGGTGGAGGGCCGTGGATCTCGCCGGAGGTATTCTCGGTCTTCTCTCAACCTGGGATCAAATTGTTGTCACCAATCTGAAGGTGGGAGCTTGGATTCACTCTCCGTAGTGACGGATGAGGGTGAAAGTAGCCGGAGGTGACTGATTTATAGGATGAAGGTGATGGGGTAGCTGGCGAAGTGGTGGTGTTCGTGGTTGTCGTGGCACTACTTTGAGGGTTGTCATGGAGGTCGAGGGGGATGGCGAGGATGAGGAACGAGTGGGCGTCGTCGTTCGTGTCAGTGGTCGGAGAAGGTAGTCGGGGTGGAGTCCGAAATAAAAATGGGGCGGCCCCCTTGCGCACGACGGAGAATGTGGGCGCGAGGCGTGCGGAGGTTGACGACGATGTCTTAACCGTTGGATCTCACGATCCAATAGTCCGGACGAAGGCACGGATCGACACCTGAGATCATATCTAGGGCACGACATCGAAGGGCTTGCACCGTACCATGTGGCGTGTTGAGGATGCAGCACGAAGGGACGGACGAGATTAAATCTGATCTGCGATCGGATGATGGAGAGCGAAGGCAGTGATGGACGGTGTAGATCAAGGCGCCCAGAGCGAGATCGGAGGATGCACAGAGTGCCACGTGGTGGACTCTGGGCGAAGCGCGAGCAGATGGTGCGGATGCGATCCAGGGAGTGATCTAACGGTAGGGAAAATGGGTATGCATGGCGATCAGTGGACCGTTGGATCAAAGTGGAGATCCAACGGTCCAGAGCGCAAGCGGATTGGTTAAAGGGAGCGGGCCGCGTGGCCCAATTAGAGGGCGCCACATGGCAGCTGTGAATGGCTGAAAAGAGAAATGAGATTAGATGGAGAAGGAGACTGAATTTGGAAAAACTCAAAACATGAAAATTGTAGATCTCGATGAGATCTACAAGTTTCATGTTGATCAAAAACAGAGATAAGGTCAAATGTGATACAAAAATACAAGAATACAAATATACATATGTATAGTATACAAGGAGGCCCAAAAACCCAAGTTTTGCCTACGAGCTCCGCATTGAATGAAATTAGTCTCATTTTAAGGTCTTTGGATGTGTATTCATCTGAAGGTGAGTAGACCTAATTCGGAGTTTTGTAAGAGAGAGATATGGACATTCTAAGGTCCAGGAGGTTTAGGGCTTTATGGGGTATTTTACAAGAGAGGAAAGCTCGCCTTCTTCTTTATATTATTAACTAATGGTGTACACATTATAAGGAAGGTGTTATTTTATTTTGTAGGGGATAAAATACAAATAAATAGGTGGATATTTTACAAATGGATTTTACACATGGATTGGCTTCTTATTAAATGCAAATATGCATGCCAAATGCACACTTTGTGGATTGATGTCTGAATGCTATTTATGCAAGATAAGTAGAAATATGCAGCTAATTACTCGGGAATAGAGCTCTATTTTCAACTTTTAGAGTGATGAATTGCAGATTCATCAACCCCCTATACTTAAACCTTGCTCGTCCCCGAGCAACTAAAATGAAATGCAAGAGTGAAATGAGATTGGGTTCCATACCAAGGTCATGAACAAAAGTTGAAAATGGAGCTTAACTCAGCCCTTGGATTAATTGTGTGGCGGAACCTCATTGTGATCTGAACTTAAGACCTAACAGATTTCAAGTTCCACAAGTCTTCTATTCAAGACTCCTCAATAGTCAGGTCAGAACAAATCCTCAAACCAAATTTCTGATGACTATGATTCTTACTTGTACTGTATAAGTGAAATGTAACTCTCCACATCAGACATGGCTCAGAACCAACCTCCTCTAACAAGGTAACTCAAATAACCTGACCCAATAACTCTTTCCTCGAGGAGCGGGGTATTCTCTTCTAAGTTCAAGTGCGACCAACTCAAGAGGAGGGGGTAGAGAAAAGAATGGACGATAGCCAGTGTAGCTACCTATCCCGGGATGCCTGACCAGTGTAGCCATGTAATTCGGTTGCATTTCTTTGCTAATATACATACCCCGATAGGTATTTTATTTTCACTTGGACCTATCTGATTTTTCTAGATTTTTGCATACATTTTTTTCGAACTATATACAGGGTGCAACATGTACATCAGGAGTTTTTCCTCTTGAGCTAGTAGACTATCCCTCTTTTGAAGTATTATTGCAACCCACAGCGTCCTGTCCTCAGACATCAACACCACCAGACTAAGTTGAGATGCACTACCCTCCCTAGAGGAGGACGGATGTTTCCACCCGTGTGCTACTCCAAGCTAAAGGATTCTACCTCCTCACCACCTCATCAATGAAGTGCTACGAGCATAGTTCTTGTCCAAGTTAGGTCACTGTCTAAAAGAATCATGCGTGCGCACGAGATATTCTACTTAGACTAATCAAGATGACATGTGAACATAGACTTGCGGACTCAAAGAATTAAGTCACTTGACCGGAGAAATCTTAACTTCATTTCCTATAAGGTTCCTCTGAAATTAGGTGGATTAAGGTCAAATCAAGTCCGTCCTCAATATCTACTCATAACTTGGTTCAGAACCCACTAGCTTTTCACCTTGCATATGCAAGATATGCAGATGAGATGCAGATGACATGCTATGAAATGCAAGACTCTTTTTCTTTCTTTTCTAATGTAGAGATGATATGCAAGAGTAAATAAGAAGCCTTAGAATTTTTCACATTTTTTTCAATTATTTGGTATACCTCCTATGTTACAACAATTTATAAGAGTATTATACAACTTATACAAGTGTATTATACAGAATATTTCTCCAAATTTTACCCAGCCCGTAGTTATCACGAAATATATACAAAGATACGTGAAAGTACGAGCTATGGATAAAGTATATATGTAATATATACACGCCCTCCTATACTTAGCGTATTCTATGTCCTCAAAGCATGAAAAGCGAGGAAAAAGACATAGCTCGTGCTAAGCGTAGGAGAGCCAAAGGGAACGAAAAAATGTAAAGAAGTCGACCTGCCCCCTATACTTAGGCTCTGGCAGCCTAAGTGATGAAGAGGAACAAAAATGGGGCGGACGAGGTCAAGAAGAGAAATGGATGAATATATAATGCAGGCATCGGTCCTCCCTATACTTAGGCTCGGGTCAGCCTAAGTATAGGACTGGAGTGAGTATGAGGACCGATGTGATCTGGAGGATATATAGAAAACAGACTCAGGTGGCTCATCTCCCTTATACTTAGGATCTAGTCATCCTTAGTATAGTCCAAGATGGTGATCAATGAAGCTTGGATGAATTACTAGAGTCACGTGGGAGAAAGGACATAATGTACAGGAATGATGGTATATACAAGTGAGTCGGTCTGAATCTTACAAGATGCTGCCGATGGCTAGAGCTCACTGCTGCAAGGTCTCATGCGCAACTTGAGGTGTATCTATTGAATCTGTCTCGCGCATAAATACAATCTCCTCAACATGGACTAACTGCTCATTTGATTCGATGAAATGCTTCAACAGTTGTCCATTCACTAGGAATGTCGATGCATCATCTGCGAGATCTGAGATCTCGACACATCCACTATCGTACACCGCTCGAACAACGAATGTGCCAGTCCACTTGGAATTCAACTTGCCTTGGAAGATCTTCAGCCTGGCATTAAACAACCATACCTTCTGTCTAGGAACAAAGGTCTTTCATCTGATATATCTATCGTGCCAACGCTTAACCTTGTCCTTGTACACCAAACTGTTGTCATATGTGCGGTTTCTGACTTCCACAAGCTCATTCAAATCCATATCTCTCTGCTTCTGCCCAAGGTGTGTGTTCCAATTGACCTTCTTGATTGCCCATTCTGTTTTATGCACTAGTTATCCGGGCAAATGGCACAGCTTTCTGAATACTATTCAGAATGGGGAGGTTCCTAACGGTGTCTTGTTAGATGTCCTATACGCCTATAGGACTTGGTACAAGATCTGAGACCAATCCTTCCTGTCTGGGTGGACGATCTTTTGTAACATAGTCTTCACCTCCCTATTCAACACCTCATCCATACCATTAGTCTGTGGGTGGTAAGGGCTAGCGACACGGTGTTCGATGTTGTAGTTCTTCAAGAGTTTCTTCACCTCCCGGTTTACAAAGTGGCTACTCCCATCTGATATCATCATTTTGGGATCCCGAACCTAGAGATAATATGCTCTTTGATGATTTTACAGACGGTCCTGCTGTCTGTGGCTCGGGTCGGGATAGCCTCGACCCACCGGGATAGGTAGTCTACCGCAAGAAGAATGTACTTGAATCCATGGCTAACAGGAAACGAGCCCATGAAATCGATGCCCCAAGCATCAAAGACATCACAAATGATGACAAACTGCATCGGCATCTCATCCTTGGAACCAACGGTTCCTCCCATTCTTTAGCATGCTGGGCACGACTTCGCAAAGGTGATGGCATTACGAAACAGAGCCGTCTAGTAAAAGCCACATTGAAGTACCTTCCATGCGGTCCTCTTCCCGGAGTGGTGTCCTCTTGCCTCCAAGTTGTGGCATAAAGAAAGGACACTCCGGTATTCCTCCTGAGGAATACACCGTCTCCAGACACAATCTGGTCCTTCAAAGAAAAGGAACGGATCCTCCTAATGGTAGTGTGTAGCATCCGACTTCAGTCGATCGATGTGGCTCTTGGGCTAACCCTCAGGAACCTTCTTGGAGACAAGATAGTTCACGATGTTGGCATACCATGGGAGTGAGTCGACAACAAAAATCAACTCATCAGGGAAGGAGTTTCGAATAGGTGAATCCTCGGAAGTATTAAGATCTTCGATATGAGAGAGATGATCGGCTATTACGTTCTTCTTTCCAGGTTTATCACAGATGTCCAAATCAAACTCCTGGATAAGCAAAATCCACCGAAGAAGACGCGCCTTCGTGTCCTTCTTCTCCATCAAGTATCATAGCGCCATGTGCTTAGTGAACACAATTACCTTGAATCAAATTAAATGAGATCTGAACTTGTCCAAGGCAAACACTACCGCAAGCATCTCCTTTTCCATAACTGTGTAGTTATGCTGAGCGATATCAAGCACTTTGCATGCATAGTGGATTGCAAATGGGACGCCATCCTTCCTCTGTCCTAACACAGCCACAACATCAAAGTCTGATGCGTCCGTCATGATCTCAAAAGGTAGAGACCAATCTGGGGCTTGTAGGATAGGTACGTCCATGAGCATTCCTCGTAATAGCTTAAAGGCCTCAAGACATTTGTGATCAACAATAAACTCCATGTCTTTGCCAAAAAGCTCATTTAGCGGTCGGGCAATCTTAGAAAAATCCTTGATGAATCTCCGATAAAATCCGACATTGTGATGTCCCGCCCCTCCGGCTATTGAAACCGACAGAACTAGAGCGTCGGACCTAAGGTCCAATTACGCCCATGATCTATGATACTCAGCAAACCATCTTATGCATACTAGATCAACATTTGAAGTATAATAACGGCAGGAGAATAGTATGAAATGGAAAGAAGAATGCAACATCCATTCTCATTTATAATGGTCATCAAGTCCATGTTCATAGAATGATATACATCACATAACTATAAACTTGTAGAAGAAGTTCTCCAATATCTCATTACATGCCTCTCGAAAGTATCATCAAAAAATGCGGAAGTAAATAAGTTACTCTAAGTAGAACGCACCCTATTTGGTGCAAGTATGACGTAGAAATCCGATCTCCTCAAAGGACCGCTACTGTGGTGGCTGCTGCTCCGGTACATCTGTTGGATTCACACAAAGGTAACGTTATGAGCAATTGCCCAGTAACGAGACAAACACTATAATGACTAATATAAGGGTAAGAAAATAATGCATAATTGACTTTATTTAATGGCATATGCATGTATTGTAAAACATAGAAAGAACACCGTCATTCTAATTTCCATTCGACCACATTGATCTTATTTATTTAAGAAAAATAACCATTAAGTACTACCACAATGTTCTTGATATTTCTACAAGTTGGTTTTTATCCACAATGGTATACAATATAATTTTAAGGATCCGGTCATTAATCTTTTCTCGTATTATTTTAGCACATGTAAGTACGTGACTTACAGGCCTCCGCTACGCGAGAACTTGATATTTCTCTTGAGTAACTCTCAAGTACATCTTCTTGATCAGATATGAAGAGTTTTACATCCCCAAATCTCCAACTTCAAACCACATACCGGAACACCTCTCATAATAATAATGTTCGAAGGAAAATTCGATGCGGCCACATCATATTTTTAAATCGAATCTTAATATTGTGTGTAAGTGTGAAACCAAGAACGCCAATCGCGCCACCTGCTTACTTCGTCGAGCGACTCCGGATGCCACCGGGCTGCTAGGTGCAACACGTCACCCAACTCATCCGTTGGGGTCGCGACCTTCAAGGCATCTAACCAAGGCCCTAGGATACATGCCCAATATCATTGTGAGGTACCCAACTTCATCTACTCGATTTTCATGAAGTCTCACCATCGAATGATAATAATGAACACGACTATAACATTCTCATCAAAAGACTGGTGGGAATTGAATTATTTATATATTATTTGATTTTTACATATTAACATTATCTATTAAACCCATTTAGTTTTACATATGCCTCGTAAAGCTTCATTTTTTTAAACAAAATTGAAATATAAGTCAAGCATCCGAAGGTCCAGAGAAATTTAGAAATATTCGAGCATTTTGTAATTACTACCCCAAAGTTGATGAGCTAATTTAACTTAACTTGTTAAATTATCAATGAGAATTGTCGACGATCAAAATTGTCGAAAGTTGTTTCTTTGGCTCATTACTACATCGAAATATAGTATGAGAGGAAGTTTTACTATATAGTCCATACAACTTGTACCAAAATAAATCACTTGTAATGTAAATAAACATAACACATTGTAATTGCTATATTCGAATACACCTACCCAGGTTTACAACCAGTAATGTATGGACAGTCGGCAACAATGGTAATTAAGTCTAATGCAAGAAACCGAAACTCATCAAAGTACACTAAAGGTTTATCACTAATTAACAAGGGTGCTGTTGGGTTTCAATCCAAACAAATTAATATAAAACTTTATAATACAAGTCATTGACGTAAATACTAAAGAAACTTTTCATTGTTCATAACGACATTCCGTAAATTATGTTAGCATTTAGTGAATAATAACAACAATAACATGGACGTGATAGTAAACATGCAGAGGAGATGAAAGGTCATGAACTTCTATCAAGTAATAGATTATCGTTCTCTAATTTGTACAGTGTTTTTTTAGTCTAATTTATATTCCAAAGTCAGCTAGTGATTTGGCTCTTTATTTGTTATTGGGATTGAGTAAAATAAAGATCACGTGTGTTATAGATATAAAATATGTGATTTTTTTCAACATCCTTAGCAGAGATCAATTCATAAGTGTTTAAATCATATTCTTTTAAAACAATGACACCATAAAATTACGTTTTCATAAACATTGATATCTACAATTGTTGATAAACAAATCAAGAGTAACAATTGAACTATTCTGTCTACAAAGAAAATTCAACAATCACCTACAACTCATACCACTAATATCACTAAGGCTCTAGATGTCCTAGCATATAGGTTTTAGAAATACGTGGAACCCAACAACAAGAAGGTAAGAGAAACTCACTACTAGTATATGAAATACATCATAAAATTAATCATGACTCTATGTACCTTCAAGCACACAAGGACAACAAAAAAATGTGGAAACCAACAGCAAGAGGAAGGTATAACATCGTTACCTCCGAGGATGTTCCCTCGGGATCTCCGCTCAGACGGAATGATATTTCCATCTCTCGATTGTAGCGTGAATGCGTGTACGAAGGTAACCTCGAGCTTTCCTACGTGATGGTGGCTGCGGAACTTTGATTGGAGCTCCTTCTCCGACGTCGACGACGGTCCTCCGGTGACCAAATCCGACCGAAGTGGTGGTGCTCCAATGAGAGGGAAGGATGATGGTGGCTAGGGCTTTGAGAGAGTAGCCTATCATCTTCTATTTATAGAGGGAGAGGTGAAAATGGGTGCAATTTCAGATATGGTTTGGATCCATATATGGGTCCCAACTATTATACTTGAAACATCGATAAACTTGAGCTAGGAATATCGGAATTGGGTGTTCTTGGGCTCGTTGGAAAGATCTCGATGAGATCTACATAATGGCGTGATTATTTGAATTTTTTAGATGTCAAAAATATTCCATATTTTTGAAAAAAGAAAATACGGGATTTCACAGACATGCCCGAGGAACGATCGCAACTGTTTGATGTTGGTTGGTGGCTGGAGTCGTCTGATCACATCCTCCTTGGCAGGGTCAACCTCCATTCCTCTCTTGGAGATAATGTGCCCCAACACAATGCCCTCTGTCACCATGAAGTGACTTTTCTCCAAGGAGAGCACCAGATTAACCTCACAACAATGTTTTAAGGACTTGGTCCAGATTCCTAAGACAGGAATTGAAGGAATCACTGTAGACCGAGAAGTCGTCCATGAAGACTTTCAGGAATTCGCCGACCATTTCGGCGAATACAAAATTATGCACCTTTGAAAAGTACCCGGAGCATTGCATAACCCAAAGGGCATGCACCTGAAAGCATAGGTACCAAAGGGGCATGTGAATGTGGTCTTTTCCTGGTCCTACGGAGCTAGGGCTACTTGATTGTATCCCGAGAACCCATCCAAGAAACAGAAGAATTCTTTCCTCGCTAATCTCTCTAGGATCTGATCAATGAATTGTAGGGGGAAGTGATCCTTCTTCGTTGCGGCATTCAGGCGTCTGTAATCTACACAGACGCGTCACGACGTGGGCACTTGCATCACGATCTCCTCTCCATCCTCGTTGGTGATCGTCTGAATTCCTAACTTTTTCGAGACCATATGGATCGGGGCCACCCATTTAGAGTCGGAGATGGGATAAATGAAATCTGTGTTGCACCATTTCTCTATCTCCTTCTTCACTACCTCTCATAAATTTGGATTCAAACGATGTTGGAATCCACGAGAGGGTTTGGCTTCATTCTTCAAGTAGATATGGTGCGAACAAAGAGCAGGATTTATCCGTGGAGATCGGAATTGCTCCAGCCTATTGCCTTGCATTTTTTTCCAGGATCTCTAGCAAGCGAGATTCCTGCTCCTCGGTCAATCGCGAACTGATAATGATAGGATATTTCTTCTCTTGACCTGCAAGGAAGGCGTACTTTAGTGTTGTGGGTAGAGGCTTGAGCTCAGGTAAGGTGTGATCGTCTAGGAAATCTGGCTTAATCGAATCTGGTTCAGTGTAGGAAGTGGCTGGATCTTTTTCTGTAATTGTTGCCACCAAGTTATTCGGCTCTGGAGTCGAATCGACAAAGGTCTCCATGCGATCGGCAAAAGCCACGTCCGACTCGTCATCCTCATCTTCCGATTGTCCTATAGAGGGGAGGACTGACAGGCCCAGCTGAGCCTCTAAGTCATCGAAGATGTAGGGGGATGCAGGTTCTGAGCTGTACTCGTTTCTGAGGACCTCGCAAACTGACTAATGCACAAGATCATCTACAGAGTGGATGGACTCATCGATGTTGGTTGGGTTCTGTCTCCATGGCCCAACTATGTCTACATGGTCGCGGTCTGCTTCAGACGAAGAGTACTCGGTGCTGGATTCGGAATCTGATTTCTTCCATCTGGTTTGCTTCATCTCAAGTTCCTCATCTCAGCCTGGAGTTTGGAACTGGATCTTCCCGATCTTGTAGTCAAACAAGGCCCCTATTGTTTTGAGGAAGGGTCTGCCTAAAATGATCTGGGAATCTCACCAATTACGAGGGGTTTCCATATCTAGGACAATAAAGTCCACCATGTATTCCTTACCCTGGACTTTGATGACAATATTCCTCAATTCTCCTTGGGACCTCTTGGTTTAATTATCATCGAACTGGAGGAGGGCTCTAGATTTCCTAAGAGGTCCGAGGTTAAGCCGCTCATAGAGGGTTGTAGGTATTAAGTTAATTAAGGAGCCATTGTCTAGGAGAGTGCATGCAAACGCAATGTCATCGACATGACTCACTACATAATGTGCACCCATGTCTCTTCGTTTCCTTGGAAATGAGTTCTTTATTGCACAAGTCATGGCTACTGACAGAACGTGTTTCTCAACACGGCTTTTGGTCTTCCTGCTAATCCTAGTAGGTATGCATCTCACCTTAAGGTGTTTTTGAAATGAAGGTGTCATTTCCACGTACTTGTCAAAGGGGATTGTGACCTTGATATATTTGTTGCAGAACTCTGCCATCTCAGGGTCATCTTTTTGGATTTGTTTAGTTTTCTTCTTTCCACACTTCAGAGCTCGGGAGAAAGGGATTATTGACTCCAACTCAGCTTCTGAAACTGAAATGTTTTCATTCAATGCATGAAATGAGTTTTGTACAAGACTCGAACTCTGAAACAGACTCGGACTCTGACTTGTACTAAAAGGAAAATGCTGTGGCAAAACCGGTGATGTGTCTTCCACGACTTCTAGACGGTCCTCCTCAGATGGAGGTGCAGGCTCTTCGTCGGTTTTGTCGGACTCTCTGCTGGTGCGGGTTTGTTGCTTCTTCGAGGACCCAAAATTCCTCTACTTCTGCCAGTGGTGGTGATGGTGGTGCTGCTCCTCTTCTGCCTCCAAGTTCTCCTTAAGTAGAGACTTGACGGCTCCTTCCTCCGGTCCCCGTGCCCGATCAGGTATGATCACGGTCCTTCCGCTCCTGAGGGACACATGGTTTACATTATCATACGAAAGGGTCTCATGTTCAAATAAAGAGTTATCTGAATAGTATGCCTGATCACCTGGTCAGTTTTAACCTTGAGTTAAGCTGTTCAGGTTGGCCTGAACGCCAGAATTGGGGTCTTTGGCGCTATTTGTTGGTCCTAGGTACAAGAGACACGATTCAGATCGATTCTCATATCCAGATAGTCATTCTGGATTTGTTGGACCCTATTAGACAGGGTCAAGATCGGCAAGGTAAGGGACTCCAATTCAATGGGCTGGGCTGGCTGATGCTGACTTGCGGATGAGGTTCTATACTGGCCCTACTGGCCATGCCGATACTGTTGTTGTTGATGGGACAGTGACGGGATCTGCTGGCCCGAGTGGAATGTGTGTTGTTGAGGATGGTACCCTCGTTTAGGCCTGGACTGAGAAAAGCACGGTGTGGGGACGGAGCTGGTTTCCTGGTAAGCTGAGGAAGGTCGATGAAGCTCACCGTTCCCCATCCCCGACTGTCTACCGACAGGATCATGGCTGTACCACAGCCCGTTAATCTTGAACACCTGCGGAGGTTCCTCGTATCTGGTTTCCACTTGTGGGGGTGCATGCTGGTCCTGCTGGGTGTACGTCTGATCTTCTACCCAGCCACTCTGAGGCCTCGGTGCCTGCTCCTGTACAAGGTGGACTCGATGTACAGGTACAGGTGGTGCAGAAGGGGCAGGTAGCTTGATCTTAGCTACCCTTTCAGTAAGTTCCTCCACTTGCTTCGGCAAATGCGAGATACTCAAGTTCAGTGACCCTCTTATGGATCTGCTCGACCATGGTTAACTTATCAGCTATCATCCCCATGCTGGGAATGAGGTCCTCTGTCAGATCCGTGACAGTCCTCCTAGTTGTCTCATTGGATAGAATTTACGGAGACAACTGATAGGCCCTGGTGGCCTGCGATCTGCCTATTTCCGCCATCTTCTCTAGTATCTTCCATACAACATTCTCATTCCTGTTCAGATAGCTTCCTCCACAAGCGGCACTGACTAATCCCTGCATCTCCAGGATCAAACCACAGAACAAGGTTTGGACTAAGATCGCTTTAGAAATGCCATGACAGGGACATTTCTGAATTAGGTCATTAAACCTATCCCAGGCTTCATGGAATGGTTCACTGGGTCCCTGGGAGAAACTAGCGATCTTCATTCTCATTTGATTAGTTCTACTGACGGGGTAGAGCTTATTCAAGAAAAAGGTCCTTGAACTGCATCTAGGTTGTACATATCACCCCAAGATTTTTCAACCAATGTGTTGCCTTATCTCCTAAGGCAAATGGGGTGGCCTTCAGTCGAATGTAATCCTGCCCAACCCTAGGGTGACTAAAGTTGTTGTAAACCAGCTCGAAGTCTCTGAGGAAGGCATATGGTTCTTAATTTACATGTCCACTAAACTTCGGTAGCAGGCTAAGGAAGGGGGGCTTGAGCTCGAATGCTTTGGGTGGAACCGATGGTGCCAACCAACTTTACATCTCGTTCTCTGTTGGGTTATAGGCATCAACCATTGGACGGTCGATTCCTCCTGTTGCAATGATTTGTCCCATTCTTGCTGTAAGATCCGCATTCTGTGTTCGGCTGTGGCGAGGCGAGCCAAGACTTGCTGGAGTGGGTCATCTTGGTGTTCTCCCTCATCTGGGGGTCGCTTTGGTGGTATCTTGTCCTCTAGTCCTGGGAAAGGGAAATGATCTGGATTAGAGGATAAATCAAGGAAGGGATTTTTACCGAGGCATTGGTCTTCCTCGATAAGCTCAGAGGAGTGGAAAGGCTTGATTTGAGAGTAACCACCCTGGGTGTGAGGGATCCAGAACTCAAGAGGGTCATGAACTCTGGGTGGTCCAAGTTGTGCTTGGTTCGGTAAAGATGATTTTCGTGGGGGGACTCAAAGAGAGATTGACGAATAATGTGTCGATATTCCCCCAGTTAGTCATCTTTAATTGGAGAGAAGAATCGGGAGTTCAAAGTAAAGATAGGATTTTACTCCTACCTGAAGCAAGCAATACAATCCAAACCCCGTAGTTTCACACTCAACATGGTGAAGGACCCGAAATTGAGTACAATTAATCTGGTTCATTTTAAGTGTGATTTCCAAGAAAATAGCAAAGATTACATGGCCTAGAGAGAAGTTGGCTCAAAGCCGGATGCGTCTTCCCTATTTAATCTGTCACCTAAGATACATGTGCCCTTCCTTTCTTCGCTCCTATCCCAAGTTGATGGATTCAAAGATCATGCCCCTATCTACTTGCAAGCAGGCGGAGGCTGACAAGGCTGGAACTTCGCCCCGACGGGTTACTAGCAGCTTGTCGGGGAGTACCGCTGGTTCACCCCTGACTACCCGTAAACAGGTAGAGGCTACTTGGTACTAGTCGATGAACCTGAAAATATTCAACTCGTGATATTTGCTAGGATCACTTGGAATGTGATATGGAAGGCGGGGATTTGGGCTCTTCCATAAGGTGTTCACACGCATTCAAGTACCCTCACTCAGCCTGAAAACAAGGTCGGGGTTAATCTCCCGCAAGCAGAGTTTCCAATTTTATTGATTTTTTGGTCAATAATGTTTAGCAGTCCCAGTTTTAAGTTAAGTTGTCACTGATTTAGTTCAATCCACACAGCACGCCTATCGTCCCGTCCCAATTTCCTTTAACTTAAGTTGGAAAGCCAAGAGAGAGAAATCGAGAAAAGCTGATGCACGAAAAAACAATGATGCTTATGCTGAGTGAAGAAGACTTACAGTGATCCCTTCGCTTTTATGCAGGATGCAAAACAGAATTGAAATCTTTACACTACATGCAAATGACAAAATCCGCTCCTAGACAGGCAATTCTATTAGCGAGTGAAGCACATGTTATTTTTACTAGATCTGCGGTCTAAGTGCGTCTTTTAAGAGTATTGTGTGGTCATAAAAATTTATGAGCACAGGCAAACCCTAGAGTGGCTCGAGGAGCCGCTAGTGCAATCCTAATCTACAATTCAATCCACACAACACACGGGGACATAATTCCACTATTTTTACACACGCGAGAACCCAAACGGGAACCGCTGGAAATGATGCGAAAAATAAAGAAATGAATAAAAATAAAATTTCTCTCAAGTCACTCAAGAAATTAAAATGCAGGCTCCTCGAAGCATCTTCGACTCCTCGCGATCCTCACATAGAAATATTTTGAGGTCAAATAGAGAATGACTCGAATAATACAAAAATTAAAGGACAGAAAATATTCACAAGAAAACTGGGGGTCAGACTACCTGAGGATTGAAAGTTAAACACTCAGAAATTACTGTAAATTAACCTAAGCTGTGCCTCCCCGGCAACGGCGCCATTTTGATACGGCTCCCACTACCCTTGTTAATTTGAGAAAATTAATGTTCAAATTAATTAATAACGTTCATTGCAGTCAGATAATGAGAGAAGATCAGAAACTACTTTTAATTAAAACAAGTTAATCTCAAGTGACACATTTTTTTACTTCGGCAAGCCCAAGGTCAAACTCAGGGAGGCAACTGTCTCCTTAGGTAAATTTTTAGCAAAGTCCAAGGTTTGATTTTTTTAGGGAATAATTTTTTTTGATCTTTTTCGGTTTTTAATGCAAGACACATGCACAATCAGGCCAGTTTAACAGTTAATTCATATAAGTGATCAAATTAGGTCCAAAAATTATGAAACTTGGCAAGATGATGAAATGCAATTAAGGTACATTATTTTTTTTAGAATTTTCTGACACTAAATGAATTTATTGTGAATTAAAAATGAATGCAAGGTGATTTTCATTAAATTAATTTTAATAAATATCAAATCACACTATTTCCAGATATAAAAATTACCATAGATAGATCTAAGTGTGAAGAATGCAAAAACCTAATTTTTTTATGTGAAATGATTCTATTAAAAATTAATTAAGTAAATCACTAAATGATTTATTTAGGCCTCGGGATGCGTGCAATTGAGATGAAATTTTTATGCAATATGAACCTAATTATCCTAAATCTAATGTGTTTTTCAGGGATTTTTGGAGTTACAGAGAAATTACTATCAATTAAAAGGCATAAACGGGCAAAATATAGCAAAATTGAACCAATTAATTAATAGAAAAATCCACTGATACTACAAAAATATGCCAAGTGTCACATAATGAAGGGGACAATGTAAGCTACACAATGCAATTTTCCATACTAAAAAATGAATTAAGATGAATGCCTAAATATACGTGCAAAGATAGGGGTATAAATGCAATTACAGGAATTAAAATTGATAAAAATAAAATGTGCTGATAGGGACCAATATGCAATTACCTATAATGCTAAAGGGGTGGATACAATTTCTCCACAGAACACGTGCTCCTCACGTGGGGTCTCCTGGCAGAGACTGAAATATAATTCTGGAAACCTTCAGGGGCCTCGATGCAAATAACCTAGGACGCACATGCAGATCACGTGGGGGGTCCTAGGCTCGGGTGTCTTCGGAGGCTCGGAGTAGCTTCGGGTGATCCGAGCCTAGTGGTCGGGGATGAGGCTCGGATCGGGCGACGTGGACTGATCTGGACCGTGGGATCAAGGATGATCCAATAGCAGCTGGCTGCGGACGCATGGCGTGTCTCGACCCGTTGGATGAAGATCGATCCAACGATCCTTGAAGAGCGATGAAGATGGCTACTTGGATGATCGAACGTCGCTGGATCAAGACGAATCCAATGGCCCTATGATGCTCTAGCGATTGGCGACGTGGATGGTTCCTAGTCGTTCGATCAAGAGGATCGAACGGTGGTTGGCTGTCGTCCCCAACGTCCTCCATCTCTTGCAGAGGAGAGGGTTGGGCTCCGACGAAGCTGGCCGAGCTCCGCCCCATCCTCCCGTCATCGGTGAAGGTTGCTAGACGATCGGGCATAGCTCGGATGATTCGTGGATGGCTGGCGGAGCGTCCTGTGGTCTCAGAGGTGGAGGAGAGGTTCTGGAATGCGGGGCGGAGGAGCTCCAATGCAGCTCCGACGAGCCTCCGGCCAATCAAGGTGATAACACCTGCAGGGGGTTACAAGATAGCCGAAGCGTGTGTGCTTTTCGTTGAGTAATGCAGAGTGAGATGTGAGGCCTGTGAAGAGGTGACGACACCCGTTGATCGAGCTCCGCTGAGATGGCGGAGCTGGCGTCGGTGAAAGGTGGGGTATGACATCGGAAGAAATTAAAGGGCTCGCGAAGATCAGAGCTCCCTTGCTGAGCTCGGGGAATTGTTAGCGGAGCGAGACGATGCTTGTGGACGATGAATTAAATCGGAAGAGGAGAAGAAAAGTCAAGAAGAGGATCGGGGGAGAGATGGAGGGATCTTCCTGGGATCAAAAGCTCGGATGGAGCTTTCAGGTCGTCGCTCGAAGGTCGGTAGGGATCCTGAGCTCGTGCAGCTCCTTGGGGAAGCGACAACACGGTGGTGGATGGCCGTGGATCTCGCCAAAGGTATTCTCAGTCTTCACTCAACCTGGGATCAAATTGTTGTCACCAATATGAAGGTGGGAGCTCGGAGTCACTCTCCGTGGTGGCGGATGAGGGTGAAAGTAGCCGGAGGTGACTGATTTATAGGATGAAGGTGACGGGATAGCTGGCGAAGAGGTGGGGTTCATGGGTGTCGTGGCGTGACTTTGAGGGTCATCATGGAGGTCGAGGGGGCTGGCGAGGATGAAGAACGAGTGGGTGACGTCGTGGTGGTGTCAGTGGTCGGAGTAGGTGATCGGGGTAAAGCCCGAAATAGAAAGGGGGCGGCCCCCTTGCGCACGGTGGAGAACGTGGGTGCGGGATATGCGGAGGTTGACGACGATGTCTTGACCATTGGATCTCGCGATCCAACGGTCCAGACGAAGGCATGGATCGATGCCTGAGATCAGATCTAGGGCACGACATCGAAGGGCTTGCACTGCACCACGTGGCGTGCTGAGGATGCGACGCGAAGGGACGGACAAGATTAAATCTTATCTGCGATCGGATGGTGGAGAGCGAAGGAGGTGATGGATGGTGTAGATCAAGGCGCCCAAAGCGAGATCGGAGGGCGCACAGAGTGCCACGTGGTGGACTCTGGGCAAAGCGCGAGCGGACGGTGCGGATGCGATCCAGGGAGTGATCTAACGGCGGGGAAAATGGGTATGCGTGGTGATCAACGGACCATTGGATCAAAATGGAGATCCAATGGTCTAGAGCGCGGGAGGATAGGTCAAAGGGAGCGGGCCACGTGGCACAATCAGGGGGCACAACGTGGCCAACTGTGAATGGCTGAAAAGAGAAATTATATTAGATGGAGAAGGAGGCCAAATTTGGAAAAAACTCAAAACATCAAATTGTAGATTGCAATGAGATCTACAAGTTTCATGTTGTCCAAAAACGGAGACAAGGTCAAATGTGATACAAAAATACAAGAATACAAATATACATATGTATAGTATACAAGGAGGCCCAAAAACCCATGCTTTGCCTATGAGCTCCGCATTGAATGAAATTAGTCTCATTTTAAAGGTCTCTGGATGCGTATTCATCTGAAGGTGAGTAGACCTAATTTTTGTAAGAGAGAGATATGGGCATTCTAAGGTCTAGGAGGTTTAGGGCTTTATGGGGTATTTTACAAGAGAGGAAAGCTGGTCTTCTTCCTTATATTATTAACTAATGGTGTACACATTATAAAGAAGGTGTTATTTTATTTTGGAGGGGATAAAATACAAATAAATAAGTGGATATTTTGCAAGTGGATTTTCACATGGATTGGCTTCTTATTAAATGCAAATATGCATGCTAAAATGCACACTTTGTGGATTGATGTATGAATGCTATTTATGCAAGATAAGTGGAAATATGCAGCTAATTACTCGGGAACAGAGCTCTATTTTCAACTTTTAGAGTGATGAATTACATATTCATCATCTGCTATCGCTGAGACTCCTGCTGAGCAGAAGTATCATGCACTGACACAACCTCCTCATCCGAGTCCTCCACCATCTCAACCTATCCAGCACATATACTACATGCAGGTCCCTGAGCAGCAACCACTGCAGTTGTATACCCAGATGGTATTGTGCCATCCTGATACTCAACCAGCGTACCAGGAGCAGTTCTTTCTGCCTTTGCCATAGATCCAATAAGTAAATGGTTTTTGGGACAATGAATAGTAGCTGAACCGTCCTTAGGGACAATCTCGAGGTCTGTATTTTTAACACAGCCAATTGGCCATACCACTAGTAGCAGCAGGAGGGAGGAAGAAGCTTCCAACCATACCAATCATAATACTAGCAGACTCCATAGCATGACAACAATTTGAATAAGAGATATTACCAGTCGAGCTACCGGCAACCACAACATCACGAGCAATAGTCGACTGCTCAATATCAGAATTCATATTCCTCCCAACTATAACAACAATACTCTTCTCGCCAGCCTCCTCGCGACTACTCTTAAGGATACCAACAACAATCTTCCCATCACTATCAGAGTTAGAGGCCTCATCATGGATAATCTTATGAAATTTCACGAATGAATTCAACTCTTGTTTGTCCGGAGAAACTCATGAAAAACATGGCTGAAATGAGCCAAAAGATCGATGACCTGAAGAAATTCCAAAATTGTCATTCCATCCCAAATGGAGGCTAATCCAAACAATTTCTGACATGAGAAGTAAGTATCTTGTGGTGTTCTTCCCGATTTAGATGGAAACACTTTGTTTATATCAAACATTGTTACTCTCAAGAACGATAGAACACTTCGGGCATCAGTTACAGTAGAGGGAAAACATCTTGCATCTGATTGAAAACCATCAGCCAAGCCAACAAGAGGAGGTGAAAACATTTTGGAGGAGAACCACAAGCAAAAAATTATAAAAATGAAGAAAATAGAAAAAAAACAAAAAGACAACATCAACACCAGACTCGGTGGAGACTAGCCAGCCTTGGAGATGCCCGCACATGTAGCAGATTCAGAGCCATCTAACAAAGCTGAGCTAGCTAACAAAGCCGAGCCTGCACTTTTTGGTCCACAACATGTTGATTATTTTACACATTTGTCATCTGACGTGTGTCCTACTACCCTTATTAATTCGATCAAATTAATGATCAAATTAATCGTTGTGTTGTTCGTTGTAGTCGCATAACAAGAGCAGATCAAAAACCACTTTTAATTAATGTCGAGTTATCCACGAGTGGAAAATTTATTTTACTTGGACAAGCCCAAGGTCGAACTCAGGGAGGCAGCTGTCTCCTTAGGTAGATTTTAAGTAAATTTCCAAGGTCAAATTTTCAGAAGATATTTTTGGTCTTTTGTCAATGTATTTTATGCAAGAAAGAAAAGACATGCAAAATCGTGTCAATTTTATAAGTGAATTCAGAAAGATGGTCAAATTGATTACAAAAATTGTGAAACTTGGCCAGTTGGTGGAATGCAATGAAATTAAGCTACAACAATTTTTTTAGAATTTTCTAACATTAGATGAATTTACTGTGAATTTAAAATGAATGCAAAGTGATTTTGACTAAATAAATTTTAATAAATACCAAATCACAATTTTTTCAGATGTCAAAATTATCCCAGATAGATCTACATGTGAAGAATCTAGGAAAATTAATAAACCTAAATTTCTATGTGAAATGGACCTATTAAAAATTAATTAAGGAAATCACTAAATGATTTATTCAGGACTCAAGGTGCGAGCAAATGAGATGATTTTTGGTTACAATGTGAACTTAATTATCCTAAGTCTACTGTGATTTTATGAGAATTTTTAGAGCAAAATAGACTTTACTATAAATTAAAAGGTATAAATGGGCAAAATATGACAAAATTTCACCAATTAATTAATAATAAAATCTACTGCTATCACAAAAATATGCCAAGTGTCACATATGAAAGAGGACAAATCAAGCTATGCAAAGTATTTTCAAACTTGAAAAATGAGTTAAAATGAATGCCTAAATATGCGTGCAAAGACAGGGGCCTATTTGCAATTACAGGAATTAAAATTGATAAAAAGTAAACATGCTGATAGGGACTGATATTCAATTACCAATAATGTTGAAGGGGGTGGATGTAAATTTCCCACAGAACACGTGCTCCTCACGTGGGGGCTCCTGGCAGGGACTGGAAAGCAAATATGAAAACCTCCAGGTGCCTCGTTATAAATTACCCAGGCCGCATGTGCAAACGACATGGGGGTCCTAGGCTCGGAGGACTTCAGAGGCTCTGATGGGGGCTCGTAGTAGCTTCGGGGGATTCGAGCCTGGTGGTCGGGGAAGAGGCTCGGATCGGGCGATGTGGCTCGATGTGGACCGTGGATCAAGTGAAGATCCAATGGTTGCTGATGGCTGGAGACGTGGTACGCCTGGATCCGTTAGATCTAATGAAGATCAACGGCTGACATTAGCTCTTGAGATGAAGGCATAGATGTTCATCGACCGTTAGATCTAAAGTGATCCAACGACATCTGGAGCACGAGGAAAGCGGTGATGTGGCTCGATCAGATGCGTAGGATCCTCCTGATCCTACGTCTACGGGACGTGGGTGATGTGGCGTGCTCCGGATCGTCTAATCAAGGCGATCGGACGGTTGTTTCTCTTCTTCCTCAAACAGGTTCGCCGCCTCCTACTGCGGAGAGGGTTGTGCTCGGGCGAAGGGTCTCAAGCTCCGCCTCCTCCTATGGTCGTCGGTAAAGCTCGCCGAAGGCTCTCAAGTAGCTAGGAAGACTCGGGAAAGTGTCGGGGATCCTCCAACGATCTCAAGAGTGGCTGAACGGCTCTGGAGAGCAGTGACGGAGAAGCTCGAGGGAAGCTCCGATGATGTTCCGGTCAGTGGAAGTAGATGTACCTGCAAGGGGTTAGTGGTATAGCCGAGGCGTGCAACGTGTATGGGGAGTCATCGTGAGTGAGGTGCGAAGCCTGAGTGGTGAAGTAGGGGGGTCCGGTGATCGAGCTCCTCCAACGTGGCGGAGCTGGCGTCAGCGTGAGTTGGGGTGCTTTGTCGAAGTGAATGGAGTATGGTACGAAGGTCAAAGCTTCGAGGGGAAGCTCGGTGGATGCTCAGCGGAGCAGAAAGTGAAGCGAGGACGGCGAATAAAATTGGACAAGAAGAAGGAAAATGAAGAAGAAGGTCAGAGGGAAGATGGAGGTGTCTACCTGGGGTCAGAAGCTCGGATGAGAGTTTCCTGGTCTTCGCCCAAGGGCCGATAGTGTCCCGAGCTCGTGTAGCTAGCGGAGCAGGCTGTGGCACGACGATGGAGGGACGTGGATCTCGCCGGAGGTGAATCTCTGTCTTCGCTCGTCGGCACGTCAAATTGCTGTTGCCAAATTGAAGATGGGAGCTCGGGGATTCTCTCCATGATGGCGGATGGGGGTAAAGGTGGCCTGAGGTGGTGTATTTATAGGTTAGATATGGTGGTGACATGTGATGGAGGGTGATGTTGGTGGAGGTCGTGGGGCGAAGTGGAGAGTGTTCAAGGAGATCGAGGGGGTTGGCGAGGATGAGGGGAGAGTGGTGAATGTCGTGGTGGTGAAGGGAGGCGAAAACGGTGATCGGCGTGGTGCCCAAAATAGAAAGGAGGCAGCCCTCGCGCAAGGTGGATGACATGGGGTGCGGGGTATGCGGGAGGTAGGAGACGACGCCCGGACCATTGGATCGCGAGATCCAACGGCCCTGATCGAGGTGCGGGTGGACGCTTAGGATTAGATCTAGGGTGGATCCATCGAACGGTCTCGGGTATGCCACGTGGAGGGCTACAAGTGCGGCGCTGATGGGTGGTCCTGATGAAGTCTGGGGTTTTGATTGAAGGGTCCAGATATTGCGCGAGATGGAGGTCTAGGATTGAGGGTTTCTGGCAATGATTGGAGGGCGTCTAGTGCACCACGTGGTGTGCTAAGGGCGAAGTGTGAAGGGACGGTCCAGATGAGATCCATGGGTAGATCAGACGGATGAAAGACGATGCGATGATGAACGGCCCAGGTCAATAGAGGGGGCGAGCGATCGAACGACGGGGAAGGCTGGGCGCGTGGCGTGCAAAGAAGCGGGCCGCATGGCGCAATTAGAGGGCGCCACGTGGCCGACTCTGAGTGGCTGAGAAAGAGAGTGAATTTAGAGAGAGGAGGCCAAATCTGGAAAAACTCAAAACATGAAAGTTGTAGATCTCGATGAGATCTACAAGTTTCATGTTGACCAAAAATGGAAATATGATATAAAAATTAAAGAGTACAAATATACATATATATAGTATACAAGGGGGCCCAAAAACCCAAGTTTTGCATACGAGCTCCGAATTAAATGAAAGTGGTCTCATTTTGAAGGTCTCTGGATGTGTATTAATATGAAGGTGAGTAGATCTAATTCAGAGGTTGTATGTGGTAGATATTGTCATTCTAAGATCCAGGTTCTCCAACTCGGTTTGAGGATTTATTGGGCAATTTACAGGATAGGGATTTTTGGCCTTCTTACTTATATTATTAACTAATAATGTACACTGTGTAAGGCAGGTGTTATTTGATTTCAAAGGGGATATAAAATACAAATAATTAGGTGAATTATTGGTGGACATTTTACAAGTGGATTTTACAAATGAATTGGCTTCTTATTTAATGCGAATATGAATGCTAAAATGCATGTATTGTGGATTGATACATGAATAATATTTATGCAAGATAAAGGGAAATATGATGCTAAATACTCGGGAACAAGGCTCTATTTTCAATTTAAGAGTGATGAATCACAGATTCATCAATCCCCTATACTTAAACCTTACTCGTCCCCGATCAACTAAATGAAATGCAAAAGTGAAATGATTTTGGGTTCCATACCAAGGCCATGAACAAAAGTTGAAAATGGATCTTGACTCGGCCTTGGGATTAGGTGTGTGGCGGAACCCCATTGGGACCTGAACTTAAGACCTAACAGACTTCAAGCTCCACAAGTCACCTATTCAAGACGCCTTAACACTCAGGTCAGAACAAATCCTCAAATGCAAATTTCTTATGACTATGATTCTTACTTGTACTGTGTATGTGTAAAATAGCTCTCAGCATCAGAAATGGCTAAGACGCAGCCTCCTCTAACAAGGTAACTCTAATTACCCGGTCCAGTAACTCTTTCCTCGAGGAGCGGGGTATTCCCTTCTAAGTTCAATTGCGACCAGCTCAAGAGGAGGGGGTGGAGAAAAGAATTTACGGTAGCCAGTATAGCTACCTATCCCGGGATGATTGACCAATGCAGCCGAGTCATCCAGCTGCATTTCTTGGTTAATATACATACTCCGACGGGTTTTTTACTTTCACTTTGGCCTGTCTATTTTTTGAGTTCTTGCATTTTTTTGGAACTATATACAAGGTGCAGCATGTACATCAGGAGTTTTTTTCTCTTGAGCCAATAGACTATCCCTCTTTTGAAGCATTATTACAACCCACAGCGTCCTGTACTCAGACGTCAACACCACGAGACTAGGTTGAGATGCACTACCCTCCCTAGAGGAGGACAAATGTTTCCACCCGTGTGCTACTCCAAGCTAAAGGATTGACCTCCTCACCACCTCATCAATGAAGAGCTACGTGCATTGTGCTTGTCCAAGTTAGGTCACTGTCTAAAAGAATCATACGTGTGCACGAGATATTCTACTTAGACTAATCAAGATGACATATGAACATAGACTTGCGGCCTCAAAGAATTAAGTCACTTGACTTGAGAAATCTTAACTCCAGTTCCTATAAGGTTCCTCTGAAATTAGGTGGATTAAGGTCAAATCAAGTCCATCCTCAATATCTACTCATAACTTGGTTCAAAACCTACTACCTTTTCACCTTGCATATGCAAGATATGCATATGAGGTGCAGACGACATGCTATGTAGATTAATGAAATGCAAGACTCTTTTTCAGATGCAGAGATGATGTGCAAGAGTAAAATAAGAAGCCTTTGAATTTTTCCTTTTTTTGAGAGTTTGGTGTACCTCCAAGTATTATACAGATTATACAAGTGTATTTTACAAAAAAATTTCTTCAATTTTACCCATCCCGTAATTATTAAGTAATATATACAGAAAATACGTAAAAGTACAAGCTATGGGTAAAGTATATATGTAATATATACACGCCCCCTATACTTAGTGTGTGCTATGTCCTTAGAGCACAGAAAGCGAGGAAAAAGACCTAGCTCGTGCTAAGCGTGAGAGAGACAAAGGAGCGAAAATGTATAGAAGTCGTCCTGCCCCCCTATACTTAGGCCCTGGCAGCCTAAGTGTATAAGAAGGTCAAAAAATGGGGTGGATGAGGCCAAGAGGAGAAATGGATGGACATATACATGGTGGGCATCAGTCCCCCTATACTTAAGCTTAGGTTAGCCTAAGTATAGGACTGGAGTGAGTATGAGGACCGATGTGATCTGGAGGATGTACAGTGAACAGACTCTGGTGACTCATCCCCCCTATACTTAGGATCTGGTCATCCTAAGTATAGTCCAAGATGGTGATTGATGAAGCTTGGATGAGTTACTAGAGTCGCAGGGGAAAAGGGCAGAATGTACAGGAATGATGGGTATATATATATAAGGGTGTTGGTCTGAATCTTTCAAGATGCTGCTGATGGCGAGAGCGCACTGCTGCAAGGTCTCATACACGGCTCAAAGTGTATCTGCTGAATCTATCTCGTACATGAATACAATCTCCTCAACATGGACTAAGTGCTCATTGGTTTCGACGAAGTGCTTGAACATTTGTCCATTCACTAGGAATGTCGGTGCATCATCTGCGAGGTCTGAGATCTCGACACATCCACTATCATGCACTGCATGGACAACAAATGGGCTCGTCCACTTGGACTTCAACTTGTCTTGGAAGATCTTCAGCCTTGCATTAAACAACCATACCTTCTGTCCAGGAACAAAGGTCTTTCGTCTAATATATCTATCGTGCCAACGCTTAACCTTGTCCTTGTACACCAAACTGTTGTCGTATGCACGGTTTCTGACTTCCACAAGCGCATTCAGATCCATTTCTCTCTGCTTCTGCCCAAGGTGTGTGTTCCAATTGACCTTCTTGATTGCCCATTCTGATTTATGCACTAACTCTGCGAGCAAATGGCATAGCTTTCGGAATACCATTCGAATGGGGAGGTTCCTAACGGTGTCTTGTAAGCTGTCCTGTAAGCCCATAGGACCTGATCCAAGATCTGAGACCAATCCTTCCTATCTGGGCGGGCAAGCTTTTGCAATATAGTTTTCACCTCCCTATTCGACACCTTAGCCATACCTTTAGTCTGTGGGTGGTAAGGACTAGCGATACGGTGTTTGATGCCGTAGTCCTTCATGAGTTTCTTCACCTCTCGATTTACAAAGTGGCTACCCCCATCTAATATCAAGACTTTGGGGATCCCGAACCTAGAGATGATATGCTCTCTGATGAATTTACAAATCGTCCCGCTGTCTGCGGCTCGGGTCGGGATAGCCTCCACCCATCTAGATAGGTAGTCTACCGCAAGAAGGATGTACTCGAACTCGTGGCTAACAGGGAATGAGCCCATGAAATCGATGCCCCAGGCGTCAAAGACATCACAAATGATGACAGGCAGCATCGACATTTCATCCTTGGAACCAACGGTTCCTCCCATTCTCTGGCATACTGGGCACGACTTCGCAAAGGTGATGGCATCGTGAAACAGAGTCGGCCAGTAAAAGCCACGCTGAATTACCTTCCATGCGGTCCTCTTCCCGGAGTGGTGTCCTCCTGCCTCCGAGCTATGTCATAAAGAAAGGACACTCTGGTATTCCTCCTGAGGAATACACTGTCTCCAGACACAATCCGGTCGTTCAAAGAAAATGATCGGATCCTCCCAAAGATAATGTCTAGCATCCAACTTCAGTCGGTCTATGTGGCTCTTGGGCCAATTTTCGGGAACCTTCTTGGAGACAAGATAGTTCACGTTATTGGCATATCATGGGAGTGAGTCGACAACAAAAATCGACTCGTCAGGGAAGGAGTCTCGAATTGGTGAATCCTCGGAAGTATTAAGATCTTTGAGACGAGAGAGATGATCGGCTACTACATTCTTCTTTCCAGGTTTATCACGAATATCCAAATAAAACTCCTGGATGAACAAAATCCACCGTATGGTTAGTGAACACAATTACCTTGGATCCGATTAAGTGAGATTTGAACTTGTCCAAGGCAAACACTACTACAAGTATCTCTTTTTCCGTAACTGTATAGTTACGCTGAGCGGTATCAAGCACTTTTCTTGCGTAGTGAATTGCAAACGGGATGCCATCCCTCCTTTGTCCTAACACAACCCCAACAGCAAAATCTGATGAGTCCGTCACGATCTCAAAAGGTAGAGACCAATCTGGGGCTTGTAGGATAGGGGCGTCCATGATCATTCCTTGCAATAGCTTAAAGGCCTCGAGACATTTGTGATCAAAAATAAACTCCATGTATTTTCCTAAAAGCTCAATTAGCAGTCGGGAAATTTTAGAAAAATTCTTAATAAATCTCCGATAGAATCCGACATGCCCGAGGAAAGACCGCAACTATTTGACATCGGTTGGTGGCTGGAGTCGTCTGATCACATCCACCTTGGCAGGATCAACCTCCATTCCTCTCTTGGAGATGACATGCCCCAGCACAATGCCCTCTGTCACCATGAAGTGACTTTTCTCCTAGGAGAGCACCAGATTAACCTCACAACATCTTTTGAGGACTCGGTCCAGATTCCTAAGACAAGAATCGAAAGAATCGTCGTGGATCGAATAGTCATCCATGAAGACTTCCAGGAATTCGCCGACCATTTCAGAGAATACAACAATCATGCACCTTTGAAAAATACATGGAGCATTGCATAACCCAAAGGGCATGCACCTGAAAGCATAGGTACCAAAGGGGCATGTGAATGTGGTCTTTTACTCGTCTTCTAGAGCTATGGCTACTTGATTGTATCCCGAGAACCCATCCAAGAAGCAGAAGAATTCTTTCCCGTCAGTCTCTCGAGTATCTGATCAATGAATGGTAGGGGGAAATGATCCTTCTTCGTCACAACATTCATGCGTCCGTAATCCACACAGACGTGCCACGACGTGTGCACTCGCGTCACGATCTCCTCTCCATCCTCGTTGGTGGTCATTGTAATTCTCGACTTTCTTGGGACAACATGGATCGGGGTCACCCATTTAGAGTCGGAGATGGAATAAATGAAATCCGTGTTGCACCATTTCTCTATCTCCTTCTTCACTACCTCTCGTAAATTAGAATTCAAACGATGTTGGAATTCACGAGAGGGTTTAGCTTCACTCTCCAAGTAGATATGGTGCGAACACAGAGTTGGGTTTATCATGTGGAGATCGGAAATGCTCCAGCCTATCGCCTTGCGGTTTTTCTCCAGGATCTATAGCAAGCGAGATTCCTGCTCCCCGATCAATCGCGAACTGATGATGACCGAATATTTCTTCTCCTGACCCACAAAGAAGGCATATTTTAGTGTTGTGGGTAAAGGCTTGAGCTCAGGTAATGTGTGGTCATCTAGGAAGTCTGGATCAATCGAATCCGGTTTAGTGTTTAAAGTGGCTGGATCTGTCTCTAAAATTACTGCCACCAAGTCATTCGGCTCTGGAGTCGGATCGTCAAAGATTTCCATGCAATCGGAAAAAGCCAAGTCCGACTCGTCATCCTCATCTTTTGATTGTCCTAAAGAGGGAAGGACTGACAGGCCCAGCTGGGCCTCTAAGTCATCGAAGATGTAGGGAGATGCAGGTTCTGAGCTGTACTCGTTTCTAAGGACCTCGCAAACTAACTCATGCACTGGATCTTCTCCGGAGGGGAACGACTCATTGGTGCTGGCTGGATTCTGTCTCCATTGCCCATCTGTGTCTACATGGTCGTAGTCTACTTCGGATGAAGAGTACGCGGTGCTAGATTCGGAATCCGATCTCTACCATCTGATTTGCTTCATCTCTAGTACCTCATCTCCACCTGGAGTTTGGAACTAGATTTTCTCGATTTTGTAATCAAACAAGGCCCCCACTGTTCTGAGGAAGGGCCTGCCTAGGATGATTTGGGAATCTCTCCAATTATGAGGGGTTTCTATATCTTGGACAGTCTAGTCCACCATGTATTTCTGACCCTCGACTTTGATGACAACATTCCTCAATTCTCCTTGGGACCTCTTGGTTGATTTATCAGCGAACTGCAGGACGACTCTAGATTTCCTAAGAGGTCCGAGATTAAGCCGCTCATGGAGGGTTGTAGGCATTAAATTGATTGAGGAGCCGTTGTCTAGGAGAGTGCGTGCAAACGCAATGTCATCGACATGACTCACCACATAATGTGCACCCATGTCTCTTCGTTTCCTTGGAAACGAGTTCTTTATTGTACAAGTCGTGGCTACTGACAGAACGTGTTTCTCAACACGGCTTTTGGTCTTCCTGCTAACCCTAGTATGTGTGCATCTCACCTTAAGGTATTTCTGAAACGTAGGTGTCATATCCACATACTTGTCAAAAGGAATTGTGATCTTGATATGTTTGTTACAAAACTCTGCCATATCAGGGTCATCTTTTTGGAATTTTTTGTTTTCTTCTTTCCACCCTTAAGAGCTCGGGGGAAAGGAATTATTGACTCCAACTCAGATTCTGAAACTAAAAAATTTTCATTCAAAGCTAGAACTGAGTTCTGCACAAGACTCAGACTCTGAAACTGACTCTGACTTGGACTATGACGAAAAGAAAAATGCTGCTGCGAAATCGGTGATGCATCCTTCGCGACTGCTGGACTGTCCTCCTCAGATGGAGGTGCAGGCTCTTCATCGGTTTCGGTGGACTCCCTGCCAGTATGATTCCCTTACTTCTTTGAGGACTCAGAATTCCTCTTCTTTTGTCGGTGATGGTGGTGGTGGTGCTGCTCCTCAGCCTCCATGTTCTCCTCAGGTAGAGACTTGGCGGCTTCCTCCTCTCGTGCTCGTGCTCGATCAGGTACGGTCATGGTCCTTTTTCTCTTGAGGGACATATGATTTACATTATTATATGAAAGGATCTCATGTTCAGATAAAGAATTATCTGAATAGTATACCTGATCTCGTGGTCGGTTCTGGCCTGGGTTTAGGCTGTTCGGGTTGGCTTGAACCTGAGCGGGAATTTGGGTCTTTGGCGCCATCTGTTGGTCCCGGTTACGAGTCAGTTCTCATATCCAGATAGTCATTTTGGATCTGTTGGACCCTATCAGTCAGAGTCTAGATCGCCAAGGTTAGGGACTTCAATTCGATGGGCTGGGCGGGTTGATGCTGTCCTGAAGATGAGGTCCTAGACTGGCCTTTCTAGCCATGCTGATACTATTGCTGGTGATGTGACAGTGACAACCCCTGCTGGAATGTGCGCTGCGGCTGCTGGTGCTATTGAGGCTGGTACCCTCGTTCAGGCCTGGATTGAACAAAGCATGGTAAGGGGACGAAGCTATTTTCCTAGTAAGCTAGGGAAGGTCGGTGTGGCTGACCATTCCCTATCCCCGACTGTCTTTTGACGGGGTCATGGTTGTACCACAACCCGTTGATCTCGAGCACCTGCGGAGGCTCCACGTATGTTGTCTTCGCTTGTGGGGGTGCATGCTGGTCCTGTTGAGTAGAAGTCTGCTCCTCTACCCAGCTACTCTGAAGCCCTGATGCCTGTTCTTGTACAAGATGGACTCGGTGTACAGGTGCAGGTGGTGCAGAAGGGGCATGTATCTTTATCTTAGCTACCTTCTCAGTAAGTTCCTCCACTTGATTCGGCATGAGAGACACTCAAGGTCAGTGACCCTCTTGTGAATCTGCTCGACCATGGTTAATTTATCTCCTATTATCCCCAAGATAGGGATAAGGTTGTCTGTCAGATTCGTTACAGTCCTCTGGTTGTCTCGTTGGAGAGGCTCGAAGGAGACAACTGATAGGCCCGGGTGGCCTGAGATCTGCCTGTTTCCGCCATCTGCTCTAAGATCTTCCATACAACATTTTCATTCTTGTTTAGATAGCTTCCTCCACAGGCGACACTCACTAGCCCCTGCATCTTTGGGATTAGACCACAGAACAAGGTCTGGACTAAGATCGCCTTGGAAATGCCATGGCATGGGCATTTCTGAATGAGGTCATTAAACCTATCCCAAGCTTCATGGAATGGTCCGTTGGGTCCCTGGGAAAAACTTGCGATCTTTGTTCTCGTTTGATTAGTCCTACTAAGGGGGTAGAACTTTTTCAGGAAAAGGTCCTTGAACTGCATCCAGGTTGTACACATCACCCCTAGGTTTTTCAGCCAATGTGTTGCCTTATCTCCTAAGGCAAATGGGGTAGCCTTCAGCTGAATGTAATCTTGCCCAACCTTAGGGTGGCTAAGGTTGTTGCAAACAAACACGAAGTCTCTGAGGAAGGTATATGGTTCTTCGTTTGCATTTCCATTAAACTTCGAGAGCAGGCTAAGAAAGAGAGGCTTGAGCTTGAACGCTTCGGGGGAACCGTTGGTGCCAACCAACTGTGCATCTCATTTTCCGCTGGGTTGTAAGCATCAACCATTGGTCGATCGATCCCTCCTGCTGCAATGATCTGTTCCACCCTTGCTGTGAGATTTGCATTTTGTTGTTCGGTTGTGGCTGGGCGAGTAAGGATTGCTTGGAGTGGGTCATATCTGTGTTCTTCCTCATCTGGAGGTCGCTTTGGTGGCATCTTGTCCTCTGGTCCTTGGGAATGGAAATGGTATGGGTTAGAGGACAAATCAAGGAAGGGGTTTTTACCAAGGCGATGGTCTTCCTCGGTAAGCTCAGTGGAGAGGAAAGGGTTGTGGTTTGAGAGTAACCACCCTGGGTGTGAGGGATCCAGAACTCAAGAGGGGCATGAGCTCTGGGTGGTCCAAGTTGCGCTTGGGCCGGTGAAGATGAGTTTCATGGGAGGCTCAAAGAGATATTGGCGAATAATGTGTCGATATTCCCCCAGTCAGTCATGCTGGATTTGCAAGAAGAATTGGGAGTTCTAAGTGAAGATAAGATTTTACTCCTACCTGAAGCAAGCAATACAATCCAAACCCTGTATTTTCACACTCAACACAGTGAAGGACCCGAAATTGAGTCCAATTAATCTGGTTGATTTTAAGTGTGATTTTCAAGCAAATAGCAAAGTTTACGTGGCCTAGAGGGAAGTCGGCTCAAAGCTGGATGTGTCTTCCCTATTTAACTTGTCGCCTAAGATACCTGCGTCCTTCCTTTCTTCACTCCTATCCCAAGTTGATGGATTCAAAGACCATGCCCCTATCTTTCTGCAAGCAGGCAGAGGATGACAAGGCTAGAACTTTGCTCCGAAGGGTTACTAGCAACTTGTTGCGGAGTACCGTTGGTTCACCCCTGACTACCTGTAAACAGGCGGAGGCTACTTGATACTAGTCGATGAACCTGAAAATATTCAACTCGTGATATTTGCTAGGATCAGTTGGTACATGATATGGAAGGCGAGGATTTGGGCTCTGCCTTCAGGTGTTCACACACACTCAAGTGCCCTCACCCAACCTGAAAACAAGGTTGGGGTTAATCTCCCGCAAGCAGAATTTCCAATTTTATTGATTTTTTTGGTCAATAATGTTAGTAGTCCCAATTTTAAGTTAAGTTACCACTGGGTTAGTCCAATCCACATAGCACGTATATCGTCCAGTCCCAATTTCCTTTTACTTAAGTTGGAAAACCAAGAGAGAAATCAAGAAAAGCCGATGCATGAAAAACAATGATGCTAATACTGAGTGAAGAATACTTAAAGTGATCCCTTCGCTTTTATGCAGGATGCAAAACAAAATTGAAATCTTTTACTCTATATGCAAATGTAGACAACAAAATCCGCTCCTAGACAGGTAGTTCTATTAGCGAGTGAAGAACATGTTCAATTGACTAGATCCGCGGTCTAAGTGCATCTTTTAAGTGGCTATGTGGTCCTAGAAATTACGAGCACAAGCAAACCCTAGAGTGGCTCGAGGAGCCGCTAGTGCAAGCCTATTCTAAAAATTCAAACCACACAACAGACGGGGACACGGTTCCACTATGTTTATACACACGAGAACCCAAACAGGAACCGCTGGAAATAATGCAAAATAATGAAGAAGGAAAAATTACAATTCCTCATAAATCCCTCAAAAGGTTCAAAGATACAAGTTCCTCGAAGCGTCTTCGACTCCTCGTGTTCCTCGCACAGAAAACAAATTGAGGTCAGATAGAGGACGACACAAAAAATACAAATTACAGACATAAAAATATTCACAAGAAAACGGGGGGTCAGACTACCCGAGGGTGGAAAATCAAGCACTCAGAAATTAACTACAAATTAACCTACGCCGTGCCTCCCGGGCAACGATGCCATTTTGACGTGCGTCCTACTACCCTTATTAATTTGATCAAATTAATGGTCAAATTAATCGTTGTGTTGTTCGTTGCAGTCGGATAATAAGAGCATATCAAAAACCACTTTTAATTAATGTTGAGTTAACCACAAGTGGCAAATTTATTTTACTTGGGCAAGCCCAAGGTCGAACTCAGGGATGCAGTTGTCTCCTTAGGTAGACTTTAAGCAAATTTCCAAGGTCGAATTTTCAGAAGATATTTTTGGTCTTTTATCAATATATTTTATGCAAGAAAGAAAAGACACAAGCAAAATCGAGCCAGTTTTTCTAAGTGAATTCAGAGAGATTGTCAAATTGATTCCAAAAATTGTGAAACTTAGCAAGATGGTGGAATGCAATGAAATTAAGCTACAATGATTTTTTTAAATTTTCTGACATTAGATGAATTTACTGTGAATTTAAATTGAATGCAAAGTGATTTTGACTAAATTAATTTTAATAAATACCAAATCATATTTTTTTTTCAGATGTCAAAATTATCCCAGATAGATCTATATGTGAGGAATCCAGGAAAATTAATAAATCTAAATTTCTATGTGAAATGGACCTATTAAAAATTAATTAAGGAAATCACTAAATGATTTATTCAGGCCTCGGGGTACGTGCAAATGAAATGATTTTTGGATACAATGTAAACTTAATTATACTAAGTCTACTGTGATTTTATGAGAATTATTAGAGCAACGGAGACTTTACAATAAATTAAAGGTATAAATGGGCAAAATATGACAAAATTTCACCAATTAATCAATAATAAAATCTACTGCTATCACAAAAATGTGCCAAGGACACATATGAAAGAAGACAAATCAAGCTACACAATAAAATTTTCAAACATGAAAAATGAGTTAAAATGAATGCCTAAATATGCATGCAAAGACAGGGGCCTATTTGTAATTACAGGAATTAAAATTTATAAAAAGTAAACATGCTAATAGGGACTGATATGCAATTACCTATAATGAGAGGGTGGATGCAAATTTCCCACAAAACACGTGCTCCTCACGTCAGGGCTCCTGGCAAGGACTGGAAAGTAAATATGAAAACCTCCAGGTGCCTCGCTGCAAATTACCCAGACCACACGGAAACCACGTGGGGGTCCTAGGCTTGGAGGACTTCAGAGGCTCGGATGGAGGCTCGGAGTAGATTCGAGGGATCCGAGCCTGGTGGTCGGGGAAGAGGCTCGGATCGGGCGACGTGGCTCGATGTGGACCATGGATCATGTGAAGATCCAACGGTTGTTGATGGCTGGAGACGTAGTGCGCCTGGATCCGTTAGATCAAATGACTGACATTAGCTCCTGAGACGAAGGCGTAGACGATCATCGACTGTTAGATCTAAAGTGATCCAACAGCGTTTGGAGCGTGGGGAAAGCGATGACGTGGCTCGATCAGATGCGTAGGATCCTCCTGATCCTACGACTGCGTGACATGGGCGATGTGACATGTTCCGGACCGTTCGATCAAGGCGATCGGACGGCTGCTGCTCTTCTTCCTCAAACAGGTCCGCCGCCTCCTGCGGTGGAGAGGGCTGTGCTCCGGCGAAGGGTCTCAAGTTCCGCCTCCTCCTCTGGTCATTGGTGAAGCTCGTCGAAGGTTCTCAAGTAGCTGGGAAGACTCGGGAAGGTGTCGGGGATCCTACGACGACCTCAGGAGTGGTTGAACGGCTCTGGAGAGCTGTGGCGGAGAAGCTCGAGGGAAGATCCGATGAAGTTCAATAAGTGGAATTAGATGTACCTGTAGGGGGTTAGCAGTATAGCCGAGGCGTGCAACATGTACGTCGAGTCATCGTGAGTGAGGTGCGAGGCCTGAGTGGCGAAGTAGGGGGGTCCGGTGATCGAGCTCCGCCAAGGTGGGGTGCTTCGTTGAAGTGAATGGAGTATGGCGCGAAGGTCAGAGTTTCGAGGGGAAGCTCGGTGGATGCTCAGCGGAGCAGGAAGTGAAGCGAGGACGGCGAATAAAATCGGAGAAGAAGAAGGAAAATGAAGAAGAAGGTCAGAGGGAAGATGGAGGTGTTTACCTGGGGTCAGAAGCTCGGATGAGAGATTCCAGGTCTTCGCTCAACGGTCGATAGTGTCCTGAGCTCGTGCAGCTAGCGGAGCAGGCTGCGACATGGTGGTGGAGGGATGTGGATCTCGCTGGAGGTGAATCTCTGTCTTCCCTCGTCCTCACGTCAAATTGCTGTCGCCAAATTGAAGATGGGAGCTCGGGGATTCTCTCCATGATGGCAGATGGCGGTGAAGGTGGCCGGAGGCGGTGTATTTATAGGTTAGATATGGTGGTGACAAGTGATGGAGGGTTATGTTGGTGGAGGTCGTGGGGCGAAGCGGAGGGTGTTCATGGAGATCGAGGGGGTTGGCGAGGATGAAGGAAGAGTGGTGGATGTAGTGGTGGTGAAGGGAGGCGAAGACGACGGTCGGCGTTGTGCCCAAAATAGAAAGGGGTCAGCCCTTGTGCATGGTGGACGACGTGGGGTGCGGTGTATGCGGGAGGTAGGAGACGATGCCCGGACCATTGGATTGTGAGATCCAGCGGCCCTGATGGAGGCACGGGTGGAGGCTTTGGATTAGATCTAGGGTGGATCCATCGAACGGTCTCGGGTATGCCACGTGGAGAACTGCAAGTGCGGCACTGATGGATAGTCCTGATGAGGTCTATGGTTTTGATCGAAGGGTCCAGATATTGCATGAGATGGAGGGATAGGATTGAGGGTTTCTGGCGATGATCGCAGGGCACCTAGTGCACCACGTGGCGTGCTAAGGGTGAAGCACGAAGGGACGGTCCAAATGAGATCCATGGGTAGATCAGACGGCTGAAAGGAGATGCGATGACGAACGACCCAGATCAATAGAGGGGGCGAGCGATCGAACGACGGGGAAGTCTGGGCGTGTGGCGTGCAAAGAAGCGGGCTGCGTGGCGCAATCAGAGGGCGCCACGTGGCCAACTCTGAGTGGCTAAGAAAGAAAGTGAATTTAGAGAGAGAAGGAGGTCGAATTTGGAAAAACTAAAAACATGAAAGTTGTAGATCTCGATGTGACTACAAGTTTCATGTTGACCAAAAATGGAGATGAGGTCAAATATGATGCAAAAGTAAAAGAGTAGAAATATACATATATATAGTATACAAGGGGGCCCAAAAACCCATGTTTTGCATACGAGCTCCGAATTGAATGAATTTGGTCTCATTTTAAAGGTCCCTAGAAGTGTATTAATCTGAAGGTAAGTAGACCTAATTTGGAGGTTGTATGAGATGGATATTGGCATTCTATGATCTAGGTTCTCCAACTGGGTTTGAGGCTTTATTAGGCAATTTACAGGATAGGTATTTTTGGCCTTCTTCCTTATATTATTAACTAATAACTTACACTGTGTAAGGTAGGTATTATTTGATTTTAGAGGGGATATAAAACACAAATAATTAGGTGAATTATTGGTGGACATTTTACAAGTGGATTTTACAAATGAATTGGATTCTTATATAATGCGAATATGAATGCTAAAATGCATGTGTTGTGGATTGATACATGAATGCTATTTATGTAAGATAAAGGGAAATATGCTGCTAAATAATCGGGAACAAGGCTCTATTTTCAACTTTAAGAGTGATGAGTCACATATTCATCACCATCTTCCTCTACGCAATGATTTGGACAAAATTTTGAATGAAAAAGTTTCAGATTCTGTACATATTCCATTTCTTGAAGTAATGAAAAAGACCAAAATCAAAAATTTGAAAAATGCTTTGTCTGATATGTCGATTGTGGAAATCATTATGAACATGGTCTTGAATATGCCATTAATAAAAGCCATGGAGTATATGCCAGAAGCAAAGAAATGCCCTAAAGAGACTGTACGACAAGGTACTAGCCTCGGACCCACAACTCCAAAAGCAAGAATGGTAAACATGAAAATTTTATCTCACCATGGAAAGTGTCAACGCCATCAGCAATCTTCTTGATAAAAAGAAAGACAAGGTAGTGCCACTCATCATGTGTAACATGTTCAATCAGGAGTATGAGCAAACATTGCTCGATAGTAGATCTTCTGTCAATATTATACCAACTTCGCTACTCAAAGAATTCAGTTTAGGACTGTAAACCAACCAAGGTGATTCTGCGGTTCGTAGACAAGCGACCTAGGGGCATGGTGGAAGAGGTGATCGTCATTGTTCAATGATCCAGTTCCATGTCAATTTCATTATGCTAGACATGGATATGTCCAGACCTTTGCTCCACACCCCCATCATCCTTGGCTGACCATTCCTCCGAACAGATGAGGCAATAATGAACTATTATAATAGAGAGATTACATTCAGCGCCATCAACAACAAAGTGTAGATAGAAGTTGTACCTAAGTAAAAATCCACAGAGGTTGCATCTGAGGCGAGCATGATTGCACCTAATTGCCTTTAAGATAGTGACTTTCTTGTTGAGATCCATGATACAAATCTATTCCTGTACAACATTGAGATCTATGAATTCCTTTTCCCTCATGAAGAAGTGGAGTGAGCAAACGAATTCCCCTCCATCTATGATGAAGAGGTCTTTGTTGATGCGCTTGATAAATTCCTTGTGAGACCATGAGTCTCGAAGACCAAGACCAGACTATCGAGGATTTCTGCAATCACGAGGACATCATTTGGAAATTTTGTGAATCATTAAATGAATAAGCTGAACTATCAAAGGTGTACACTTAATTGATGAAAGATCCAATACCTGCAGTAATCGCCGAAGTCATCACCAAAGTAGCTCTGAATCTACTAGAGCTCAAACTTCTACCTTCCAACATGAAGTACACATTCCATGCGAGAGAACTGAACATGTATCTAGTCATTATCAATGCCCATTTGACATAAGACTAAGAATCTCGTCTTATGGAGGTTCTTGAATGAAATCACAAGGCAATAGGATGAAAGATAGTGGATCTCCACGGGATCAATCCATCCTTGTGATTGCATCACATCTACCTCGAAGATGACAACAAGCCCTCCCGCAATTTTCCGAGAAGACTGAATCCAAACCTCCGAAAGGTTGTTATGAAAGAAATTCAAAAATGGTGTGATGTGGGATTCATATATCCCCTCTCGACAGTAAGTGGGTGACTCCCCTGCACGTAGTTCCTAAGAAGATGGGATCACCATTATTACCAATGACAAAGGAGAGGAGATTCTAACCAAAGCGCCAACCTCATGGTTAGTAATTAGTCACCATCTGAATGCCCAACTTCTTCGGGATGATATGTAGGGGGCCATCCACTTGGAATCTGAGATTGGGTGAATAAATCATGATCCACACCATTTCTCTATCTCTTTCTTAACTACTTATCGTAGATTTGGGTTCAATTTCCTCTGAAATTCACAGGAAGGCCTAGCATTATCCTCAACATAAATGTGTGTGAACAGAGAGCATGGTTTATATCCACGAGATCCGACACAGTCCAATCTATAGCATTGTGGTTTTTTTTCTAACACTTCTAGCAACTTAGACTCATGTTCTACAGTCAACTTAAAACTAATGATGACAGATAATCTATTTTGTGGTCCTGCAAGAAAGGCGTACTTGAGTGTAGGAGGTAACGACTTTAGCTTTGGAAAAGAAGTATCATCAATCAAATCAGGATGAACGATCACTGAATCTGGTTCCGTGATGCATGAAGGTGGCGCTACTAGTATTAGCCACCAACTGTGTTCAACATAGAGGTGTATCGCCAAAGAAATGCGGTAATTCATCCAAAGTCACATTCAACTCTTCAACTATCTGCCTTGACTGTTCTGAGAAGAAGCAGAACCTATAGGTCGATAGGTACCTCTAAGTCATCAAGGGAATATGAATACACGTCACACAAGAACACTGGAAACGTCTCACAAACTACATTGTGAACACTATCTTCTCTAGGTGAGAAGGTTTCACTCAAATCTGTCGGGTTCTGTTTCCATATCCCGACGACGCTAACCTCTCTGCAACCTGCCTTTGATGCATAAGAGAAATCTATGCTAGATTCAGAGCTACCATTTCGTCTGCTACATCTTGAGTTCCCCTTCTCCGCTTGGAGAATGGAAATTCATCATCCCAATACAATAATAAAAGGAAGCTCCAATGGTCATAAGAAAAACCCACCCAAGGATGATATGTGAATCTCTTAATGGACATTTTGTTGTAACTGATTGTGTTAGCCTTCTTCATAGACATGTTAGCAAACTGGAGTAATGCTCTGGATTTGCGAAGTGGACCCAATTACAACTTCTCATTTGAGGCAAATGGTAGTAGATTAATCGAAGATCTATTATCAAAGAGAGTGTGTGCAATTGCTATGTCATCTGTATGACTCACCACATAATGTGCACCCAAGTTCCTCTTCTTTCTAGGAAACTATTGGTTCTTGAGGCAATAAGTTATGGCAACCGATAAGACACGTGTCTTCACATAACTGTTTGTCTTCTTCCTACTAACCCTAGTAGGTGTACATCACACCTTAAGGTACTTCTAAAAAGCATGATAATTCACCACATAATCATTAAATGGCACCTTAATCATGATATTCTTTCTAGAAAACCATGCCATATCAGGATCATCTTTTTTAATATTTTTAACGATGTGCTTTCCTGCCATCAGAACATGGGGGGAAAGGGTTTGAACAACAAGAAGAAGAAGAATAAGAAGAATTTGAATCATAAGTTTAAACATGGTTATTTTTCTTTCTAGAATCATGGTTCTTCATACATGAATCTTTTATATTTAACTTGGAATTTAAAATAGAACTGTCTATTAAAGGGTGGGGAATGTCTGATGCAGGTACGTCCTCCTCAACCAAGGGTGTGTGGTCCTCTGTAGACTCAGAATATGCTTTATGTGCTCTCGTACTCCTTCTTCTCTCTCTACCAATAGTTCTCCTCTTTTGTTGAAGGGGTTGCTGCTGATGTCTGTCCTTCTTGTCTTCTAAAGTCTCCTCAGTTAAATCCTCATAAACAACCCCATCTACGTCCCTTGCTCGATCAGGTACAACCATGGTTTTTCCACTCTTGATTGACACATAATTAACACAATCAAATGGAGGAATCTCATGCTTAGGTATAGGTGAGTCCGAGTAATATACCTGACCATAATGATGATGCTGCTGAGGTTGGTTCAGGCTGTTGGGATTAGCGTGAAACTGGGTGGGAATGGATGTAGATGATACAAACTGCTCACCATGTAGATGGAATAAGTGGTTGAGGTCAACCCACAAATCATGTATTTCGTTCATTTAGGAACACAACTCCTCGAGAATCTGCCATTGAAAATTGATGGGTCCTGATGAAGGTAATTGTTGTAGTGAGACTGGACTCGATGGGCCTAGTACTGTTGCTACTATGGGGGATGTTGAACACGTTGTCCTTGTTGGGCTCAACTGGTATGTATGCTGACGAGCGTATAATTGATGCCTCGATGGTTGAGAGTTGTAGGCTCCAGAGCTTTGTTGTGCTGTAAGAGTTGTAGGTGTAAAAGACGTGTTGTAAAAAGCAGGGGGCATTGGTAAAGAGGAAGGTTCCCCGACTTCCCTACCTGATAGGTTCATGTGTGTGCCAGACACCATTCACTTCCCACACCTAGGAAGGATGCTAAATAACTATGTCAGCTGATGGTATTTGCTGCTGATGTGAGTGAGTAAGATTTTGATTCTCTACGCACGGTTGCGGTGGCCCTGACATCGGCTATTCATGTACATGATGTACTCAATAAGCATGAGTAGCAGATGTAGTCACGATTGGTATCGTCATCGTAGATACCCTCTCTAATAACTCTACCATCTGCTTTGGTAACTTGGATAAATTGTTGTCAACTCATCATCCTTTTGCCGATCTTCTCTACAACTATCAACTTATCTGCCATGATTCCCATGCTAGGAATTAGATCCTTAGAGAGATCAACTTCCTTCTTACCCCCTTTTGATAAGAATGACATGGGGGACTCTGTATGAGCTCTATTAGTGCTCTGTGCTCTACTCATCATGTCCATCCTTTCAAACACCTTCCAGATGGTGTCCGCACCATGTTAAGCATAGCTTCCTCCACAAGAATGCTAATTAATTCCTGCACCTCGTGATTGAGACCGCTAAATACTGTCTAAACAAGGATGGTAGGCTCTAGTACATGACAAGGACACTTTTGCAATAAGTCCTTGAATATCTCCCATGTATCATAGAAAGGTTCATTTCATATTGGGAGAAACTCGTGATGTAAGAATGCATCAAGCTAGTTCTACTCATAGGATAGAACTTCTTCAAGAAAAGGTCCTTGAACTGTGCATAGGTAGTTACAGCTACCCCCAAGTCCTTCATTAAATAATCGGCCTTATCTTTCAAGGCCAAAGGTAGATCTTTCAGTCTAATATAGTCCTGGATAACCATAGGATGTCTAAGGTTAGTAAAAACTAACTCAAATTCTCTAAGGAATGCATACGAATCCTCATGTGCTTCCTGTTGAAATGTGGCAACATGTTCAAAAACTGTAGGTTCAATTCATATTTGACTTCCGATGGAATTAGACTCAACCAATTTATTATCTAAAACTTTCTAGGATTATACACCGCTTCAATAGGATCATCCATCCTTAGATTTTGCTGGCCTATCTAGGCTCTCAATAAATCTGCATTCCACTTTGAGGACGCTAACCTAGCTAAGATTGTCTGCAATAGGTCTTCACGCTCTTCTTCCTCCCTAGTTTATCTCTTTGGAGGCATCTTATCTAAATCTTCTAAACCTTCATCAAAAAGAGGGTTCATGTGAGATCGTGATGAAGATATTGAAATCATGTCATCCTCACCAAGAAAATGATCTTCCTTGGTTAGAAGAGAAGAGAGAAAAGGATCGGTCAGGATGCAAACGCTCCCTAAAAGGGAATTATGAAATCCTGAATTAAGACAAGGGCTACTTCGAATCTAGGACAATCCAAGAGAAGAAGGTACTTGGACCTTCCAAGACATGATGTTTGAACAGTTCAATGGTAGGTTCACACAATTCGAACAAAAATCCGACCACCTATCCATCTTCGATTTCACAAGAATACAAGAATGAGCAAGATAGATTCAAGAAAATCTAGTACTATGTTGCACTTGAATGTACGGAATCAACTCACACAAATCGAACACATGGTAAACCCCTTTGGATAGGCCAACTCTACATGTTAGGGTCGTAAGAGTTTGTCCTATTTTATCTTTTCAATTTTAATTGGTGATAGAATAATCTTTACAAGCACACAAGGAGTCTCCTACTACACCTAGTTGAAGTCCTATAAGTCTCAAATAATTGAGTGATCTTCCTTGGATGCCATGTCTAATATCACACCCCAAAAAGAACTTATACGTGCAGACAATCAAAATGTATTTATAAGGTCGAAGGAAACTCTTTTTATCTTCCAAAAGCCGTGAGAGTCGGACCTGAAGACTTAGGATGGAAGTTCAGGGATTTGGGTTCTAACCTTAGGGATCCGTCCTCACCCACTATGTTTGGGGGTAAGTACATGAGTCCAATGAGGATGTTATTGTTTGTAATACAAGGTTGTTTTTATTTCAAGTTAATTAAGGTCAACCTGCATAATCCAGTCTCAATTCTAATGTTGCTTATCACTTGATTTAATGTGACAACTCAATTAAGCTAGAAATTCCTCCTAAAGTTATTGTTAAAATGTCTCTTCAGCTTGTAGCTCCAAGCTTCTCGACTTCACAACCCTTCAGTGTCTATCAGCTCTACGGGACCTACCACAAAATAATGATAATGTTTAGAAAATGCTCTAGATTTAGCTAATTAAATAGTTGAATAATGCGTAGACAAATAGAACAATACAATAAATAAAACAACACACACTAACTTAAAATGCACTAAGAATGACTAAAAAGAAATAGCTAAACCTAAAATAAATTAAATAATGTGTCATGTCCCCAACAACTGTGCCATCTGATGAAATGTTGGTCGGTAGTGTTAATTTATTATTGTTGTAATATGGCCGAATAGAGATTGATCATAACCAAGTCAAAATATCTATGTAAAGAGGATTTGTAAGTTATACCTTTGCAAGTTCAGGTTCAACCACAAGGACGTAAGTAATTAATCAATTTATTTTAGATGTTAAATATATATTTAAGAAATTAAATAGTGATCTAGGTCAAGTAAATTCATCACACAAATAATGCATGAATTTTTAAAGCATTTTATGCAGCTATATTACATGCACAAACAATGTTACAGAGTGTAGCTCACAATAAATAAAAAAACTCAATAATGTTCTCAATTAATTGTATAAATCACTTGTGAAACTAATTAAGAATTCATGAGAATTATTGTATCAATGTACCATCCAACTACAAGATAATTCAATTTCAATTTAATTTTCAAGGCCGAAAGGATGATTTAGACACTCAGAATTTAGTGCATATAATATAGATAAAATTAGCAAATATATTACATCAAATTAAAGAGTGTAAAATTATCTTCAAAATGACACCGATTTCATTGAAATTGAATTTATGGTTCACAAGTTACAATAAAACATGAATGAAAATAATTAAAATCCACACAAAAAGGTCCACAATAGGATTGAAATGCAAATAGATAAAATTGTTGAGGATTTGTTGCAAATTTCCCAAGTAGTTGGACTTATCTATAACTATGAATAGCTACATGGTTCATAGCTTAAAATATCCCAGCCACGTGATGCTAAGCACATGCAGTCACGTTTGGAGAAAGGATCACATGCGCTCCTGGCTCGGAACCCATGAGGCGTCATGTTCGTTGGGCGAGGCTCGGGTTCTCCGAAGCCGAGGGATGAAATAGTGGCTTGGGTTTGGACATCAAACATACGATTAGAACTGAAAATTCTAATCTAACGGCTGCTTCCCTAAGGTTATTCCACTTCCTCAGCTAGAAATGGAGTTCGAGTAGTGCTTTGGTGAGCATTTGCTTACTCCTCCTCTGTCGTGGGCATATGTTGATGGTTGAGGTAGATGCCTGAACACCTAGCGAAGATGAAGGATGATCTGTGGATTGGATGAACTATGAAGAAGGTCCTACCAATGCTGACTTTTCAGATGTGAGGTTTGCCATCTTCTTTCCATTCGTTGTTTGACCATTCAACGGCCTCTCATAATATGCAAGTGTTAGTATAAACACAAAACCAATGGTAGTTTGCATAGAGATAATGTGAGGTGAAATGGAGGATCGATAGATGTGGTTCAACTGAGCCCTAACTAGGTTCTCAGTCTTTGCAAGATTGAGACAAAGTTGATGTGGTCACAAGTGTGGAGAAGCGGCTAGAGAAGTAGGAGATGAGTGCATGAAAGATCGATGTATAATGAAAATTCCCGAGTTATTAGAACAAGGAAATGGTGTGTGCGTACTTTACTAAAAATCAAAGAACACAATACAAAACACAAACGAGAGAAAAAGTGGGTACGTAAAGAAAATGAACATGGCTTAGTGGTGGCATTGGTTGAGGTTTAGAAACCTCAATCCTTGCTTAACGAACGAGGCTAAAGTTCGAAGCTCAAGCAGTCATCAATTGGTGTTGCAGACAGGTGGATTTCACCTTGGATCTGGCCAATGTTAACCACCATCGTCACTCGTCCTCTCATTCAATCTCTATCACATAATTGAAGGAGGAGGCTAGTGAATCACACACGAAGTGGCGGGTGGCAGTTCCACATGGTGGAGGATGGATTTTGAAAGAAGAGAAGTTGATGGAAGTTGATTCCAAGTGGTGATTTTCATCCGCCTGTAGACTGATGTGGGGATTAGGCTTTGACAAAGTTAGGTTTTGCCATGAAGGTAGGAAGTTAGAGGAAGGCAATGGAGGTGGAAGTTGGTCCAAAGGATGGTTAATGGCATCAAGAAAAATGAAGGAAGTTAGGTAGTTTGTTGTATTCGCATCTATTGGGCATCAAGACTGGAGGTTGGGGATGAAGTCTCCATTGTCGAATCATTCAATCAGATAGTTAGAAATCTGTCGCAAACAGATGGTGAGGATGTGTTTGATGAAAGGCATCGGATAGCTAGAAGCAAGGCGGTGATGAGCGACTTAGATCAGAAGGCCAAATCTGATCTGACGGTCAGGAAGAGGGGGTGATGAATTATTAAGGGTGGCTACGTGGCTCACTGAGAGTGTGCCATGTGGACCAATCATAATTGAAAGAACTAAATAATTCATTATAAAATTCGAATGAAATAATTAAAAAATGAATAAAAAATGTTCAACATGAAAGTTTCAGATCTCATAAGATCTGAAACTTTCCGGTAGAACTCAAAGAAAATACATCATATATACATAGTAATATTTTTTAAGTATTTTTATTTTTTAAAAAAATATTTCATTTAATTTTCTTAATTTCTGATTTTTTAATATGTTTAATGTTAAACTAATTATGTGCATCATTAATCTAATTTTTATTTGATTTTTAATAAATAAAAAACACATAAATATAAACGCAATATAGGTATGAATATACAACATGGAGACAAATTAATAAGAAGACAATAATTAATGTTAATTACTTATAGAGTATTATTTGTTAATTAAGGTTAATTGAATATTAATTAGATGAAAGAGATTAAGCTAAAAAGGTAATACTCAATAAATGACCTGATAAATGAGGGATTTATCACCTATTTAATTAAGTCTTTAAATAAACCCGGGAGAGGATGAGACGTTCTTCTATTTAGGATCTTAGGTATTTTAATCCTTATTGTTCAATAAATCAAATGAGCATCCATCCAATTAATGTATTATTCGTAGAATTAATATTTGGGATCCTTTAAGATAACTAAATATCTAATTGGAGATCTTATTATGTTATTATATGATTTTAGTATTAGTGTGATGCATTGTATTCACATTCATTCATAATCATTTAATTTGCATTATAACAAGTACAAAACAACATGCATGCATATAGATTGACATGGATATCATTAGAATCTTTAACTTAGGTATTTAACCATAGCTTAGAAAGCCTAATAAACTTACGTCCTTGTATTCGAACATGGACTTATACAATAATAAATTTACACCTCACTCTCTTCACGTAGATACTTTTAGCGAGGTTCTGGTTGAACTGTCGATCGCTTGTGTTATAACACGACGTAATTAGAATAGCTATTCCACGATTCATAAGAGGATGTGCCCTAAGTTCCACTTGACAATAACCCACGCGACCCTCTTGTGTTATGGTTATGGCGCAACCACCCTCATCCTCATGCAACACGATCAACCTTCGGCTGTCGAGGTCGGAGTTTCGGGGGAGAATGGAGTCATTTGGAAGGAGTAAATGAGAAGGACAAGAACGAAGAGGCTTATACTTGAAAACAGGGAGGTGAACTGACGTAGGGTTTTGGAGGTTGTGAACAGACGTTGGACATTAAAAACATTTAAATCAAACACAATGTTTATAAAGTAAACGCGGGTATGTGAAAGCATATATCGACATTACTAAATGTTGACCAAAGTTTAAATTTAGCGACTAATATTAGTGTCGGCTTTGTTTTGAGTAAGGTTGACATTCATGGTGATGTGACGTTGGCTTAGATTAAAATTCCTGTAGCGACGATACGCACAACCAACTTGCCAATCCAATGGGTCCATTGATGACATGAAATCGGTTTTTTGGAAAAAAAATCTAAGGAGGAAGAGGATAATCTTACCTCTTACTTGCTAGTATAGTAACGGTGTCCGTGGCATGGTGATGCATTGTATCATGAAGATGCTCTAATGGTACGATGGTGGTGCATTGTGTCTAGGGCTATCAGGAAAGCTCGAGCTTGATGAGTTCAACTCAAACTCAGCTCCTTAAGAGCTCGTGAGTCCGACTCGAAACTTATCGAGCTCGATCGCGAGTTAGATTTTTAGCTTGCTAGGGTTATCGAGTTGAGCTCGAGTTGGGTCATGCTCGACTCAATAACTTGACTCGACAACTCAATATACTCACATGTGTGGAAGTCATTATGGTTAGTCCCTCACCGAGCAACTCTAAGAAACTGAGGTACGGTAATCTCTATAAGAATAGGGAAGCGGGCAATATTGTTTCATACTTACCTAGATGGCTCGTTAAAAGGCTCTGAGCCGGCTCGAGCTTGTTGAGTTGACTCTAACCCTGCATTATTGGGTTGGGATTGCTTGTATTGACCCTACAATTTCTTTGGCATAATATTTTTTAACCATGTTCAAATAAACTTATTAATATAAAAAATATATTATAATCATTAAAAAGTAAATATAACACATAATAAATGTTACATCACATCACATCACAACTAACATTCAACCCTCCTCATAACAACTACTATTCAAAGGAGAATACCCCATCCCACCCCAAACCAGTCCAATCCAGTAACCAAACAGGCCCAAGAACTCGGCTCATTAAGAGTCTCATATGCATATCACCCTGAATATGGCTCATTAAGAAACTCGTGAGCTAGCTCAAACTCGATGAGTTCAAGGATACGCCAACATTCCAGGGCTCGAACCTTATCGAGACAATCTCAAGACCATGTTTTCTTATCGAGTTCGAATACGAGTTGGTGTCACTAGACTCTTTGAGCTCGATATACACCTCTACTTATGCCACACGACGTGTTTCGGTGCAAGCCACAATGGCGGCAAGGTGCAAGCAAACAACAATGTTAGTGGTGACCTGGTGTGCCATGGTGGTGGTGGCATGACTGTGATGGCCTGGTTGTTGCCATGGTGGCGTGGCTACATTAGTGGTGGTGGTGCGCCAATTGTGGCGGCACTACAACAGAATTGGCTTATGTCCATGAATAATTAGTGTATTTGTTGCCATATCTTGTGATATGTGATATATAATAACGAATAGTTTGCATTATAAAATTATTGTGCTTCATATAAAATTATTGTGGTTCATATAATAAAATTATCTCGCTTTTATTTTTATGGTTACTAACAATTGTCATGTCCTTTGTTAAGGTTCATATAATGATAATATATCTATTAATTTGTTTGTTAAAATTTGTAGTTATTGTGTTGAATCTAGCAATGATTAAAAAGAAATCATCAATTAATCATTGTTTTATAATTTGTTGTTAGGAATATAGCAGCGACATGATATTCATTGAATTTAAAGAATCAAGTATATATTCACTGTTACAAATTTAACTACGGAAGATTATAATGCCTTGGGCCAATTGTGTTGTAGTATGTGACAACGATGGTGCGGTGGCAAGTTGGAAGGAAGGAGAATCTAGTGGTAGTGGTGGTGACGGGTGGATAGAAGGAGAAAGTGGTGGTGGTGGAAGGTCCGTAGGAAGGAGAATATTGTGGCAAAAACGGGTTAGTATGAAATAGTTGATCCTCAAAGACTTGGCATTATTAAAAGAAACTGATAATGTGGATGGTCCTCGTAAGACCTGCTATAAAAATGATCAAGAAAATAAGTTCTCAACTCATTGTAGATTAGTCTGAAGATGTCATGATTTGAACATGCATAAGTACAACTAAAGCAAATTGAAGATATGATATAATGATTGTTAAACGTTGCCGCGTAATGCATATAGATGCAGCAAAATCCAATAAGTGATAGTCCTATGTGACAATATAGATGCAACAAAATCCAATAAGTAATGGTCCTATGTGACAATATCTGATAATGTATCATGCCACAAAGTATAAGCTTTTCGATTACTTTATGGGTGTGGGAACCATTTTCCACTTAATCACACATTAAATACATCTACTAAATATTTGCATCTTTTGTGACTAAGGAATTGAAAAATGGTTCTACACTCATATTAGTAGACAAAAAGATACTCAATCTCATGTGTCTAAGGATGTAAAAAGCAAAATGAATCAGTCAGTTAAAACAAGAATCGAAAGAAAAATGCTCCAACCACCTGATTTTTTACTCAGAAACTAAAAATCTTTCACAACCGGTCAAAATCAGACTGGACCATTACAACCACTTGAACCAATCCACCGGTTCGACCATCCATTTTTTTGGCAAAAAATAATACTTAATATTTTAGTATAATGTAAATTTTAAAAAACTACTAATAATCTAGTTTCATTTCAGCTCATAATATAATACTTCTTTATCTTTTCTATTCCTATACATGATAATGATCGAATATTGTTTCTCATATCCTACCTTACGAGTGTTGCCTCTTTATTTTGATATTGTGCATGAGATCATCCCCTTCCAATAGCAAGAAACAATGCATCCACATAAAGAAATTGTCATAGTCATATTATGAGAAGCAGTATATTAACAATAGTTGCCGTCGCGTCAGTTAAAGTTTGAATAGTTTTAAAATTGTTAATTTTATACATCACATTATATATTTGTATGAATTTGAAAAAAATATAGTTATTATGTCATTTGGAATTTTCTAATAATATTTATACCGCTAACGTTTTGGTAACTACACTTCTGCCCGTGTATTCTTAAAAAATTAATACTGTTGGAATAACATATGAGCAGAAGTGTAATAATAGAAAGCCACTAATATGGATTTTGTAAAAAAATAACAACACATGTTTAGCTATAAAAAATAGAGGTATATTTAGTATAATTGGAAAAGTTGGAAGGACACTAAGTGTAAAAATGCTTAAATATCGATTTCACCAGTCAGTTCCATTAGAACGACCATTAAATTTCAAAATCAATACCTAACCGATTTGATATTTACTTCGACTTTTAAAACCTTGAATGTGACAACTCATGTATACTACACATTCATACATCACCGTCAATATTCCTGCCAACTTAATTTTATTGAAAGTGTTGTTTAACATGATATTAATGGTTTGTTTAACATGATATCAATGGGAACCCTTTTTTGGGCCCATAGAGAAAACTATCACTACCATATGTTTCCCTTTCCCACTGCACGTTTTCTGAAGTCTCACCTATCACTTTTTATTTTTATGGACTTTCACGTGCTTCTTATATTGCAAAACTAGCATGAGTGATCTTTTCTAGGATTTTTATTATGTAGCCCATCTTTGCTTTTGCAATATGGGTTATATTGATCTCTTTTGTAATATCATTTGTACTTTACCTTAATGGAAGGTCAGAATCGTGAATTTTGGAAGAAGGTAGGAACATAACTGGAGACATGAGTAATAAAAATCTTATTTTTTATATATTACCTTTTGATCTCAATAATAGCATTTTGCTTATATCTTCTTCCTTATAAGTTATTTAGCCTTCAAGAATGGCATGGTTGATTTTCTTTCAATCTACATGTTAGCTTGTAGTAGCATGATGATTATCTCTTTCTTACTTGATATTAGGATGTACCCTGCGCTTTGCGGTGGAACAAAATTGAGTTGATATAATTTTAAAAAATAATTTTTATTATTTCCTTTTGAATATTAAAAAATAACTAAAATATTTACGTGTTATAAAAAGATTTAGTTTATATTTTTACGGAAAAATATATGATTTGTATTTATGATATGAATGGAATAAGTTCATGTAAGATAATTGCAAATAACAACCACCATTGAATCATAAAGGAATAGTGAATTTCCACAATTATATTGTAAGAAAATCTTATTAAACTAACATAATTATACAGCTATGTTGTGTCAATTAAATATTTACTTAAATTTTAACTGATGTTTTCTTGCAATGAATATGTGAATAAATTAATAGGAAATCATAAGTAAAATAATAAAAGTAAAAAAGAATATATATAGAAATTATTTGTATTTTTTCTTGTAATTGATGTATACCAAAATTTAATTGATTTAATCAGAAGTAAATGTTAAACATCATAATTAAAAAAGATAGGAAAAAGATCACAAAAAGAGAGGTTGTCTTCATTCCGTTGATATCTTATCTCTATGATAAAAAAACTTTAATGAGAATATAGATATACTCATATGTAGATATTCCATAATTTAATTTCAAAAATTTATTCTTTTCTACATATAATATAAAAAGATACTTAATTAGTGAATTATCTGAGATTTGAAGTGGATGACCAAACATACTGTAAGGTGGTCAACCAAAGTTGAATCCCAAAAAAAGGTTAAAAATAAGAAAACTAAATTATAGAAATATGTGAAAATATAATATAGTAGAAAAACTTTTCAAATGGAATATCATACACAAGCATCAAATCCATGCTACCTCAAATATATCTATGTTTACGAAAAACTCAGAGGGTAATATTAAACAAATGAAGGTTCTTTCTGCAGAAGAGTTAGTGTGAAAAATTATAGTTGATAGGATAAAATTAATATTTATTATGTTAAAGAAAAGGAAAAAATATACCTTTGTGGTTTTGTACAATTATCATTGAGAAGATAATAATTGTTGGATTATTTATAAGAACCGTATCTTTTGGAAATTTAGCAACAATTCTCCCCATATCGTGATCAAGAATTTCTTCTTATTGGTCACAATTAGATTTAGAATAGTCAAAAAACAATATTGTTTCTTAAATTTTAATAGCATCTACGTATAATATTAACTGGAGTGGGCACAAAAATTTAAACATAAGATCTCATGGGTTTGTCTTCTATTTACGAATATGTATGAAATATTTACGATATTTAACGAAATGGTATCCCCTAAACATCGAGAATAATTAATAAAAAGTATATTGTCCTTTAAATTTTAATTTCATGTTATAATTTAATTCCACATACCGATGAAGTGGATTTCTCTAAAAAATAAATCTTCGAGATCGTGAAAATAAAAAAACTTATATATCGGAATAATAACATAATTTCCATGCTAATATTTAGTGGATCTTCTGGAATTTTAAAAAGTTTTATTTAATTATGATGTATTTATAAAGTTTTATTTAATTTTATGATTGACTTTTATTTACTAAAAATATATAATCATAATTAATTTCAGAAGAGCATTAATACTGTATAAATTATAGAATTAAGTCATTTGAGATATTTTTTTAAATTTTATAATACATAGTTGAATTAATAAAAAATTATCAATGTATAAATAAATTTTCTTTAAGTTAACTTGCTTTTGATTTGTGAGATTATTATAAATTTAGAATTAGAGATAAAGAGGAGAGAGGAAAGAGAAATTAGTTATAAATTTAGAAAGAGAGAGATAAAGAGGAGAGAGAAAGAGAAGAGAGGTAGGAGATGGGTGATTTACCTGATATGATATCCCCTCCACTCAAATGACCTATCAGAGCATCTGATATTAAAATTTATCTGTCAAGGCATCGATCGATGAATGGTTTGCCGATCAATGTTATCTGAAAAACTTTTGAATTTTATATTATTAAAAATAATATATATATATATATATATAATTATTTAGAAATGATAATCGGCAACCCATTTGCCTAATTCTCATTTCGAAATAATTTTATTCCAGAATAATGTTATATATTATTTTTATGTATTGATCGGTAAACGGTTTGTCCATCATCGAACCGTTCTCAGATCGATACCCTAACCGAGAAATATTAAAATCAGATGCTCTCATAGTGCATTTGGGTATTGGGGATGACCTATGAGGGAAATCACTCATTTGTGGAGATAAAAGGAGAGAAAGAGGAAAAAGAAAGATGTGGGACGGAAAAGGGGGAGAGAAAAGACATGGAGAGAGAATGGAATGGAGTTAGGGAGGAGAATGGAAACAAAAAAGGGAAAGTAGAGAGGGGAGGAGAAATAGATGGGTTACACACATGTCAAAAAATGGGGTAAAAATCCAGCTTTATAATAAGTATATAGATTTTATAATCGTTCACATGAGTTTTTTTCACTGTTGCCATTTTATGCTGCAAAAAATAATATATGTCCATTTTTTTGTGAACCTTATACTTTTCATAGTATTTTTCTTGTATTCCTTTCACGTATTATTTTATAATTCATGAATAGCAAGGTTGTTATTTTTGTCAAAAAATCTACCGTTTTTTTTAGTATGTTGCTTATCTTCTTTCTGTGTGAGAATATCATTGATACTTTTTGTGGTGAAATCCTACCATATTTTTATTTCATGGAAATGTATTATATCCCTCCCATCTACTACAATTTTATAATGCAAAAATAACATGTGTGTTATTTTATTGTGGTTGACTTATAACTTATTTTATGGTCTTATTCCTCCTTCTTCACTCTCCATTCTCGTCCTATTTCTTCCACAAAAAGGAGCAACAACGCAATGCCATGATGAGAGATCCAGTGGATGGGAGATCCAGTGACAGTGGTTGGAAAGGATGACCTACCATCTCCACCACTAAATCGACTTTCGAGAATCTTCGATCACCGTCGAGACCACACATCGCTATGTTCCTCCAACATCGTCATCGATCCTACTTAGATTTGCTTGAATTGATTCAATGATAAGACATGAAACCCAACACCATCGAGTTTTTCTTCTATTATTCTCCTTGCATGCCCATGGATTCTTCTTACAGAATCTTCTCTTTGAACTCGGTATCCTCTTCCATCACCAACGCAGGGCGTGAACACATATCTCCACATGATGGAGAGGGGATGAGGAAGGGAGATGGCCATGGGGAAAGGGAAAGAAGGGAGATGAAAGAAGGCTAAGGTTTAGCTAAACCCTACGTCCACTTACATATCTCGGGGATAAAGAGGATAGGTGCAACTTATTAGATCAGGGTCCAACCTTCGCCACTTAATACCAATTAGACATAATCTAATCATGAATCTATTTCAGTTTGTGATTCAAATTCATTAATGTGAACCAAATTCGCATGAATTGCTTCTTTATTTCTGTGAATAAAATTCTTAAAATAGGTATATAATACAATATGAGGTATTATAATTGTAAATATATCTAAAATAATTGAAATTTGCAAAATAATTATGTTTTTCATATTTTTTATTTCTTTATTTTTTTCAAATATTTTGCTAATTTTTAGGTATTTTTAAAGTAAAAAATATCCCACAAGAGGGATTAATAAATAGGTCGATTGTCTTAAGGTTAAAAAATACTAAATAAGTCCAAAATTCCATAAAATTATTTTTAACAGATAATATATAATATAAAGAAAATTCAGAGATAAAATAACTATTTTTAATTTTTAAAAGTTTTTTTATATTTTTATAGGAGTTTAGAGACTTTAAATTTTTTATCATTTTTTCTGAGGGATTTTTTGTATGAAGTTATAAAGTACTATAATAGATAAAAAATATATATTTTTTAACTTTTCAAGAAGGTTTTATAAGTTTTAGACATTTTCTAAGTCAAACATGGGTAAATGTGCTCTTTTTATTTTTAATAAATAAGAAATGTGCATAAAACGCAAAACAAAATATATAGCACAGAAAAGCATGCATCCATGTACATTGTCCTATTTTTGCATAATTCTTGGAGCACATATGATATTTATAAAATTTAAATAAACATGCATAAAAATGAATACCTGGAAGGACCATTTTGTAAATATAAATAAGTTCACATGCATTCTAGAATCCTAATACAAAATCCAGGGGAAGTTATGCAAATTATCCATAGAGATTTAAATTAAAAGTTCCTATACGCCAACAGACGGTTAAGATCTTCTTACTTGACATATGTCGGCTTCTCCTTGCGCATGATGCTTCGAACGCAGACGGTTGAAATTAGATTGTCGGATGGGATTAGACGATCATGACTCTACAAATCCAATGACTACTTCTCGCTTGGGCTTCTAGATTTGATCGTACGACTAAGAGAAAGCTTGGAAGAACATGGAAGAACTCTGTTTCTCCCAAGCTTGGGATCAATGCAGTTCATGCTTCCGATCTCCATTCCTGCTAAGAAGGTGCGCTGATGGATCTTTGGGGTGGTTCACACTGAGTGGTGGCCTTAGAATGATTTCGAGCCCATCGATGGGGATTTGTCATGGCTTGGAGCATGGGGCCATTTATTATCTTCAAATGGGGCTCAGATACCCCCTTCCAAACCTTCAAGTTAGATGGGGAACTTAGCAAGGAATATAAGATCAGGCATAGGACTTTATTGTTGGGTTTCGAAGCGAGACGAGGGAAGGTGGAGGTGCTATGGCGAAGGCGGCAGAGGAAGCACCGATGGACTGAATCTAAAGCGATTCAGGTGGTGTGATGGGTCGAAAAAGTGTAGAACATGTCAAGGAATGACGTAGGGGTGTTGAGGGGGTCTGATACAGTCAAGAATCATATGAAACAGAGTCAGAATTGGGATCTCTAACGATCAATTCGAGTGGATTTTACGCTAAACTATAGATATAATGCCTAAATAAAGTGCAGAAACAAGAAGCTATGAATAAACCTATATATAAACGGAAAAAAATACGCAGCTCAAACCTAGGATCAAGGGAGACCAGAGCGATGCCTTAGACCACCTCCTCTCCTCCTTGGTCCGCTCCAGCAGCTCGGGGGTATCCTTGCTATCACTGGGAACATAATCACACAAAGGCAAGGGGAATCATGGCTCGAAGGGAGATCAAAATTGATTTTGGAGGAAGAAGGTATTATTTATAGATAATGGTCTAGGCTGACTTGTGAATCGAATGGAGGCCGAATGGAAGGAGATTGATCAGATCTAAAGATCCTACGTGAATGACGAAAATCCCTTCTGCAATTCTTGTTCAAGGCTCATGGTGATTCAATCATTAGATCACAAGGGGAAATGGTGAGAAGCGGGAGGCTCGAGATCCTGACAAAGGTCATAGGTGCCAAAGGACCAGTTGACCTGGGTGATGAATACCCATTTCATCATCTTTATTCTAGCATTGGCTTTAAAAACCCTATCTAATGCATGTAAATTACATTATTAAGTACATATTAACATTCAATATTTATTCCAATTATATATAAAATGATGTTTTTAATGACAAAATTATAGATAAAGAAAAGAAAAAGAATAAATTACCAAAGGCATTTATGACCCTAGACCCCGAGACCAAGTCAAGATTTGAATTGGTCGACAAGGAATAGAGTAGGGGAGATGAGGGACAATAATACAAAAACCCCATTTATTCATTTTCGGGGCCTATTTTATTCTTTATTATTTATGCCTCAAATAAAGAAACTTTGTCCATAAAAGTTGTAGATAAAAATATAAATAGAAAAATACGAAATTGATTCATGCAAAAACAATAGGCATTGTACAAGTTATAATCTAAATAAAAAGCCAAAAATCTTTACTTCCTAGACCCATAACTCCTAAATAAAAACTCAAAATGCATCAAATCACTTTAATTTTATATAACTTTTAATAAGATATTTAATGAAGGTGGTTTCATTTTTTTGAAGTTAATATGCGAAAGTTAGGTTTTGGACCCTTTATGTACTATATACAAGAATAAAATGTTCATTTTATTTATTCTTTATTATTTTCATAATTTTACATTTTTATAATTTTATAAATATTATTTGTAAAATATGTACATATTAAAACTAGAATAAACACATAAAGAAAGCATAAAAATAAAACAATATACAAAAATACAGAGATGAAATACCTATACTTATACCTATATTACTATTTATTTAAGTGTACAAAAAACATCGAAAAATATAATAAAAATATATTAATCTACCTAAAAACAACTCATAAATAAATAAAATAAGGCAAGAAAATAATAAAATCAAAATACACAATAAAAAATGCACAAAACATAAATGAATATACCTATAAATACACCCTTAAAAATTAGCTTGTAATAAATAGCACCAAATAAATAAATAAATAAAAATCATATTAAAATACTATCTGAAATAATAGTTTTTTATCCAAAAAAAAATAAAATTACTATTTATAATAAACTAATTTCGAATAAAATGACCTATTTTGTCTTGTAGTGGGCTGACGTGGCCCAATCGTGTGGCTGGGAATGTTGACCCTGGTCAACTTCCCGTCTTTTAGCTCTAATTCCTGTTAGAGCCTCGAATCCCTCATCTTCTTCGATTTTTCTAGGCCACGCTATTGATCCTTCCACCTCCATGATGAACGCACCCGCACCCTTGGTTAATTCGGGCAAATTAATGTTCCAAATTAATTTTATGTGTTCGTTGCAGTCGGATACGGGAGGTTGATCAAAAACCACTTAAGTCAGATGTTGGTCAATTTTAAGCGGTGATATTTTTTTACTTGGTGGAAGTCCAAGGTCGATCTCAGGGAGGCAACTGTCTCCTTAGGTTGATTACAACAATTTACAAGTGTTTGATATTCGGGGAACAATTTTTTTGGTATTTTTAATTCCTATGCAGACATATGCAGACAATTCTTAGCCAATTTAAAGTCAAATTTAATTGATGTATCAAACTAAGTCCAAAAATAATGAAAATTGGCCAGAAGATTATTTATGATGAAAATGACCTACACTAATTTTTTTGGAATTTTTCGACTCAAGATAAATTTTCTGTGAATTAAACAAACAGACAGAGTGATTTTCAGTGTTTAATTTTTAAAAAAATATCAAACCACAATTTCTCCAAGAACCAAAATTATCCTAGGAAGGTCTAATGATCAGGGACCTAGGAAAATTGACAGAACTTAAATTTCTTGTGAAATGAATTAATTAAAATTAATTAAAGAAAATCACTAAACTATTTATTGAGGCCTCGTTATGCGTGCAAATGATATGAAATTTTTATGGAGTGTTGAAAATAATGTCCTTAAGCTACTGTGAATTTTTGGTGATTTTTGAAGGCACTGATATTTAATTAAAAATCAAATGGCATCACTGGGCAAAATATGACACAAATGAACCAATTAATTCATTGATAATTCAATTAAGCCAACAAAAATTGGACACGTGTACAAAAAGATAGAGGACACAATTCTCAACAACTTGCAATTTTTAGAATTTCAAAATGATGAAAAATGCATGCTATGGACACGTGCAAACACAAGGGTATAAATGCAATACTGGAAAATAAAATTTCAATAAATAAACGTGCTGACAGGGACTAAAATGCAATTACCTATACTATGCAGGACTTCTATGCAATTTCTCCACGAACCACGTGCTCCTCACGTGATGTCTGCTTCACAGGGACCTCTTCGCAATTTGTGAAAGCTCCAGGGGCGTCGGTGCAAATATCCCAGGCCGCACGTGCTCCTCACGTGGGGCGACCTAGGTTCGGAGGCCTTCGGAGGCTCGGGTCGAGGCTCGGGTCTTCTGGAGGCTCGGGCTAGCCTCGGAGCAGCTTCGGGTTACCCGAGCCTAGGCTTGGGAGGCCGAGGCTCGGATAGGGCGACGTGGCGGACTGGAGGCCCTTGGATCACGATGGATCCAAGGGTTGTCGATGAAGACGCGTGGCGACTGATGAGGCGTCCGATCCGAGGTGTAATCGACGGTCGAGGACGAGGGCGGCGAAGAGACGCGTGGCGAGGCGGGGTCCGTTCGATCAGAGGATCGAACGGCTGCTGCTTCTTCTCCTTCAACGGGCCTCCGCCGCCTGCGGAGGAGATGGCTGCGCTCCGGTGAAGGGGGCCGAGCTCCGCCTCGGTGGCTAAGCTCCGGTGATGAGCTCCGTCAGCTCCCACCTAGCTCGGAAGAAGCGGAAGTGAAAGGCGGAGCCTCCGGTGGTCTCTGGATGACTGGAGGAGTGTTGGAGCTCTGCGGCGATGAAGCTCGAAGGGAGCTCCGGCGAGGCTCCGGCCAATGAAAGATTGAGGACCTGCGAAGGGTTAGATGGGTAGCCGAGGCGTGCAGGTGTTCGTGGAGGTGAGGTGAGTGAGCGGCGAGGCCTACGGTGGAGTGCGATGGTCTGGCGGGTAAGCTCCGGCCAAATGGCGGAGCTGCTAGTCGGAGGAAGGTGGTATGCGTCGTCGGAGAGCGTTGAGGGGTCAGCGAGGATCGGAGCTTCGACGCGAAGCTCGCCGAGGTGGTTGGAAGGTGCGAGGGTGATCAATGACAGCGAATAAAAGCAGAGAAAAAGCAAGAAAAAGAAGAAGAAGATCGGAGATCGATGGAGGGAGTTACCTGGGAATTGGAGCTCCGCTGGGAGTTCCAGGTCGTCGCTCAAGAGGTCGGTAAAGCCCCGAGCTCGTGCAGCTGCTCGGAGGAGTGGCTGCGACACGGTGGTGGGCCGAGGATCTCGCCGGAGAAGACGCCGGTCTTCGCTCGAAGAGACGGCCAATTGCTGTCACCAATTGAGAGCTCTGAGCTCGGGGGTTTCTCCTGGAGTGGCGGATGCGGATGAAGGTGGCCGGAGGGCGAGTATTTATAGGATGGAAGTCTCGGCAGAGCTGGTGATGGGGCGAAGTTCATGGCTGTCGTGGGGCGAGTGTGGCGGAGATGGTGGCGTGCGAGGGAGCTGGCGAGGGAGATGGATGAGTGGGGTGTGTCGTGGGGGTGATGGTGGTCGAAGAAGGTGGCTGGAGTGCGGCCAAGAATAGGAAGGGGCAGCCCCTCCCGCAAGGCGGAGATCGTGGGAGAGAGGGGGTGCCCGAGGTAGGGGACGAAGTCTCCTCCGTTGGATCGTGTGATCCAACGGTGGAGATTAGATCGTGGTGAGCGGGTGTGATTAGATCGAGGGGAGGCGATCTGAGGGTCGTGGAGCCACCACGTGGCGGGACGAGGTCGAAGCGCGATCCCACGGATGGGATGAAAAGTGGGGGAATGATCGAACGGCTGAGGGGATAGGCAGCGGCTGCGGTTGAGATGGAGAGTCCAGGTTGCGATCGAAGGGCGCATAGCGCGCCACGTGTCGTCATGTGGGCGCGGCGCTAACGGATGGTGGTGATGAGGAGTAGGAGACAATCGGACGGCTGAGGGAGTGAGCGCACGTGGTCACAGAGGGGCCGTTGGATCTGAGGCGCGATCCAACGGTGGGGGGGGCGAGGGCGGATCAGACAAAGGGCAGCGGGCCGCGTGGCGCAATCCGAGGGCGCCACGTGGCCTGCTGTGATTGGCTGGAAGGGAAAACACGTGTAGAGAGAAGAGGAGGCCGAATTTGGAAAAACTCAAATCATGAAAGTTGTAGATCTTGATGAGATCTACAAGTTTCATGTTGACCAAAGACGGAGATGAGGTCAAATATGGTACATAAATAGAAAGGTACATAAATATACATATGTAGTATACAACATGACCCAAAAACCCAAGTTTCTCATACAAGCTCCAATTGCAATGAAATTAGTCTCATTTTAAAGGTCTTTTCATATGTAGTATTCTAAGAGTGAGTAGACCTAATTATGGGTTTGTATGCGGGCTTTATGTGTGTTTTAATGTACAAGGACTCTCAGGACAATTGGGCTATTTTACAAGGGTGGTTTTTGTCATTCTTCTCTATATTATTAATGAATATATACATATATTATAGAGAGGAAGTTATTTGATGAAGAAGAATTTTACAGGGGATTTCTGGCTTCTTATTTAAATGCAGATGAGCTGCTAAAATGCATGAATTATGAATGCATGCATGAGTGTTATGTATGCAAGATAAAAGGAAATATGCCTCTATTTTCTCGGGAACAAGGCTCTATTTTTGACTTTTGATGTGATGAATCACAGATTCATCAACCCCCTACACTTAAACCTTGCTCGTCCCCGAGCAACTAAATGAAATGCAAGAGTGAAATGATTTTGGGTTCCATACCAAGGTCATGAACAAAAGTTGAAAATGGAGCCTGACTCGACCTTTGGATTAATTGTGTGGCGGAACCTTATTTGGATCTGAACTTAAGACCTAACAGACTTCAAGTTCCACAAGTCTTCTATTCAAGACGCCTTAACAGTCAGGTCAGAATAATTCCTCAAACGCAAATTTCTGATGACTATGATTCTTACTTGTACTGTGTAAGTGAGATGTAGCTCTCCACATCAGAAATGGTTCGGAACCAGCCTCCTCTAACAAGGTAACTCAATAACCTGGTCCAGTAACTCTTTCCTCGAGGAGCGGGGTATTTCCTTCTAAGTTCAAGTGCGACCAACCCAAGAGGAGGGGGTAGAGAAAAGAATGGACGGTGGCCAGTGTAGCCACCTATCCCGGGATGCCTGACCAGTGTAGCCAAGTCATCCAGCTGCATTTTCCTTGCTAATATACATACTCCGACAGGTATTATTCTTTTTCTTGGACCTGTCTGATTTTTTTGGAGTTCTTTCTTGCATTTTTTTTTTTTTTTGGAACTATATTCAAGGTGCAGCATATACATCAGGAGTTTTTCCTCTTGAGCCAGTAGACTATCCCTCTTTTGAAGCATTATTGCAACCCACAGCATCCCGTCCTTAGCCTTCATCACCACTAGACCAAGTTGAGACGCACTTCCTTCACTATAAGAAGAAGAGAGGTTCCGCCTAGAAGTACTACCCTCATATGCTACCCCAAGTCAAAGGAAACTACCTCCTTACCACCTCATCAATGAAGAGCTACGTGCATAGTGTTTGTCCAAGTTAGGTCATTATCTAAAAGAATCCTGCGTATGCACGAGATATTCTACTTAGACTAGTCAAGATGACATGTGAACATAGACTTGTGGACTCAAAGAATTAAGTCTCTTGACCTGAGAAATCTTAACTCCAGTTCCTATAAGGTTCCTCTGAAATTAGGTGGATTAAGGTCAAATCAAGTCCATCCTCAATATCTACTCATAACTTGGTTCAGAACCCACTAGCTTTTCACTTTGCATATGCAGAAATATGCAGATGAGATGAGATGTCATGCTATGAAAATGCAGGACTCTTTTTATTAGTTTTTATGCAGGGATGATATGCAAGAGTAAATAAGAAGCCTTTATTTTTGTTTTATTTTTCTGGTATACAACAATTATTTACAAAAGTATGTTTTACAAGAATTTTACAACTTTTTATACAAGTACATATTATACAAGTATACCAAAAAATATTTTTTTTTTTGTTTTTTTTTTGTTTTTTTTTGTTTTTTTTTGTTTTTTCGATTTTTACCCACCCGTAATTATTGCAAAATATGTACAACAGTACGCGAAAGTACGAGCTATGGGTAAAGTATATATGTAATATATACACGCCCCCCTATACTTAGCGTGTGCTATGTCCTCAGAGCACAAAGAGCGAGGAAAAGACATAGCTCGTGCTAAGCGTAGGAGAGCCAAAAAGAAATAGTAAGTATAGAAGTCGTCTCGCCCCCCTATACTTAGGCTCTGGCAGCCTAAGTGTAGAAGAAGATCAGAAATGGGGCGGACGAGGTTAAGAGGAGAAATGGAGGAGTATCAGTGCGAGCATCGGTCCCCCCTATACTTAGGCTTAGGTCAGCCTAAGTATCGGTAGGAAATGAGTATAAGGACCAATGTGATCTGAAGAATGTACAGTGAATCGATTCGGGTGACCCCTTCCCCCTATACTTAGGATCTGGTCATCCTAAGTACAGTCCGAGATAATGATTCGATGATGTGGGGACGGGCTACTAGAATCGTGAAGGTAAGGATAGGATATACAGGAAGAATGATATATATACAGCTGAGTCGGTCTGAATCTTTTGAAGATGCTGCTGATGGCTGGAGTTCATTGCTGCAAGGTCTCATACGCGGCTTGAGATGTATCTGTTGTATCTGTCTCGCATATGAATACAATCTCCTCCACATGGACTAACTGTTCATTGGTTTCGACGAAGTGCTTCAACAGCTGCCCATTTACTAGGAATGTTGGTGCGTCATCTGCGAGATCTGAGATCTCGACACATCCACTATCATGCACCGTTCGGACAACGAATGGTCCCGTCCACTTAGACTTTAGTTTGCCTTGGAAAGTCTTCAGCCTGGCATTGAACAACCATACCTTCTGCCCAGGAACAAAGGTCTTTCGTCTGATATATCTATCGTGCCAACGCTTTACCTTGTCCTTGTACACCACACTGTTGTCGTATGCTCGGTTTCTGACTTCCACAAGCTCATTCAGATCCATGTCTCTCTGTTTCTGGCCTAGGTGTGTGTTCCAGTTGACCTTCTTTATTGCCCATTCTGATTTGTGCACTAACTCTGCGGGCAAATGGCACGGCTTTCCGAATACCATTCGGAATGGGGAGGTGCCTAACGGAGTCTTGTAAGCCGTCCTATACGCCCAGAGGACTTGATCCAAGATCTGAGACCAGTCCTTCCTGTCTGGGCGGACGAGCTTTTGCAATATGGTTTTTACCTCCCTATTCGACACCTCAGCCATACCATTGGTTTGTGGGTGGTAAGGACTAGCGACATGGTGTTCGATGCCGTAGTCCTTCAGGAGTTTCTTCACCTCCCGATTCACAAAGTGGCTACCCCCATCTGATATCATCATTTTTGGGATCCCGAACCTAGAGATTATGTGCTCTCTGATAAATTTACAGACAGTCCTGCTGTCTGCGGCTCGGGTCGGGATAGCCTCCACCCATCTGGACAGATAGTCAACCGCAAGAAGGATGTATTCAAACCCGTGGCTGACAGGGAATGGGCCCATGAAATCGATGCCCCAGGCGTCAAAGACATCACAAATGATGACCGGCTGCATTGGCATCTCATCTTTGGAACCAACGGTTCCTCCCATCCTCTGGCAAACTGGGCACGACTTCGCGAAGGCGGTGGCATCGCGAAACAGAGTTGGCCAGTAAAAGCCACATTGAAGTACCTTCCATGCGGTCCTCTTCCCGGAGTGGTGTCCTCCTGCCTCTAAGCTATGGCATAAAGAAAGGACACTCTGGTATTCCTCCTGAGGAATACAACGTCTCCAGACACAATCCGGTCCTTCAAAGAAAAGGATCGGATCCTCCCAATGGTAGTGTCTAGCGTCTGACTTTAATCGGTCAATTTGGCTCTTGGGCCAATCCTCGGGAACTTTCTTGGAGACAAGATAGTTCACGATATTGGCATACCATGGGAGTGAGTCGATAACAAAAATCGACTCGTCAGGGAAGGAGTCTCGAATCGGGGAAACCTCGGAAGTATTAAGATCTTCGAGACGAGAGAGATGATCGGCTACTACGTTCTTCTTTCCAGGTTTATCACGGATGTCCAAATCAAACTCCTGGAGAAGTAAAATCCAACGAAGAAGACGCGCCTTCGCGTCCTTCTTCTCCATTAAATATCGTAGTGCCGTGTGGTCTGTGAACACAGTTACCTTGGATCCGATTAAATGAGATCTGAATTTGTCCAAGGCAAACACTACCGCAAGCATTTCCTTTTCGGTAACTGTATAGTTACGCTGAGCAGAATCAAGCACTTTGCTTGCGTAGTGAATTGCAAACGGGACGCCATCTCTTCTTTGTCCCAATACAGCCCCAACAGCATAATCTGAGGCGTCCGTCATGATCTCAAAAGGGAGAGACCAATCTGGGGCTTGTAAGATGGGTGCGTCCATGATCATTCCTTGTAATCGCTTAAAGGCCTCAAGACACTTGTGATCGACAATAAACTCCGCGTCTTTGCCTAAAAGCTCAGTTAGCGGTCGGGCAATCTTAGAAAAATCCTTTATAAATCTCCGATAAAATCCGACATGCCCGAGGAACGACCGCAACTGCCGTACGTTGGTTGGTGGCTGGAGTCGTCTGATCACGTCCACCTTGGCAGGGTCAACCTCCATTCCTCTCTTGGAGATGACATGCCCCAACACTATGCCCTCCGTCACCATAAAGTGACTTTTCTCCCAGGAGAGCACCAGATTAACCTCACAACATCTCTTGAGGACTCGGTCCATATTCCTAAGACAGGAATCAAAAGAGTCGCCGTGGACCGAGAAGTCATCCATGAAGACTTCCAGGAATTCGCCGACCATTTCGGCGAATACAGCAATCATGCACCTTTGAAAAGTACCTGGAGCATTGCATAGCCCAAAAGGCATGCGCCTGAAAGCATAGGTACCAAAGGGGCATGTGAACGTGGTCTTTTCCTGGTCCTCTGGAGCTATGGCTACTTGATTGTAGCCTGAGAACCCATCAAGAAAACAAAAGAATTCTTTCCCCGCTAGTCTTTCTAAAATCTGATCAATAAATGGTAGGGGGAAATGATCCTTTTTCGTCGCGGCATTCAGGCGTCTGTAATCCACACAGACGCGCCACGACGTGGGTACTCTTGTCACGATCTCCTCTCCGTCCTCATTGGTGGTCGTCTGAATTCCCGACTTTTTCGGGACAACATGGATTGGGGCCACCCACTTAGAATCGGAGATTGGGTAAATGAAACCCGCGTCGCACCATTTTTCTATCTCTTTCTTCACAACCTCTCGTAGATTTGGATTCAACCGACGTTGGAATTCACGAGAGGGTTTGGCTTCGTTCTCCAAGTATATATGGTGCGAACACAGAGCGGGATTTATCCCGTGGAGATCGGAAATGCTCCAGCCTATTGCCTTGCGGTTCTTCTCCAGGATCTCTAGCAAGCGAGACTCCTGCTCCTCGGTCAATTGCGAACTGATAATGACCGGAAATTTCTTGTCCTGGCCCGCAAGGAAGGCATATTTCAGAGTTGTGGGTAAAGGTTTGAGCTCAGGGATGGTATGATCGTCTAAGAAGTCTGGCTCAATCAGATCTGGTTTGGTGTTGGAAGTGGTTGAATCCTGTTCTGCATTGGCTGCCACCAAGCTCGGCTCTGGAGTCGGATCGTCAAAGGTCTCCATGCAATCGGCAAACGCCTCGTCCGACTCGTCATCCTCATCTTCCGATTGTCCTAAGGATGTAAGGACTGACAGGCCCACTTGGGCCTCTGTGTCATCGAAGATGTAGGGCGATGCAGGCTCAGAGCTGTACTCGTTCCTGAATATCTCGCAGACTGACTCATGCACTGGATCATCTTCAAAGGAGATGGACACATCGGTGCTGGCTGGGTTCTGTCTCCATGGCCCAACTAAGTCTACATGTTCACGGTCTGTTTCGAGAGAAGAGTACTCGGTGCTGGATTCGGAGTCTGGTCTCTGCCATCTCGTCTGCTTCATCTCTAATTCCTCATCTCCGCCTGGAGTTTGGAACTGAATTTTCCCATTCTTATAATCGAATAAGGCCCCTGCTGTTCTGAGGAAGGGCCTACCCAAAATGATCTGGGAATCTCTCCAATTACGAGGGGTTTCCATATCGAGGACAGTAAAGTCCACCATGTATTCTTGCCCCTCGACTTTGATCACAATGTTCCTTAACTCTCCTTGGGACTTCTTAGTGGATTTGTCTGCGAACTGAAGAATAGCTCTAGATTTCCTAAGAGGTCCGAGATTGAGCCGCTCATAGAGGGCTGTGGGCATCAAGTTGATAGAGGAACCATTGTCCAGGAGAGTGCGTGCAAACGCGATGTCATCAACATGACTCACTACATAGTGTGCACCCATGTCTCTTCGTTTCCGAGGAAACGAGTTCTTTATTGCACAAGTTGTGGCTACTGACAGGACGTGTTTCTCAACACGGCTTTTGGTTTTCCTGCTAACCCTAGTAGGTGTGCATCTCACCTTAAGGTATTTTTGGAATGCAGGGGTCATTTCCACGAACTTGTCAAAGGGTATTGTGACCTTGATATGTTTGTTACAAAACTCAGCCATCTCAGGGTCATCTTTTTGGATTTTTTTGTTTTTCTTCTTCCCACCCTTGAGAGCTTGGGGGAAAGGGATTATTAACTCAGGTTCTGGAACTGAAATATCTTCATTAGCTGCTGAAACTGAGTTCTGAACAAGACTCTGACTCGGACTTTTATACAGACTCTGACTCTGACTCTGACGAAAGGGAAAATGCTTGGGCGAAACCGGTGATGCTTCTTCCGCTTCTTCTGGCTGGTCCTCCTCAGATGGAGGTGCGGGCTCATCGGTGTCGTCGGACTCGGGATGACTGCGGGGTTGGTGCTTCGAGGACTCAGATGTCCTCTTCTTCTGCTGGCGGTGACGGTGGTGCTCCTCCTCTTCCTCCTCCGAATTCTCCTCAGGTTGAATTTCGGAGGTTCCTTCCTGTTGTGCCCGTGCCCGATCAGGTATGATCACGGTCCTTCCGCTCCTGAGGGACATATGGTTAACATTATCATACGAAGGGATCTCATGTTCAGATAAATAATTATCTGAATAGTATACCTGATCTCGGGGTCGGTTCTGGCCTTGATGTATGCTATTTGGGTTGGCCTGAACCTGTGCGGGAATTGGAGTCCTTGGCGCCATTTGTTGGTCCTGAGCACGAGAGACCCGATTGATGTCGGTTCTCATGTCCAGGTAATCGTTCTGCATCTGCTGGACCCTATCAGACAGGGTCTGGATCGCCAAGGTGAGGGACTCCAATTCGGTGGGCTGGGCTGGCTGCTGAGTGGATGTGGTCCTGAACTGGCCCTGCTGGCCGTGCCGGTACTGCTGCTGATGGGGAGGTGCTGGCCCCTGCTGGTAGGTGCGCTGCTGCGGCTGGTACCCCTGTTCTGGCCTGGACTGATATCGCGGGATTGTGACGGGCCTGGTCTCCTGGTAAACTGGGGTTGGGCGGTGTGCCTGGTCCTTCCCCATCTCGATTTGCCTGACTAGTGGGTCACGGCTATACCAGAGCCCGTTGATCTCGTAAACGGGCGGAGGCTCCTCGTACTCTGTCTCCACTGGTGGGGGTACATGATGGTTCTGCTGGGTGTAAGTCTGATCCCAGCTGCTCTGAGACCCCGGTGCCTGTTCCTGTACATGATGGACTCGATGTACAGGTACAGGTGGTGCAGAAGGGGTGGGTAGCTTAATCTTGGCTACCTTTTCAGAGAGTTCCTCCACCTTTTTGGGAAGGCTCGAAAGAGACTCCATCTCCGTGACTCTCTTGTGGATCTGCTCGACCATAGTAAGCTTGTCTGCAATCATCCCCATGCTGGGAATGAGGTCCTCTGTCAGATCTGCAACAGTCCTTCTAGTCGTCTCATTGGATAGAATCGAGGGAGACGACTGATAAGCCCTTGTGGCCTGTGACCTGCCGGTTTCTGCCATCTGCTCTAGAATTTTCCATACGGCGTGCTCGTTCTTGTTCAGGTAGCTTCCTCCGCAGGCGGCGCTGACTAACCCCTGCATCTCTGGGGTTAGGCCGCAGAACAAGGTCTGGACTAAGATCGCCTTAGAAATGCCGTGGCATGGGCATTTCTGTACTAAGTCATTGAACCTGTCCCACGCCTCGTGGAACGGTTCGCAGGGTCCTTGGGCGAAGCTGGCAATCTTCGTTCGCATCTGATTGGTTCTACTGAGTGGGTAGAACTTCTTCAAGAAGAGGTCCTTGAACTGCATCCAGGTAGTACATACCACCCCTAGGTTTTTCAGCCAATGTGCAGCCTTATCTCCTAAGGCAAACGGGGTGGCTTTCAGCCGGATATAATCTTGGCCAACATTGGGATGGCTCAGATTATTGCAAACTAGTTCGAAGTCACGGAGGAAAGTGTACGGCTCTTCGCTTAGGTTTCCGTTGAACTTCGGCAGCAGGCTAAGGAAGTGGGGCTTCAGCTCGAATGCCTGGTCGGGAACTGCAGGTGCTAGCCAATTCTGGATTTCGTTCTCCGCCGGGTTATAGGTATCGACCATTGGTCGGTCGATCCCTTCAGCTACTATTATTCGCCCCATTCGTGCAGTGAGATCAGCATTTTTCTGTTCAGCTTCAGCAAGGCGTCTTAGAATCTGTCTCATCTGGTCCTCATCAGGCGGCATCTTTGGTGGCATTTCTTCCTCTACTTCTGGGAATTGGAAAATAAGGTCGGTGTTAGAGGTTGAATCAAGGAAGGGATAACCGAGGCAATGATCTTCCTCGGTAATCTCAGAGGAGATACAAGGGTTGGTTTGAGAGTAACCACCCTGAGCAGGAGGGAACCAGGACTCAAGAGGGTCATGAGTCCTGGGTGTTCCAAGGTGCGCTCGGACCGGAAAAGACGAGTTACTTGGGGGACTCATAGAGAGATTAGTGAACGGTGCGTCGAGATCTCCCCAGTTACTCATCTTGGTGAAGCAAGAAGAAGATAGGATTTTACTCCTACCTGAAGCAAGCACAAAATCAATCCAAGACCCTGGATTCACACTCAACACAGTGAAGGACTCAAAGTTGAGTCCAATTTATCTTGTAGTTTTTAAGTGTGATTTTCAAGCAAATCTAGCAAGGATTACGTGGCCTAGAGGGAAGTCGGCTCAGAGCCGGATGCGTCTTCCCTGTCTATCCTGTCGTCTAAGATACCGCCGCTCCTTCCTTTCTTCGCTCCTATCCCAAGCCGATGGACTCAGTGACCATGCCCCTATCTACCTGCAAGCAGGCGGAGGCTGACAAGGCTGGAACTTCGCCCCGGAGGGTTACTAGCAACTTGTCGCGAAGTACCGCAATTTCGCCCCTATCTACTTGAGACAGGCGGAGGCTACTTGGTACTAGTCAAAGAGTCTGAAAATATTCGGCTCGTGATATTTGCTAGGATCAGTTAGAACGTGATATGGAAGACGGGGATTTGGGCTCTACCTTAGGGTGTTCACACACACTCAGGTACCCTCACTCAGCCTGAAACAAGGTCGGGGATTAGTCTCCCGCAAACAATTTTCAGCTTTTATTCCCTTTTATGGTCAATACTGTTAGCAGTCCTAGTTTTAAAATTAGGTTATCACTGTAATTAATCACCACAAAGCACGCCTATCGGACAGTCCCAATTTCCTTTTTAATTAAGTGAGAAAATCAGAGGGGGGAAATCGAGAAAAGCCGATGCAAGTTGAAATCTATGATGCGTATGCCAAGTAGAGAATACTTACAGTGGTCCTTCGCTTCTTGATGCAGGATGCTATACAGAATTGAAAACTCTACCCTACATGCAAATGCAAGCGATGAAAGCCGCTCCTAGACAGGCAGTTCTATTAACGTGAAGAACAGTTTACTTTGAACTAAGTCCTGCGGTCTAGGTGCGTCTATTAAGTGTGTTGTGTGGTCCTATAGATTACGAGCACAAACAAGTCCTAGAGTGGCTCGAGGAGCCGCTAGTGCAAGCTAAATTACCAATCAACCACACAGCACACGGGACACGGTTTTCCACTATATTTACACGCGCGAGATCCCAAACGGGAACCGCTGGAAATAATGCAAAAGAAAAATAATTAAAAAGAATACAATGCCTCTCTTTCTCTCCACACAATCTAAATGCTAAGTCCTTGAAGCGTCGCCGACTCCTCGCGGTCCTCGCACAAAAATTAAATGAAGGTCAGAGAGTGACACAAAAATAATGCAAAGGAAATAAATGAGAGAAATAATCACAAGAAAAACCGGGGGTCAGACTACCCGGGGATTAGAAGATCAAACACTCAAAAATATGCTACAAATTAACCTAAGCCGTGCCTCCCCGGCAACGGCGCCATTTTGATGAACGCACCCGCACCCTTGGTTAATTCGGGCAAATTAATGTTCCAAATTAATTTTATGTGTTCGTTGCAGTCGGATACGGGAGGTTGATCAAAAACCACTTAAGTCAGATGTTGGTCAATTTTAAGCGGTGATATTTTTTTACTTGGTGGAAGTCCAAGGTCGATCTCAGGGAGGCAACTGTCTCCTTAGGTTGATTACAACAATTTACAAGTGTTTGATATTCGGGGAACAATTTTTTTGGTATTTTTAATTCCTATGCAGACATATGCAGACAATTCTTAGCCAATTTAAAGTCAAATTTAATTGATGTATCAAACTAAGTCCAAAAATAATGAAAATTGGCCAGAAGATTATTTATGATGAAAATGACCTACACTAATTTTTTTGGAATTTTTCGACTCAAGATAAATTTTCTGTGAATTAAACAAACAGACAGAGTGATTTTCAGTGTTTAATTTTTAAAAAAATATCAAACCACAATTTCTCCAAGAACCAAAATTATCCTAGGAAGGTCTAATGATCAGGGACCTAGGAAAATTGACAGAACTTAAATTTCTTGTGAAATGAATTAATTAAAATTAATTAAAGAAAATCACTAAACTATTTATTGAGGCCTCGTTATGCGTGCAAATGATATGAAATTTTTATGGAGTGTTGAAAATAATGTCCTTAAGCTACTGTGAATTTTTGGTGATTTTTGAAGGCACTGATATTTAATTAAAAATCAAATGGCATCACTGGGCAAAATATGACACAAATGAACCAATTAATTCATTGATAATTCAATTAAGCCAACAAAAATTGGACACGTGTACAAAAAGATAGAGGACACAATTCTCAACAACTTGCAATTTTTAGAATTTCAAAATGATGAAAAATGCATGCTATGGACACGTGCAAACACAAGGGTATAAATGCAATACTGGAAAATAAAATTTCAATAAATAAACGTGCTGACAGGGACTAAAATGCAATTACCTATACTATGCAGGACTTCTATGCAATTTCTCCACGAACCACGTGCTCCTCACGTGATGTCTGCTTCACAGGGACCTCTTCGCAATTTGTGAAAGCTCCAGGGGCGTCGGTGCAAATATCCCAGGCCGCACGTGCTCCTCACGTGGGGCGACCTAGGTTCGGAGGCCTTCGGAGGCTCGGGTCGAGGCTCGGGTCTTCTGGAGGCTCGGGCTAGCCTCGGAGCAGCTTCGGGTTACCCGAGCCTAGGCTTGGGAGGCCGAGGCTCGGATAGGGCGACGTGGCGGACTGGAGGCCCTTGGATCACGATGGATCCAAGGGTTGTCGATGAAGACGCGTGGCGACTGATGAGGCGTCCGATCCGAGGTGTAATCGACGGTCGAGGACGAGGGCGGCGAAGAGACGCGTGGCGAGGCGGGGTCCGTTCGATCAGAGGATCGAACGGCTGCTGCTTCTTCTCCTTCAACGGGCCTCCGCCGCCTGCGGAGGAGATGGCTGCGCTCCGGTGAAGGGGGCCGAGCTCCGCCTCGGTGGCCAAGCTCCGGTGATGAGCTCCGTCAGCTCCCACCTAGCTCGGAAGAAGCGGAAGTGAAAGGCGGAGCCTCCGGTGGTCTCTGGATGACTGGAGGAGTGTTGGAGCTCTGCGGCGATGAAGCTCGAAGGGAGCTCCGGCGAGGCTCCGGCCAATGAAAGATTGAGGACCTGCGAAGGGTTAGATGGGTAGCCGAGGCGTGCAGGTGTTCGTGGAGGTGAGGTGAGTGAGCGGCGAGGCCTACGGTGGAGTGCGATGGTCTGGCGGGTAAGCTCCGGCCAAATGGCGGAGCTGCTAGTCGGAGGAAGGTGGTATGCGTCGTCGGAGAGCGTTGAGGGGTCAGCGAGGATCGGAGCTTCGACGCGAAGCTCGCCGAGGTGGTTGGAAGGTGCGAGGGTGATCAATGACAGCGAATAAAAGCAGAGAAAAAGCAAGAAAAAGAAGAAGAAGATCGGAGATCGATGGAGGGAGTTACCTGGGAATTGGAGCTCCGCTGGGAGTTCCAGGTCGTCGCTCAAGAGGTCGGTAAAGCCCCGAGCTCGTGCAGCTGCTCGGAGGAGTGGCTGCGACACGGCGGTGGGCCGAGGATCTCGCCGAAGAAGACGCCGGTCTTCGCTCGAAGAGACGGCCAATTGCTGTCACCAATTGAGAGCTCTGAGCTCGGGGGTTTCTCCTGGAGTGGCGGATGCGGATGAAGGTGGCCGGAGGGCGAGTATTTATAGGATGGAAGTCTCGGCAGAGCTGGTGATGGGGCGAAGTTCATGGCTGTCGTGGGGCGAGTGTGGCGGAGATGGTGGCGTGCGAGGGAGCTGGCGAGGGAGATGGATGAGTGGGGTGTGTCGTGGGGGTGATGGTGGTCGAAGAAGGTGGCTGGAGTGCGGCCAAGAATAGGAAGGGGCAGCCCCTCCCGCAAGGCGGAGATCGTGGGAGAGAGGGGGTGCCCGAGGTAGGGGACGAAGTCTCCTCCGTTGGATCGTGTGATCCAACGGTGGAGATTAGATCGTGGTGAGCGGGTGTGATTAGATCGAGGGGAGGCGATCTGAGGGTCGTGGAGCCACCACGTGGCGGGACGAGGTCGAAGCGCGATCCCACGGATGGGATGAAAAGTGGGGGAATGATCGAACGGCTGAGGGGATAGGCAGCGGCTGCGGTTGAGATGGAGAGTCCAGGTTGCGATCGAAGGGCGCATAGCGCGCCACGTGTCGTCATGTGGGCGCGGCGCTAACGGATGGTGGTGATGAGGAGTAGGAGACAATCGGACGGCTGAGGGAGTGAGCGCACGTGGTCACAGAGGGGCCGTTGGATCTGAGGCGCGATCCAACGGTGGGGGGGGCGAGGGCGGATCAGACAAAGGGCAGCGGGCCGCGTGGCGCAATCCGAGGGCGCCACGTGGCCTGTTGTGATTGGCTGGAAGGGAAAACACGTGTAGAGAGAAGAGGAGGCCGAATTTGGAAAAACTCAAATCATGAAAGTTGTAGATCTTGATGAGATCTACAAGTTTCATGTTGACCAAAGACGGAGATGAGGTCAAATATGGTACATAAATAGAAAGGTACATAAATATACATATGTAGTATACAACATGACCCAAAAACCCAAGTTTCTCATACAAGCTCCAATTGCAATGAAATTAGTCTCATTTTAAAGGTCTTTTCATATGTAGTATTCTAAGAGTGAGTAGACCTAATTATGGGTTTGTATGCGGGCTTTATGTGTGTTTTAATGTACAAGGACTCTCAGGACAATTGGGCTATTTTACAAGGGTGGTTTTTGTCATTCTTCTCTATATTATTAATGAATATATACATATATTATAGAGAGGAAGTTATTTGATGAAGAAGAATTTTACAGGGGATTTCTGGCTTCTTATTTAAATGCAGATGAGCTGCTAAAATGCATGAATTATGAATGCATGCATGAGTGTTATGTATGCAAGATAAAAGGAAATATGCCTCTATTTTCTCGGGAACAAGGCTCTATTTTTGACTTTTGATGTGATGAATCACAGATTCATCACTCCATCTCTTCACAAAGATTCTGCATCTCACATCCTTCTTCCCCGCGTGATCATCAGATTCACCAGATATGCCTCGATCCTTGAATAATCACCACTCCAAAATTTGCTAGACCCCTTGTCTATAAACAATCCTTCCAGGTTTTCGTTCCACTCTTGATCCCTCTAGATACCCTTGATTGAGTCCTTATGTGTGTGCATTGAAGGCCGGTGACGATGGTCCATGACGAGCTTCGACCGCCTTGTTCCCTGAGCATCCCTCAGGTATAAGTGCTTCTTTTCTTCATGTTCTAGGTAGATATAGTTTCCCTTCTTTTCTTCATGTTCTCGGTAGATATAGTTTCCTTATTTTATTTCTCGCATTTAACTTCAAGTTTTAATAATGAATTAGTGTAGAATAATTAGCACACCTTGCCAGAGCTCTCGAGATGCGGCATGTTTTCACTGTGACTCGACTTGTATCCTCACCTGTTAGCAATGTGAGCCCGAGGCGAACCATTCCTACAATAATTGTTATTGTAATTAATGATTTATCAATAAAAGTTATTGATTATGTTTCACTCCCTTTCTGATATTGAATGAATGAATGCACTATAAGGTCCCTCTGTACAATTAGTGTTATGTACCATGGCCAACTTGATAATCATACAGTTGTTGATTCATTGATTGAATCATAGAGGCTGATGCTTGGATCAATATCTAAGGAGTTAGATAGAGGACTCATCAAGCATCATCAATGATTGACAAGTAGTGATCTCCAGTCTGAGTGGGAGATGGCAATCCTATTTCATTAGACTGATATCTGATCGACCTCTTGATGCAGGTCCTCTGCATGGGAATATTGATTCGGAGGTATCAGATTAGTTGGGTCAATGAGTTGACTTAACGAGATCGAGATAACCAAAGACCTATGATGAATACTGTCATATCACAGGCAAACATCCTCTGACCAGAGACAGATGTGTTGCTATATGTCTGAGTGTGTACATTTGGCAGACCAATAGGTTGATGACCTAACCAAGGTCTATATACCGGCGAACTGGTGTGCATGTAAGGGCATATGAGTAATATGATCTCTCAAAGGGATCGTACAGGTTCACTTGTGAACCGGGAGACATAAGCTCACTCACGAGGTATTGGGATTGACCAAATTCCATGCATGGTCATCATGCTTTAGAAGCATGATATGAATTTGAAGGTAATATATATGCTTTGTGAAAGCATATGATCTATACCATATCCCAAGGACCAAGATTGAGAAACTTGATGATCATATTATCAAGATGACAGTGTAAAAACGATCTATATCTTCATAATGATCATAAGTCTTCCAGTATGCAGGATGTGCAGGTATTGGGAATACCTGAAGGGTGATTTGATCATAAACGATTGTATAATCATGACGCTTCCATTCCGAGGGAGTGATGAAACAAGTCTGGATTTTAGTGACTCTTCTCATTAGAGAAGTGACCTAATCTTAGTCCATATACTGGACATTGATCTGAATGAGATTCAGATACAATGAGAAGATTAGGTTTACGGTCTTGATTTAATCAAGCATCTATGATAGGTCCATGGGATCTGGATTTGAGATGTGATCTCAATATCCAAGTCACTATACGTGGAACAATACAATCGCCCTGTCCTTATCTCCAAGTATCTGAGGAGTAATTACATTGTTCTTAAATGGTTTAAGAATAATTCCATAAGATCTAAGCAAAGAGAAGTTGATGATTAAATGTGATTTAATTATCATGATGTATGAGAAATTATCCAATGTGATTAAATGTGATTTAATTATCATGGATAAGAATAATGTGGATAGTAATATCCAATTATTCATAATATGTTATAAATGTGATTTATAATATATTAGAGAGAGTTAAATATAATTTATATTAGTAGATTAATTATTAATGTGTATTGGATACACATTGTCTAATTAATTGAAAATATAAATTACATTTAGTTTTGGGTTGTGAATATGATTCACAATTTTCCAATGTCAAGATTGCAATATTCTCAAAATAATTGAGAATTATTTTTGGTGAATAAAATGTCAACAAATAATTGTTGGAAAATAAATTGAGAGAAAAAACAAGGAGATGTGCAATCTCATGGGATTCCATGAGATTGCCCTCCCCATATGGGAAGGAGGTGGCGGCACCAATTCCTTTATGGAATTGGTGGTCGTCCACTCCCCCTAATGGGGAAGGTGGATCTCATTTGTTTTTCCACTCCTTATTTGGTTTGTTTAATTTGGTATTAATATTTATTTGATTTATCAAATATATTTAATCAAAATTAAATCACATATTGTTGGTTTTCACCAACAACAATCTTGACCATTAGATGGATATAAATCAATCTCATCCATTGATTTTATATGTCCCATGGATTGAGATCCATGGATCCCAAAACCCTATAAATAGAGAGGTATACCATGCTATCTCTTTACATGATATTGTAGCACACAAATCTCTCTCTCTCTTTCTCATACTCGACAGCCCTCTCTCTCCCTCTCTTCTTGGTGGCCGTCCACCTTGGTGGAGAGAATCGTCGACGCCCGTGCCATCGTGTTGCTGCTTCGATGCTCTCCGGTTCTTCGTCTACTTGGAGTGCTTCACTCACAAAGGAGACATTTGATCTCGTATGACAAGATCAGGAGAAACCGCGCTTGGATCTACTTGGATTGCGAGGACACCGCGACTCATCCCCGCGCTCGCAAGCTGTTACTCCGACGATCGGACTTGAGACAGGAGGTCTCTTCTCTTAGAGACTTGATCAACCACGCTTAAATAGGTATTGCATTATACTTGCTGTGGTTATAGATGAAACGATTTGAGAATGGTTCTCGGATCATGTGGTTTCATCGAATAAAAATTTTTTAAATTCCGCTGCACCGAACAACTAGTGCGACTAGTCGTTTTTCGTCGTATCCGATACGACGATCACGTTTCCGTGATGAGCTTGAAGATTTTTTCATATCCTTCAAGTGGTATCAGAGCCTTAGGTCGACGGTTTCGAATATGATTCGAAAAACCGAGGACGACTTGGGTTCGTTAAGATCGCGAAAGTTTTCATCGCATTTGATTTCGCAGATCTGTTTAGTAAATAAATTCGGCACTGTTTAAATTGTTTAAACATGAATTTAATGCTTGGATTTTGTTCCCCATTAAATAAGGAAACCATAGGAACCGAGTTTGCGTAAAACAGATTTCGTATGCTCTAGATATGGTTGTTTTAATGAACATGTATGCACTGTTGCGGGAACAGTAGATTTTAACACGATTAAAGAATTAATTACTGTTATCATCTGCCTCGAAATGCGTAAAACATTTGGTTTCTGTACTAAATCAAGTTAGCAATCTATTAAAATTGAGTTTGTCTAATTTGGATTTAAATTGACTGAGATATGTTAATTTTAGTGAGTAGGGGCCACTGCTGAAATTACATTCCTAATCTAGAACCAAGTGATTGTCAATTAGTGAAATTAATTGTTAATTTTGTGAAATAATCTTGAAAAATATTTGTGAAATATTGAAACTTGATTATTTGCCTAATTGACTTGACCCCAACCAATTAATTGATTAGATGTGATCTAAATCATAATTGGAAACCACAATCTTCAAACTTGATGCTTGATTAGGATTTGGGAATTTGTCTAGCAAATTTCCTTATAATCAAAAAATGTTTTGATTATTACTATATGGTACAATTTCGGTTGATGAACCGATGATCATCTCAAGTACAAATTAATCAATTTGGCATTATCCTTTTCCGAGGTGGATATGGTGTCTAGTCGGGGATCGCTGGGGTAGCGGGTTGCAACGTATGCGGTCCGTCCCACTCCGGTACTGGCCATGACAGTGGGTAGGATCGGGATAATGTCTGAGGGATTAAGATGTATTTTTCCTAATTATTAAAATATGAATTAATACGTACTTTGAGAATTATACCATATATATATTCAAGTAAGAAAATCAAGTTTGATTGATTGAATTGGATTGATAATTAATTTAATATGATTGAATTAATTATATCCAATTAAAATACTCTAATATGATTAGAGTTAATAATTCCCTTGGAAGAATTAATTATATGCATATGATTCATGTTAATTAATTAGAATTTGAATAAGAGGTGGAGGATCACATAAGTGACATCCATGGTCTCCCGTCAAGGAGAAGGGTTTCGTCGTCAGATATTATGTGTAGGAGACGCCTGTCAGAAGTGATAGCTCCTGCATATGATCCATTTGGATCGGGCTCGTCGCTTCTCGAAAGAGTAAGGACGTATGCGTAGTGACCCCAATATCGAGTCCTCATATTATTGGGGCGATATTGGATTGCGCATAACGAGTTGTATTCCTGTTGACGGTTGGTTCAATTAATGACGGGTCAACATCGCCTTAGAGGTGGTGGGCCCGTGTATTAAAGAACGAATTGGGAAATGCAAGTTGGACTTGCAATGCGGAATGTGTTCCCGCTTCTCTTTATTGGAGTCATAGGTTCTCATATTATTGGGATATGACAAAGATAAGGAGGAAATCCCAGTTCGTGCTTGAGATATATCGGTAAGTATATCTCCTACTTTGAAAGTGAATAAGGGAATAAACTTTCATAGTTGACATAGCAAGACTATTTTGATTTAAAATGCCTTAATCAAATAAAACTAAATTGAATATATGATTATATGTTCTAATATAGTGCATTCTCAATTTCAGAAAATGAAATCCATGAACCCATTGAGCAGGCTTCTGGAGGTCAACCAATTGACCGGACCAAATTACTCGGATTGGATCCGTAATTTGGAGCTTGTTCTCTCTGCAGAGCGCATCATTTATGTGCTCTCTGAAAACAAGCTTGAAAATCCTAAATCCAAGGAAGATAAAGCATACAATGACAAGTATGATGATGATCATGTCTTGGCTAGATGCTATATCTTGGGTTCTCTCTCCAATGTTCTTCAAAAACAACATGTGGAGATGAGTACTTGCTAGGAGATCATGCAGAATCTAAAGGATATGCTTGGTGACATTAACCGCACCCAGCGGTACAATGTTATGAAAGACCTAATTCGCTGCAAGATGCAGGAAGGGACTTCGGTCCGTGAACATGTACTCAAAATGTTTGGGTACTTGTCGGAGCTGGAGACTCTAGGAGCAACGATGGATGCAGACATGCAAGCTGACTTCATTCTGCTGTCGTTGCCCAAATCTTTCAATAACTTTGTGGTGTCATTCCACATGAATAAGTTGGAATTGACAAGTGCTTCTCTCCTTGCTGCATTAAAGTCCGCAGAGGACGTGATGAAGAAGGATGGTCCCGCTGGCAGTGCAATGGTTGCACAGGTCAGAGGGAAGCGCGGTCGGAAGCAAGGTTCTCGGAAGGGCCCGACCTAGAAGAGAAAGAAGAAGGGACAAAGTGTTGGCTCTTCTTCTAGTGCATCCACTCTAATGGCGTTGAAGAAAACCGACGTCTGTCACCACTGCAAGAAGCTGGGGCCCTGGAGGCGTAATTGCCCGGATTACCTGAAGTCGGTCGACAAAGGTAAAGCCCCAGCAGGTATGAAATCTACTTTTATTATTGAAACCAGCTTTCTTATAGGATGAGAAGGAAGTTGGGTTGTTGATTCTGGTGCTTCTGTTCATGTATGTAATTTGTTGCATTTGTTTCAGGAAACTAGAAAACTTGAAGAAAGGAAGATAGTCATCCAGATGGGATCTGATGCAAGTGTTGCAGCAGTTGCCGTTGGGACTTGTCGGCTATCATTATCTAGTGGTAGAGTCATAGTACTTAAAGAGTGTCTTTATGTACTTGAATTCAGGAGGAAGTTAATATCTGTATCTAAGCTAGTTAGAAGTGGATATTCATTCCTGTTCTGTAAAAAAATAGTCATAAATCATTATGATAAATATATTGCAGATGGTATTTTGACTTCTGGAGGACTCTATGAATTGTGCATTAATGAACATGTCATGAATGTTACAACCACTAATAAAAACCCTAAAAGATCCAGGAATAATAAAAATCATTCAAACATGATTTGGCATCAAAGGCTTGGTCATTTATCTGTTGATAGGATCAATAGATTGATAAAGGATGGACCTTTAGATTTTCTACAGGTTCAATCTTTACCTACCTGTGAACATTATATTCGTGGTAAAATGACTAGGATGCCTTTCCGTAACAAGGTTACAAGATGCGAAGGTATTATTGACCTAATACATACCGATGTATGTGGTCCCTTCAGTACCGCGACTCGAAATGGATATCGATATTATTTGACATTTATTGATGACCATTCACGATACGGGTTTGTCTTTCTATTGAAGGATATTGAGAATCCTTAAGCGCATCACGGAAGCGTGTCGATCGCATCGTATGCAATCGGAGCAACTAGTCGTACTAGATGCTAGATGCAGCGGAAATTAAAATTTTTAACTTTAAAGATGAAACCACATGATCACGAGAACACTTCTCGAATCGTTTCATCAAACCACAAAGTACAAGGAATACCTCTTGAAGCGTGGTTGTGATCGCGAGATCCCAAAGTAGAGATCCTCCTATCTTAAGTCCGATCCACGAAGAACGCACTTGCGGGGCGTGATGATGAGTCACGTTCCTTCCCGCAATCCTCGATGAAGATCCAAGCGATGGCTCCCCCGATTTCGTCAAACGAAATCCGTCGTCTTCCTTTAGAGTAAGCAACTCCAAAGAAGATGGAGATCCACGAGTCGTCGAAGAAGAAGCCGAGAGTCTCTCCTTTCTCAATACAAAGTGGACGGCCACTTAATGGAGAAGAGAAAGAGAGAGAGAGGGCGAGAATGAGAAAGAGAGAGAGAGAGTTGTAACCTTGCACAACTCTTAAATGATGTACCATGGAAGGCTACCCTAGCCCTCTATTTATATTAGTTTAGGATCCATTGGATCTCAATCCATGGGACACATAGATCCAACGTCTAGGCTTGGTCTATGTAAGATCAATGGTTATGATTGTTGTTGGTTAAAACCAACAACATTTATTTAAATTAAAAAATGTTGCAACAATCAACATAATTTAATTTAAGATTAACTAATTAAGAGATAATGTGATAAATAAAATGGAGTCAACCAACCTCCCCTAAAATTGGGGTGTTATTTTGTCTCCTTTTATTTTATCTTATTATTTCTTAATAAATTGCAATAACTATTATTGCAATAATATCCACCAAATTAATTCCAAATTAATTTGTGAATATTTCAATCATGCCATTGATCATTATGTGAATCATATTCACAACCCAAACTAATTTGTAAATTACATTTCCAATTAATTAATTAATGTGAATCCAATCCACACAATTAATTAACAAATGCTATTTACATAGATTCTCTCTCTTATATATGTATATTATAAATCATATTTATAACACACATATATCATGGATAGTATTATCCACATTCTCTAATCCTTGATAATTAAATCTCATTTAATTATCTTGGATAATAATATGAATCATATTCATATTATGCTTGATAATTAAATCTCATTTAATCATCAAGTCCTTGCTTGGATATACATTTCATCAAATGAATTATTCTTGAACCCTTTTAAGAATAATGTGCTTTCTCCGCAGATACTTGGAGATAAGGACAGGGCGATTGTATTATTGCACGTATAGTGACTTGGATATTGAGATCTTATCTCAAATCCAGATCTTACGAACCTCCCACAGATGCTTGATTAAATCAAGACCGCAAATCCAATCTTCTCATTGAATCTGAATCTCATTCAGACCAATGTCCAACACTTGGACTAAGATCGGATCGCTTCTCTACTGAAAGGAGTCACTAAAATCCAGACCTGTTTCATCACTCCCTCGGAATGGAAGCGTCATGGATATACAATCGTTTATGATCACATCACCCTTCAGGTATTCCCAATACCTGTACATCCTGCATACTGGAAGACCCATGGTCAACCCGAAGATCAAGATCTATTTTACACTGTCTTCTTCAGGGTTTGATCACTAAGTTTCTCATTTGATCATTGGGATTTGGTATCGATCATATACTTTCCAAAAGCATATATCATACCTAGGTCTTGATCATATACTTTCCAAAAGTATATATCAAACCTACAAATTCAGTCAAGCTTCCAAAGCGAGACGACCGTGCACGGAATTTGATTCCTCCCAATATCTCATGAGTGAGCTCATGTCTTCCGGTTCAGTAGTGAACCTGTATGATCCCTTTGAGAGATCGTATTACTCATATGCCCTTACATGCACACCAGCGCGCCGGTGTATAGACCTTGGTTAGGTCATCAACCTATTGGTCTGCCAAATGTACACACTCAGACATATAGTAACACATCTGTCTCCGGTCAGAGGATGCGTGCCTATGCTGTGACAGCATTCAACATAGGACTTAGGTTATCTCGATCTCGTTAAGTCAACTCTTTGACCTAACTAATCTGACACCTCCGAATCTCTATTCCTATGCAGAGGACCTGCATCAAGAGGTCGGTCAGATATCAACCTATGTGAGAAAGGATTGCCATCTCCTACTCAGGCTGGAGATCACATCTTAATAATCATTTGATGGTGCTTGATGAGTCCTCAATCTAACCCTTTAGATATCATCCAAGCACCAGCCTCTATGATTCAATAATTCAATCAACAGCTGTATGATCATTAAGATAGCCATGGTACATAACCCTAATTGTACAGAGGGACCTTTTATGCAAATTATTTATTTTTCATTTCAGATCAGGGAATGATATTCGCAATAACATTTATTGCATAATGGCTCGCCGTGGGCTCACATGTCCAACAATCTCCCACTAGCCCAAAGAGCCATTAATGGGCTAATCATTTAAACTCACACTCATGTGACAATCATAGGCTATTTAGAAATAGCTAGGTAAGCTGATCAGTCACTCTGTTCCCAAAAGACCATGCCAAGTCCTTTTACGGCACTTGCATATCCCTAGGTAACAATGCTCGCATCCAATGCGAATGTTGCATCTAATGCAACCAATACTCAATCTAGTCAAAGCAGTTATAGTGTCTTTGACACTATTGCTTAATAACTATTATAACCAGTATTTCCATAATCCTTATCTGAATACCCTTATTCCTGGAGATCGCTATCTCCTATGGTATTCGCAGTTAAGACCTTTTAGATTTCCATCTAAAAATCTTAATTTCTTGAAGATAAGACTCAGAGATCACCATCTCTAAAGCCTTGTCATCTTTGAAGATATCGTTATTTCTGCAATCAAGTGTTCTTTCTCCATAGTAGGATTAGTAACAGTTTACTACTCCCACTGCATGGCAGATATCTGGCTTTTGTACACATCTAGCATATACTTAGCTTTCCGTAACTGATGCACAAGTGCAAGCAGTTCTAGCATTCACTTCCTCAACTCTTTGAGGTGCTATTCCTTTAGATAGGTCAATACCAAATCTCAAGGAAGGAAGCCTTTCTTGGAATTTCCAGGAATGGAATATGTCCAAGGTGTACTACAAATGTGACAGTCCCAATACCCTCTTTTCTTTGCTTCTGAACAACTTCAGAACTAAGATCTAAGAGGTATTCTTGAGATCATATCTCAAGGTATGGAATAGCCAGTCTATAAAACACTTATTATCATCCTTATATCATTTCAAATGATTAGGATATTATCTACATTTAGCACGATGAACACAATGGCACTCCCACTAAGCTTCACATGGTACATCAAGATTCTATTTGAAATCATAACATTTATAATTTCATCAAATCTTATGTTCCAACTTCAAGAAGCTTATTTGAGTCCACAGATGGATTTCTTTAGCTTTCACACCTTACATTCCTCAACCATGAAGCCCTGGGGCTACTTCATGTGAATATCCTCAGAGAGGTACTCTTAGAGGAATGCAATCTTGAATTACATCTTGAAGATGCAATAGTCAAGTTGCGTAGCTAAGGTTAGCAATATTCTGATGAGTTTAAGCATGGTTACCGAAGAGCAAGTCTCATTGCAAGCAATGTCTTCTCTTCCGGTGTGTAGCTTATGGCTACGAACCGAGCTTTGAAGGTCTCTACCTTCTCATCAGGTTCCCTTTCTCTTGAAGATCCATTTATACCTTAATGGGTCTAACCCTTATAGGTGGATCCTCGAGGGTCCATATACAACACTTGTATATGAAGTCTACTTTAGACTTTATTGCTAATATCCATCATTCCATGTCATGATCCTTAGGAGCTTCATCACATGAAGTCCGATCATTGTCAGACTTGGCTGACACATGGAATACATCCTCAAACTCATTTGAAGAGGTATTAATGTTTCATCTTTAATTGTCCTTTTAGTTTCCGATTTCAGGAGCCTCATTATCTTCTTAAGATTAAATGAGTTCCCTTTACTTCATTTTTATCTTGATTCTCAAGATTCTCAATCTACTAAGAATCACATTCTCAGAAATGATATCTTTTAAGAATCTCAAGGTCATAAAGTAGGTATCCAATACCATCCTTTATTTTCCTAATGAAGTAGCACTCTCAAGTGCTAGATTCCAGCTTACATCCATGGAACCTCATTAAGGATATATATTGTAGTCGCTACTACACATATATACCTGGAAACTAAGAGGAAATTATGCTAAAATTAATCATTGATCAAATCATGTCACACATGATCCAATTGTATCTCCCTACAACTCCATTGAGTTTAGGTGTATTAGGAGGAGTGAGATAGAAATGATATTCATATCTCCATAAGGTATTCTTTGAATTTTATCTAATAGGTACAAGCTACCTAGGTTAGATCAAATTCATTTCATCTTTCTCCAAACTTTGGTTCTAAACCAAAATTGTGAAATCTTTGAACATTTCAAAGGTTTCTCAGGTGAAGAGAAGAAATCTCATATCATACGTAATCATCAGTAGATATCACATATCCATAATGTTTACTATGATATAGATGATCTACATACATCAATATGTATGAGATCTTGAATACCTTGACATCTTGCACCTTTCCTAAGAGAAGGGTGTATTGGACATTTTTACTTTGAATACAGTATTCACAAGTATGTAAGATTTGAAATTTTAGACATTCTAAAGTTTCGTATCTTACTAGTCTATTGATCAAATCAATAGACAAATGTCCAAGCCTTGATGCCAGATCATTGTCAAATGATTTTCATCCTCCTATTGGTCTATCAAGGTTTAATTTTCAGTATTAGAAATCTTAATGAACTATTCATTAATTTTCTAATTTTGTGGAGTCCACTAGATGTTAGATTACTATCTGAAATATTTCCATCATAACTCTTTATGATAGTTCTATCTCAGAATTCATGTTTATTTCCAACATTTAGAAACAAACAATGAGTGTACTCTACTATCTAGGTCATAGAGACATTCTCCAAGACTAAGGGCTCTCCCACTGAGAATATGAAGTCCATCTATCCAACAGAGACTGCTGCAACAATTACAGCAATATCCATGTAGATGACTACTAAACCTCAAGATCAAATTTCTAATCTTCTAATATATTTATGCAACCAATTGCAAATGTCATTAGAAGATTGGGATACAATTGTCAGACTTTATCTTATGAAATAATAAAGTCAGAGTCAATGATTATATGTAGATTATTCTGATGCTCTATCTGAGTCCTTCACTAAGGATTTTAGACAGACTTGATAGTCATACTATCAACACATCAACATATTGCAGTATTGGCATTCATCCAACTCTTTGGATGTCATATGAAAGTTACAGAAGTAGGTCAACTCTTTGACTTTCCTTCTTACTCGGGTCCGACCCATGCTTCCACTGTGCTCTCTTCATCAATAAACAACCATTGTTTAAGACAAAGAATCTCTTATGTTAAATTCAAAGGATTTCAATACAAGAGCATTTCAACATTTATATATGCTTCATTAAATTCATTCAAAATGATTATTATGAAGCTTCATGAATGACTTGAGTATAGATAGTAGAATGATGACACTCATCATATCTACATACATCTTAACTGTTAGAGACTTAGGTTCATGTAGGTATTCAAACATTTTGAATACATCATCTCTTTCGAGCTACCATTCTGCATAATGCAGAGAACCATGTCATTCATGATTAAATGTCTAGAGCACATATGTATGCCAAAATATCTTCTTTTATTTTATAAGGATTATTTGACAATTACGATCACCATCGACATGTCACTTCCAAAGTACACTCGATGAAAGATCAAGACTATAGAGACATACATACCCTAAGGTGATGTCTTATTGTCTTATTTAATTGCCCTTCCTCATTATGTTGAGGGGACTTGCACACTGCAACCACATACATTATGTGTCCAATTGCAAGTACAATATCTGGATCATGAGTCCAATCCAAGATATTTTTACTGGTTATCATTGAGTATAACATTGAGTGGGTTTAATGAAGGATTATCTGAAATAAGAAATTTGCATAAGTATATATATATATATATATTATATATACATGTTTTACTTTGATTTAGGAATTTTTTTTATATCAAAGTTGTCTTGCCTTGTCAACACTGAAAGTTCATTCCCTTAATCACTTTCAATGTAAGAGATATTCTTACCATTATATCTCTAGCAAGATCTGGGATCTCCTTTCCTATCTTTGTTGCATCCCAATAATATGAGAACCTACAACTCGGATAAAAAGAAGCGGGAACACATTCCGCCTTGCAAGTCCAACTTGCATTTCCCAATTCGGTCTTTAACACCCGGGCCCACCACCCCTAAGATGATGTTGACCCGTCATTAATTGAACCAACCGTCAACAGGCTTAATACTCGCTATACGCAATCCAATATCGCCCCAATAATATGAGAACCCGATATTGGGGTCACTACGTATACGACCTTACTCTTTCGAGAAGCAAAGAACCCGATCCAATTAAATCATGTACAGGATCTGTCACTTCGGACAGGCGTCTCCTATACACAACAACTGGCGACGAAATCCTTTGCCTTGACGGGAGACCATGGATGTCACTTATGTGATCCTCCACCTCATATTCAAATTGTAATTAATTATTGTGAATCATATTCACATAATTAATTCTTCCAAGGGAAATACACATCTATTCAAAATAGAGTGTTTATTGGATATAATTAATTTAATCACATTAAATTAATCATCAATCCAATCATCAATCAACAAACATGTCTTTTACTTGAATAGTAGGTATATACTCAAAGTACGTATTATTCGAATTTTAATAATTAGAAAAATACACATTGTCTGTCTCCGGTATTATACAGTCCCTACCCGCTGTCATGGCCAGTACCGACGAGAGTGGGACGGACCACATACGTTGCAACCCGCTACCCCAATGCTCTCCGACTAGGCACCACATCCGCCTCGGGAAAGGATAATACCAGATAGACCATCATGTACTTTGAGATGTTCATCGGTTTTTCAACCGAAATTATACCATATAATATACATCAAAACATTTTTGATTATAAGGAGATTTGCTAGACAAATCCCCAATCCTATTCAAGCAAAAGGGTTTTTCATGTAAAAGTTGTCCTACAACTATTGTAGGATAAACTATGGTTTTCATGAAAGCAATGTTTGTTGATGAACCAATGATCAAGATCTAATATCTCATCATTGTGATTTAGGCAAGTGTCATTCAATGAAATAATTATTTCTTTAAATATTTCACAAATATTTATCACTAATTATTCCAGAAAATTAACAATTAATTTTCATCATGATAATTGAATGACATATCACAAGGTTCAAGATCAAGAAATTGTTAATTTCCAGCAGTGACCCCCAATCACCAAAATTAACTTATCTTGATCAATTTAAATCCAAAAAATGCAAACTCAGTTTCCAAAGATTGCCTATTTGATTTATTAAAGAACCCAAGTGATAATTCACGCATTTTAAGGCGGATTAAAACCGTAATCATCTCATTAATTACGTTCAAATCCGCAGTTCCCGCAACAGTGAATATAGTCATATTCAAAAAGCCATATCTTGAGCAAATAAAGTCCAAATTTAGTAAACTCAAGTCCTATGGTTTCCTTGTTTAATGGGGAACAAAATCCAATTGAAAATTTCGTATTTAAACATTTTAAACAGTACAGAAAAATTCAATTAGACAGAGGTGCGAAAATTGAAATGCAGTAAAAATTTCGCAACCCTTTCAAGAACCAAATCGTCTAAGGTCTATGGATCATATCCAAACCCTTATTCGACCTATGGCTCTGATACCACTTGAAGGATATTGAGAATCCTTAAGCGCATCACGGAAGCGTGTCGATCGCATCGTATGCAATCGGAGCAACTAGTCGTACTAGATGCTAGATGCAGCGGAAATTAAAATTTTTAACTTTAAAGATGAAACCACATGATCACGAGAAAACTTCTCGAATCGTTTCATCAAACCACAAAGTACAAGGAATACCTCTTGAAGCGTGGTTGTGATCGCGAGATCCCAAAGTAGAGATCCTCCTATCTTAAGTCCGATCCACGAAGAACGCACTTGCGGGCGTGATGATGAGTCACGTTCCTTCCCGCAATCCTCGATGAAGATCCAAGCGATGGCTCCCCCGATTTCGTCAAACGAAATCCGTCGTCTTCCTTTAGAGTAAGCAACTCCAAAGAAGATGGAGATCCACGAGTCGTCGAAGAAGAAGCCGAGAGTCTCTCCTTTCTCAATACAAAGTGGACGGCCACTTAATGGAGAAGAGAAAGAGAGAGAGGGCTAGAATGAGAAAGAGAGAGAGAGAGAGAGTTGTAACCTTGCACAACTCTTAAATGATGTACCATGGAAGGCTACCCTAGCCCTCTATTTATATTAGTTTAGGATCCATTGGATCTCAATCCATGGGACACAGATCCAACGTCTAGGCTTGGTCTATGTAAGATCAATGGTTATGATTGTTGTTGGTTTTAACCAACAACATTTATTTAAATTAAAAAATGTTGCAACAATCAACATAATTTAATTTAACATTAACTAATTAAGAGATAATGTGATAAATAAAATGGAGTCAACCAACCTCCCCTAAAATTGGGGTGTTATTTTTTCTCCTTTTATTTTATCTTATTATTTCTTAATAAATTGCAATAACTATTATTGCAATAATATCCACCAAATTAATTCCAAATTAATTTGTGAATATTTCAATCATGCCATTGATCATTATGTGAATCATATTCACAACCCAAACTAATTTGTAAATTACATTTCCAATTAATTAATTAATGTGAATCCAATCCACACAATTAATTAACAAATGCTATTTACATAGATTCTCTCTCTTATATATGTATATTATAAATCATATTTATAACACACATATATCATGGATAGTATTATCCACATTCTCTAATCCTTGATAATTAAATCTCATTTAATTATCTTGGATAATAATATGAATCATATTCATATTATGCTTGATAATTAAATCTCATTTAATCATCAAGTCCTTGCTTGGATATACATTTCATCAAATGAATTATTCTTGAACCCTTTCAAGAATAATGTGCTTTCTCCGCAGATACTTGGAGATAAGGACAGGGCGATTGTATTATTCCACGTATAGTGACTTGGATATTGAGACCTTATCTCAAATCCAGATCTTACGAACCTCCCACAGATGCTTGATTAAATCAAGACCGCAAATCCAATCTTCTCATTGAATCTGAATCTCATTCAGACCAATGTCCAACACTTGGACTAAGATCGGATCGCTTCTCTACTGAAAGGAGTCACTAAAATCCAGACCTGTTTCATCACTCCCTCGGAATGGAAGCGTCATGGATATACAATCGTTTATGATCACATCACCCTTCAGGTATTCCCAATACCTGTACATCCTGCATACTCGAAGACCCATGGTCAACCCGAAGATCAAGATCTATTTTACACTGTCTTCTTCAGGGTTTGATCACTAAGTTTCTCATTTGATCATTGGGATTTGGTATCGATCATATACTTTCCAAAAGCATATATCATACCTAGGTCTTGATCATATACTTTCCAAAAGTATATATCAAACCTACAAATTCAGTCAAGCTTCCAAAGCGAGACGACCGTGCACGGAATTTGATTCCTCCCAATATCTCATGAGTGAGCTCATGTCTTCCGGTTCAGTAGTGAACCTGTATGATCCCTTTGAGAGATCGTATTACTCATATGCCCTTACATGCACACCAGCGCGCCGGTGTATAGACCTTGGTTAGGTCATCAACCTATTGGTCTGCCAAATGTACACACTCAGACATATAGTAACACATCTGTCTCCGGTCAGAGGATGCGTGCCTATGCTGTGACAGCATTCAACATAGGACTTAGGTTATCTCGATCTCGTTAAGTCAACTCTTTGACCTAACTAATCTGACACCTCCGAATCTCTATTCCTATGCAGAGGACCTGCATCAAGAGGTCGGTCAGATATCAACCTATGTGAGATAGGATTGCCATCTCCTACTCAGGCTGGAGATCACATCTTAATAATCATTTGACGGTGCTTGATGAGTCCTCAATCTAACCCTTTAGATATCATCCAAGCACCAGCCTCTATGATTCAATAATTCAATCAACAGCTGTATGATCATTAAGATAGCCATGGTACATAACCCTAATTGTACAGAGGGACCTTTTATGCAAATTATTTATTCTTCATTTCAGATCAGGGAATGATATTCGCAATAACATTTATTGCATAATGGCTCGCCGTGGGCTCACATGTCCAACACCTATTACGTCATAAATCTGAAACCTTTGAAAAGTTCAAAGAGTTCAAGGCTTTGGTTGAGAACAAAACCGATAGGAAGATTAAACGAATTCGATCTGATCGAGGTGGCGAGTACCTCTCTGATGAATTCAAGGAATACCTCAAAGAGAATGGAATTGTCTCCAATCTCACTACTCCTGGAACTCCCCAACTTAATGGTGTTGCTGAAAGACGCAATAGGACCATCATGGATATGGTCCGTTCAATGATGAGTAAAGCACATTTGCCACTTAGTTTCCGGGGATATGCAGTAGAGACTGCAATATATATCCTGAATAAAATTCCTAGCAAATATGTACCTAAGACTCCTCATGAGCTATGGTATGGAACCAAACCTAGTGTAAATCACTTGAGGGTTTGGGGTTGCTTGGTCCATGTGAAGAAAGTGGATGCAAGTAAGCTGGAATCTCGCACTCGTGAGTGTTACTTCATTGGGTATGTAAGAGATGGTATTGGATATCAGCTCTATGACCCTGAGACCCAAAAGGTTTTTGTCTCCAGTGATGTGAAATTCTTGGAGGATGATTTCCTTAAAGGTAAAGATAAAAATGAAGTAGAGGAACTCATTGAATCACCTGAGGATTCTGAGCTTCCTAGACCAGAAACTGAAGAAGTAAATAAAGATGAAACACCCATACCTCTTCGAAAGAGTTCGAGGGTGGTTGCATCACCTGAAAGGTATGGATTCCATGTGTCAAGTGAAATTGACAATGATCCTACTTCATTTGATGAAGCACTCGCGGATCATGACATGGATAGATGGATGCTAGCAATGAAGTCAGAAATTGACTCAATGCATAAGAATGGTGTATGGACCCTAGAGGATCCACCTAAAGGGGTAAAACCCATTGGGTGTAAATGGATCTTTAAGAGAAAGAGGGGACCTGATGGGAAAGTAGAGACTTTCAAAGCACAGCTCGTAGCCAAGGGCTACACACAGAGAGAAGGCATCGACTACGATGAGACATTCTCTCCTGTGGCTATGCTTAAATCCATCAGGGCATTGCTGGCTATAGCTGCATATCTTGACTACGATATCTGGCAGATGGACGTCAAGACGGCTTTCCTCAATGGATACCTTGAGGAGGATATCTACATGGAGAAGCCCCAGGGCTTCATGACTGAGGATGGTAAAGTATGCAAGCTAAAGAAATCCATCTATGGCTAAAGCAAGCTTCTCATAGTTGGAACATCAGATTTGACGATACTATAAAGAGTTATGATTTTGTGCAGAATCCTGATGAACCTTGTGTATACAAGAAGCTTAGTGGGAGCGCCATTGTGTTCATCGTGCTTTATGTAGATGACATCCTTATCATTGGGAATGATACAGTGATGATGACAGTGTGAAGATTTGTCTATCCCATACCTTTGAGATAAAAGATCTTGGAGAAGCCTCTTACATCTTAGGCCTGAAGTTGTTAAGAAACCGAGAAAAGAGGATTTTGGGATTGTCACAACATGGATACATTAAGAAGATTCTTGAACGATTCTGTATGGATAGTTCTAAGAAAGGATTTCTACCCTTAAGACATGGTATCCACCTGTCTAAAGGAATGGCTCCTCAAACTGTTGAGGAAAAGAAGGTCATGGCTGGATGTCCTTATGCATCAGCTGTAGGAAGCTTAATGTATGCCATGATGTGCACTAGGCCAGATATCTGCCATGCAGTGGGAGTGGTAAGTCGTTACCAATCCTGCTATGGAGAACAACACTGGAATGCAGTAAAGAGCATATTCAAATATCTAAGACGGACGCAAGATTACATCTTGGTCTACGGAGATGGTGATCTCCAAGTCTTGGATATACAGATTCTGACTTCCAATCGGATATTGATGATCGAAAGTCGACATCAGGGTTTGTGTTCATGTTGAGTGGTGGTGCTGTGAGCTGGAGAAGCAAGAAGCAGGACACTACAACAGATTCAACAACAGAAGCCAAATACATTGCCGCATCCGATGCGGCAAAGGAGGCGGTGTGGTTACGCAAGTTTGTCCAGGAGTTTGGCGTAGTTTCCTCTGATACTCCCATCCCGCTACTCTGTGATAACGTGGGAGCCATTGCCCAGGCGAAGGAACCCAGATGGCATCAGAAGAGAAAGCACGTAGAAAGGAAATACCACATCATTCGGGAGATTCAAAAGCGTGGTGACATCATCATCACCAAGGTGACCTCTGCCGACAACGTTGCTGATCCTCTTACCAAACCTCTGACACAGAAGGTTTTCGACCAGCATGTAATGAATATGGGTTTAAGGATTGTACCTGAATGGTTCTGAGGGCTAGTGGGAAATTGTTAGCAATGTGAGCCCGAGGCGAACCATTCCTACAATAATTGTTATTGTAATTAATGATTTATCAATAAAAGTTATTGATTATGTTTCACTCCCTTTCTGATATTGAATGAATGAATGCACTATAAGGTCCCTCCGTACAATTAGGGTTATGTACCATGGCCAACTTGATAATTATACAGCTATTGATTCATTGATTGAATCATAGAGGCTGATGCTTGGATGAATATCTAAGGAGTTAGATAGAGGACTCATCAAGCATCATCAATGATTCACAAGTAGTGATATCCAGTCTGAGTGGGAGATGGCAATCCTATTTCATTAGACTGATATCTGATCGACCTCTTGATGCAGGTCCTCTGCATGGGAATATTGATTCGGTGGTATCAGATTAGTTGAGTCAATGAGTTGACTTAACGAGATCGAGATAACCAAAGACCTATGATGAATACTGTCACATCACAGGCAAACATCCTCTGACCAGAGACAGATGTATTGCTATATGTCTGAGTGTGTACATTTGGCAGACCAATAGGTTGATGACCTAACCAAGGTCTATATACCGGCGAGCTGGTGTGCATGTAAGGGCATATGAGTAATATGATCTCTCAAAGGGATCATACAGGTTCACTTGTGAACCGGGAGACATGAGCTCACTCATGAGGTATTGGGATTGACCAAATTCCATGCATGGTCATCATGCTTTAGAAGCATGATATGAATTTGAAGGTAAGATATATGCTTTGTGAAAGCATATGATCTATACCATATCCCAAGGACCAAGATTGAGAAACTTGATGATCAGATTATGAAGATGATCGTGTAAAAATGATCTATATCTTCATAATTATCATAAGTCTTCCAGTATGCAGGATGTGCTAGTATTAGGAATACCTGAAGGGTGATTTGATCATAAATGATTGTATAACCATGATGCTTCCATTCCGAGGGAGTGATGAAACAGGTCTGGATTTTAGTGACTCCTCTCATTAGAGAAGTGACCTAATCTTAGTCCATATACTGGACATTGATCTGAATGAGATTCATATACAATGAGAAGATTAGGTTTACTGTCTTGATTTAATCAAGCATCTGTGAGAGGTCCATGGGATCTGGATTTGAGGTGTGATCTCAATATCCAAGTCACTATATGTGGAACAATACAATCGCCCTGTCCTTATCTCCAAGTATCTGAGGAGTAATAACATTGTTCTTAAATGGTTTTATGAATAATTCCATAAGATCTAAGCAAAGAGAAGTTGATGATTAAATGTGATTTAATTATCATGATGTATGAGAAATTATCCAATGTTATTAAAAGTGATTTAATTATCATGGATAAGAATAATGTGGATAGTAATATCCAATTATTCATAATATGTTATAAATGTGATTTATAATATGTTAGAGAGAGTTAAATATAATTTATATTAGTAGATTAATTATTAATGTGTATTGGATACACATTGTCTACTTAATTGAAAATATTAGTTTTGGGTTGTGAATATGATTCACAATTTTCCAATGTCAAGATTGCAATATTCCCAAAATAATTGAGAACTATTTTTGGTGAATAAAATGTCAACAAATAATTGTTGGAAAATAAGTTGAGAGAAAAAACAAGGAGATGTGCAATCCAATGGGATTCCATGAGATTCCCCTCCCCCTATGGGAAGGAGGTGGCGGCACCAATTCCTTTATGGAATTGGTGGCCGTCCACTCCCCCTAATGGGGAAGGTGGATCTCATTTGTTTTTCCACTCCTTATTTGGTTGGTTTAATTTGATATTAATATATATTTGATTTATCAAATATATTTAATCAAAATTAAATCACAAATTGTTGGTTTTCACCAACAACAATCTTGACCATTGGATGGATATAAATCAATCTCATCCATTGATTTTATATGTCCCATGGATTGAGATCCATGGATCCCAAAACCCTATAAATAGAGAGGCATACCATGCTCTCTCTTTACATGCTATTGTAGCACACAAATCTCTCTCTCTCTCTCTCTCTCTCTCTCTCTCTTTCTCATACTCGACAGCCCTCTCTCTCCCTCTCTTCTTGGTAGCCGTCCACCTTGGTGGAGAGAATCGTCGACGCCCGCGCCATTGTGCTGCCGCTTCGATGCTATGCGGTTCTTCGTCTACTTGGACTGCTTCACTCACAAAGGAGACGTTTGATCTCGTGTGACAAGATCAGGAGCAACCGCACATGGATCAACTTGGATTGCGAGGACACCGCGACTCATCCCCGCGCTCGCAAGCCGTTACTCCGATGATCGGACTTGAGACAGGAGGTCTCTTCTCTTAGAGACTTGATCAACCACGCTTCAAGAGGTATTGCATTATACTTGCTATGGTTATAGATGAAATGATTTGAGAATGGTTTTCGGATCATGTGGTTTCATCGAATAAAAATTTTTTAAATTCCGCTGCACTGAACAACTAGTGCGACTAGTCGTTCTTAGTCGTATCCGATACGACGATTACGCTTTCGTGATGCGCTTGAGGATTTCTCCATATCCTTCACCACCTTGTCACCTCCACTCTCTTTCCCTGCACATTATCCATCTGATTCTCACTTCGAATCCACTTGATCTAGCCAGGATCAACGAACCAAGGGTCCTCCACAGCTTTGTCGGACCCTCTCCATCCACCTAATCTTTCGTGCATTCCAGCTTCATTTCTGATCAAAGCAAGTTGCTTTGAGCCATATATCTTCTCTATACAGTTCTCAGGCGTAAAGGAGCCCTTCTGGGCTTGGATCGATAGGTAGAGAGCTTCGAAAGGGACCTTGCTGACCTCGAGCTCGCTGGGCCTCTCCTTGAGGTTCCAGACCATTTTGTGGGCATCACCAGTTGCAGACGACCATCCCGAAGGTGTAGAGACAAATGCAGTCGAATAAGACCACCGGATGGAGAAGCTATCATCGATCAAAGGTAGGGAAGCATGTTATTCTTGCCTGTTCTTCAAAGAGAGAAGCATTCATCCGATCTGGGGAGGCACAACAAATCAATTGCCAACCATTAGATCTCGCCACCCTCAACCATCGGATCATCATCCACAATCTAATCTCGAGCGTCCATGGTCGAAGTGTCATCGGGAAAGGAGAGTGTGACACGTGTATTAGTGGCATCCATTCCACCATCCATCTCCGTGCACTATTGGGGGTGCATATTTCGCCTCGCCTTTTTTGTTTTCATTTATTAATCTTGTAAATAAAATATGTTATGTAAATAAAATGGACCTTTTGCATATAATGCCCATGTACTTATTGTTAATTACAAATGGGTCCAGTCCACGCCACCTCATGTGTCATCCCACAAGAGGTGGCGAAATTGCAAGTGCACCTTGCGGGTTTTTGTATTACCATTGAGTCTAATAAAATATCATATACATTGTGTGTTTCTTGGAAAGTTTCACTTGAGCCCTTGTTGTTTATTTTATTTACAAATATGCCAATTTAAGTTCATGTATTTTTATTGCTTGGATTTTAATTATTAAAAGTAGAATCCGTGCTCCAAAAATTAAGCAAAAATAGGGTTAGATGCCAACTTACTTTTACGCTCTGTTTTTATTTTGGAAATTTTGACATTTTAACCATTTATTAACATTGATTTGAGCATATTTTTATCCCTGTCTAACTCAGAAATTCCAAAAAAATAGAATAACATTTGAAAAACTCCTAAAAACTATATGCAGTTTATTTTAGCATCTTTTGTCTCCAGATAAAAAATTCCTACAAATAAAAAAATCTAAAAGATCTAAAATCCTTTATAAAAATCTAAAAAAAATCCTAAAAACTCTAAAAATATCATTTTCTATTTTATAATTTTGTTTATAGTATTATGTATTTATTAAAACTAATTTCAAGAATTTTATACTCTATTTTATATTTTTAATCTTCAATTTAATTTGGTTTATTTTTTTATTTCCTTGATTTAAGATATTTTTGACTTCATAAATGCATAAAAATAAGCAAAATTTCCAGGAAAAATAATAAAAACCTTAGAAAAATATATAAAACCACCATTTCCAACATTTTATTTATTCCTACTAGTCTTTATAATTATATTACTCTATATTGTATATATACCCTTATATATTCTATTATGTACTTAACAAGAAAAAGAAAATTTAAAAAATAAAAAAAATGAAAAATGAAAAATGACAAAATAAAAAAACAAAAAAATATATAAAAATTAAAATTCAAAAAATATATAAAATTAAAACCAACAAAACAATAAATGGACGAGAGAAAAAAAAACAAAATTATTGAGCTAAATTGCCCAATCTACCATTTGATCCTGGTGTTCGACCTCTACACATGCCTACACCTATACGCATTTGTTGCAGAGTTATAATAAGTTTTAACTCCACATTTTCACTATTCATTACTTGATTTATATTGTAGGCTAGTTGTTGTTTAATTGGGGTTTCGTCTGAGGTCGCTTCAATGATTATTGATCTACTTTGTGGTTGACAAGACTTCGGCAATGCCCCAGTTATCAAATGGCATCGTTGCCAGGGAGCAACGCCGCAAAGATTGTGATTATTATTTATCTCTTTATTCTTGTATATTTTTCTCTTTTATTTATTTATTTTATTTGATATTATTTGAACTGTCTAACACCTCTCCTTATTTGAATTTATTGCGAGGGACCACTATACGAGGAAATACTTCTTAGGAGGACCTATGCACCAAAAGCAAGGCAGAGTCGGTTTTTTGACTTAGTCGAGAATAAATAGTAACGAATGAGGACTTGGAGTGATTTTGGATTTTATTTGCATTTTATTTTATTTTATTTTTAATTAAAGTGAGAGAAATATTTAATTTGTAATAATTTGGACTCTCATAGACTGCTATTACACGAGGTCTGGTGCCCAAGGTATTGTTCCCTTGGGGACATCAACATGTTTTTTCGCATTTTCACTGCTTTCTTTTTATTTTGTTTTTCAATTTTATTTGTTTTGTGTGAATGATCCCTTTCTTAGGAATTGCTTGGTCGATAGATTAAGGTCCAAAGTCCTAATTTATTTACATGTGCATGTATACTCAATTTTGGACTTAGTTAAATGGTAATTGTTGATTGTTTAGACTTTAAATTGCATGCCATGGGGAACCTCATACATCTCTTGTAGGACCTGTTGTGGTAGGCACCGAAATTTTCCCAAGACCGGACCTTAGGTTTTATATCTAGATAATTTTTATTTGGCGGGTTCATGACAATGTCAATTACTATTTTGGAGCAATTTCATCATCTTGCAACTCATGTAGTATAGTTTTCAATTATGTTATGCATCTCACATGGAGAGAGATGGGAAGCACTGTAAGTTTTCTGACTTTGCATGCATCATCGATTCCCGACTTGCATGGCTTTTCTGATCCTCTCCCTCTAATTTTGATCACCTGGGATGTTAATGAATTGGAAACTCATTAGGCACGTGGCATTGAAAAAAATAATGAAAAAAGATTGAACCTAAATAAAATCTAGACTGCTAACTTTATTGGACTTTTAAAATAAACATATCGGACTCATTGTCTTGGGGAGAGCAGCCCCCTCATTGTTTGTGCATTTTATTCTCACGTACACACTAAGGATTAGTGCCCAAATCCCAGGCCTACCTATGTGTTTGTACAACTTTTTTGATGCTCACTTAACTCTAAAATAGAAAAGATAAATGACCACTATCTCTGATCTTCACTGTGTTGAGTAGGTGAATTTGGGGTTTGCTTTGTACATTGATTGTGATTTTGAGCCCATTAACGTTCATCATTCTTTGAGTTAGTAGATCCTTGAATGTGTGAGTTCTTCTTTTCATTGAGTCCCTCACCCTTCACTTGTCTATATTATTTATCTCCTTCATTGATTCATGATATCGAGTCTTGATCTTCACTTTAATAGCCAGATTTTGCAGCTATGTCCTTGCCCATATCACCCTTTCTCTGGTTGGGTTCAAGGAGACTCTCCCCTTGAACCACAATTTTGTTTATGTTCCGCCGACATCTCGCCCGACCTCCTCATCCGCTTGAATATCATCCTTTCTATCATTCGAGAATGTTGTGCTAGTAGTTGAGGCCCGCTTTGAGGTTATGATTACAAGATTTATTTAAGTAAGCCAGTTAGATTTGAGGATGTTGAGGTTGGTTTGCTACGTTTGGTGTATTTGACTTTGATATGTGCATAGATAATAGTGAAGGTTTTGATTATGGCACGATTACATATATGAATCTTAATTGAGAATTTTTTACTTTGCACACTGGATTGAGGATGTGATTGATTCCCAATGGTTCAATGATGATGTCTTGAGCTATGACTATATGATATATTATGTGGTTCCCCCCATATTGATAAAGATACTTGATGTACTATCTATTATGGTGCTTCAAAGCAATGATTCTCAGAACCCACATGATTTCACTCATCTTAGCTGATCCATCCTCCATCTCCTGACTCTCCCATCCACATCTAGCACTTATAGGATCTCTTTTTGCACTTTGATCCATCACAACTAATTTGGTTGATTTGAGGGACTACATTGTGATTGCCCTGATGATCTTTCATCCCTTACTTGGTCTTATGCCCTCCTGCTGGTGATTGATCGATTATTTTGAGGACCTGAGACTCGATAACAACATTCCCTTGATCTTCACTGACTTAGTCTACATTACTCTTGGAAGACTATCAACGAGAGGATGCAACATTTTCTATACGATCGATTTCATTCACTACTTGTGTGTTCATCTTGATGGGACATGAAATCGAGTCGTATGTTATATGTTATCGGTCTCCATGTCTGATTGTGTGTTTGATCTGTCAGAGCACAAGACTGATTTCCTAGTTGTCTGGATTCCTTTGAGTCTTCTCTCCATGACGGTCCTTGTAAGGATGTGCCATATTATTCTGATTATTCCCCTCTTAGTTCATAATACTCTCCGAGGGTTATCTACAAGAGACTGGGACATTTTCTTGATCTATCAGTCTCTTCTACTAGTAGCTGATATGTCACCTAACAAGAATGCTCATCTTGATGATCCATCTGATGGATATAACTCCTTTGATTCTTCTCACCTTAATGACCCTCACAAGGTTGAGTTCTGTTCTAGCTATTCATTTCCCTAGTATGTGTCACTCCCCGAGGGTTATCTGCGGAAGGATACATCTTTATGTGGGTACTTAGGTTCACTTATGGTGTCTCCAATCTGGTGGATCACGAAGTCAGGTCTTTTGATTTGTGTACTCAATCTCCTCTCTGGTTGTGTCTCCAATCCGTAGGAGCACGGAGCCGAGTCCTTTGATTATTTTGATATCGTGGACTCATCTGAGTATGCTCACCTTGATGACCCTCGCAAGATTGAACCATGTTTTGTGGTATTCGGTGTGTCCTTGATCGGTCGACCTCATGCCCACCAGATATTGTACTGCATAGAGAGTCTCCTATTCTTCACTTTTCATATTTATATGGGACTATGATTGATGTGGAGGAAACTGCATTATTCCTTCCTCCTCCATATCTTACAATATTTCCTTTAATCTCTCACTTTTCTCTTATGAAGCCGATGTTATGCTTCTCACTACCGGTTCTTAGCTTAGTTTTCAATTTGTTGTCCCAGTTAGCGACACCCACTTGATTGTATATTCGGATGTCTTTCTCTTTCTGAATGTGTCCCCATTCTCATAGGGCGGCGATGATGAGAGTACGGTATTCGATTGTTAGGTATCGTCCTACACTTGACTAGTCTATACATCTTATGTATATATGTTTTTTCTTTTCACTCCTTTCTCTTGTATGTAAGGTACACCCAGATCATCTGCCATATTTGTGTGTCTATACTTTGGACGTACTTTGTCCTAAGTATAGGGGGGTGCACCTAGCATGTATTCTTTCTCCGTTACATTTCATCAGTCATTTCATTGCCTATACTTGGGGCTCCTTTACCTTAAGTATAGGGGGAGTGATGTCTCCACGATTCATCATCTCAATATATTAATCTTAGCAAAATTCTTGAGTAAAATCTTAAATAAATGTCCATAAAATCAATAAATTAATAAAATAAATCTTTTGTACAAAATAAATTAATAATAAAAAGTCGCAAAATAAAGGTGTTTTTCACATATAAATAGCTTAAAACTCGTGTATTTATTAATTTCATTTCAACGAGCTTTTTGGCTAATTCTTTCTCTAACTTGTTTATAAAAATGTATATAAAAGTACAAAATTATAAAAAAAATCACCTAAAAAATACTCCAAGATCCCAAAGAGAAAAAATCGTAAAGTCCAACTTCCCGGCCAAATTACTACTCTGTTTGAACTTCAAATTCACCAAACTCACTTTTAAAGTTTAAGTTATAATTATCTATCCAATGAAAGTTGTTTCATAAAAATCAGAGCTCGTTTGCAAAATTTAGGTTTTAGGACCTCGTTGTATATTGTACATAATGCAATAAATGTGACTTTGATTTTTTTCTTGTATAAAACTAACCCTTATTTATTTATTTATTTATTTTTTCCATTAAATTTTTTATTTTATATTCTAATAAATTACATTTAGAATGTTTTGTCGTTGGAAATAAGGCAAAGTGACTTTGTATATAATGTACAAGTGTTTCTTTTCTGATTTTTTATTTAATTTTATTAATTACTAAAAAATCCAAAAAAATCATTGTTGTGTTGTATTTTATTTCTAGTATTTTATTTTATTTTCATGTTGTAAATATATTTTATAAATAATATCAAAAAAAAATTAGAAAAGTAAAAAAACATGTACATATTGTTTGTCTTATGTTGTAAATTCTCCGCTCTTTTTCTTATCTTTATTTTTCTGTATTTTACCAGTCTATTTTATTTTATTTTTATTATATATTTTCTATTCTCTACACTAACTTCCATTTTCTTCCATTAACCATCAAGTCTTCTTTTAACCTACCGTTAACTACATCATTTCATCTAACTTCCTATTCAACACCATCATTCCACCATGCTTTCTAACCTCCACTTTCTACATCTTTTTATACACCTCATTCTCCTCATTTTTGTATTTTATCCACCTTTATGTAAGAGAGAATCGAGAGCTCTGACCACCCGTCTCAGTGACTGTAAACGACGAATTAGAGCGATGACCGACCTCTTCTCCGGTGAGATCCGTTGGCATTCCGGCCAACATCGTAGCCGCCTCCGTACATTTCTAGAGCTCATCACTCGTCGACAATTCGAGCAAGGACCATGCTTCTCATGAGTATACCATAGGTAACTTCCCCCCTCCAACCGCTCGTAAATTCTCTAAGTCACGTTCCCGCTCCACCTGTAGCAGTCCGTAATCGCGCCTCCCCACACCACTACATCACCAACCGCCCTCTACCTTACGCGTGCCGACCACCATCCTTCCTCGACCATACGCCACCCCAAGCGGCTGCGTTTGCCACCACTCCCTTTCTTAACCGCCTGCTCAACGAGGAAGAGGGTTTACTTTTTGTATTTTTAATGTAAAAATTGCAAGTTTTATACAACGAGTTTTGTTATTTACAAACAAGTCCTTATACATAGTTTGTTTGTATGTTTTTAATTTCTGAATTTGCACGGATACCCCTATGTTAACAAGTTAATTTGGACATCGTTTTAGCATCATTTTATTTAATGAAAAATGTCATGATGTTGAGAAACTAATTTTCTATTATTTGGATATTGTGAACATTGGGTAATTAATTAAATATAATATTGCATATTTTACATTATTTGTGATCTTAAATTCCTATTTCATTCACACTTGCTCCAAAAAGCCCAAAAAAACAAGAAATGATGCTTTGAAATGTTCTTTAGTTACTGTCTAATTTCATCTAAATTGGATTGTTCTTTGCCTTAAATATATTGTAGAGTGATTTTTATAAATGATTTTTCATTAAATCCAAACAAATTATTTTTGTGAAATTCTAACTCTCCTGTATTGCATATATAAATACCTTATTATAATTTGCTCTCTGGATAAATTGATATTATGGATTTATTAGGAATTAAGTACTCTTTATCACTCCATTTTCATTAAAAAATCAATAAAAAATTAATATATTATTCAAAAATTCCAAAAAAAATATTGTAGCCTCATTGCATCATGTTTAATTTTAGTACAATTTTCATAATTTTCGCATTCTGTTTATATGAAAAATTGCATAAAAACCCATAAAAAGTTTGGATATTTCATTATTGCATTTTAATCCATAAAATTATGAAAAAAATGAATTTTATATTCATCACTGGATTAAGTTTTTAGAAAAAAATATGTTTTGGCTAAATTGTATTCATTTCATATTAAAATTAATTTGGTTAAGTTGTATGCTTCCTTATTAACTTAATTCAACACTATTTGCATTAGCATTTATTTTTGCATAAAAAATATAAAAAAACCTCATTGGATACCTAGACCTAAGTTTTCTGATTTTACGGAAAGTTTATGTCCCTGTGTTCGACCCTAGACTTACTCGGGATATAAATTTAAGCTGAGTCCTCTTCATAGAGACATTTGATTTGGTTCTACATTATTTAATTTGTACCCATATAATAATGAGTACAAATTATATCATGAATTTAGCAACTTGACATATGGCATCGTTGTCATGGAGGCCAACAACATAGGGATTAATTTGAAAAATTAGATTTAGGTTTTCTCTCACTCGGGTAGTCTAACACCCGAGCCATCTTGTGATTATTCATTTTTATCTCAATTATTTTTCTGCCTATTTTTGTATATATTTTGTTTTATATGTATGTAATATAAATTTGTTTCCTTACAAGGGCCCAGTGAACTTGGAGTGCATTAGAGATCGACCGACATGACCACGCCGACTGTTGAAGATCAAGGAATTTAATTTTATTTGAGAGCATTTTTAATTTTTGTAAAATCTTGTAATTATTGTGTTGTAATAATTTAAGTAATTTTCTCATTTAGAATGGATCTTATTTGAGAGCTCACACGAGTAAAAAAATACTTGGGCATTATTTTTTGGTTTGTCGAGACCTGTTTCACTCTCCGGTAAGGGTGGAGCTCAACTTGAGTGGTGAAATTAAGGATAGGCATATGATAGTGTAGAACCAAATTTATTTGTGCCCATCATAACTTATGCCACACATATCTTAGAAGATTCACATATTTAATAAGATTCATATTGAAACGAACATACACATACTACTTAGCTCAAATTAAATTCAATTCTTCCCCGGTAATATTATATTGTTTAGGTGTGGTTTTCTTGATCTGCAGGCATTTAGTGTAAATTTAAAAATTAATTTTGCATAACATATGGAGAGTTTGGATAAAAACATATGGAGAGTGCTGGGAGTCACTGTACGTATACCTTCTTCCGAGCATGCATCATCATTTCTCGTTTGCATTCTGATTTCCGATTCCCTTCCGTGTTTTATAATACGAGATCAAAAAGGAAATTGAGACTGAACGATAGACGTGCCTTATTATGTTCAGATTAAATTTCAAGTGATAACCTAACTTTAAAATTGGGACTGAATTGAGCAGATCGATAAAAAATTGGAATACAAAGAACCTTTTTCACGAGTGCATAAAGCCCTCATTATATGAATTTACTTGCAAGTGAGAGAGAGAGGATATTAGGATAGAGCCATGCTAGGATTTTCATATAGACTACTGGTTCTATAAAAATGACTCCACTTTTTAATGAGGATCTATGGGTAGCCGGTAGACGGTCTAGATATCCTTAGCATAGTGGGAGGTTGAGAGGATGCCTTTTAGGGCTTTGACCTCAAGAAACAGGTAGCTGTATTATTACGGTCCACACTTACTCCTATACTGGCTGAAAGTGGGTACAACTAGTTGTAGGAATCGGGGAAGTCTATAGGCAAATACAGGAACCTAATAGCTCATTAATCTATCAAAGATTCCAATTATCACCAATTAAAATTGACCAGATACTTCGACCGAACCTTTACGACAATCAAGTGTTGAGTCGGTGAAATTCAGGGTTTGAATTATGTTTGTATTGTGTGAGTTTACTTCGCACATTTACATACACAGTTGAACAAGTGCCTCATTGAATATCATGCTCTAAACAGTTCTTTTGACATCGAAGATGTCTAATTGGGGGGATCTTTATTCGGACTTTGTGAATCTCTCGTTGAACCCTCCAAGAAGTATGTCTTCAAAGGTCCAAGCACAACTTGGGCCAACCTGAACTCATGACCCTCTTGAGTTCGGAATCACTCACTCTCGGGATGGTTACTCTCAAACCGTTCCCTCTCTCTCCTCCCACCACACTGAGGAAGACCTTCTCCTTGATGATAATATCTTCATTCCTAAATCCTCTTCTAATCAAGACCACATTACTCATTCAGGCCCTAAAGAAGATTCAAGTAAAATGCCTCTAAAGAAGAGAGAAGAGGTAGAAGAACACCCCGAAGACCTGATGAGAATGGTACTAACCAGATAGCTACATTTGAGCAACAATACTCATTACTTAGAGCTCAGTTATGACATTTCAATGTTGTGGTCGAGCCACCAATGGATGCGACATACAAACCCGGATAGTACCGAATTCGAGTTTATTTGAGTCCAGAAGAACTTGAAGTTGATTTTAAGTTGAAGCTGCAGTTTTTGAACTTGTTGTCACACTTCGATTGGAATGCTTCTAAGGAGCCATATGCATTCATAAGGGATTTTGAGCTCATCTGTGCTAACCTTAGACATCTTAAGGTTAGCATGGATTATATTAGGCTCACAGCCCTTCCATTTGCCTTGGGTGGCAAAGTTGACTATTGGGTGAAGAATTTGGGAGTTACAGTCAACACTTATGCCCGGTTCAATGACCTGTTTCTGAAGAAGCCCCTGAGTAGGACTAACATGATGAGGATGTGCATTACGATCATTTCCAACTACCACATAAAGCCTTATGTGATGCTTGGGAAAAGTTCAAGACATCGTACATAAGTGTCCCTCTCATGGTCTTGATGACAACATCTTGGTTCAGTCATTTTTCAATAGTCTCAACCCTGAGATGCAGGGTTTAGTGAGCGCTGCCTATGGAGGTAGCTATACATCACGAGGATCGGATACCTTTTGGAAGGTGTTCGAGCAGATGGCTGAAATCAGTCGCTCGTGGATGCCAAAATGGCCTATACATCGTCCCCAGTTCACTCTTATCTGGAGGGGTAAAGTCAGTTCTAGTTGATCTCTCTTAGGATGTAATCCCCAACATGGGCCTTATTGCACATAAGTATACAATAATCAAGAGGATTAACAAGAGGATTGATGAGTTAGACTCGAGCGTCTCTAAAATTCTGAAACAAATAGAGGAGTTGACTGAGAAGGTATCTAAGATAAGGATACCTACTATGACTGCACCCGCTATTCCTGTGTACCGAGTTCACCCTGTTCACGAGCAGTTGGTGTTAGGGAAACCTCAGCCGTGGGAGCAAGACTAGTCCTATGCCTACGCTTTCCAACAACCCCCTCCATCAACAGAGATAGTTCAGGAGGAGCCTCCATTGGTTTGGGAGGTGAATGGAGTATGGTATACTCAGGAACCTACAAAGCATGGAAGTACGGGGGTCTGACAGACCTATCAACGTCCCCCTACCTTTCACAACATTGTATTCACCTTTGCACCACCTTATTCATAGCAGAGCCCTGGATTCCAGCCACCCCAACTGTTTGCGGAAACAATACTAGCAGTATGATTGATAGGGCCAATACTAGGTGGGCCAGCATGGCCTGCGATTTCAGCAGACACCCCAGCGCAGTAGTAGAGGTAGTACCCTGGCCAACAAAGCCAGTCTTCTCGTTCTTCTTCCTAGTCTTATCCCCTTCCTTCTTCGTCTTATCCTGTAGACATACAAAAGAAGATACTCGATGAGATACATTCCTATAGGAACAAAATTCACTACTTACGGGTGGATGTCAACATCCTATCCAAATGGTGAGACGAGCAGACTGAACCCTCTACCTCAATCCTAGCCAAAGTTCTAGATAACCCCAATAGCATGAACCGATCTAGTTCTCAGCAGCACTTTGGTCAGGTATACTATTCATCATCTCCTACATCTGAATATGATATTCTTTCATGTGATGAGGCTAATCACATATCACTCAAGAGTAGAAGGACCATGACCGTACATGATAGGGCGAGGGACACAAGGAGGGGTATCTCTTGGGCTCAACCTGAGATCCTTTATAGGAGGAGGAGGAGGAGGAGGAGAGGAAACATATCCGAGCCCCATCAACACCATTTGAGGATATCTACTCAAGGAGCCGAGAGGAGAAGGAGAGAACGTATGCAGCATCAGCACCATGGATATACTTCTGAGTCTATGGAGGACCTTGCATCTCTGGTTGTGGTGGATACCACTTCAGCTTCTGTTCCACAACCCATCGTAGATAGTTTTGATTTCAATTCCATGTTGCATAGAAAAGATTCATTTATGAAGAATTATGTTTCTGTTAATGCCAAGAACAATATTTTTAGTTCATAATTTAGATTCTTCATCTTCTATTTCCCTAGCTTCAATCCCTTCCCCCCGACGCTCTTGTGATAGGAAAGCACATCAAAAAGATTCAAAAAGATGACCACAATATGTCACAGTTTTGTTAAATAAAATATCACTATAAAGGTGCCATTTGATGAGTATGTGGCTAACCAATCTTGTATTCCAGAAATACCTAAAGGTAAGATACACATCTACTAGTGTTAGCAGGAAGAAAGAGAACCAAATATGAAGAAACATGTCTTGTCAGAGGCCACACCATATTATCTTAAGAATCAAACATTGCCAAGGAAACAGAGAGACATGGGTGCTCATTATGTGAGAGTCGTATTGACGGCATCGCATTTGTACGCACACTCTTGTATAACGATTCTTCCATCGAATTACTTACCTTAGCATTATATCAAAAATTGGAGTTGGGAACCCTTCGCAAATCTAGAGTTTTACTCCAATTCACAGATTTTTCAGTGAAAAGACCTAAGGTAGAAGTGAAGAACATCATTATCTCGATTGAGGGGCAGAACTATCAGGTTGACTTCACAGTCTTGGGCATGGAGACCCCCAATCATTAGAGAGATTCTTATATCATTCTCGGGTGACCCTTCCTTAGGTCCATAGGCGCAACTTTCGATTATGATACAGGAATGATGAAGTTCCATTATCCAAGCAGAGATGTGAACCTTGAGATGAAGCAAACCAAGTGTCAACGGCCCGATTTAGAGAGTAGCACAAAATACTCATCTTCAGAGGCAGATTGCAGAATGATTAGCAACATTGAGATTGGAGACAGATTCCTTCAGGATAGAGCAAAACCCTTTCATCTAGAAAGGACATAGTGCATGATGCAGTTTTCCAGGTTTTGCCAGATCTTGTTAGAGACACATCTACCTATTCCTGTGATGACGTAGAGATCCATCTAGATCTGTCAGTTCCATCCCCCTTCCGAACGATCATGGGACATATATGATGAGTCAGACGTGACTTTATCTGATTTACCATGTTTCTTTGGCGATCAAACTCCCGATACTTCTGGATTGGGGTGAGTACTATGTAGCTTATCTCACCTTTATGCAACATAGAACCAGTTCAGTTCAACCCCATTTTCTTGATGATACCAGATTGCCAGATCTGAAATCACTACCTCTTACACTCAAGTACACCTTTCTTGTGGGACCCAAAGAGAGATATCCTATTATCATTAGCTCAGAATTGAATTTAGAACATGAGTCTAGGTGGTTAGAGGTCTTAGAGAGGAACCATAAAGTAATAGGCTGGATAGTGGTCGGATCTCGTGGGGATCAACTCTACTCTCTTCTCGCACCACATTTTTACTGAGGATAATGTGATTCCATCCCGTGAGTTCAGAGGATACTTAGCCCCAATCTACGGGAAGTAGTGAAGAAAGAGATTGGGAAATGGTGCAAGATAGGGTTTATATACCCTGTTTCTGACTCCAAGTGGGTGGCCCCCCTTCATGTTGTCCCAAAAAGTCGGGAATTTAAATGGTCACCAATGAGGAGGGTTAGAGATCGTGACATGAGTACCTACATCATGGTGCTTTTGTGTTGACTACAGGAGCCCGAATGTCGCGACCAAGCAATATCACTTTCCCTTGCCTTTTATTGATTTTGGAGAGACTCACAGGGAAAGTGCTCTTCTATTTTCTTGGTAGGTACTCAGGCTACAACCAGGTAGCTATAGCCCTTGAGGACTAGGAAAAGACCACATTCACATATCCATTCAGAACTTACACTTTCAGGCGCATGCCATTCGGGCTCTACAATGCCCCATGTACTTTTCATCGGTGCATGATCGCTGTATTTTCCGAGATGGTGGGAGATTTTCTGGAAGTATTCATGGATGACTTCTCGGTTCATGGTGATTCCTTTAATACATGTTTAGCGCACTTAGAAGGAGTCCTTAATAGGTGTATAGAGGTGAATCTGGTACTCTCTTGGGAGAAGAGTCACTTTATGGTGAGAGAGTGTATCGTGTTGGGGCATGTCATCTCTAGAAGGGTAATGGAGCTTTACCCTGCCAAGGTAGAGGTGATTAAGAAGCTCAATCCACCTCCCAACGTGAAGTCCTTGAGGTCTTTTCTATGGCATTTGGATTCTATAGAAGATTCATTCATGATTTTTCGAAGATTGCCCGCCCACTGACTGAGCTCTTAGGGAAAGTTGATTGTAGATCACAGGTGTCTGTAGGCCTTTGAGCTTTTAAAGAAGAATATTTGTGCCTCGCCTATCCTACAAGCTCTTGACTGGTCTCTCCCCTTTGAGACCAAGACTGGCACTTCAAATTTCGCTATAGGAGCTGTGTTAAGACAACGATGACAGGGGACCCCGTTTGTATTCTACTACGCGAGCAAAGTATTAGACCCTACATAGAAGAGTTACATAATGACTGAAAAGGAAATGCTCGATGTAGTATGGGCCCTCCAGAAGTTCAGATTGTATATTTTGGGCTCCAAGGTGACAATCTACACTGATCATGTAGCTATTCAATACTTAATGGAAGAGAAGGATGTGAAGGCACGTCTTCTTATGAGAATGTTACTCTTCTAGGAGTTTGATTTGGAGATAAAAGATAAACCTGGAGTAAAGAATGTTGTGGTTGATCATCTTTCTCAGACTGAGTTTAAAGATTCTCTTAATTATGAGAGGATTAGAGAGGCCTTCCCAGACAAGTAAATTTGTGTTATTGACTCACTCCTGTGGTATGCTAACATGGTGAACTATCTTGTCTCAGAGGAGGTTCCCATGGTTGGACTAGGAGCAACATTGATCGACTGAAGTCGGATTCAAGGAGATACCACTAGGACGATCCTTTCCATTTTTCGAAGGGTCGGATTGCGTTTGGAGAAGGTGTATTACTTTCGAGGAGTACTAGAGTGTCCTTACATATTGTCATTCACTTATGGCTGGATGACACCATTCGGTGAAGAGAATTGCTTACAAAGTACTACAATGTGGATTGTATTGGCTGACCCTGTTTAGAGATGCTATTGATTTTGTACGATCATGCTTGAATTGTCATAGGATGGGAGAGACATTTGTACAGAGAGATGAGATGCCCATGCAACCTGTGATTATTTGTGATGTTTTTGACGCACGGGGCATAGATTTTATGGGTCCCTTTCCCAACAACCAAGGAAGTACATCTTGTTGGCGATGGACTATTTATCTAGATGGATGGAGGCTATCCCAACCCAAACCACAGACAACAAGACTGTTTGTAAGTTTGTGAGATACCATATTACTACTAGGTTTGGGGTGCCAAAAGTTTTGATATCAGATGGGGGTAGACACTTTGTGAATCGAGATGTGAGATCTCTAACTAAGGACTACAAATTTGAGCACGAAGTTACTAGTCCTTACCACTATAGTCCAATGGCAAGACAGAGGTTTCAAATAGAGAAATGAAGAGTATTTTGCAGAAGTTGGTTAGTTCTGATAGGAAGAGCAGGTCTCAGCTCTTGGATCAAGTTCTGTGGGCCAATAGGACAACCTATAAGACACCATTGGACACTTCACCATTTATAATAATCTATGGTAAGCCTTGCCATTTTCCCACAGAGTTGATTCACAAATCCAAATGGGCTATTAAGAAGATTAATTAAAGTTGTCAACTAGGGAAGCTTTGTCGAGACTTGGACTTGAACGAGCTCGTGGAAATCTGAAATAGGGTATATGACAACAATTTGATTTATAAGGACAAAATAAAGAGATGTCATGATCAACACATTAGGTGCTAAGACTTTGTATGTGAACAAAAGGTATGGATAAAGATGTTCCATGGAAAGCTCAAATCTAAATGGATGGGTCCCTTTCTTATTAAGAAAGTGCACGTGAATTGAAGTGTGGAGATAGCTGGTCTCATAGAAGGTGCACAATCCCGTGTGGTGAATGGACAACTATTGAAGCATTTTGTAGATTCTAAAGAGCAGTCAGTCCAAGTCGAGGTCATCAACTTTATGCAGAGTGAGCACAGAGCATATACATCATATTAATCTTCATGAAGAAGCATCATCAAGATTCAACAGCTTAGAAGATTCATTCACTCTTGTACATTCTCCCTTCTTTGTATATTCTCCATATCACATCAGTTCTCACACATACTTTAGTCCTATACTTAGGCTAACCAGAGCCTAAGTATAGGGGGGACTAATGCCACCATATGTATATACTCATCCATTTCTCCTCTTGACCTCGTCCGCCCCATTTTTGCTCTTCTTCTACACTTAGGCTGCCAGAGCCTAAGTATGAGGGGGATTGACTTCTATACTTTTCATTATTTTAGCTATGTCGTTTTTCTCGCTTCTTGTGCTCTGAGGACATAAAACATGCTAAGTATTGGGGGGAATGTATATATTACATATATAATTTACCCATAGCTCACACTTTCACGTATTTTTGTATATATATTAACAATAATTATAGGTGGATATAATCGGTAAAAAAACTTTTTCAAAACAAAATTTTCTTCTTCTTCTTCTTCTTTATCTGCTTTATCAAAAAAATGTAAAAAATTTAAAAAATGTCGTATTTTCAAAAAAAAATGTTTGAGAAAAATAGCAAAAACCTTTTTAAAAAAACTTCTTTCTTGTTTTCCTTTCTTTTTAAAAAAAACAAAAACAAAAAATCTTAAAAAATCACAAAAAATAAAAATCACAAAAAACCCTAACTAACGAGTTGGTTTAATCCCTGAAACATTCACATTCACACAAGACTAGTGAATTTCAAGAACACTTGGTTTATGAGATCTTGATATTTTGAGTTAACCATCCTTAGTCATTATGGTCTTTAACTTAATTATTCACATTTTCTTAGTTTGAAAGATTTGTGTGCTATATTGCATGTTTAATCTCTACTTTAAGAATATGATTAAACACCTCACATACACGACTGCAGTTATGATGAGATGAGTTGAAATTTCACTCGAGGAATTGGGATGAGGGATTTCAGTTTGGACCTGATTTTATGATGCTCGAGGATGGGATAAAATCGATGAAGGCTTCATGAAACTTGATTGTTAACACGTTTAGCCAGTAGGAGAACATGGTTTTGTACTATCTCTTGACATTTACCTATGTGCCTTGGTGTGATGAAATCCAAAAAAATGTTAATAAGTGCAAGCCAACTATTGGTAAAAGCAGTGGAGCTAGCCATAATTCAAAAGCAAAGAAAAGAAAGAAAGAAATGTTGAAAGAAAAGCTCTCACCATACAAAGTCAAATACCAAAGACCTTCCACCAAAGGAGAGCGCTCTCAACCATTTCAAAGTGTCCACTTGGACCACCGCTATTAGTACAAGGAGTCGGGCTAGCATCAAAAAGGGCTCTGCATTGTATAGTGATACAAGTCTGAGTGTTGAAGGTATCTTAAATAGTCAAAAGAGACACACCCCAATGTACTCCTAGGAAAACAAGTGCAGACGACTCTGAATTCTCTTGACGAACACACTAATCAACAATTAAAAAAATACATGCGTTGAATTAATGATACACTTGAGAGGATCCTTATTCCAATGAGAGGGAGGAAATAAATGACACAATCCTATATCCTCCATCATCTGGCTTTCCATCTACACTTTTAAGTCTTACAACTAAAGAGACGGTGGATTTGATGCAGGAAATGGTTTATTTCCTAGTGTTGAGGATCGGGTTCTTAGGAGAGTCTCTTGAACTGGAACCTTGGGTGACGTTGCAACTAAACTCTTGTAATTTCATTCCACGCTTAAAGTCACATCCCTACTATATATGTATACATAGAGAGTCTGATGATTAGGTAAATTGGATACCTTTTGACTAGAGCTTGGTTCAACTTAGTATTTTAGGATCTCTGAATCAAGAATTCTTGAATGGATCAAGTCCTGTATTCACATACACAATAACGGGTTAATCCAACTTATTCATTCTTTATTTGCTCGAGGACTAGCAAAGTTTAAGTACAGGGGGTGATGAATCCACGATTCTTCATCTCAATTTATTAATCTTATCAAAATCCCTGAGTAGAATCTCAAATAAATGTCCATAAAATCAATAAATTAATAAAATGACTCTTGTAAATAAAATACACTAATATTGTATATTATATTGTATAAAATTTATTAATAATAAAAGGCAACAAAATAAAGGAGTTTTTCACATGTAAATAGCCCAAATTTCATGTATTTTTAGTAATTTCATTTCAAATCCTTTTTGGTTAATTATTTCTCTAACTTATTTATAAAAATGTAGGTAAACTTATAAAGAAAATTTCACCCCAAATAAATACTCCTAGATCCCAAAGAGAAAAAGCTATAAGGTCCAACTTTCCGGCAAAATTCCAGCTCCGTTTGAATCCCAAATTCACCTCTCACTTTTAAAGTTTAAGTTAGAAAATTATCTATCCAATGAAAGTGGTTCCATTAAAATCGGAGCTCATTTGCAAAATTTTGATTTTGGTACCTCATTGTATAGTGTACATAATACAATAAATGTGACTTTTATTTTGTCATGTACAAAACTACCCTTATTGATTTACTTGTTTTTTATTTTATTTCTTTATTATATATTCTAATAAATTACATAATTTCAAAAATCTCAAAAAATATTTTATCATTGAAAATAAGGCAAAGTGACTTTGTATATAATGTACATGTGTTTTTTCTCATTTTTTATTTACTTTTCTTAATTACTAAAAAACCAAAAAATCATTGTTGTGTTCTTTCTTATTTCTAGCATTTTATTTTATTTTTATGTTGTAAATATATTTTATAAAAATACCAAAAATTTAAAAGTAGAAAAGTAAAAAAGTACATATTGTTTGTCTTATGTTGTAAATTCTCCACTCTTTTTCTTCTCTTTATTTTATTGTATTTTAGAAGTACTTTATTTTTTTTCTTTTTCTTTATTTAATTTCCATTCTCTGCACTAACTTCCATGTCCTTCCATTAACCTCCAAGTCTACTTCTAACCTACCATTCAACTCCACCATTTCATCTTACTTCCTATTCAACTCCATTATTCCACCATCCTTTCTAACCTCGATTTTCCATCTCTTTTTATACATATCATTCTCCTCATTTTTATCTTTGATACACCTTTATGTGAGAGAGAATTGACAGCTCTGACCACTCATCTCCGTGACAGTGAACGATGAAGTAGAGGAACGACTGCTTCCTCTCCAGTGAGATCCATTGACATTCCGGTCAACATCGCAGCTGCCTGCACGTGCTGTTCAAGCTCATTGCTCACCGACAATTCGAGCGAGGATCATGCTTATCATGAGCACACCATAGGTGACCGCTTATATTTTAGGTAATTTCTCTTTTTATCATTCATCATCATTTTTATTTTCTTATTTTTTATTACATCACATCACCACCTACACATCTTCATTTCTCTATTTTTTAGCATATCACCATTACCACATCATCGTATTTGCATTCCCCATCTACAGAAATGGAAAAAATTTAAAAAAATAAATTAAAAAATCAGTCAAAACACAACAACAAAAAAATAAAAAAATAAAAAATAAGTAGATGGAGCAGCAACATCGGCCCCCTTCCTCCTCCATCGCTGGCGACTGCCGCCCACGCTCGCACCACCAGCACCAAAATGCCCCTCCAGCCGTGATTCCACCCTCCAAAACCTACGCGGATGGCTAGCGCTGTCGTACAGTGGCTCCTTCCCACCCTGCTCCTCCGCCAACGCCACCCATCTGCCATTGCCACTCCCCCTTCCCTGTGGAACACTATCCGCAGCACCCCGGTCAGCCGGCCAGCACATCAGCAGCCGTAGACCTCACCGACGCCTGATGTTTCCCCCAACCGCTGCTCCTCCAACGTGTCGCCGTAGCATCGCCGTCCTAAAGTCCGCTGCCCCCCATTCCACTTCTTGCCCTAGCCATCTGGAAAAGAAGAGGTCCCTTTTTATTAAATTTTATTTTTATAAAATTGCATTATTTATATTTTATGTTTTTATTATTGCAAAAGGGTCCATGTACATAGTTGTTTGTAAGATTTTAGTCTCTATATTCGCACGAACACCCCTATGTTTGCATGTTAATTTGGACACTAATTTCTCATCATTTTACTTAATGAAATATGTCATGATGTTGAGAAACTCATTGTCTATCAGTTGGATATTTATTAATATATTTGTGAGTTCTGGCTAATTAATGAAAACTATTTAAGTGAAAACATGTATATTTTGCCCAATTTGAGCCCTTAAATTCATATTTAACTCACATTTGTTCCAAAAATTCCAAAAAAAAATCAGAAATGATGCCTTGAACATGGTTTAATTTTTATCCAAAATTTTATCTAAATTGGATTTGTCTTGTGCTTTAAATCCATTGTAGAGTCATTTTAGTAACTGGTTTCTAATTAAATATACAAACATCATTTTCGTGAAATTCCAACTCTCATGAATTGCTCATATAAATAATTTCTTGAAATAAATTGATTTATGGATGAATTGAAATTGTGGATTTATTAAGAATTAAATACTATATATCACTCTATTTTTATTAAAAAAATCCTTAAAAATCATATATTGTCGGAAAATTCCTAAATAATTATAGTATCGTCATTTTAAAATTCCATTTCACAATTTTTTGCATTCTGTTTGTGAGAAAAATTACGTAAAAACCTATAAAAAGTGAGCATTTTTATTGTTGCATTTTAACCCGTAAAATTTTAAAAAAGTGTTCTGCATCTATCACTATATATAGTTTCTAGGAAAGATATAATTTGACTAAATTGAATTAATTTCACATTAAAATTAATTTAGCTAATTTGTATGTTTCTTATTAACTTAATTGAACTGCATTTTTCATTCACATTTATTTTTGCATAAAAAATAAAAAAATTCCGCATTGAAAACGTAGACCAAAGTTTTCTTAATCAACCTGAAGTTGTTCCTTTGCCTCCCTCCTTTTGACTCTAGGCTTGCTCAGGATATAAATTCAAGCCGTGTCCTCTTCACGGAGACATTTGATTTGGTTCTGCATGATTCGTTAAGTACCCGTATTACAACGAGCACAAATTATATCTCGTATTTAACAACCCATAAGGGAGTGACACATACATTCATCCTCGTTTCTTTCTTTTCATTCGTTGATCCCCTTCACTCATCTCTTATTGATTTTAACTGTTATACCTAGGGATATCTGCCCTTAAGTAAAGGGGGGGGGGGACAGACTAAGTTGTGATCTATTCATTCCCACTTGACGCTCCCTACCTTGTGTATAGTCTGCCATATTTAGGATTATTTGATCCTAAGTATAGGGGGGACGATCGACTTCTCATTCATTTCATCTCTCCTTCTTTCATTCTTTATTTATTTATTCTATAGGCCTTTATATACTCAGTAGGAGTTATGTCCTCTCTTTTTCTTTTCGATCTATGAGGACATAGCTCAAGCTAAGTATGGTGGGGGTCATATATACTCTGTATATATGTTAGTCATACCTTGTACTTTCGTATTTTTTAGAAGTATGGCTAAATCACTATTTCTCTACAAACATATACAATTCAATGAAATCAATTAATAAAAAGATGCATTTTCCTCCTCGAATTGTTTTTGTATATACTGATTAATAAATCAGGTAAAATGTTTTGTAAAATGTTTGAAAAATAATTTGAAAATCTATTTGACAAATCCTTTGAAAAGTTGTATTAAAACTATTTTGTAAAATATTTCAAATTTTGTAAAATATTTTCTTGTAAATTTTTCTTATCTTTGTGTGAAATAAACATGTTTTGAAAAACTATTTACAAATGCTTTTGAAAATGGTTACAAAAATATTTGAAAAACTATATATGTTGTTTGAAAACCTTTGCTAAATGATTTCAAATATTTGTAAAAATTATTTGCAAATGTTATTTTGGACTGTAGTTTTTAAAATTGTTTATAAAATTGTTTTCAAATAAGTTCGAGGAAAATATGAACCATTTTATTTAATAATAATATAAAAACTCTGTACTAATTGTACATATATACCTATAATAATAAATAACATTTAACCTATGAATTCTTAAAAAACCTTAATGCTTGTAAATAATAAGATGCATCCCCGTGTAAATATTTGTACCTAGTTTTATTCTAAAAAATCTTTTGTTTTAGAAAATCCCAAAAATATTTGCAAAATATTTTTCAAAAACAATTAGAAAAAAAATTGCAAAACCTTTTTCAAAAACCCATAAAAAGTTCAAATGTTTGAAAATTGCATCTCAAAAATATTATCTGCATTGTACATAGAATTTCCATAGCATTTACATTTTTTTGGATTGAGTTTGATAGTTGAACAGGTCTAAGTAAAATACGAAGATTGGAGCTTGGTTGAGCCTTAAACCTATCTAATCACAGGAACCTTATAGGAGCTGGAATTAAGGTACTTCATGTCTAGTTGACTTAATTATTCGAAAATCGTGAGACTTGATTCAATATAGTCTTGAGTACATAAGTAGAGTATTTCAGAGCACACGCACAACTCTTGTCGATAATGACCTAACTTGGACACTTGCACCTTTTACTTGGCTCAATTCAGTTGGAGTGGTGAGGGGATTGGATTTGCCGATATGAGACACACACAAGTGGAAACATTTGTCCTCGCATAGGGAGGGAAATGTACCCTAACCCGTCTAGATGTAGAGACATCTAAAGACAGAAGAGTGTGGGTTGCAATAATGCTTCAAATGAGGGATAGTCTGGTTGCTCAAGAGGAAAAAAAAGTCCATATGTAAATGCTGATGTATATGGTATTTCAAAAAAATGCAAAAACTCCAAAAAGTGGATAGATCTAATTGAAAATAAAATGCCTACCGGAGTTTATATCTTTGTATAGCCAATAAGCAAGCTCGAGCTTCAAAAGTCATATCATGTGAACATGCAGCTGGGTGAGTTGACTACATTGGTCATGCATCCTAGGATAGATAGCTACACTGGCTACTGTTCATTCTTCTCTTCACCAGCTTCACCTGAGTTGATTGTCACTTGAACTTAGAAGGGAATACCCCACTCCTCGAGAAAAGAGTTTATGGATTTGAGAATCATTGAGTTGTCATGTTGGAGAAGTCAGTCTCTTTGTCATTTCAGCTGAGAGGATACACTATCACATACATTGTACAAGTGAGATTCATAGTCATAAGGGTTTGCGTATGAGTTGAAACATTCTGACCTAGCTATTGAGGAGACTTGAGCAGAGTTTTGGTATTCTTGAAGGCTACTATGTTTCAAATATGATTCTTTCTCAATAAGGTTACGACCACACATAAATTCCAAAGGTCCTACTTAATCATCAAACTTTGATTTTGTGAAAACAAGTTTGAGAATTAAACTCACTTATTGCATAAGTGTTTTCTAGGGACTTGCAAAGACAAGTATAGGGGGTGATGAATACCCATTTCTTCACATTTATTCTATCATTTTGGCCTTGAAAACCCTGGCTAATGCATGTAAATAGCATTACTTTTTACATATTAAGATTCATTTTTTCTTCCAATTATTATATATAAAATACTATTTTAGTGCCAAAATTATATAATAAAAAAGAAAAGAAAAGAAAAATAATAAAATACCAAAGATATTTTATGACCTTAGACCCCGAGACCAAGTCAAGAATTCAATTAGTCTACAAGGAATAAAGTAGGGGGAGATAAGGGCCAATAATACAATAATACAATTTATTTATTCACCATTTATTCATTTTTGAGAGTTATTATATTCTTTATTATTTACTTTTCAAATAAAGAAACTTTGTACATAATAGTTTTAGATAAAAATATATAGAAAAATGCAAAATTGATTTCATGTAAAAACAATATACAATGTACAATTTATACTCTAAATAAAAAGCCAAAATCTCAACTTCCCAAACCCATATCTCCTAAATAAAAACATAAAATGCATCAAAATCACCCTTTAATTGTATATAGCTTTTAATAAGCTATTTAATGAAGGTGGTTTCATTTTTTGGAGTTAATGTGTGAAAGTTAGGTTTTTGTACCACTATTGTACTATATACTTGAATAAAATATTTATTTTATTTATTATTTTTTATAATTTTATTTTTTTTAAAATTTTGTAAATATTATTTGTAGTATATGTACATATTAAAACCGGAATAAAACCATAAAGAATATATAAAATTAAACAATGAACAAAAATACATAGATGATATACCTATACATATATCTTTGCCCACCTCATCCTTCGTGCATTCAAGCTTCATTTCTGATCGAAGCAAGTCTCTTTGAGCCATATATCTTCTCTTTGCAGGTCTCGGGCATAAAGGAGCCCTTGTCGGCTTGGATCGACTGGTAGTGAGCTTCGAATGGGCCCTTGCTGACCTTGAGCTCGTCAGGCCTCTCCTTGAGGTTATAGACCATTTTGTGGGCATCATCAGCTGCAAATGACCTCCCTAGAGATGTAGAGCCAAACACAATCAAAGAAGACCATCAGATGGAGGAGCTATCATCGATCGAAGGCATGGAAACATTTCGTTCTTTAATGTTCCTCGAAGAGAGCAACAACCATCTGATTTGGGGAGGCGCCCCAGATCAATCACCAGGCATTGGATCTCACTACCCTTAGCTGCCAAATCATCCTCCATGATCTAATCTCGAGCGTCCAAGGTCGAAGCATCATGATGACCGGAGAGTACGACACATGTATTAGTGGCATCCATCACGTCGTCCGTCTACACGTACTATTGAGGTAATTTGCATATTTCACCACACCTTTTTTGTATTTATTTATTAGTATTATAAATAAATTATGTTGTGTAAATAAAATGGATATTTTTCATAGAAGACCCCTGTACTAATTGTTAACTGCAAATAGGTCCAGTCCACGCTACCTCATGTGTTGTCCCACGTAAAGTGGCAAAATTGTAAGTGTACCCTTAAAGCTTTTTTATTTAAATTTAGTTAAATAAAATTTAATATAAGTTGTTTGTTTCTAGGAAAATTGCAAATGAGACCTTATTGTTTATTTATTTAAGAATATGCCCTTTCCAATACATGTATTTTTGGTGCTTGGATTTCATTTATTAAAAGTAGCATCTATGCTCCAAAAATTATGCAAAAATAGGGATAGATGCCCGCTAACATATTTTCATGCTCTATTTTTATTTGGTAATTTTTGCATTTTAACCATTTATTAAAAATGAAATGAGCATATTTTGTCCTTATCTTAATTAAAAATTCCAAAAAAATAGTAAAAATTTAAAAAATTACTAAAAAATGTGGTTTATTTAGCTTTATCTCCAGACCAAAAATTTCTAAAATAAAAAAAGAAAACATAAAAAATTAAAAGCTGCAAAATCCTTTATAAAAATCTAAAAAAATCCTAACAACTCCAAAAATATCATTTTTCGTTTATATTTTTCTTTATAATATTATCTATGCACTAGAATGGATTTGAAAAAATTTGGACTTTATTTTCTATTTTTAATATTCAATTAAGCTGGGCATATTTATCATTTCCCTGATTTGGGATATTTTTTACTTTAAAAATCCAAAAAATATAGCAAAAATTCAAAAAAAAAACAAAAACATTAGAAAAATATGTAAAACCCAAAAACAATTTTTTTCACGTATTTTATTTATTTATATTATCTATATTATATATATGCCCTTATATATTCTATTATGTATTTAAAAAAAGAAAAATTAAAACTCAAAAAATATAAAAGAAACTAAAAAAATAAAATTAAAAACAATAAAAAACAATAAATAAATAAATATGTAATTAAAACTCACAAAAATAATAAATGGATAAGAGAAAAGAACAAAAATTTTTAACTAAATGGTCCAATCTACCGTTTGCTCCTTGTGTTCGACTTCTAAACATACTTACACCTGTACACATTTGCTATAGAGTTATAGTAAATTTTAAATCTAAATTTTTGCTATTCATTGCGTGATTTAGTTTGTGGGTTAATTGTTGATTAATTGGGTTGCATCTGAGGTCTCTTCGACGATTGTTGATCTGCCTTGTGGATGAGCAAGACTTCGACAAGATGTCAGTTATCACTAGGTCAACAAAAGTATGGATCTGGTTGGTCACGTGGACCAACCAGAAAATGCAAGAAAAAATGCCTTGTAAAATAATTAATAATTAGTAAATAAATTGATTAATTTAAGGTTATACAATAAAAATGTTTATTAGTTTTTGTATTATTTTATTATCATTTTTATTTATTTTTATGAGGTTATTTATTACAAGTTATTATTAATATTTATAATTATATGTATATTTACCCATATATGTGTATATTATTTGTTTTTAACATTTAGTATTTTATTATTTTATACACTTAATTTATATATTTATAACTTATTTAGGTGTACACAAATATATTTTTATTGTATTTTCTGAGTTTATTTGTATACTTAAATAAATAGTTGTATTATTATATAGGTATATGTATATGTAATTTATCAATATATTTTACAATGATTTTATTTTATTCTTAATGTATACATATACAATAAATAATACTTACAAAATTATATAAAATTATGAAAATATAAAGAATAAAATGAATTTTTTATTCATGTATATTGTACAATAGGGGTAAAAAACCTAACTATTTCATCTTAACTCCGTATTAAGTGAAACTACATTTATGAAATAGCTAATTAAAAATTATATAGAATTAAAGGTGATTTTGATGCATTTTGAGTTGATTTGAAGGCGGTATGGCTCTAGGAAGTTTGGGTTTTAGCTTTTTATTTCAGTGTAGAATGAACACTGTATATTATTTTAGGTTAAAATCAATTTTGTATTTTCTTTGTATTTTTATCTATAACTTTGATATAAAAAGTTTATTGATTTGTTGTATAAAGAATAAAGAATAAAATAGCTACCAAAAGTGCATTATTGAAGAATAAATAAATAGGATTTTTTTGTGTTGTTGACCCGTATCTCCCCCTACTTCATTCCTTGTTAACCCAATCAACATGATGCCTAGGTCTCGGGATTTATGGTCATAAAGTACCTTTGTCATTTTATTTCTTTTTCTTCTCTCTATTTTATTCTTTTATTTCAGCTTTAGACAATATATTTTTTAAAATATTTATATAATAAATATTTAATGTTAATTTATGAAAATAATGATATTTACATGCATTTCGCTTGAGTTTAAAGGCCAAAATGAATAAATAAAGGTGATGAAATGGAGATTCATCATACATTATACTTGCCATTGCTAGTCCCAAGCAAGCACACATGCCTATAAATGTAGAAAATAAAAAATAAAGGAAAGAAAGAACTTGGATTGATTCTAACTTTCAAACTTGTCTTCATAAAATCAAGGTTTGGACCTCAATCAAACCCTTGGATTAGTAGTTTGGTCGTAACCTTATTGAGAACTAGACTTGAAACACAACAGCCTCTGAGAGTCACAAAACTCTTCCCAAATCTCCACAAAAGCAAGGTCAGAACACTTCGACGCCATACACAATCCCTTATGACTATGAGTCTATTTTGTATAGTGTAAGTGATATATAGTTCTCCTCCGTTGAATCAATAAATGCCACTTTTCTACAACATGGTGACCATAATTCCCCAATCCAATAACTCTTAACTCGAGAAGCAGGGTATTCCCTTCTAAGTTCAAGTACAATTTCCTCAATTACGAGGTGGAGAGAAGTATGGACGATAATCAATCTTGGATTCACATCCCTCTTATGTTGTAGATACTGGATAATAGAGTGGTTAGTATAAGTGGTGACTTTAGATCCAAGCAGATAGAATCTGAACTTCTCAAGGGATAAAACCACAACCAACAATTCTTTCTCTATAACAATGTAATTTCTCTGTGCTTTATCCAATGTCTTGTAGGCATAGTGAGTGGCACAAGGTACTTTATCTTTCTTCTATCCTAACACAGCTCCAATTACGACATCTGACACATCCATCATGATCTCAAAGAGTAGAGACCAATCTGGTGGTTGTAAGAATGGAGCTTGAGTGATTAGCTCCTTCAGTTGACTGAATGAAAGGAGAACTTGCTAATTAACATTGAATTCAGTCTCCTTGCACTGTAATTCAGTTATAGGTCGAGCGATGCGGCTGAAATCTTTGATGAATCGTTTGTAGAAACCCACATGCCTAGGAATGACCTCACATTTCTGACATTCTGAGGTGACTCAAGATTGGTGATAACATCCACCTTTGCTGGGTCGACTTCCATGCCACGCTTGGAAACAATGTTGCCCATCATAATCCCTTTAGTGACCATAAAGTGGATCTTTTCCCAAGATACTATGAGATTGACTTCTCAGCATTCCTGAAGCACTCTAATTAGGTGCTCAAGATAAGAATCGAAGTTGTCACCATAAACAAAGAAGTCATCCATGAACATCTGGAGAAACTACCAACCAGATCGGTGAAAACTACAAGCATGCACCTCTTGAATATGGTAGGTGTATTACACAAATCAAAGGTCATTCTCTTGAAAGCGTAGGTGTTGAATGAGAAAGTGAAGGTAGTCTTCTCTTGGTCTTCTTGGGTGATTGCCACTTGGTTGTACCCGTAATTCCCATCCAAAAAGCAGAAGAATTCCTTATCAGCCAATCTTTCCAAAACTTGATCATTTAATGACAAGGGAAAATGGTCCTTCTTTGTTGCATCATTGAGGGAACAATAATCAACACACACTTCAGAATGTCAATACCTGAGTGGAAATATCATCCTCTCCTCTTTCATTGGTAACCAGAATGAGCTCATATTTCTTTATAAGTATATGCATGGGGCTCACCCATTTTTAGTTAGAGATGGGATAAATGAAGCCTGCCTCACACCACTTCGTGATTTCCTTCATGAAGACATCCTGCAAGTTAGGTTTCAATCTTCTCTGAAATTCTCAGAACAACTTGGCATCTTATTCCAAATAAATGCGATGTGAGCACAGAGAAGGATTTATCCCGTGAAGGTCTGATATGTGCCAACAAAGTGCCTTGTGGTTTTTCTCTAGAAACTCAAGCAGTTGATATTCCTGATATGGGGTCAGCTTGCTAGTGATGATGACAAGATACATCTTCTCTGCCATTGCAAGGATCGCATACTTGAGACTTGTCGAAAGTTGCTTTAATTCTAGTTATAATCGAGCCTTCTCCTCAGTCACTTCAGAAACTGAACTGGTTGGTGGATGATCTACCATAATTTTGGAGGTGTTGCACACCTCAGTCACAAGTGGCTCTGTTGATAGTGTACCGAACAAATCATCAAAGAGTTTGTTATATTAGGACTAGCATGAATCATCTGCCTTAAAAAGGTCCATCATTAAGTAAGAATCTATCCCTCAATCGACATAGGGGCAAGTAAAGACTGTGCTTTCCAGGTCCTTCTCTAGAGAGAGGATGTCCTTAACCCATGTGTCATTCAAAAAGATCTTTGTATCTCTGATCTCTATGACAAAGTAACAGTTTACTTCATACAATTCTGCTTGACCTTTAGTAGACAAGAACTTTGGTTTGCTAACCATATCCATTGTTACTTTGTTGATTCTCAAAGAATGAGATCTTTCTAGACCCATAGTCAACCACAACCTCTATAGTTTGTAGAAAAGGCCAGCAAAGAATAATAAGGGTCTAGAGTAATGGTGCAGGAGATTCCATATCAAGGGCCACAAAATCAACAGGAAACTACATGTCTTTCACCATCACGACAAACATCTTTTAACAAACCTCAGAATCTCTTGATTGATCGATCAATAAATTGAAGGATCATTCATGTCAGCTTGAGCAATCCTAGCCTAAATTCTGTAAGTAATGAGGCAAAAAGGAGGTTTATTGAAGAGTTACTATCAAAAAGGGTTTGCTCGAAGAGCTGGTCAAAAATCTCACATCTGATCAAAGGTGCTCCTTTTTGGCTTCTTTTCCAGGAGATTGCTGATTGCTACAACTATAGCCATGGTGAGGACATGTTTCTCAATTAGATGGCATCTGTTATTGTGATTTGAACGTCACTTTCTCGTGTATGCTTCCTTCAAGTCCTTCTTTACAGTGAACATATATTCCATGGATTTCATCAAAGGCAATTCAACAGTCAAGTTCTTATGAATATCCAAAACACCTCGAACAAATAATGCATTATTTCATTTTGCAATTTTTCTGTATTTTTCAATTGCATTAGGAAAGGGAATATGTACAAAACTGAAATCAAAAGTAGTGTTCTTATTTATGTTGGAATTAATGTCCACAATATTTTGTACAACCGGACTGCAAAAATTGTACAAGCGGGATCTGGGAGTGGACACTACGGTCTCAGTTCTGTCGGCTAGTGCTGGACCGGCTATTGTAACTTGATCATCCATGGCTGAAGCGGTTTCACTTTCACTGTGATTATATTTCTGGTCTTTTTCATTTTTCTGATTTTTTGTGCTTTTTGCTGGGAATAGTGGTAGCTGGTAGTTGGCATGGATCCTCCTTCTTCCTCACCCGAACTTGTAGCAAGCATGGTTGATGTAGAAGACGACGATTACCATGTGAAGCCATATTCTTCCCACTAATAGAGGTAGGTGAAGGTAAGGTCCTACTGCCCCTTAGAATTAAAACATCCCACAAAACAAAATCACAATCATCCGACTCTACATGCACAATCGAGACAACACATTCTACCTTCTCTTTTCTCTTAAAATCATTAGGTTTTGCTTTGTCATGGGCTGGAGATAGAGTTTTGGTGGTGATGAATTTCTGATTGTCACTCTTTATTCTTGTATTTAAGCTATTTATCTTGGCAAAACATCATATAGATACTTGTAAATACAATAACCTAGCATTGAACATGCATTTGTTAATATTTCATAATTGACATATTTTTGTATAAAAATACAATAATAAAGGAAAAGAAAAAGGAAGGAGGTATTTATAATAAATGCAGAGTGATTCGAACCCCAAAGAAGGTCAAGCCTTGACCTGATCGAAGAATAAAATAAGTAGGGAGAGATAAGGTCTACTTTGTATTGTACATACTACATATATTTGTATATAATTTTTTAACAAAATAAGACTAAATTATTATTTTTATTCTAAAAATAAATATAAAAAAAATAAAAATCACTAAATAAAAATAAAAATTGAAAATAAAACCCTCCCTTTATTGTACAAAACACATGTATATATATTACATCCTCTATTTATTATATACGTGTAGTTAATTTATAAAAATAAATAAAAAATTATTATATGCTATTTAAAAATATGTTGAAAATAAATAAAATATAAAACTGGGGTATTTATAAAAAAATAACGAAATAAAAATACTTGTACATAATACATAGGTATATTAGACATGTATATAATACTATGTATTGTATATACACTATAAAAAATTACAGAAAAATACTTTGAAAAATAACAAACATGTTTCTATACACTTTTAAATTTTAATTCATTATTATTTTGGTTGACTTATCTTTATTTTTCTAATAATTTTTGTCCTGTAGCGGTTTTTGCCCACATCCTTGACCGGCTCTGATTGGGCTAGAGCGGATTCATTGACCTTAGTAATTGGTCCCTGCTATCCCTCTTTCTCTCGAGTCAGGTTTGGCCTGATTTTCTCCCATTTTAGCAACCTGATCGTGGCACCTTTTCATCCGATTCCAAGATTCGATTGCGAGGCGCGGATTCCTTATCCACGCCCGACACCTTCCTTCTCGATTCATGCCTCAGTTCGCGTGATACGCCCCAATCTTCTTAGACCTGCACATCTATATAGCTTGTGCCTTCCCCCCTTTTTCTCCACCTTTGGTTGCCCCACCGCTTTCATTGCACCTCCCTTTTCTTTTCCAGAGTGACAGCGCAAGAGGGAAAGGCTGAGGGTAACAGTTGGAGCGTGAGATCCCCCAGTTCCAACGAGGTTTCGTCAGCTCCGCTTTGAGGAGCATTGCCTCTGATTGCAACCACCATCGAGGCCATTACCCCCATGGGCCTTGTACAGTACTCACAGGCGACCACCATCAGCAGTAAGCACTTAATTTCCATTCATTTTCCATTTGATTCGATTGTTTCTCCGACGAACAGAGCATCTCCGATGACTATATACCATACCATGTTTCATTGTGTTTCGATCTTCATTCGCCTCAATTCGACATCCTTTCTCTTCTCCGTACGCCCCACAACCCCTCTATTGACTCCGATCACCGGATCGGAGTCAAGCTACAGGTCGATTCCTTCATCCTGTGTGAGACCTGACCCATTCACCCTCCACCCTTTGTTCTTGATACGAGTTGTGATCTAACCCTCATCAAAGCTACCTCTCCGAGCACTACCTCTTAACTGTCAGGTAGAAGCACGAGCAGGCCTCATCTGGAGGTCTCAGATACTTCCAGGAGGCTCTAGGACTGCCATGCCTCCCCAGGATCCTCTCTTTGTAACTGGGCCCTTATGAGCCACCCAGTAACTACGGACCACCATCAACGTCATGTCTCACATCCCAATAGCTCACGAAGATGCCGGACCATCGCATAATCACGGATCAAAACTCACCAGAGGCGAGTTCATACCTGTTCATCAAGGTGCCTTCTCCACCATTTTCATCCATCATCGGGAGGCCCGCGACCGTTAGATCCATCTAAGGATACATCATCCGTCGTCCATCGCTGAAGGGGTACCATTGCATCTCGACCATTCATCCATAAGTGGACCGCCTTCAACCGTTAGATCGCGCCTTAATAAAGGATAAACTTCACTTAGGCCCCTTTTTGTTTTGCTTTTATTATCTGGTTTTGTAAATACTTGTCGTAGTTTAAAATATTTTGTATATCTTGCATGTAGACCCTTGCTATTTCTAGTATTTGCATTTTAGTCTAGTCTTTGTGAACAGATATGCAGTCCCACGTGATTTTCTATGTTATGTGCATGCTATGTCCTGAGCATTTGAATGTTATGATTTGAATGGAAATTTTTTAGTATTTACATCCGTGTGCGTGGTTTATTGTGTATGTGCATTTATTCACTGGATATTTTACATCTTTGTCCCTAAGTTTTCCATCTACTTTATTATTTGGCCCCTGAAATTCATTATAATTACAAGTAGGTCCCTACAAACTGGTTATATCTAGTTAATTAAATAACTACCAAATTAACCCTAAAAAGTTTATAAAAATTACTGTAATCTTATGCTAACATTGAATATTTATAGTAATTTTTGTAGGTTAATTTAGTTGCGTTTAATATTTTCCAAAAATCGAAACCCGAAAAAAGTGTATTGTCTATTTTTAGTAAATACATAAAATTCAAAAAACAAGTTTAAAAAATCCAAAAAAATAGAAATGTGTGTTTGTATGCTTTATTTTCAGTAGCCATTTTGTCTCAGAAACCCTCCTAAAAACCATAAAAATGACAAAAGACCTAAAAACTTATAAAAATCATATAAAATTCAAAAAAAATAAAAAAACAATTTTTGTTCATATGTTTAGATCCTTTTATATACTTTCTTATAAAATTGCTCCCCAAGAATTCGGGCACTTTAAGTATTTTTAATTTGCAATTTTGTCCTGACTGTGCACTATTTACATTTTTAGCCCTTATTTGATTTTTATAAAATCACAAAACCATAAGAAAAATACCATAAAATTACCAAAAATACTTTAATCTTTGAAAATCTGAAAAATAGTTTTATTCCTAATATTTGAACATTTTTAGTTCTGAATAAAAATTGAAAAGGCTTGATTGTGTGCCTTGTTTCCTTAGTTGCTTATTTTTGTTCCTTAATTAAAAATCATAAAAACTACAAAACTAAACCAATAAAAGTATGATTTTTATTTTATGAACGTCTACTACTTCGTAGGATTTCTCGTGGTCCTTGTGTTCGACCCTGGTTGCTATACCATGTTAAAATAAATAGCAGAGACCGCTGGCATTTTTTGTGTGCTTGATCGATTTATCCTTTGATTGTATGGTTCTCTCTCTTTTTCTTGGTTGAGCTTGGCCTGCTAATTAGGCTGGCAATGACCCTTGATTATCTGATTTCCTAACCCTAGTTGGCGGGTCGCTCATCAGGTGGCCATCATGTCATCCAACTTCTGAGTCATCTCTATTATGCCCTTTATTAACCAAGCTATGAAATTGAGGCTTGGGCTCATCGGAACCGCTTTCGAAGGTACAACATACTGACCACATTGTGGATGATGATGTGGAGGATGAGTGGGGTGCTGCTAATATTGTCGATGAGGTGGAGGAAGCTAATACTAATGCTGGTAGTGAGGAGGAGGATACTGCTGGTGAGGTACAACAACATATGAATGATACAACTATTGCTATTGGTATTGTGACTATTGGTACTGCTTATTAGGTCTCTAATTGCTACGATATTGTGGAGATTGGTGGTAATGAGGCTAAGGCTAAGACTGGGTAAATCTCCCTTCTTAATATTGCAGGATTGGGCGAGAATTTACAGGCTGGTCTCGCTGAGGTCCGTCTAGATGGGACAATTGCGTGTCATTCGATCAAACTCCATTCATCTCGTGAATGAGAGGCGATGGACGAGAGAATGAAACATAAGGAGATTTTACTTCTGGTCATTAAACCACCAACTGCTGCTGCTATGGTGCATTGTCGAGAGTATGCTTGTAATACACGTGCTGGACTGCCGACTGTTGTGGACTAGGCTGAGGATGATGCTGCATGGGTTGCTTGTCTTTCTTCTCAGTGGGAGTCTCGGGCGGGGAAGTTGCCGACTGGCAGGCACTAATGGTACTTACCAGCAACTCTAGTTGCTTGGTGATATTATCTAATTTGTCCAGATTTTGGATCCTTTGTTCAATCACAACTAATTTCTTGAGATCTTGTGATCTCTTATCTATGATGTCAACCTTAGAGAGATGATCCTCAATGATGCTGAGGTTAGAGCTCTTATCTCTCTCTACATCATGCAAGGCTTCCATGTGGACTGGTTTGTGGAGGACCTGGGGATGCCATTGATAAGCGTGCGATGAAGAAAGGGTGACCTCTCCCTCATCCATTTCTTCAAAAATCAGGCAAACTACATCATCATCCTTATTGAAGTGGTATCCCCATAGGCATCATCAACTAATCTTTCACTTCCAACATCCAAGCCCCCAAAAGAAATGTTGACGAAGCTGGTCCTCAATATGTCCTGGTGGGGGCACTTCTCTTGTAGGTCTGTGAATCGTTACCATGCTTCAAGAATCGACTTGTAGGTAGCTTGGGAGAAGTTTTTAATCTGGGCTCGCATTTAGTTGAGCCAGCGAGAGGATAAAACTTGTGAAGGAACACATACTTGAGTTCCTCCCAGGTCAACACGACCTTCCCCAAATGGTTGACCCAATACAAGGCCTTGTCTTGGAGACTGAAGGGAAATGCAATCATCTTGACTATGCCTAACGAGATACTAGGGTAGTGTGTGGCTTTGTAGATGCGAGAGAACTGCTGCAAGTGAATGTACAATTCCTCATCAGTATTTCCGTGGAAAATAGGCATAAGAGTAACGAATTAATGCTTGAGCTCAAAGTGAGCATGCAACGAGGGGATGTGAATCCACTCGGTCATCTGGAAGTCTCCAAGATTATAAGTCTCTTTGAGATTAGGTTTAGGGTCTCAATTATTTTCTCTCTATATTCTGATCATCACAAGGTCTTTCATCGTCTCCTCCTCCTCTAAGTCTGTTCCTCATATCATTCAGCATGTCTTGGAATGTGGTCTGTAGTAGTGTCTTCTCAGTCAACTGCTTCTTGATGTATTGGATGGAAGCAAGCAACTAAGTGTTCACTTGATTTTGCTTGGGTGCTTGTACCTGCTTTGGCTGGTGAGGTTGTTGTCCTTTAACTATGCCTTGAGGATCCATATCTGGGTCTGAATATGATGAAATGAACTAAGGATTCAGATCCACAACTAACTTCTATCTCTAATGTAAGAGATACCCCAATCAGACCACTGTGGAATTGAATACCAACTGAAGTGATGAATATGAGATTAAGGTCAATATCAGACAATTGTGAATGGATTAAAGGATGTAGACTGAAATCGACCTCCATTCGCAATGAGCGAAATTGAGACAAAAGTGGTCCTAGTTTATTAAGAAAAAGAGAGTGGAAACAATACGATGAGTCTGGAGATCGGTTCCAAAGGTCCGAACCATGTTTTTGGGAATTGCCTCAAATTATTGATAATACTGAGGCCACAAAATCGATGTAGGTGTCAATGGAGTCCCAATAGGATCATTCATTGATTAACAACATGGAGGAAAAGAAGGATCGATGCACGTGGAAGGATACCGTGGTCAATGGGGAATAAAAAAGAACGTAAAACAATATAAAGGCTCGAAATGAGTAGGGGTCAATGAGGAAATATACACAACACAAAATTTTCTCAAGTGCACGGGACTTGATCTTTGAACCTTAATCTAGATCCATACAATACAAAATTGGGTTCACCAACTCTACAAATGTGAACCCATGAAGGATCGGGTATTTTTATCTTTTCAATTTTAGAGTTGTTATTTCAGTCATATCTTTTAACAAGCCCTTAGATGCTAACCCTATAGGAGCGAGAACACAACTTGAAAGTATCCCGCACTTGTCCTACTCCTTTGTAACATGTAGTTTGTACTTTTTGAGGTCCTTATAACCCTTCATGGATCCCTAGTCAGCCAAAGAATGAGAGAGAGAGGAAGCCGATATGCAAAACTGCTACTTCGGACCCCGCTCTCAACGGAGTTACTCGTGAACGTGAAAGGCCCTACTTGAATGTGAGATAATGAGACAGACACCCTCACGAGGGCGTGTCCTAAGCTCAGTACTTCATACAAGTTCAATGTTCCACACTAGTCAAGAATACCATTGTTGACCAAGTCTTACCTGTTCACGTATGATAGAAGCACCAATACTTTGGAAATCTCGACGATACACAAGGCAATTACAGACCGAGTTTTGGGCTCTAATCCTTAGCAAGTCACACCTCACTCATGGGTGAGGTTCTGGTCCCCTCGTAAGGTAGCTGAAAACAATGAGGGATTTATGAATCCAAAGCAATGAAGTCCATTACATATTTTAATTAAGGTGAAAGTTTATTAATAGTCCCCTGGTTTTAGAATTTTGGATTTTCACTTTTTTTGGATATTTTGCATACAAGTGCCTAATGATTTTCTGAATTCTCATTTAAGTCCTAAGTGCTCAAAAAATAAGAGGGAGATAGCAAAAAAGCCATGCAAGCCGATTCAATGATGGAAATATCACCATAGAATCTAATGATCCATGCAGAGTTAAAGGACATAAAGTGCTTCCTAACTCTCTCCACGTTGCAAAATCGAATTTTTAAACCTATCTACATGGTAGTGTGCAATCGACAAAATCACCCTAGGCTTAAACTACTATTAATCATGAAGAGCCAAATGTCAATTATTTAAAAATGAACCTGAGAGTCCAGTCTTGGAGACATCTCAGTGCCCCCCACAATGGGCCCTTTCCGTGATATATGGTGCCTTTCTCTGTGCGTGTGTTCAAGTCCAAATAAGTGATAATTATTAATTTGAGTAGATCCAAACGTAAAAGACTATATGAACATAATTCTTATTAGAGTTTGGACCTAATTACCGAGACAAATAGTCCAAAAGTTTGGGGCTTTATGCACCCAAAACAAATAGAAACAAAGACAGAAAACTGAAAATATTGGAAAAAAATGAAAATAAAGGCGACAAAAGCTCAAAAAACTATGACGAGGCCCCTAGGTGAATAGATACCCGGGCAATGGACCTCGTTAGTGAGGGTCCAAGTCCATTAATTATTACAATTAATGAATAATAAATAATAAATTACTCTCTTACCAAAAATAAAATAAAATCCTAAGATAAAATCTATGCTAAGTAGTCTCCTTGCTAAGCTTGTTGTTTCTCCTATTGGCCAGGGAAAGAAGTCCAGTCTCCACTAAGATTGGCTGCATCGACTAGGAAGTTGTCCTCACATAGCGGGCCCTCAAATCGGAGACAACAAAGAGAGGTATTAGCATAGATAATCAAATAATATGTTTAAAGAAATGAGAACTAAAATATGAACAAGTCAGAAGAAGATAGAAATATGTATAAACAAATAAAAGAAAAGGCAATTATGCATAAAATTAGTCTACAACACATTGCTCCATGGCAACGACGCCATTTGATGTTGCGTCCTAATCAGGTGAGGAAGGTCTTACACTCCACACAAGGCGTGAGCACAGTCGATGTGGCGACCGCTTATAGAGACCAAGCAACAAATCAACAAGTACTCACAATATATAAATAATCAAAGAATGAAAAAATGTGAAGTGCAATTTATTATACTCTACAAATAAAGGTGTACAATGTAAGCATGTAGAGGTCGAACTACTGAGAGAAACAAAGTAGCGTAAATTATTATTTATACATAAATACTGAAAAAATAATAATGTTTATTTTGTACAATCAACTAATAACGGAATTAATGCGTGGGTTTTATATTAAATAAAGTAATTCTTTTTTATATTTATATATATTTTTAATTTTTAAAATCTTCTTTTCTTCTTTTTAAATAATAAAGGTATACAAAAACTATACATAAGTAGCAATTATAATTTAAGTATTAAATATATCTATAATAAATGTAGAAAGTCAGAAATACTATTCCATACAATCCTTTTTATTTTTTTTATTTTACATTTTTAAAAATATTTATAAGGTATTTGTAATAAATATAGACTATATATAAGCATATATAGGTATATAATACAATATGATGTATTACAATTATAACTATAGCTAAAAATAATAGAAATTTATAAAATAAAATGTTTTTGTATTTTTCATATTTTTCGACTATTTCTGTGATTTTCAAGTATTTTCTGCTAAAGTTATTTATTTTTAAAGTAAAAATATCTCAAAACAAGGATTAATTAAATAGGCCAATTGTCTTAAAGTTTAAAAGAACTAATAAGTCCAAAATTCCATAAAACTGTTTTAGTAGATAATATAAAGTATAAAAAAAATTTAGAGGTGGAAATAACTATTTTTGGATTTTTTTGAAGAATTTTTATCTTTTTTATAAGATTTTAGGGATTTTTAAATTTTTTTCATTTTCTTTTTCTATTTTTAACAATTTTGATATGAAGTTATACTATACTAAAATGGAAAAATAAATATTTTTGGAAATTTTCAAGTAGGTTTTATAATTTTTAGGTGTTTTCCAAGTCAAACAAGGGCAAAATGTGCTCTCTTTTATTTTTAATAAATAGCAAATATGCATAAAATGCAAATTAAAATATATAGCACGAAAAATAATGCATCCAGGTACATTGTCATATTTTTGCATAGTTCTTGGAGCACGGATGACATTTACAAAAAATTAAAAAATATACAAAAATAAATACTGCCAGTACTTTTTTACAATTATCAATATGTTTACATGCATTCTAGAACCCTAAAACAAAATCTAGGTAAAACTATGCAATTTATCCATGGAGATTTAAATCAAAAGTGCATGGTAGAGCATATTTGTGATATATAGAAAGTTATGGTCCTCTTTACAAATTATCCACAAAAGTTAACACTGAATATACAATTTTTTGGACTAATTAAAAATATAAAATATTGTAGGGGTATGGTTGTAAAATACATGTGGGGGCATGTGAGGTGAGTTGGCATGGACACCAATGTAAATATATAAAAGGACAAGGGGTTCTATGAAAACTACTAAAGTTATTTACATTTCAGACCAAAGTTTTAATATTAAATAAAAAAAAAACTATGAGGGGAATATATGATATTTTCCCATTATTTGTGCGCCAAAGGACGACTAGGATCTTCTTAATTGACACACGTTGGCTTCTCATCTCACAATGATGCTTCGGCCGCAGACGATTGAGGTTAGATCCCTGGATGGGATCAGATGATCATGACTTTACAAATGTAATGGCTACTGCTCACATGGGCTTTTGGCTCTGACCGGACAGCTAAGAGAGAGCTTGTAAGAACACCCCATTCCTCCCAAGCTTGGGTCGATGCAGCTCGCGCCTGTGATCTTCGTTCTTGCTGAGAAGGTGCTCTTATGGATCCTAGGGTGGTCTACACTGAATGGTGGTCCTAGAGTTGTCCAAAACCCATCGATGGGGCTCTGGCATGGCTGGGATCATAGGGATCTTTTTTATCTTCAAATGGGGTTCAAATTCCCCCTTCCAGATCTGCAAGTAAGATGGGGAACTTCGTAAGGAACATGTGATCACGCTTGAGCCTTTATTGCTGGGTTTCGAAATGAGATAAGGGAAGGAGGAGGTGCTCCGACAAAGGTAATGGAGGGAGCACCAATGGACTGAATCTGGTGCGATTCAGGTAGTGTGATGGGTCGAAGAAGTGAACACATCAAGGAACAATGTGGGGGTGTTGAGGGAGTCTGATACAATCGGAAACCCAATGGAACAGAGCCGAAGCTGGGAGCTCCAATGATTGATTCAAGTGGATTTTACGCTGACTACATATCTAATGCCTAAATAAAGTACAAAACAAGAAAGCTAAGACTAAGTCAATCTAGAAATGGAAAAAAATGCGAAACCTATACTAGGGAACTAGGGAGTAGAGACCTCGCTAGAGTGACGCATTAGACTGCCTCCTTTCCTCCTTGCTCTACTCCAGCACCTCAGCAGTATTCTCTTTATCACTGAGAACACACTCGAGCACAAGGAAAGGGGAATCAAGACTCGAAGTGGGATCAAATTGATTTTGGAGGAAGAAGATATTATTTATAGACAATAGTCCATGCCAACTGTCAGATCGAATGGAGGCTGACTCGAAGGAGATTGATGAAATCTAAGGATCATGTGTGAATTGCGGAGATCCCTTCTACAATTCTTGTCCAAGTCTCAAGGTGATTCAATCATTAGACCGCAAGGCGAAATGGAGAGATGTGGGTGGCTCAAGGTCCTGACAAAGGTCGGAGGCATCAAAGGAATGGTCGACTTGGGTCAACAAAAGAATGGATCTGGTTGGTCCATGTGGACCAACAAGAAAATGCAAGTCAAAAATTCCTTGTAATAATAATTCGTAAATGGATTTATTAATTTTAAGTTATACAAATAAAAGTTTGTTATTTTTTGTAGTATTTTATTCCTATTTTTATTTATTTTTATGAGGTTATTTATTACAAGCCATTATTTACTTGTATAGCTATAAGTATATTTACCTATATATTTGTATTTTATTTGTATTTGTGATTTATATTGTAATATTTTATAAACTTAATTTATATATTTATAACTTGTTTATATGTACATATTTTTATTGTACTTTTTTGAGTTTATTTGTATACTTAAATAAATAGTTATATTTATTATATAGGTATATGTATCTCAGTTATATATTTTACACACTTATTTATTTTAATTAATTTCTAATGGTTTTAGTATTATAAATGTATACATATAATATAAAAAATATTTACAAAATTAATAAATTATAAAATATGAAAAATATAAAGAATAAATAAAATGAATATTTTATTTAGGTATATTGTACAATAGGGGTACAAAACCTAACTTTTTCATCGTAACTCCAAATTAAGTGAAACTACTTCATTAAATATCTAATGAAAAGTTATATAAATTAAAGGTGATTTTGATACATTTTGAATCGACGTGAAGGATATATGGGTCCGAGAAGCTTGGGTTTTGCCTTTTTGTTTTGATTGTAAAATGAACAATGTATATTATTTTAGGTTGAAATCAATTTTGTATTCTTCTTGTAAACTTTCATATACAAAGATTATCGATTTGATGTTTAAATAATAAAGAATTAAAAAGGTCCCAAAAGTGCATAATTCAAGAATAAATAAAAATAGTTTTTGTTGTCTTGTTGGTCCTTATCTCCCCCTACTTTATTCCTTATCGACCCAATCATCATGATACCTAGGTCTCATGTTTTATGGTCATAAAATACTTTTGAATTTTATTTATTTTTCTTTTCTCTTATTTATTCATTTATTTAGGCTTTAAACAATGTATTTTCTACAATATTTATACAATAAATAATGAATGTAATTTATACAAAATAATGATATTTACATGCATTTTCCTAGGATTTAAAGGTGATGAAATGGATATTTATCATCATCCTATTGGGTATGTGATCCTGTCTTTTTCCTTTAGGAGCCATTTCTGTTTTTACCTGTAGTTTGGGATCTTGATTAGTCTCTTGATCTGTATAATTGAATAAACCTTGATCAGTTTCTTACTAATCACCAAGCACTAAGATAAGCTTGGGATGAAGGACAATATCAGATGATTGTCGATGGAGCATATGATATAGACTAAAATTGATCTCTATTCAGAAGGGGTTGGTTCTTTGACAAGAGTAATCTCGATTTATTTGGAGAGGAAGATCTGACTCAGGCCGCGAGTCCATTTTGAAAAGTGAATTTATTGGAGAAATGCAAGTGCTAAAAGAAGATAGGATAACAAAGCCCAAAGATAAGTTCGCAAGATCTGAACCAGTTTCCTGGAGATTGCCCCGAATTATTGGAGATGTCGGTGACACGGAATCGATGGGTGTTGGCGAAGTCCCCACTAAACCATCCATGAGACAACAATTGAGAGGGTTAATAGGAGATATACAATGGATGAAAGATGCGACGGTGAACATGAAATAAATTGAATGTAAAACAGTAGACAGCTCAAAGTAAGCGGGGGACGAAGAGGAGAAGAAAACAAATGAAGTGAAAAATGGTGCAAAGGCGTGATATTTTATCTTGACCATAACAAAACTAATCAATAAAACAACAATACAATAGATTCACCAACTCGACCCATGAAGCCATGAAGGTTCAATAATTATCTTTGTAAGTTTTAGATTGATTTTCAGGTAATTATCTTTGAATAAGTCCTTAAGCACTAATCTTATACGAGCGAGAGTATTGCCTGAAAAGTATCTCGTACTTATCCTACTACTTTGTAGTATGTATCCTACACTTTTTGAGGTCCTTATATCTGGATCTAGATTCCTACTAAGCTAAAAATAAGAGTGAGTATGACAATAGTGGTGAAGCAAATACTTTGGGTCAAGACCACAATGGAATCACCTGTGAGAGGTCAAAAGACTACTCGGACATGGGATGATGAGACAGACACCCTCGTGAAAGCATGGATAAAGCTCAAATACTTCAGAAATGATTGGTGTTCTACGTAAGGAGAGAACACCATCATTGACAAAGTCCTACTCGCCCACGTATAATAGCAACACCGATACTTCAGAAATCTAGGCGTACGACGTGATAGTATCCAGGATGGTTTTTAGCACTAGTCCTTACGATTAAGCCCTCTCACTTGGGAAGGAAACCATCCTCAATGGTACTTGAAAACAATGAGGGCTTTTCTCACCCAATGTAATGAATCCAATTAATCAATTTTATTTAGGTCAAGTATTTTTAGCAATCCAATTTTTAATTTTTTTGTGGTCACTTTCTTTGAGTAGATTCAATACAAACGCCTAATGTTTTTGTTGGTTTTCCTTTAATTCCTATGTGATCCAAAAACAGAGGGGAGATAGCGGAAATGCAATGCAAGTGGATATGAGGATGGGAATCTACCCTCTTATCAATGATAAATGCACTGTTAGGAGAATTACAACGCTTCTCAGCTCTCTTAATTTGAGATGCAAAACATGAATTTTCAAACCTAATCTATATGCGAATGCAAAATCACCCTAAGAACATGAAGTGCTATTAGAGTGATGAGTTGAATGTCAGACTCCAGAATAAGCACCCAAAGGTCCGATCTCGGAGACTGCCTCGGTGCCTGCCATGACGGGTCCTGCCAGTGATGTATGGTTACCTCTCTCAGTGCTCAATGATTACTCTGAGTTTTAACAATTAATTTTTAGCTAAATCCAATCGAAATGTAATATATAAGAACATGAATTGCCTTAGGGATGTGGACCTAGCTACCGATCAAGCACACCTAGATCTAAGGGCTCAATCACTGAAAATAAATAAAATAAAGGTCGAAAATCAAAACATAGGAAACAAAGAAAATAAAGGCGATAACAATCACAAAAATCTGGTGAGCCCCCAAGTAAACAAACACTTGGAAATTTGGCTTGAATGTTCAGGTGTCCAAGTTCATGTATTATTACAAATTTAATGAAGCAAAAATAAATGGCTCTCTCCTACAAAAAAATAAAATTCTATGCTAAATTCTTCTCGTTGTTTCTCTTGCTCTCTTCGCTTAGTCCACCAACGAAAGGACCAAGTCTCCTTGACTAGGATGCCTCAACTACCTAGGCGGTCGTCGTCTCGAAATCCCTCACAAGAAAAAAAGAATAGACAAATATTAGCACAATACACAAGTAGATCAAATAAAAGAGAAAATAAGTGAATAAAAATATTGAAATGAAAATGACCCAAAATTCTATCATATGTGTTGCTCCCAGCAACAACGCCATTTGATGACACAGATTCGACGAGGGTCTAAAAATTATCCTCACAGAAAAAACGAAGATAAGATGTCGCTGAGGTGACTGCTCGCAAGATCACGTGGCCGATCAACAATTTACCCACATAATGTATAAAGAAATCAATGCAAGCAAACATGAATCAAAATTAATTATATCCAAAAATAAAATGTATAGTGGACTAGTACATAGTCGAACACATATAGAACGAGGGATATACAAAAAAATTGGCTCAAATAGATAATAATGTTTTTGGGTTTTTAGGGTATTTTTGAATTTTGTGGGGTTTTAATTATTTAATTTTTAGAACTTTTGTTTTATATTTTTTTAGATTTTTATTTTATTTTATTTTTCATTTTTTATATTTTTATTTTTTTATAATAATTATTAATAATAATATAAGCATATATATTATATATATTTATAAATATAGCTATATGTAATCAAAAACCACAAAGTAAAATATTTTTACTTTTTTATAATTTTATTTGTTTTTGATAATTTTCTTATAATTTGAACTGTTTTTGTATTTTTAACTAGGTTAATAAGACAAAACAATATCAATGATAAATAGATTGAATTTTTTTGAAGTTTAAAAACAGTAAAATAGATCAAAATTTTCAAAAGGAATTTTTAAAATATAATAAATATAATAGAGAAAATTCATAAGCATAAATTAATATTTCTAGATTTTAAAAGTTTTTTATATAATATATCTGAATTTTGGAGCTTTTTATTTTTTAGTTTTTTTTATTTTTAGGGATTTTTGGTATGTAGTTGCAAAATACAATAATAAATAAAATTTATTTTATATTTTTTTCAAAATTTTTTATAATTTTTATGTGTTTTTTAATGCAAATAGGGGCAAATAACATACTTTTTATTTTTAATAACTAGAAAATACACCTTAAATACTTAAATAAAAATATGTGTGATAGATTTAGATATGAGTTATTGATATGAAGTTTCTATGAATTTTTAGAGACAACGAGATATTTTTAACAAATTAAAATATAATAAAAAAATATATTCGACAAGAGCATTATGATAATATTTTACATTTCAGTACAAAATCTGAACCTCATAGAAATATACGACCAAAAATGCATTTATCTGAAATATTTCCAATAAACAATACCTAGAGGAGTATTTCTACAATTACTATACAGTTTGTGGGACCAAATGAAATTTTGCTAGAAAATATTACTCTATAATTCAAAAATAAGGATTAAAATGAAATTAAAAAACCATGGGCTTACGTGCAAAATATCCAATCCACACATATGCACTGACACGTGAGGTGACGTAGATTAGACCTTGATGTAAATATGGGGAGTATAGGGGCTAAAAATCAAAGTAACCAAAATAATTTACACTACAATTAACAGTTTATGGACTAAACAAAAAATGCAAAATGCAGGGGTGAAGTGTGCAAAATATTCTCGCATACGATGGTCGACGACCGAACGGACTTCACTTATCCATGTGTCATCCTCGCAAAGGCAGATGACATTTCTCTACTAGACGACAAAGATTAGATCTTGGAAGAGGATCAATGGTCAAGGTTTTGGCACATCCATTGATTGATGTTCAAACTGGATCCCGAGGATGATCGGACGGATGCTACTGCTCACGAAGAACAACATTCCTTGGGTGCTTCGATGAAATTTATTGCTCGCTTTCGACCATCTGAGAGATTACAATTGGTGCAAAATGGAGATGATGCTCCTCGTAGTTTTTAGAGGTCTCGAAAGGGTCCATGGCCAGCCAAGGAAGAATTGGAGGCTCGAGGTGTTTGGGAGCACTTCCTGGGTTCAACACACCAACAAATGGTTCCTTTCTTGTTGTTTCTTGTAGGGTTATAAAAGGGGCAAAAAAAATCCTCTTGACGCTTTGAGTGTTGGAAATGAAGCGAAAATGGATTGGGTGGAGGTGTTCTGGTGTACGCAGAGGAGGAGCAATGAAACCCATATCCAAAGAGGATATGGTTGATTAGATATGCGAGGGATGAAAGGAATACATTGATGATCAAAATGGTTGTGAAAGATCGGGAAGAGCATAGTCGAAATGCAACAAGGACGTTCGTCGGAGTTCAGCACCGACGAACTTCAAATTTTTTTTGAATAAAAACCAAAACCAAATTAAACGAACACCTAACTTATACTACTTCTAATCTAAGGAATAAAAAAGACTAAGAAAGAAGAAGCTTTACCTGACCTATACCAGAACAGAGCAAGCTCGCGTCGGAGCAGGTGGTGGAGCTCAGATCGCTTCGTTTCGACGCCTACACGATTTGATGAACACTCCTAGGGCTTCCTACGCTCACTGAGATTTGACTAGGTTCAAGAGGGTGAGGACTTGGTAGTATTCAACAACAACAACAACAACAAAGCCTTTTCCCACAATTAAGTAGGGTCGGCTACATGGATTCTTCGCCTCCATTCAGATCTATCTTAGGTCAATCTCGGACTTATATCCAAAAAACTAAGATCCCTTCGTATAGTCTCTTTCCAACACTTCTTGGGCCGTCCTCGCCCTCTCTTAGCCGGCTCAACATCCCACCACTCGCATCTCCTAATCGGTGCATCAGTTGACCTCAGATCCAAAATGAGGACTTGGTAGTATCAGAGGGTGAGGACTTGGTAGTATTAGAAGGATAAAATCCAAAATGAGGTCGATGAGGTGGTTTTGTACGGGAAAGAGTTGGATTGGAAGATGCACATGATTCATGTGCCCTCAGATCAAGAAATCAATGGCTTGTGAAAGTTCGTTGCTCAAGGTGCAAAAGTCAAGAAGTAATCTATACAAAAATGCAAGGATTGACCAGAAGAAATTGAGGAAAATTGATGAATAGTGTTCTAAGGACGTGGGTTTAGGGAGGCAGGAGAGTTGACCTGACCAGTCTCCCATTGGGCCACGTGGCCAGAAAAAGGACAAAATTGAAAATAAATACCATATCAATTGATTTAAAAGTAATAAATGATTTTATTAATTTCTGGTTAAAACACGAGAAATATTTATTATTTTATGTAGTATTTTAATCGATTCTTTATTTTTTAAACTTAATTTATTATAGGTTACTTTTTAGGTGGCATTTATAGGTATATTTATCTATTTTATGTATATTTTATTTTTATTTTTTATTTTCTATTTTATACGGTATATTTATTGCTTATTTAAGTACACAAATATATTTTTATAGTATTTTTCTTAGTTTGTTTGTACACTTAATTAAATATAGGTATAAATTATATATGTGTATATATAGTATATTCATCTATGTATAGATATAGGATCATTTATTTTAGTGTATTTTTGATGATTTTATTTCACTTTAATATGTATATATACTTGAATAATATTTGCAAATCTATAAAAATATAAAATTATTAAAAATATAAAGTATAAATAAAATGAATATTTCATTTAGGTATAATGTACAATAAGGGTCCAAAACCCATTGCATCTTAATTCCAAATTAAATGAAACCACCTTTATTGAATAGCTTATTATAGGTATATACAAATAAAGTGATTTTGATGAATTTTGAGTTCATATGGAGAAGATATGGGTCTGTGAAGTTTGGATTTTGGATTCTTATTATGAGTGTAGAAGGTACAATATGCATTATTTTTAAATGAAAAAATTGTATTCTTCTATGTATTTTTATCTACAACTTTCATGTGCAAAGTTTATTTATTTGAGGTATAAATAATAAAGCATAGAATAGGTCCAAAAGTGAATTATTGAAGAATAAATGAGTGACATTTTATTGTTTTTTGGCCCTTATCTCCCCCTACTTTATTCCTTGTCGACCCAGTCCTCATGATTCCTAGGTCTCGGGGTTTAGGGTCATAAAATACATGTCGCATTCTATTTCTTTCTCTTTCTCTTATTTTAGCATTAATTAAATTATTTTATACAGTATTTATAAAATAAATAATAGATGTTAATTTAAGCAAAATAATGATATGTACATGCATTTAGCTAGGGTTTAAAGGCTGAAATGAAAGAACTAAGGTGATGAAATGAAGATTCATCACTCACATTGAGCCATATATTATTTTACAGTCCTTTTATTCCTTATTCATCATCGTATCGTTCACTCTTCCTCGATCTTCCTTTTGACTTTCAAGATGTCGACTCATGGATAGCTTGGTCAGGACCCTGCCGACATCCACATAGATTCCATGCTACCAACATCTCTAACGGGGTGATTCTCGAGAACCATTTTCGAACTTTATGAACTGCTCTACAGACTCCCTGCCTTCTTCTTATTCTTCAATAATCCGGGACTAATCTTGTCCCAAGCTTTGTCCCTTTTGGATGGAGATATACTTTACTCATTATACTTCTTTGTCCTTAATAAATTTATGTGTTGAACTTAACAACAAACACTTCTATACATCTGGTACCTCTATACAGACCGATCAGGGCAATATTCCCTTTACAAACAAAGAACCTGATCTGGAATATGAACTATTATCGGATTCTGAATAGGAGATGGCTCCTACAGGATGAAGGAAAGGACCTCAATAACCACCAAAACTTGATATAGTCCAACATCTATACCAAAATGCCATAAACTCCTAGCTGCTTGTATCAATTCAAGCCATCCGATAACAACTGACAGACCAAGCCTTGGCTCAGGTAGCCTTCCAACGAATGCTTAATGATCCGAGGAGAAGAAGAAATAACCAAGGAGGAGGAGACGATGAAACACCAATAGATGGACCCCCCGACGAGGAAAGCATAGAGGCTCCTAAGCCTACTCTTAAGGAGACATATAACCCTGGTGCATGACAAATGATGGAGTGGATTCAGATTCCACCGGTCCATGCCCATTTTGTGCTTAAGCCTCAACTCTTAAATGTTCTTCCTATGTTCTATGGGAACCCTAAAAAGGAACCATACATCCATCTATAGCAATTTGATCGCATCTGTGGTACCAAACACTACCCTGGCATCCCGTTATGTGTAGTCAAGCTGATGGTATTTCTCTTCAACCTTCAGGATAAGGTGCTTTACTGGATCAATCACTTGGGGAAGATTGTAATGACTTGGGAAGAGTTCAAGTTTTATTCCTCAACAAATTCTACCCTATTGGGCAGTTCAATCAGATGCAAGCCCGGATCATCAATTTCTTCCAAGCCATATACGAGTCTATACATGAAGCTTGGGAGCATTTCAAAGATCTTCAAGAGATGTGTCCCCACCATGATATTTCTTGGACTATCCTGGTCTAACATTTCTTCAGGGAACTCACATTAGAGAGCCATAGGCTCGTTGATGCTTCTTATGACAGATTGCATTTTAACAAGGATGGAGAAGTTGTCTGCCAGATATTTGAGGAAATGGTCAGAGGAGAGGCTACCTTATCATCGTTATCAGCATCAGCCACAGATCCTCTAAAAGCCCATTCATATGGTGACAACTCATGAACTAGATAGGGACAAGAGCTCCAACCTTAGCATCATTGGGAGATGCCTGTTCGAAGTGGACATCATAGAAAAGCGATCGCATGACCTGGAGAAATTATCTTTGATCGAATAGAGGATACAAAACCCAAATAAATTGGATCAAATCACCAAGAAGTTGGAGAATTTGGTTAGCACAACTAATTCCTGCCAGTCGGTGATACCATCGGTCGTGACTTCTACCGAGATGAAGGATCCATCATTGCATCAATCTCCTCATCAAAGTCTAGGGTAGACAAAGGTCCAACACACGTACTATATGCAAGCCCCAGAGCAGACAATGCCCAACAATCACAACAACAGTTAGTCATTTACCAGCCCAAGGCTCATCTTATTATTGATCAGTGTTTCCCACCTTCGCCCCTCATTCAGTAGGTGAACGATGTATGGACCAATGATGTATAACTAGCCCGTTCAGGAGAACATCAACTGTATTGGTTTTCAGCTACTCGACCATTCCCTCAAAATCAAGGTGGGAAATTTTCCAAGAACACTCAACCTCAGCATCTTCCGTTGCCATCACCAAAACAACTAGAGACAGAGTTCTTACTAGCAACCGACGTACAATAAATGCCGATAATATCAATATTACACGACTGCTTCATATTAGTAGTAACCTCCTCCTCACCACTATCAACATATGCCTTCTACCCAATATAACTCTCAATATTCCTACTAGTAGCCTCCACACTATTCCTAGTCTTAGCCTGGCCAGCATGTTGAACCATCCATGGTTGTCCTTGTAAACCCGTCCCTTGACTGCTTGGCTCAATTAGTGAAGAGCTAAGAAGAAATGAGTCAGAATCTTGATGAACTCACTACTGCCAAAACACCTATACAAGCAAAGGTTAAGGCAAACTCCAATAATTTCTGAAAGAGAGAGCAAGTAGTTTGTGATGTCCCGTACGATCTCACAAAGTCATACATTCTTGATATTTTCTTATCCAATGTCATCACTCTCTAAAGTTGTAGAACTTTGCAGCCTTCTACCACAACAAAGAGGAAGAATAAAGCATCTTCTTGAAAAGCATCATCTTCTACATCATCCAATTCAATAGTTGAGTTGGGTAAGGAAAAGAAGATGGAGGAGCAGCACCAGACCCATAAATCCAATAAATAAATAAAATAAAAAATACTAAAAAGTGAGCAGTCGCTGAAGCGACACCATGCCAACAATGGAGAAGACTGTACCCGCAACCCATCCAGTGCCTGTCGACGGAGCTGAACACCAGTTTTTTGACGCCTCTTATGGATGATTGCACTCCTTTATATCTTCCATCTATACTACTGTGTACGTTTATTCAGATGTAATTAAGAACAATGCTTTTTATTTTGAGTCTGTATGTATTCCATTTCATGATGCATTGTAAAAAGCCAAAAAAAATCGAAAATTGAAAACAAAATTGTTTGATGCTGATGATGTAGAAATCATTAAAAATCATGTGCTTGAAATGCCTTTGCTTAAGACCATTAAGTACATGCCCTAAATTACGAAATGCTTAAAGGAGGCATGTACTTCAAAGTGGCAACTACATCGAATCCGTGAAAAAATGTGAAGCACATCCTGACTGTAGCTATGGTCAATGCAATCAACAATCTCCCTAGCAAAAAGAAAAACATGGGAGCTCCTCTTAACTTATGGTTAGATGTTCTAAGAGTTCGATAGAATATTTCTTGATATCAGATCATCCATTAATTTGATGCCTACTTCACTGCTCAAAGAATTTGGGTTAGGACCACTCTAGTCTACTAGAATGATCCTACAATTCGCAAATACATCAATCAAGCCAATGGGCATTTTGAAGGATGTCATCATCACTATTCAAGGTATGCTATTCCCTTTATACTTCGTTGTGCTAGACATGGACAACTCGGCTCCTTTACCTCACACTTTGATCATACTCGGACGGTCGTTCCTCCGATTGGCCGAAGTAGTGATGGACTACAACACCAGACATATCACCTTTCATTCTAGCAGCAACAAGGTACCCATCAAGACGATCCAAGTAACAAAGCCGACAGATTCTGCATCAAATGAGATTGAGACTAAACAATAAATAAAAGAGGAATGTGGATTTCTAGCTGAAATCAGAGACAAAATTATTCATGGATAAAATTAAGACCCACGAATTCCTCTTTATTAATGAAGGAGTGGATAGTACAGTCGAGTTCCTCGTTGTCTTTGAAGATGAGATTTTTGTTTATTTGACAAAGAATTTAATTATTGTTCCTTGTCGTCATATGAACAAGAAGAAATTATTGACAAATTTTGAATAAGAGGAAAATTTTGAAAACCTTAGCGAAGTATTAATTTCAAAGCTTGAATTGTCTATGATGGACAATTTTTAGTTGATGGATCCAACACCACCACCCTACACAATTGTTGGAGTTGCTACTGAACTGAATCTGACCCCACCTGAGCTCAAGCCATTATCAACAAAAGTGAAGTATACCTTCCTTGCGGGTGAACAGAGCATGTTCCCAGTCATCAGAAATTCACAACTGACCAAGGACCAAGAATCTCATCTACTCGAGGTTCTAGGAATAAATTGTAAGGTAATAGGCTGGAAAATTTCAGATCTCCATGGGATCAACTCTTCACTATGTTCCCATTACATCTACCTTGAAGAAGATAGCAAACCCTCTCGAGAATTTTAGCACAGATTGAACCCTAACCTTTGAGAGGTTGTTATGAATGTGTAATTTTGAATTCATATATCCTATATCAGATTCAAAACAGGTGAGTCTCCTACATGTAGTGCCAAAGAAATCTGGGATCACCATTGTGAAGAATGAAAAAAGAGAGGAGATCCCAAATAGGGTACCAACTTCTTGGCCCGTCTGTGTGGATTTCATGCACTTGAATATAGTGACCATGAAAGATCATTTCTAGCTTCCCTTCATCGATCGGATAGTCAAAAGACTAGTCATGAAGGAGTATTTATGTTTCTTGGATGATTACTCTGGATACAAATAGGTTGCCATTGCCCCTGAAGATCAAGATAAGACCACCTTCACATGTTTGTTCAGGATATATGCCTTTTATAGAATGTTTTTTGGATTATGTAACGCTCCTACGACATTCCATAGGTGCATGTTGGATTTGTAGATATGGTTGGTAGTTTTCTCAAGGGTTTCATGGATAACTTCTAGGTCTACAAAGATAGTTTCGGTCAATGCCTTACATATGTTGATCGAGCATCGAAGAGATTCTGCGAAGTTAATCTTGTGCTCTCGTGGGAGAAGAGTCACTTCAGGGTGACTGAAGAAATTATGTTAGGGTATTTCGTATCAAAGCATGGCACGGAGTTTGACCCTACGAAGGTGGATGTGATTTACAAGCTCGAACCTCCTATAAATTTGAAGCAAGTCCAGTCGTTCTTGGGTACGTAGGATTTTATAGAAGATTAATAGAAGACTTCAGTAAAATTACAGGACCGCTGACTAAGCTTCTAGGCAATGAGACGTATTTTAATGTAGATGCTAGATTTCTCCAAGACTTTATTCAGTTGAAAGAATTGATCACTCAGGACCCTATTCTACATTCACCGGATTGGTCTCTTCCATTGGTATGATTTTGGGACAGAGAAGAGATAGATTACCATTTTCTATTCACTATGTCAACAGGACATTAAACGAAGCACATAAGAACTATACCGTCACTGAAAAAGAGCTTCTTGCAGTTGTTTTCACCCTGGAAAAGTTCAGATCACACTTGCTTGAATACAAAGTCATTGTTTATAGAGATCATTCTGCCATCAAGTACTAAGGAGGATGCTAAACCTAAACTAGTAAAATGGATCCTTTTATTCCAAGAGTTCAACCTTGAAATCAGAGACAAGCTTGGAATAAAAAACGTGGCGGCAGAGCATCTTTCAAGCCTACTAGAGACAAACACTCCTAAACAGAGCATGACACCCATTACAGAAACCTTCCCAGATGAAGCATTTCTGTCAGTAACCTCACTCCCCTGGTTATCAATATTGTAACTTATTTTGTTTCCATGAGAACTCCACAAGATTGACCTACGTTGAAAGTTGACAAGTTCTTGTCAGAAATCTATTTCTTCTAGTGGGATGATCCTTATTTATTTTGTGAGGAGGCAGATTTCTTCTGGAGAAGGTTTATTTCTCGTGAGGAATATCACAGTGTCCTCGCGCATTGACACAATCATGAATCATGAAGGACATCATTTATTGAAAGAATGACATTGAAAGTACTTCAATGCGGCCCTAGTGGTCGACTCTTTGTTAAGATGCGGAAGAATATATGAAACATTGAACTAACTTTCAGAAGATGGGTAGAACTATTGGATTGAGAGATACAATGCCTTTGAAATACATTTAGATATCAGACGTTTTTGCTGTGTGGGGCATTGGTTTCATGGGCCCATTTCCTAACATCCAAGGTTTTGGATATATTTTGCTCGTCATTGATTATCGTTGGGTGGAGTCTATCCTGATTTAAGCCACCGACAATCACACAGTCTCTCGATTCCTAAAATATAATACAAGGTTAAGGATTCTGAAGATTATGATATCTGATAATATAGACACTTTATCAATGGGGAATTTAAGAAGTTGACCCAGGATTACTGTATTGAGCATAGGGTCACTTCTCCATACCACTCATAGTCCAATGGCTTTGTTGATTATTCAATAGGGAGATCAAGAATATTATTCAAAAGATTGCATAACCGCATAGGAAGAAATGGTCACAATTGCTCGACTCGGTTCTTTGGGCTTATCACACTATGTAGAAGTCACCTTTGGGAATGTCTTCCTAACACCTAGTCTATGGCAGACCATGCCACTTGCCCTTGGAATTAATACACAAATCTTTATAAGCAATCAATATTTGTAACTTGGATTCCAAGAAGGCCAGATAGAACAGAAATGTTGATCTGAACGGATTACTTGAATTCAGAGTATGCATACGACAATAGTCTGATTTACAAGGAGAAAATCAAGAAGTGACACGACAAGGATATCCACATGCAGAACTTCGATCCTGGTCAGAAAGTTTGGTTTTCAATGCAAAGTTAAAACTTTTTCTAAGAAAGTTGAAGAGCAAATGGACAAGGTCATTCTTAATTAAACATGTGTGTGATAATGATAGTGTCATGATATTTGGTTTTTCACTTGACGCACAACGTTTTGTAATCATACACAATCAGTTATTCTTATGAATAGTTGATCCTAAGTATAGGGGGATGATTGACATCTCATTCATTATTATTTAGTCATTGTAGTATAGACTTTCCTATGCTTATCACGAGTTATGTCATCTATTTTCTCTTTGACCAAAGAGTACATAGCTCAAGTATAAGGGCTTGTAAATACATGGCATATACTTTAGCCAGAACTCATACTTTCATACTTTCAATAATATGTCTAACTAATAAAAATTAAACTCACATCAAATTCTTTGTAAATACAATTATAAATCGGTTTAAAAACATTTTGCAAAATGATTTGAAAAATGTTTGTAAATTGATTTGAAAAGGCTTTTGAAAATCACTTGAAAAATTATTGTGAAATGTTTTCAAACCGTTGTAAAATCTTTTTCAAACTTTAATAAAAATTTGTTTCATTAGTTTTGTTTTTTTTGAAAATTCACTTTGCAAATGATTTTGAAAATAGTTGTAATAATAGTCTGTAAAATCTATACATAATATTTGAAAAATCGTTGCAAAATGATTTAAATTTTTATAAATATTTGTAGAATTATTTGTACAAATTATTTACAAAATAAGTTTTCAAAATATTTGTTAAAATGTTTTCAAATTATTTTTAGAACTTTGTACATAATTACGAGGAATAAGAACCAAAACACAATTATGTATATACGTAATCATTGTATAAAAAGTGTAAATAATAACTAACATTTAACCTATAAATTCCTAATGTTATTTCTTCAACTTAGTCTTGTGAATTCTAATGCACTACCATGTAAATATATGCATATAATTCTGCCTGTAACCCACTTTTAAAGTCCCTTAAAAATTCAAAATTTTCTAATCCATAAAAATGTGCAAATGTTTTTGAAAATTGTATAAAAAAATCCAAAACTTTTAAAAACACCATAAAAATTTCAAAATAAAAAAACTTCTTCATAAAAATATTTGCTTGTATTGTACTTAGCATTTTCCTTTTTCGAAATGATCAAAACAATGGAACAAGTCTAAAATAAAGTCTAAAGGTTAGAGCTTGGCATATAACTTAATATACTGAATTTCAGATGAACCGATTAAGGAATGGAATTGAGATGCTTCAGGTCACCTTGACTTAATTATTTAGGTACCACGAGACTATGTTCATGAATCGATTCATTGTGTCTAACAAGAACCCTTCATATCATTTGTACGACTCTTGAGACAATAGTTTGAGGAGAAACCTAGTACATAACTCATCCAAGATGGATTCTTGAAAAATTTTGGAGTCTAAGTCGGGATGATGCTAGGTCGCTTCGTCAAGGGAGGCTCATGAACCATTCTTTTAGACTGTCAAAATTAGTAATTCAACCCACTTCTTTTGGTAGCAAGGACATCTAACGACTGGAGATTGGATTGAGACAATGCTTCATACAAGGAATGGTCTGCTAGTGCAATTTGATCAAGACCCCAAAACATGGGTAGACCAAAAGGATTTATATCCGTCAGGGGCACAAACAAGAGTGCAGAGCAATGCAAAGTCAACAAAAATCCAAAAAGAAGTCGGATGAATCTGTGATTCATCACTCTAAAATTGAAAATAGAGCTTTGTTCCCAAGCAATTAGCTGCATATTTCCACTTATATTACATAATTAGCATTCATGCAGGTATAAATAAGGAGCCTAGGGCAGCCAATGGAAGCTCCTGACAGGACCAACCAGAAAATTCCAATGATGGAATTTACTGTAAATTGAATAATAAATACTAACGATTAACTAATTTTTATTAAAACATAAAAATATTTATAATTTAATTTAGTATTTTATGCTTTTTTATATTTATTCGAGGCTATTTATTATAGTTTAATATTTACAAGTATAAATATAGGTAAATTCACCGTATTTTGGTAGTTTTATTTTTAGTTTTTATTATATAGTTTGTTCTTTTATACATGTAATTTATATATTTTTATTTATCTAAATATATGTTTAGGTATTTTTTGTATTTTTTCTAATTTTACCTGCAAACTTAATTAATTTTATACATAGATATTATAGGTATATACATGTATGCTCTATCAATGTATTGAAATACTTTATTTATTTTATTTTATTTTTATGGATTTTTGTATTTTCATTTATTACATGTGTTTATATAATATTTTGCAATTTTGTAAAAATATAATAAAGAGAAAAATATAAAGAATAAATATATTTAATAAAATATACATCTATACTGTACAACGAGGACCCAAAACCTAACTTTTGCATGTTAACTCAAAATTAAATGAATCCACCTTCATTAACTAGATTATTAAATTTTATAGACAATTAAAGTTGAGCTTGGTCAGATTTGAGAGAGTATTGAGAACATACAAGTATACAAAGTTTTTATTTTGGCTTTTTATTTTACATGTCTACGACACATTATTTTTCAATGAAATCAATTTTGTTTTTATTTGTATTTTTATCCACAATATTCACGTTGAGGGTTTTGTTATTTGAGGTGTAAAAATAATAAAATAAAATAGGTACCAAAAATACAATTATTGGTGAATTAAAAACTAGTATTTTGTGTATTTTAAGTACAATTCTTCCTCCTTATCTCCCCTTACTTTATTCCTTATCGACCAAGTCATCATAATGACTATGTCTAGGGTCATTCCATACCAATGATATTTCATTTCTTTTTATTTTCTCCCTTTAATCTTTTTTTGGAAATAAATTCAATAATTATGTGGCATTTTGTATAGTATTTTGTACAATCTATAAAGTGCTTATTTTGACAAATTAATGATATATACATGCATTTAGATAGGGATTTAAGAGCAAAATGAAAGAATGAAGGTGATGAAATGAAGATTCATCAGCCCCCTATACTTGCCTTTGTTAGTCCTTAGCAAAGACTTATGCCTATAAGTGGAAAAGAGAAAATAAAGAAAAGAAAAAGAAAGAACTTTGATTGATTTTAACTTTCGAACTTGTCTTCATAAAATCAAAGTTTGGAGGTCTGTCGGAACTTTGAATTTTTAGTTTGGTTGGAACCTTATTGGGAACCAGACTTGAAACACAATGACCTTTGAGAATCATAAAACTCTGCCCAAGTCTCCTCAAATTCCAGGTTAGAACAAGTAAATGTCATACATATTCCCTTATGACTACGAGTCTAGCTTGTATAGTCTTAGTGATATGTAGATCCTCTAGGATGAAGCGGTAAAAGATAAGCTTCTCCAACATGGTGACCCTAATTCCCCAATCCAATAATTCTCTCCTCTAAAAGAAAGGTATTCCCTTTTCAGTTCAAGTGCAACCGACTCAAAGTAGAAGATGTGAAGAAGAGAATGGACAGTAGATAGTGTTGCTACCTATCTTGGGATGCTTGACTAGTGTAGCCAAGTCATCCGACTGCAGACTCACATGTATCTTTGACTTTGAATCTCTTGCTTACTTGTTGATTGTATCAATACTTTGATGGGAATTAATTTTTCCTTGATTTTTATCTGACCATTTTTTTGGATTTTTTGATTTTTGCATTTGTTTCCAAAATACTACTACAGTAGCATGTACATATGGACTTTTTCCTCTTGTTCAAGTAGACTATCCCTTCTTTTGAAGCATTATTGCAACCCACAACATCATTTCATTATACCTCATGGCTATTGGATGGGGTTGGGGCACAATGGCACCGAATCGTGACTTTGTATGTCCCATTTGCTTGTGTCTCATGCTGACAAATCTAGCCTTGTACTACTTCGACTAAGTTGAGCAAAGTGCAAGGTGCATGATTGGAAGTTAGCTCACTGTCTACAAGAGCCATGCATGTGTTCCAAAATGTTCTACTTAGGCAGTCAAGATGAAACTTGACCTAGTCCTGTGGTCTCAAAGAATTAAATCTAGTAAGCCTGAAGCATCTCGACTCCATTTCATATATAGTTCATGTGATTATGTGGATTAATGACCAACCAAGCTCCAATCTTCAGATTTTATTTAGATTTGTTCAATTGTCATTATCAATCTGAAAAATGCAAATGCAAAGCAATGCAGACAAAAACCTTTTTATGGATCAGTTTTCTATTTTTCAACTTTTTTTGTATTTTTGAACAAAGTTTTGCAAATTTTTATGCAATTTTGGAAAACATTTTACAAAATTTTATGGATATTTGAGTTTGCGAAATTTTAGGGATTTTTTTCAAAAACAAAAGGCTTAGTAAAAGAAATATGTGCAGATAATTACACGGGAATGCTTCTATATTTACAAGAATTATGTGAAAGATTTTACACTAGATATCTATAGGAATTAATTTAATGGTTATTTACAGGTTTTTATAAATAGAATTTTTAAAGAACTTTCGCCTGTTTCAATTATGTATACGATTCTCAAAATAATTTGAAAATATTTTGACAATCTTTTTAAAACTTTATTATGCAAATAATTTAACGAATATTTTTTTGTAAAACAAAAAATCATATTGAAAGATTTTTCAAATGACGTATATTTTTTAAAAATATTTTTGCAAGAATTTTCCAAACCATTTACAGATAGATTTCAAAATGTTTTATTCAAAAAAATAAAACAAATTTTTACAAACAAAAACATTTTACAAAGGTTTGAAAACATTTCGTAAAATATTTTCCAAATAGTTTTTAAAAGGTTTTCAAAGAATTTTCTGACCATTTTTCAAATATTTTGCAAAATATTTTTAATCATTTTATTATCTGAAATTACAAAGATCTTTGATGTGTATTAAATTTTATTAATTAGTCATATTATTAAAAATACGAAAGTATGAGTTATGACTAAAGTATATAGAACATATATATGATCCCCTATACTTTGCTTAACATACACCCTCATAGATCAGAGAGAAAACGAAGACATAACTTGTACTAAGTATATGAAAGTCTATACAACGACTCAATATAGAGTGAGAATTTGATCATCCCCCTAATACTTAGGATGAAATAATCCTATGTATAGCAGACTGTGTACAAAGTAGGAAGGGTTGAGGGTGGGAATTAATGAAATCATCGTCTCGATCTGTCTCCCCCATACTTAGGGTAAAATATTCCTAAATATAGACAGAATATGAAGAGTGGAGGATACATGCGAGGGATCACATAATGAACATCCGTATACACTCATCCCCCTATACTTAGGGTGAAGGAAATCCTAAGTATAACAATGATGAATGGGATGAGTGAGACTTATCAGCAGAATGAAAGAATGAAATTCTAAAAGAAGAAAAGAAGAAAAAGGTTAACTAATCAAAAATGTTTTTGGGTGCCATGTCTGAATCTATTGATGCTGAGACTTGAAGTTCTTCATCATTAACCACTTGTATAGAATCAACCATGTACATGAATGTATCATGCTCGAGATAGGGTTTAAGTATCTATCTGTTGATTACTAATGGTTGCACGCCAACTAACAAACCATATATCATAATACTTCCATTGTCACACATGCTTTATGATAAATGGCCCGATCTACTTACTCTTCATTTTCCCTAAGAAATGTTTCAACTTTGCATCGAACAACGAAACATTCTAACCTAATTCGAAAGTCTTTAGTGGATATGCTTGTCGTGCCACTTTTGACTTTCTTATTTTACATAAGATTGTTTTCATATGCATAATCATGGAATTCAAGGAGTTTGTTTAAATTGAGCTTTTAGTTCTACCCGATCTTTTTGGAATCTAAATTACAAACATTTATTTCCCATAAATATTTGTGTATTAATTTGACATGCAAATGGAATGTCTTGCCATAGACTAAGTATTATGGAGACATTCCCAAAGGTGACTTATATGTGGTCCAGTAGACTTAAAGAACCGAATCGAGCAGTTGAGGACAGTTCTTCCTATTAGGATGTGCAAGATTCTGAAGAATTATCTTGATCCCCCTATTTGAACATTCTGTCTGGTCATTGGATTGTGGGCGGTACGGAGAAATGACACGAAGTTCAATGCAGTATTATTGAGTCATCTTCTTCACTTCTCTGCCAATGAAATGGCTAACACCCTCGAATATTAGAATCTTTGGAATCTTGAACCTTTCAATGATGTGTTCTTTCAAGAATCGACATACAGTGTTACTGTCAGTGGATCGTATTGGGATATTAGCCTCTACCCAACGACACTCAGCATTTCACATAATCTTTTGTGCCTTTGATCACCAGAGGCCACATTGGAGCACTTTCGCTACCTTGTTTCCCGGAGTGATGTCCTCTTGATTCTTGAGCATGTCAATGTTCGAGGACATTATGGACTTCCTCCTAAGGAATGCACCATCTCTAGATGCAATTTGCCCCTCACGAAAGAGATATGGATCCTCCAACTGATAACAATGAATATCTAATAAAAACTTTCCACTTTTAGCTCAACCAATATTGTGGAGTTCTCTTGGAAACAAGATAGTTCACAATATCGATGAACCAGGGCAGATAGGTGACTGACATAATGGCTTCATCTGGAGAATTCTATGTAATCGATATGTGGGTTTTCTTTTGAGTGTCTGGCTTTAGTAATCTTGAGAGATGATCTTCCACCACCTTTTTGGTTCTAGAATTTTCTCAGATTTCAAGGTCAAACACCTGGAGACGAAGGATCCATCTTATGAGTCTTTGATTGGCATCCTTCTTGCTTTGTAGGTAGTCGATGGTAGAATGCTCTGTATAAACTATGATTTTTAATCCCAATAAATGAGTTCTGAATTTCTCCAGGGTAAAGATAACTGCTAACAGCTCTTTTTCAGTAACGATGTAATTCTTCTGAGCTTCGTCAAGTGTTTTGCTAGCATAGTGAGTCACAAATAGTAATCCATCTCTTCTCTGTCCCAGAACCAGCCCAATGGCATAATTAGAAGCATATGTCATGATCTCAAATGGGAGAACTAATCTGGCAGTAGGAGGATAGGAGCTTAAGTGATTATATCATTCAACGGATTGAATGTTTGGAGGACTCTGACATATATAATGAAATCTGCCTCCTTTCCTATAACCTCAATCATCGAGCAGGAAATTTTGTTGAAATCTTTGATGAATCTTTGATAAAATCCCACATGCCCAATGAATGATTGAACTTTCTTCAAATTTGTAGATGGCTCGAGCTTCGATACAACTTCCACCTTTGTAGGATCTACATCCATGTCATGCTTTGAGATGACATGGCTTAGCACAATCCCTTTAGTTACCATGAAATGGCTCTTTTCCTACGAGAGCACCAGGTCCACTTCACAACATCTTTCAAGTCTAGATAAGTTAGGGACTAATCAAAACTGTCTCCATAGATCAAGAAATCATCCATGAAAACCTCGAGAAATATACCAACCATGTCTGTGAATACTGCCAACATGCATCGTGTTGGACATGTGAGCCCACGGCGAGCCATTATGCAATAAATGTTATTGCAAATATCATTCCCTAATCTGAAATGAAGAATAAATAATTTGCATAATAGGTCCCTCTGTACAATTAGGGTTATGTACCATGGCTATCTTAATGATCATACAGCTGTTGATTCAATTATTGAATCATAGAGGCTGGTGCTTGGATGAATGTCTAAAGAGTTAGATTGAGGACTCATCAAGCACCGTCAGATGATTGTTAAGATGTGATCTCCAGCCTGAGTAGGAGATGGCAATCCTTTTCTCACATAGGCTGATATCTGACCGACCTCTTGATGCAGGTCCTCTGCATAGGAATAGAGATTCGGAGGTGTCAGATTAGTTAAGTCAAAGAGTTGACTCAATGAGATCGAGATAACCTAAGTCCTATGTTGAATGCTGTCACAGCATAGGCATGCATCCTCTGACCAGAGACAGATGTATTGCTATATGTCTGAGTATGTACATTTGGCAGACCAATAGGTTGATGACCTAACCAAGGTCTATACACCGGCGCGTTGGTGTGCATATAAGGGCATATGAGTAATACGATCTCTCAAAGGGATCATACAGGTTCAATACTGAACCGGAAGACATGAGCTCACTCATGAGATATTGGGAGGAATCAAATTCCGTGCACGGTCGTCTCGCTTTGGAAGCTTGACTGAATTTGTAGGTTTGATATATACTTTTGGAAAGTATATGATCAAGACCTAGGTATGATATATGCTTTTGGAAAGTATATGATCGATACCAAATCCCAATGATCAAATGAGAAACTTGGTGATCAAACCCTGAAGAAGACAGTGTAAAATAGATCTTGATCTTCGGGTTGACCATGGGTCTTCCAGTATGCAGGATGTACAGGTATTGGGAATACTTGAAGGGTGATGTGATCATAAACGATTGTATATCCATGACGCTTCCATTCCGAGGGAGTGATGAAACAGGTCTGGATTTTAGTGACTCCTTTCAGTAGAGAAGCGATCCGATCTTAGTCCAAGTGTTGGACATTGGTCTGAATGAGATTCAGATTCAATGAGAAGATTGGATTTGCGGTCTTGATTTAATCAAGCATCTGTGGAAGGTTCGTAAGATCTGGATTTTGAGATAAGATCTCAATATCCAAGTCACTATACGTGGAATAATACAATCGCCCTGTCCTTATCTCCAAGTATCTGCGGAAAAAGCACATTATTTTTGAAAGGGTTCAAGAATAATTCTTTTGATGAAATATCCAAGCAAGGACTTGATGATTAAATAAGATTTAATTATCAAGTTTGATATGAATATAATTCATATTGTGAAAATGATTATCTAAGATAATTAAATGGGATTTAATTATCAAGGATTAAGAGAATGTGGATAACACTATCCATGATATATGTGTGTTATAAATATGATTTATAATATACATATATAAGAGAGAGAATTTATGTAAATAGCATTTGTTAATTAATAATGTGGATTGGATTCACATTTATTAATTAATTGGAAATGCAATTTACTAATTAGTTTGGGTTGTGAATATGATTCACATAATATTCAATGGCATGATTGAAATATTCACAAATTAATTGGGAATTAATTTGGTGAATATTTTTGTGAATACAAAATTAATTAAGGAATAATAAGATAAATAAAAAGGAGCCAAATTTGACAACCCTCCATAGGTGGCGTCACCCATGAATTGTTCATGGGTGACGCCCCCCAATTTTAGGGAGGTTGGTTGACTCCATTTTTATTTATCACATTATCTCTTAATTAGTTAATGTTAAATTAAATTATGTTGATAATGTTGCAACATTTTTTTAATTTAAATTAATGTTGTTGGTTTTAACCAACAACAATCATAGCCATTGATTTAGCATGGACCAAGCATAGCCTTTGGATCCATGTGTCCCATGGATTGAGATCCATTGGATCCTAAACTAATATAAATAGAGGGCTAGGGTAGCCTTCCATGGTACATCATTAAGAGTTGTGCAAGGTTACAACTCTCTTTCTCTTTCTCATTCTCGCCCTCTCTCTTTCTCTTCTCCATCAAGTGGCCGTCCACTTTGTGTTGAGAAAGGAGAGACTCTCGGCTTCTTCTTCGACGACTCGAGGATCTCCTTCTTCTTTGGAGTTTCTTACTCTAAAGGAGGACGACGGATTTTGTTTGACGAAATCGGCGGAGCCATCGCTTGGATCTTCATCGAGGATTGCGGGAAGGAACGTGACTCATCATCGCGCCCGCAAGTGCGTTCTTCGTGGATCGGACTTAAGATAGGAGGATCTCTACTTTGGGATCTCACGATCACAACCACGCTTCAAGAGGTATTCCTTATACTTTGTGGTTTGATGAAACGATCCGAGAAGTGTTCTCGTGATCATGTGGTTTCATCTTTAGAATTAAAATTTTAATTTCCACTGCATCTAGCATCTAGTGCGACTAGTTGCTCCGATTGCATACGATGCGATCAACACGCTTCCGTGATGCGCTTGAGGATTCTCATCAATATCCTTCACATCGTTGGAATGCCACTCGAGCGTTGCATAAATCGACGCCATTCTGTGGAAGGCATACATCCCAAACGGACAGGTGAAGGTAGTTTTTTCCTAATCTTCGGGAAAATTTGACTTCATTATAACCAGAAATCCATTCAAGAAGAAGAAGTACTCCTTCACGACCAATCTTTCGACTATTTGGTCGATGAAGGGGAGCGAAAATGATCTTTTTTGGTCACTAGATTCAGACGTATGTAATCCACACAGATGGACCAAGTAGATGGAACTCTTGTTGCAATCTCCCATCCTTTGTCATTCTTCACAATGGTGATCCCTGATTTCTTGGGCACAACATGCAGAGGGCTCACCCATTTTGAGTTGGAGATGGGATATATGAATCCAGCATCACACCATTTTCTAATTTCATTAATAACAACCTCCCAGAGATTGGGATTCAATCTCCGCTGAAACTCGTGGGATAGCTTGCTATCTTCCTCCAGGTAGATGTTACGGAAACATAGTGATGAATTAATCCCATGGGGATCTAAAAATTTTCAGTCTATGTCTTTGCGATTTCTTTCTAGAACCTCGAGCAGATGAGATTCTTGTTCCTTAGTTAATTGAGAATAGATTATCACTGGTAATGTATTAAGCACACATGCAAGGAAGGCATATTTCATGTTCACTGGAAGTGATTTGAGCTCAGGTGGGGTTTGAGTCATTTCAGTAGGTACTTATGGAACTGTGCAGGGTGGTGGTGTCAAATCTTTTAACTGGTAATTGTCCACCATTGGTATTTCAAACTCTGAATTCAATGCAACATAAAAATTCTCAATGATCGAATCTTGTTCAAAGAAATCTTCAATAATTTTCCCTTCCTTTGCTAAAAATAGGTATCGATAGAGGGAAATTCGACTGTGTTGTCACTCCTTTGTTAGGGGAGAGGAAATTGTGGGTCTCAATGTCATCCATGAACATACTGGCATATCTGATCTCTGCTAAGAAGTTGTAATCTTCTGTTCTCTATTTGTAGGCTCACTTACATCTGATGCAAACTCTGAGGTTTGGGTACTTGGATCGTCTAAAATGGCACCCTATCGCTACTAGAACGAATGGTGATCTTTCTGGTGCCATAGTCCTCTACTGCTTCAATTGTTCATAGGAACACCCATCCAAGTATAATCGGAGTATGTAAAAAAGGAGCTGTGGTGACCATGTACAATACAATGAAGTCCACCAAGAATTGCATTCGTTGAATTGTGATGATGACATCCTCCAAAATTCCCATGGGTCGCTTGATAGATATATGCACAAATGAAAGAATCATTTTTGTCGATTTGAGATATCCCAACCAAAATTCTTTTATCAGTGAAGTACTCATCTGATTTATGGATGATCTATTGTCAAGAACTATTCTGTCAAACTCTTGGTCGAACATCTGGCATCTAATGAGAGGGACCCCCATGTCTTTCTTATTGTATGGGAGATCGCCGATTGCATTCATTGTTGCTGCAATCAAAATATGCTTCACATTTTTTCTTTAGCTCAATGCAACTTTCTCTTTGATGTACATGCCTACTTCAGTCCTTTCTTAATATTAGGCATGTACTTAATGGCCATAAGTAGAGGCATCTCCAGAATAAGATTCTAAATAATTTCCACAACATGTGGATTAGACAAGGCAATTTTTTAAATATTTATTTTTTTAGATTTTTGCATAGATGTAGTAAATTGAATATTTAAAGAATCAAAGATAATGTTCTTATTTATAAAAAATCAATATCCTCATCATGTTGTACAAATGGATGGGAAAAAGGAGCATCTTCATCCATCTGAGGTGGGCATCCAAAAGATGTTGGCGAGGCTCCATCGGTTGCCTCTAGATCAGCTGCATGTGCGGTCCTCTCCGTTGCTAGCACATTGTCGCTTCAGTTGACACTGTATTTTTGGCATTTTTTATTTTTATCTTTTTTTGGATTTTTACTGTTGGTGCTTCTCCTTCGTATTCTTTTTCCTCACCCATCCTGGTTGTTGGTTCAATTGATGCAGATGAAGATGATGATTTGCTAATAGATTCTTTATTATTCCACTTCTCAACAGTAGAAGACTGCAAAGTCCTACTACTCTTAAGAGAGACATCATTAGATAAAAACATATCATTAACATCTAACTCTATCATATTGGAGGGAACATCACAAACTACCTGCTCCCTCTTCCTAAAATTATTGTGGATTGCCTCCACTTGTGCCGGAATGAGAGTTTTGGTGGCGGTGAGGTCATCTAACTTCTAGCTCATTTCTACAAAGCTCTTCACCGACTGAGCCAAGCAGTCCAAGGTGGGGCTCATAGGAGCAACCTCAGATAGTTCAGTATGATGTCCATGTTGAGACCGGGAATGATATATGGAGGCTACTGGTAGGAATACTGAGAGTGAAGCTGAGAAGAAGGATGATACTGGTTGTTCTTAGGATGGTGCTACTAGTATGGAAAAACCAAGTATTGTTGGTATGGTTGGTGTTAGCTGTACTATAGCTACTGATCGGAATTGTGTCTCCGATTATGCTAGTATGGTAGAGACTGCTGATGGTGAGGTTGTTTGTTGTTTTGGACAAATCTCCCTCCTTGATCTTGAGGGAATGGACGGTTACCTGAAGGTTGGCCTTGCTGATGTCTGACTGTACAGGCCAACTGTGCATCATTTGACCATAAACCATTCACCTCTTAAATGAGAGGCACAGGTGGAGAACATGGATCCTAAATGATTTGGAGCTCGTGCTGGTACACAACTAACTCATGATGCGATTGTTGAGGTGATGTAGGATCTGGTGCTTGCACGTAGTATACGTGTTGGATCGCTGATTGTGCTAAACTCTGTTTATGAGGCTGAGGCGATGATGTCTCCTTCATCTCAACAGGAATCTTAGTTGATGTAGAAATTAATTGGCAAGAGATGATGGTGCTCACCAGTTTCTCCAGATGCTTGGTAATCTGATCCAATTTATCCAAATTCTGAGTCCTCTATTAGATCTTAGCGAGTTTTTAAGCTCTTGTAATCGTTTCTCGATTATGTCTATCTTGGATAAGTGGATCCCAATGATGCTTTGATTGGAACTTTCATTCCTATCTGAGTCATGAGATGCCACCACATAAACTGGCTTCTGATGGATTTTTGGCTGTAGGTATACAAAAGATGATGATAAGGTGGCCTCTCCTTCAGTCACTTCCTCGAAGATCTGCCAAATTACGTCTTCATCTTTGTTAAAATGAGACCTGCCACAAGAGGAATCTACGAGCCTCTAGCTCTCGAGAGTGAGTCCCCCAAAGAACTGTTGGACCGGGCTGGTTCGAGGAGTATCGTAGTGGGGACACTTCTCCTACAAATCTTTGATTTGATTCCAAGACTCATGGATGATCTTGTGGGTGGATTGAGAGAAATTGGCAATGCATATTCACATTTGATTATGTTGATAGAGAGGGTAGAATTTGTGTAAGAAGGTAGACTTGAGCTCCTCCTAGACTGTGACAACATTCCCTAGATGATTAATCTAATAGAATGCCTTGGCTTGAAGGCTAAATGGAAATACCATCATCTTTACTACACCTAAGGTATGTTAGAGAAATGTGCTTTTCCGCAGATGCAAGGAAAGTGTTGCCGATGGATATAGGGTTCTTCATTGGCATTCCCATGGAAGGTGGGAAGAAGAGCCAAGAGTTGATGCTTCAACTCAAAATGTGAATGGACAATTGGGATTTGGATCCACTGGGTCATCTATCCTGCTCCAGGGATGTATCTTTGAGAGTAGACTTCGTTCATCTGTCAAACCTCTACGACCTCCATCTTCTCTTTCTTCATCTTCTTCTTCTTCTTCTCCTCCTCCTCCTTGATAATCTCTCCTTCTCCTCATATCGTTTAGCATATCTTGGAAGGTGACTTGGGCCAATGCCTGGTCAATGAGGTGATGATGGATTGCTTGTATATAAGTAAGTAGCTGAGCATTCACTATAATTTGATATAGTTGATGGCTCAGCTGTGGTTGTGGGTGATGCGGTCCCTTCCCTTTTCTAATTGGATCCATTTCAAAACTCAATCTAATAGTATCTCCTGCTCCAGATTTGTCTCTTGATCTGTACATGGAATAATGCCTTGATCATTCTGATTGAAGTACCGGATGTAGTAATCGTTATGTGTTAAGGTTAACACAGAATTTCATTAGGATGGAGAAGTATACATTGTTAAATTGATTTCCATTCAAAATGGGCAGTGTTCACGACAAGAGTAATCCCAGATTGTTGAAGAAGGTGAGGAGTATGTAGAGCAGTTCGCAAAGTGTGAATCATGATATCGGGAATCACCTTGAATTATTGGAGGTGGTGGCTGCATGGAATCGATATGGGCATTAGAGGAGTCTCGACCAAGCCATCCATGAGTTGTCATATCAAGGGTCAAAGGGGAGATCGAGGATGGATGAATGATATAGTGATGAAAAATGAATAAAGGAGTGCAAAAATAATAGAATGACTCAAAGTGATCATGTGTCAAATGAGAATAAAAGATAAAGTGAAAAGCAAAATGGGAAAAATGTGTGGGACTGATCTTTGACTTTAATCTAACCAAAAAAATCACCAAACAAGTTTCAGATTCATCAATTCAACTCAAGTGAAACAATAAGAGGTTGACTATTTTATCTTTTCAAAATTTTTTGTTTTGTAGGCAAATCTTTTATCAAGTCCTTAGGAGGGTTATCCCTATAGGAGTGTGCGTACTGCTAGGAAAGTTCCCGTACTTATTCCACCTCCTTTGTAACTTGTGATCTATGCACTTAGAGGTCCTTGATCCCATGCTTGGAGGGCTACTCAATCAAAGAATAGAGAAAGGAAGCCAATAGGCTAAACCACTACTTCCTTCGTAAGCAAGGTACTCGAACACAGGGCGATGAGACAGACACCCTCCTGAGTGCATGGCCTATGTTCAATATTTCAGAGCAAGTCATATGATCTACACAATGCGAGAAGACCATCATTGACAAGGCCCTACTCACCTATGTACAATAGAAGCACCAATACTTCACCGACCTAGGTGATAATCAATGCTTCCTCATATTGAGATTTAAGCTCTAATCCTTAGGGGTCTCACCTCACTAAGTCTGAACAGTACTTGAAAACAATGAAAGATTTATGAACCCAAAACAATGATGTCCATTAAGGATTTTAATTAGGTCAAAGTTTTATTACCAGTCCCTATGTTTTATTTTCTGGGTTTTCAATTTTTTTGAATATTTTTCAATAAACCACACGTAACAATTTTTTGTATTTTCTTTTTAGTCCAAAATGATATAAAATAGAGGGAGATAGTGGAAAAGCAATGCAAGTGAATACTAGAGTGGAAATCTCACTCTCGTATCAAATGATGCATGCAAAGTAAGAAGACTTACTATTCTTCCCAACTCTCTCCATGCACGGTGCAAGATAAGAATTTAAATTATCTACATTACATTAGTGGTATGCAAAGCGATGAAACACCCTAAACAAGAATTGCTATTAACGCAAGGAACCAAATGATAACTACTAAAATATGGATCCTAAGTCTCTGGTCTTGGAGAATCTTGATGCTCGGTATAACTAGTCCCGCTAGTGTTGTATGGAGTCTCTCATGGCAAACGGTTCCAAATCCAAGTAATTATCAATTAATCTTTGACTAGATCCAAGTGTAGAAGAAATAGGTGCATGAGTCTATTATGATTTGGGTATAATTTATCGATTCAAGTAATCCTAGATCTAGGGTCTCAATCACATAAAGCAAATAAAAAGAAGGTGAAAAAACTCAAAACACAAGAAACAAAATAAAAGAAAGGCAAAGAAAACATGAAAACCCGAAGAAGCCCCCCATGTGAAGAGACACCTGGACAATGGACCTCGTGAAGTAGAAATGTCCAAGTGTACAAATTATTATAAATTAATTTACAAAAATAAAATGAGAACTCTCCTCACAAATAAAACAAAAAATACTAGAAGGTCTGCTCCTCTCCTCCTCTCTCTCTCTCTCTGTCTCATTCTCCTGCTCTCTCCTATTTGCTCACAAGTAGAAGATCCAATCTTCTTACGGCTCAGTGCATCCACCTCCTAAGAAGTATTCTTCACCATGCGATCCCTTGCAAAAAAGTCATAAGAGAGATAATGTGTCAGAAACAGATAAACAATGATCAAAAATAAAAGAGAATAAAATAAAAGAGAAATAATGTGCAAAATAATGTACAAGTAAACTACACTATGCATTCTCCCCAGCAACAGTGCCATTTGAAATATCATCAATTATTGAGGAGGCAGTCGTGTGGTCCACACAAGGTGGGATCAAAAGTCATTGAGGTGGCTGCTCACAAAAGCTGACGATTATTTCAGCAATCAAACCACAATCAATAATAATCAAATAATCAAATCAAAGAGATGGGTTAAAATTTATTATAAATCTATACAAACAAGTGTGTATAGTGGACACACAGAGTCGGGTGTCGAACTTAGGGAACACGAGGTGTATCATGTATTATTTAGTTCTAAATAATGTGTGTATGTATGTATATAAATGCAAAATATTCACCCAAAGTTTTTGTGGATTTTTTTAATTATTTTTTAAATATTTATTTTTAAAAATAACTTTATAAATTACTAAATTCTTTTTATCTTTTTCTGATTTTAATTTATTTTTTTAATATATAATATTGGTATATATAAGTATATATATGTAATCATTTTTTAAATTTTTTAAATTTTTTAATCTTCGATCTAATGGTGACAACAAGTTTTTGGGGCTTCTCCACGTGTAACGATCTACTCCGAGGAAGCTGAGGTTTCTCAAAGAAGGATCTAGAGCTTATTATTCTCTGTAGGACCTAGAGGGGTTCCAAGTGCTCTATTCTGCTCCAATGGGCTCATCGTAAAACGCGACCTACACCAAAATGTTGGTAGGCTCGATGGATTGCTCGATCGATGTTGAAGTTGCTAGTAGTGGAATGGTGGAGTGGAGGAGAGGTTCCGAGGAGGGATGGTGGATGGGCCTTGATTTCCAGATCCACAATGGATCTATGGTGAATAAGATGTGGAAAATGAAGAAGAATGTGTTGAGAATGATATGGGAGGATAAAGGGGTAGAGACATGGTTGTAGATAATGAAATTTGGCTTGGAGCTCAAGCTCCAGATCAAAGGGGAATTTTCTAAATTAGCCTAAATGAAGCGATTAATGTTGAAACGAAAGGCAAGAATTGAATATAGAATCTAAGAATTACCTAAGAAGGATGTAAAATTTCCTCTACTCGTTCTGGAAGACAAGGAAGCGGAACCTGCGGTGCGCTACTCCAGTGATAGATTGGATCCTCCCTTTAGATGCTCCTCCTCACTAAAAACTGAGGGATTGAGCTTCTGTCGCAACAATCCATAGGGTTCGATCTGAGGGGCTAAGAACCACTAAAAGGGGATCAAACTGGGAATGGATGTGGATGATCATGCTTTATAGGTTGAACGAAGAGAGAGATTGGGGCTATGATTGTGCTCTGATCAATAAAGATCGCCACGATCTCCAACCCTGACGTGAATTAAGGATATCCAATCTCCACAATTCATGTATTCCTTTCTTCTGCTTTTGCATGAATTATGTGATCTGCATCTGCTTCCAAGAATGCGAAGATGATGATGGAATAGTTGAAGGGAATCGGAAGTCTTTCGTCGGTCTTTTTTTTGGTATCCCTTAATATATAAGCAAGGGCAAAGGACTGTGACAAGGCAAACTTGTAACTAGTGACGTCGTCATGTAATCAAGATGTGTACATCGTTCCGATTATGGTCCTTTCTACAACTATGCAATTTCATGTAATTTCTTCTACTCTTTCTACTGATAAATCAAATTCCACGTGTTTGTACTTTTTTATGGATGTGATTGCATCTATATATAGGGATATAATAATCAATGGCATAATACAAAAATATAACATGAAAACACGGTTTTATTTTTTAGAAAATAAGAAAAATAGAAAAATGAATTATGTCGGCAAGTTAGCTTCTCATATATGGGACAGTCATGTTTTATCCATATATTCCTACCCTATTTTCTCCATTTTTTATTTTTTTGAAAATTTCTTCCGTTAATATTCATCACTATATTCCTATATTATGTCTTTCAAATTTTACGTGAAACAAATACTCCCATGACCTCCATCGAGATAGTAATTTTTTAAAGGTCACGAGTTTTTTTAAATCGACCTCATCTAGATGGAGGTTGTAGGAGCTCTATTTTGCATTAAATTTGAATGACATAATATAAGAATGTAATAATGAATTTACACAGTTTTAATTTTTTAAAAAATAAAAAATATGTAAAAAATAGAATGGGGAGAGCTAAGTTAGCTCCTCTCGGGGGCATATACATTTTATCCATATATATATATAGGTAAAATGGGGAACTCCACCCTATTTTTTCATTTTTTTTATTTTTTGAAAAATACTTTCATGGATTTTCATAATTATATTCTATATTATACCATTCAAGTTTCATGTGAAATCGAGATTTATACGACCTTCGTGCAGATGATGTTAATTTCAACAATTTTGTGACGATGACAGTGTAGATGGATTACATACTCCTCTAGGCTTCGTCTATCGACTAACATCTAAAGGCGATACACGAAGCCTCAATGATCAGAGAGAAAATGACCTTCGATCTCAATCATCCACTCTGATCACTCATCATCAAATATTCTTTAGAGATTGCTCACGTACTACATGTGCTTACAAGAACCCTCATGAGAACCTAATAAGGGCCCCAGATATTCCTGTAGTCAGAAGAAGAGCAGCGGAGCAAAGCTACCATCATCAGAGTGTAGCCTACTCTCCGCCTCTTACGGAGGAGCTTCATCGAGGATGAAGTACAGTCTCCGTTGGATCTCTTCATTTAGGTGAGATTCAACACATCATATTCAACCACGTAGCCCATTCAGCCCATGACTGAAGTTTGAAAAGTGTATGATCAATATCTGGGTATGATATATGCTTTTGGAAAGTACATGATCTATACCAACTCCTGTAGGATGTAGAGGTATTAGGAATACCTGAGGGTGATGTCATCATAAATGATTGTATAACCATGATGCCTCCATTCCGAGGGAGTGATGAAAAGGGTTTGTATTTTAGTGACTCCTCTCACTGGAGAAGCAACTAGATGTTGGTCCAAATGTTGGACATTATTTTAAATACGATTCAGATGCAATGAGAAGATTAGAATTATGGCTTTCATTTAATCAAAGATCTTTGTGAGGTCCCTTTGATCTAGATTTGAGATATTATCTAAATATCCAAGTCACTATATGTGTAACGTACCATGTGATGATGGCCTGGAGCAGAAATGGGAGGAAATTGGGGTTTGGCATCCCCAACATTATATAGAGAGGGGGGGTCAATTGACCATTGGTCAACCAGTGGAAGCTCACGATTGGTTTACATAGACCAACCAGAAAATTCAATTCACAAAATTTATTGCAAATTTAATAATAAATACTAAATGAATTAATTAAATTTATATTAAAACATAAAAAATGTTTGTAATTTGATGATGTATTTTATTCTTATTTTATTTATTATTCGGGCGATTAATTATAGGTTATATTTACAAGTATAACTATAAGTAATTCACCTGTATTTTGGTATTTTTATTTTTAATTTGTAATATATATTATTATATACAAGTATTTTATATTTTTAATTTATTTAAATATATGTACAGATATTTTTGTATTTTTCTTACTTTATTGGTATACTTAATTAATTATATGCATATATATATAATATGTATATACATGTATATTTTATCTATGTAATGAAATACTTTATTTATTTTATATATTTTTAATGTTTTTATTTATTTTCATTATATACATGTATTTTATATAATATTTATAAATTTGTCAAAACAAAATAAAGTGAAAAATATAAAGAATAAATATTTTGGATATAATATATATGTATACTATATAATGAGGGCTCAAAACCTAACTTTTGCCTCTTAACTCCAAATTGAATGAAACCACCTCTATTAAATAGTTTATTAAATTTTATACACAATTAAAGGTGTGTTTAGACAATTTTTTTTATAATATGGAGAAGATACATGTATGCAAAAGTTTTATTTTGGTTTTTTATTTTGTGTGTCCCAGGCACACTGTGCATTATTTTTTTATGAAATCAAGTTTGTATTTTTCTTTATATATTTATCTACAGTATTCATGTTGAGGGTTTTATTATTTGAGTTCTAAAAAATAAAATAAAATAGGTTCCACAATACAATTATAGATGAACTAAAAACTAGGGTTTTGCATATTTTCTGTATAATTCTTCTATTCTAACTCCCCCTACTTTATTCCTTATTAATCAAGTCATCATGATGAGTGGTTCTCAGAGTCTATAGTCATTTATTACCTTTGGTATTTCATTTCTTTTTCTTTCATTCCTTTATTATTATATTTTAGTATTAAAAACAATATTTATATAGCATCGTATACAATATTTTATACAATTTATAAAGTGTTTATTTTGACAAACTAAAGATATATACATGCATTTATCTAGGAATTTAAGGCCAAAATTAAAGAATAAAGGTGATTAAATGAGGATTCATTATCTTGATGGCATCAAAAGAGTAAACACGTGGTCTATTTCTTTAATTGGTCTACGTGGCCCAACCACATTGTCCCACGTGGACCGACCCTTCTTCTCATCCACATTCATTCTCTGAAAACTTCATCTTGCCTTCTTCTTAGACTCGTAATCTGATGATCAAGCGAGTCATAGTCACACATGCACCTCTTTAGTGGTTGTTGGATCCCTAGATCCAATTTCTATTGTGTGTCTTTCTACATCGTACCCTTTCATCTCTCCCTTCATCGGTTGTGAAACCGACCAACTTCCCCCAATTTTCCCAGTCACTCCTTTTGCTTTCTTCCTTCAATTTTGATCTCAATCAAAAGACCTAGCTTTCTCTTTCATGCTTGTACAACAATTGCCCTTCTCCTTCTCACATGCGAGACATGGAGGTGGTTGAAACCACCTCCTTGCAACTGCCTGGAGAGGGAACCAAATCCCATCTCCGGCCATCTCCTCCAGTATATGCCCTTTGAAATGTTACCCTGAGCCTTGTCCTTCCTCCAGTGATAGAGAGTGAGTGATTGAAAGCGATCACAAAGAAGTAACCTCCGAAGAGATCAACAACCTTCAAAATGTGAAGCAGTACTTGCAGATGTTGCTCAAGATTCCAACCTTCATCGAGTTGGTGAAACGATGAACAAGAGCACATTAGAACTCCATCCAAGGATATACTCCGCCTCCATTAATCTTATTCACATTTCTATGTTTTTCTCAGTAAACATCTTTGTGTATTCTATGAATTTTCTACATACACATGCATGCCTCTAACTCCATCTGAATCAATCCACACCATCGCCACACTCCCCTCTTCCACGCATACAATTAGACTTCATCTCCTTCTTCATCCAGGTATATCTCCAATGCAGTTAAGTTCCTTTTCTTGCAAAGAAGAGGAATCCACCAAGGCTCTATTTTCTATACTCCGACCGATCCCCCATTCCGCTCCTTTCACCCATCAAACCCTTCTGTGATGCTTTGTCTATGTGCTAACGTTTATATTACTACAATGGTCACAAATTGAGTGGAGATACTTTCAAGATCTTTGCCTCCGACGATCTCACACCAATCGGGACCAGGAAGTATTAGAGTATCTCTGAGGACCTACCTTTATTGTCAGGTGTCCAGCTACGTGTCTCGACTTTCAACTGAGGATTAGGACCACAAAGGAGTAGCAGCTACACCGTCAAAGATTATCCTTCAAGCCGGCATGCATGGAAGAAGAGTCATAGCCACAACTTACAATTATGGTTAGATCAGATTGAGTCGATCTGATCATACGATCCTCATTCCACACTGCTCTTAAATCCGAAGCCGAAGCCTCGGTTGACCCGAGTCACACGAGAAGCATCAAGTGCAACTACCTATCTTGAACCTAGAGGCGACACCTGAGACTAAGCCTTGTGCATGATGTACGTGATGTATAGGGTATTTTTACACCCAAGACCCACTAGTTCTTATTTATTACAAATATACCCCTACATGGGGTACTTTTGCAGATGAGGCTAGTGGCTTTCATAACTGTATTTCAGTCCATTTAAGACTTATTTGTGATATTTATGTTGAAATTTTTATTATGTTTCATTGCAAAAATTTCATTTAATTAAGATGTTAGTATGTAACATTCTATGGATCCAAAATTGATGAAATTATTCTCGTTATAAAGCTACAAAAACTATCTTTAATATGGTGTGTTTCATGTTTTAATCGACATATATTTATTTATTTATTTATTTGATTTCATATCATGTGTTTTGCTTTTAATATGTTTAATGTACACATTTATTTCTTTTATTGGCTTTAAAATCAACTAAGGATCGTAGATGCTTTCTAGTAATTTAATTAAATCAAGAGCATATCTATGTGATTATTTTTGTGCTTGTATTTGTTATGTGTATTTGTTGCACGTTACATTTTGTATCATTCATTTGAGATTTCTTCGTCTTGCATTAGGAAAATTAAAAAATCATGTAAGCATATAGTTTTGCATAATTGACCTAGAAATCATTATAACTCACTTAATGATGAATCCATGATTCATTAACATTTCTATCGCATTTTATCTTAAATCCTTAATAAAAATATGTAAATATGCATTAATTTCCATCTTTTATAAAAAATCTCATTCATAAATAAAAATATATTTATATGCATTAAAAATATATAAAAACAAAAAATAAAAATAAAGAAAGAAAATAAGGCATTTTGTAGATATGTATATATTATACAGGATGACTTAAGAATATATAAATATAGTAGTTAGGGTATATTTATATAACCCAATCCATGAGACCAATTCAACATGTCTTAGCCGACAAATAATGAAGTAGGAGGAGATAACGAAGAAGACACAAAAATAACTAACTTTGAATATAACACATTAATTCACATTTATTTATTTTATATATACAATTTTGACCTAGTTTTATTTAATTCATATTTGACATATTTTTCACTAATTTCTTCGCCCTTGTGTTTTATGAAAATGTATATAAAAAACAATAAAAAATTCCAACATGTAAACATGCCAAATAAACAAACTTTCAAATTGTCAATTTCCCAACTTCTGAACCACATAACTTTTTCATATGGACTCCAATTTCACTCTAGTGACCTTTAAAGTTTATAAAATTAAATTATATAATTAATGAAGTTTCATCTACAATATAGTCAATTTACAAAAAGTCGATTTTCGGACATAATGACAACTGTACTTCTAGGATATTTATTATATTATATACATATTATTTATAGTACAACCTATTTAGCAGACTTTAATTATTTTCTTAGTATTCTAATTTATATAAAAATAAAATTTGAAATAAAATATTTATTTAAAATAAATATTTTAAATAAATCAAAAACCAAAAAACTAAGCAAATTTAAACTACAATATATATCCCTGTATTTACTAATATATGTAAATTAAATTAATAAAATTATAAAAATTCACACGACTCCTATTTATACATATTATCTATATTTGTTATTATTTTATTTACATAGTTTAAAATACACATTATTTGTAAATGTAAAATATGTTATATTTTATATAATTTAATTATCTATAATTTTTATTTCACATCTTTTTAAAATAATGTTATTTATTATTTAATATCTATTTTACAAAGGATTTTAAGCTTTAATTTATGTGGTGCTGACACGTGTCAACACCACCTTCTTCCTTAAGAACTCCAAGCAGTTATCTGTTGCACATCTAACTTTCACGAATTATTTTATCGTCATTCAAACACATAACCTTAATATGATCCATCCATATTCTTGTCCTAGCTACCATGATCCATAAAAGCCCTTAGATCTAACCCAACCCTTCGTCTCTACTCTTATTTAAAGCCATGAAGTTGGCTCTTGCCAACTAACTTCTCCAACATCAGCTTAAACTAATCGATCCTTCAGATTTCAATCCATGGAGCTTCAAGCTCTAGTGACAGATGAGGAAGTCACTAGTTCTACGAGGAAGAGGATACATCGGGGAAACATTCCAAGGCAACTCCACCTTGTATTGTAGCCATTGCCGTCGCGTGGAGCTCCGGGAACCACAACCCATCAAGAAATCACTGAAGGTCAAATACCTCCATTTCCCCAACTGACATTCCTCCATCTTTTTCCTCTTTTCTTTCTTAAATTCATCGCCTGATTATGTTAGTTGATCACTAGATTAGCCTCTTTAAGTATCCTTATACAGATTTCATTTAAAAGTCCCGTCATAATTGATCCTAATTCTTTCCTATTTTGATTTCAAATTACCATGTTTTGAACCACTATTTGTGTGCAAGTCTACATAATCTTTAGGTAGTTCCTCTCAAATTGAGCCGAGTACTTTTCTTACATATAGTTTTATCTACTAGAGCAAATCAATAGCAACACCTGGATCGATTCTTTGATCTAATTTTAATAGCATCTGCAACCATATTCGAGGACTAGAACCCAACTTCCTAGAAACCCTAGCATGATTATAATCCTTCTTTCTCCACCGTATTCAACTTTCACTCATCTAGATAGCTTAAGGGGAGAGGTGCCCCCTTCTGTCCTTGCCTCCGATCGCTCCACACCCGACGCCATAAGATGTCATCGTCAGGAAATAAACATTTGGAGCTGTTCGTTCTTCATTTTTTGCAAGAACAACCAGAATGAAGTTTGCTGATGTGTGGCAAGAACAAGAAGATCATATTATCCGCGATCATTTAATTTCATCTGTCAAAATCAAAACAGTGTGAAATTTGCTCAAAGGTCCAACAAAACATCTAAATTCCACGCTATCACAATAGCTTTTCTTATTTGCATTTAGGCCCCTCCGTGGGGACCTAAGTGTAAGAAAACTTTATTCTCGTTACATTTCGATCGTTGACTAAGAACCATATTGCAGAACTTTTTATTCTTTCATTTGCAGCAGTAGCCCTATACTCTTAATTGGACACTATAGCAATATTATTTTTTTGGTGATTTTTCTAGGGTAGCTTCTCAGCTACCCTAGCATAGTTTTGAAATTTTTTAGAGGATTCATAAAGATGTTGTTTTGTTTTAAATCTCGAAACTTCATCTTGTTTTGATTTTTTTTGTGTCTTCGACCTCAATGCTCAGTTTTCTTTTATTCTATGTCCTACTATATTGTATCACTTCTATTATACTCCACATATCCCTACTTTATAGTACATTATTTTGAAAAAAATCTCTTTTTGAAACCCTTCTCATTATTTTCATCTTGTGTTTGACCTAGGGACACTTACCTAGTTAATCTCTAGTGAAAAAGTAGGAGAGTGCATCCAATTATTTTCATATTCTTCTATCATTCTCTCTCTTTCTCCCTCTCTTCTATTTTATATTTTTATTTGATAGAGCGCTCTTCTCTCCGCAGTCACTATAGTCAACATTCTTATTAATTTAGCGTGAAGGAGAGAGCTCTCAACACTTAACCTATGTATTTAATCCATCATTTAGTAAACTAATTAATCATGTCATTGTATTTGACCCTGGACTTATCCAGGAATTTTAACCGAGCCACTCTTCACAGTGATTATCGCTCGATTCTGATAGATGGTTAACCGACCATATTACCATGAATACATATTATATTAGCCAATTAGAGACCAATCAAGTGTCTTGTATAGATTCATGAAGTATTATATTAGTTATTATTTTAGTTATGAGATTAGTGTTAAACATAAATTAAAAGTAGATTTTCATGTACTATCATTAAGATATCGAGTACCAACATATATCTTAAGAAGAGAGGTAGAAGCTTTTGAAACACTCAAGAGGTACAAGATAAAAGTGAGACAAAATTGAGGAATTAAATAAGACTCATAGGATGGATAGAATTGGATAATATATCTCAAAGTAGCTTAAGGAGTATTGTATTCAAGTAGATATTTCTAGACAAACTACAATGCTATATACACCATGAAAAAAAGGTGTACTTAAAATAAAGAATAGAAAATTGATTAGCTCAATGCTATATATGTTGTCACACTCAAGTCTCTCCAAGGAATTTTGAGACTAGACAATGTTGATTGCTACATACATACATAACAAAATGCCCATTAAGTCCATAAAATAAGTACCATATGAAATCTAGAATAATAAGAAACACATATTGATTCATATCCAAAAGATAATGAGGATGCGTTACATATGTCTTGGTACTGAGTGAGCTTAAGGATAAGCTAGAAAATGCATTAAAGTAAATTCTTCCATGGATTTAAGGGTATAATAGAAGTGATACAATCATTATTGAAAATCACCAAGAGAAGGATTATGAAATACATGAATTATATCCTATACATGTCATATAAGATGATGAAGACGAGTTTGAGATAAGACATGAATTAGTGGATGGTATTGATAACATATACATAGAAAATGAACCTATGGAGAGTGATTATCATTTAAAGGATGTGGATGTGCCCATACCATCCACGAGTATAATCGACAAAAATAGGCCTAGAACATGACCCATATGATGGAGTATTATCATTTTTATGGATGCAAGGAATCATGTTACACCATTTATGAGGATATAACATATTATACATATCTTTTACTTTTATGAATGAATGGCTCGAATTTAATCATGGACAATCACCATGAGAGATGAGTTGGACTTAATTAAGTGATATATAACATCTATGTGATATGCTAGAAGGTATGCAGTCCATATGACGTAAGTGGGTATTAAAAAAAGTACCAAATTAATGGTTTTTTAATGAAGTACCAAGTTGATGGTATTACTAATAAATACAAAGAAAGATTAGTCTCCAAAGACTCTATTTAGTAAGCTGGTATATATTTCCAAGAAACCTACTCATAAATCATGATTATCATCATATCTCATATTTATTATTCCTCTTACTTAAACTATTCAATAAAATATGCTCCTAATTATCTAATATTAATAGCTAACGCTATTTATATAACTAACCCTAATTATTGTATATAAATAATCTTATTAATGTCCTTTTTATTTTTGTGTTTTACTAATTATTAAAAATCACATAAAAATTTGATTAATGTTGTACATATTTGTTTTGTAATTATTTGTAAATAAAAAATACAAAAAATAAGAACACAAGAAATTGAAACAAATATTTTTTCTTACTCAAAAAAACTTACAAAAATATAACTGCCCAAATGATGTTTTTTTACTTTGTGTTCAACATGAAACCTGTAGATCTCAAAAATATGTACAACTTTCATGTTAAAAGTTTTTTATCTGACATTGCTACATATTTCTTTTTGGTTTTTTTTATTTTATTTATTTTTGATTTTTCTATTAGACCACGTGGCTCTCTCTGGAGCAGCCATGCGGTATGATCCTTTGTCTCCACCCGCTTCCTCTTATAGTTGTTGGATCCATCTTATAGATCCAATCTTGGTCGTCCATCTCGTGCCTCTTCCTGACTATTTGATCTTCTTGATTTGGCCATCAGAGCTGCATGTTCCCACCTCCATAATGAAGATTGAATCATATGATCTAATGGTAGAGGCTTCATCTTCCTCCTCGCAACTACCGCTCTAGCCACGTTCACCTCACCGAATGTCACTCTTCACCATTTTTTCTCAACTACCTTGCACATCCTCTATATGTCAGTCCACCTCCCCGATGTAACCCAAAGCACCCCCTTCCATGCTCGAGCGCTATATACATTCTACCCCTCAGTCTATGATGGGGGGAGCAGTTGAACATTGACCTTCAACCACATTAATGTCGCTCCCCATCTCTTCAAAACCACCTCCACCGGCTACCTTAATGGTTGTCCACCTTTACGCGAAGACTTTCCCTAGACCTCTTCTCCTCAAGACAGGGTGAGATCGAATTGAAGAGCGATTATGGGTATTCACGACCGGTGTGACCCATGTTCAATTGGCCATGTCACGACCTCATCTCAATCATTTGTGCTTTAAGACATGATAGATCTTGTCAAGTGAAGTCCAGAGGTCTAATGAGGACATCAACCCAAGACAATTCCTCTGATGTGGCCATCTTTAATCTCCATGTAAGGTTAGGTTTACTTCCTTTGTGTTTAACTCGATTTTTCATATGTTATACAATCACTTTCTCCTCACCCATATCAGACCTCAACCTTTACCCTGCATCCACAATGCACGCGAAAGGATTACTTTGTCATTTACCCTTCTCCAACCCTTAGACCAATGTGCTCCATTCTCCTCCATCCATGATAGAGAACCACCAGGTCGTCACCTTCTTCGCATCACCTGGACCTTCATTTCACTCCCAATCCCCCCACAAACGCTTGCTTTGGTTTCTAGTAACGCATGCAAGTATATCTTGCTTCAATGGCCTAGTCTTTGCACGTGCCTCCGTTCTAAAGCTTCAACACAGTGAGTCTTCATAGTAACGAGTATTCAGTGCTTCACATCTCCTTATAAGCATATTATGACCTTCACAAGCCCTCGAAGAAGATCAAACAATCTTCTACATGGCAAGGGGAGTAAGGAGGATGCGGATAGGTCTTTGCCGGAGCTCAATTCCATGTCGTCGCATGTGGCAGAGTTCATACGAGGAGAAGCATGTAACATCCGATCCGGACGTTCAGATGATCCATACGTCACATGTGCTGTGGAGCCCAATTGCTAGCCTTAGTTCGATCGGGGCACGTTTAAAGCACGGAGATCGCTCCATGTGGACTTCGCACATGCACCATACCCGAGCCTGCACCCAAACCTTGACGCACGTGTAAATCACATTAGGGCTTGGGAATTTTGCATCCAAAGTGCCTATATTCTCCAGATTTGCAGAAAGGTCCTCTACATGCATGCATCATGTGATGCACATGGATAAATTGCATAAGGGACCCATCGATTTTCTATAATATCAAATATGCCCTCGCATATGGTTATTTACAGGGAAGGACCATCAAGTTCTAGATATTACATTTATGTCCTTCCAAGGGTCTGTTTCTGACCAGTATTACATATATTTGCATGTTTATTTTCCATTTATGCGCCTAGACTATTTCTTCTATAACTTAAGATACATACTCTATTTTCAATGATTTAAATTTCATATTTATGCTTGCTTAATTATCAAGCTAATGGCCAAATATATTTCATGATTTGACACTTGTAATAGGGCATATCTATTTGATATATAGTGTCACATTGACATGTATTTAAATGAAATTTGCTTATGCATAGATTTGTTTTAATACATCAAATTTCCATGAAATTATTCCCATATATATTGCTCAATTGATCACTATTTTCCGGGGTATATTTGTTCACTAGTCCTTATTTGCATTGTAGCACTTTGTATAGCATTTGTCTTTAATCTAACTAGCATAAAATCAAATTAAATTCACTATGTCCACATACGTTGTGTTTTACATCATTTAATGTGCATTGTTTGACCTAGTGAAATTTTAAATTTTTGCGAAGCAATCATGAGGTCTCTTAAGGCGAGACCACAGTCGTGGAAGTGACCGAATGCAAAACTCGATTGATTCAACAAGTAACCCATTGTATGAATTATCAAACAGTGCAGAATAAAGAAAGTTAAAATTCATTATAGCTGAGACAAAATGTTTATAGTGCACAAGTAGTCTGGATGTCAAACTCGGGGAACAAACATTTATAGGCTGTTAAGGATTTCTAATTAATAGTTATTTGTAGATATGGATGCTATTGACATAATGTTTTTATGGGTTTTAAATATATTTATTTAATGGATTTTCTAATATTTTATATTTTATATTTTTATATTTTATATTTTATATTTTATTTTTAGTTTACATATTTAGTTTCCTTTCCTTTTTAATATTTAATATGTAAACAAAATTTAATAATATGTACACCATAATTATTATGTATGATATATATAAATATATAATAATTAAATATAAATAAGTACATCCCTTTTTTTAAATGATTTTAATAAATATAATCAACATATAAATATATATTAGTATATATAATGTAAAGAATCTATATAGGAATTTGTATTTAGAAAAATATTTTAAAAATACTCAAATTTTACAAAATAAATTATTTTCTGTTTTTTCTAATTTTTCTCTATTTTGTTAATTTTTTAATGATTTTTTTCTAATTTTTAGTTATTTTGTAAATCCGAAATACTCTAAAACATGGAGTTAATAAATAGGACAGATTGTTTTGACATTTAAATACAGAAAATAAGTGTAAAATTTCTCAAAATCATTTATAATTTGTAGTATATAATATAGATAAAAATGCATAATAAAACTATTTTTTGGATTTTTTAGAATTTTTGCAATTTTTCTCAGGGTTTGATGGGTTTTCCAATTTTTAAGTTTTTCTTTTTAAATTTTTTAGGATTTTTCATCCGTAGTTATATTATATAGTAATAAATAACATATAATGTTTTTTGAATTTTAGTTTAGGTTTCATAATATTTTCTATTTTCAAGGCTAAAGAGGGCATAAATAGAAATTGAATGGTTTTTAATAAATGGAAAATGCACGAAAATGCTAAAATAAAAATGCAGCACGGACAAGCATAATATTGAGCACCTTTGTCTATTTTTCCATAATTTTATTTAAACAAAAAATGTAAATAAATAAATTCAAGACCTATCAAGGGAATTTTAGGAATAATAATAGCTTGAGATGGTTTACATGCAAATTCCTAAAGTTTTAACACTTGAAAACAATTTTAAATACTAAATAGAAATAAAGGAACCTGGAGGAGGTCCCTTACAATTTACCCAACTCACGTGGGGGACCACGTGAGTTGAGATGGAACTAGACCTAGGTGTGATACACGATAAACGTATGGGTCCTTTTGCAAATTTTACACAAATATTTGAACTTAATTTAATATTTACATGACTGAACATCAAATACAAAAGGCTGAGGGGTTATATAATAATTTACTAAAAAAGGGTTGATGAATCTATGATTCTCACTCTTTATTCTTTTATTTAAGACATATCTTTTAGAAAAAAATACCTGTAAATATGTGTAAATCCAATAAACTACCTTTGTACATACTCTTGCTAATGTTGTATAATTAACACCTTTTTTCCCAAAAATAAAAGAATGAAGAGGAAAAAAAGGAAAAAAAACACAGCCAAGGAGCACGGTTAAGTAGTTAGGATTTATATTTGCTCATTTTTATTTCTCTATCTTTTATAAATGTTTTTCACCTTCTTTTATTTTTTATTTTGTGTGAGGAACTATTGGAGCATGACTTGGTCAACTTTGGAGGGATCGATACCTATGGAGAAGTAGAATAAGTAGGAGGTAGCTATCTAGGATAGATTTATTTTAGCATTTATTATTGCAAAAACACTTATAATAACTTAGCCTCTTAGATTTGATTTGGGATACTTGGACATTTATTCGGGGCCTGTTACGATGAGTGCCAGTGCACTCGAGGGACCTCATCAGATATTTCAAGTTCTTCTGCATTTTATTTTTACTTGTTTTCCAAGGTTTTAGCCCCTAGACTTAGGATTTTACTTGGCTGAGCTTGGTAAATTACTAAGGTTTAAACACCCTAATCAAGAATATATGTTCCTGTAGATCATGATTGGACTTAGTCAAATATAAAAAAGGTAATTTATTTGGATTAGAGCCCTTACACCATGAGAGGTCGCATACAACGCTTGCAAGACCTGTTGCAAGCCCTTACACCAAGATCAAACTCTTGTCTCTCTTGTGATTAATTAGCACCAGTTCTTCCCTCTAATAGAAGCTACTGCCTTAGAGAGATTTTTCATGCATCATTTAAATTAGTTTAGATTCTATCTTTTAATTATGCATGGATCACTCTACATGTAGACTGCTGGAGTAAGGTATGCATTTCCAACTCTACATGCATCATTGAGTTTTCATCGCGCAACGGCTATTCTGTCTTCCTCCCCTTATTATATTAGATTTAAAATGAAAAGGAAATCAAAAAAAATTGTTAGACGTTGTTTTTATTCAGAAAAATACATAAAAATCGGGTAGCCGAAAACGGTCCATACTTACACTCATATTGGTTAGAAATTGGTGCAACTTGTCATAGGAATCTGGGCCAGTCTCCAAGGAGAATCAGGCTCCTAACAACTTGCTAACTCGCTTTGTAAGATTGGATTGTCACCAAAATAAAAATTGAGAAGTTAAAATACCGACCTTTCACGGTCATCACACTCTTCATAAATCCCCGCATCAAGATGACAGGTAGGGGGTCTCTTAGGTTGCCTCTAGTAGCACCTCTTTCCATCACTTCTACTCGTTCATCTAGGGCATCTTCAGAGAGCTCAAACCCACTCTTTGAACCTTAATTCGCTTCTATCCTATTCCCCCTCGACCATACTTCTTTCACCCTTGAGGTATAGACAGATAGGCCAACATAGCTTTACGTTCATTTGACAGCACCTGAGCTAGGGTATTTTGTCTTTGTAGAGATCGGAGAGATGGCTAGCAATGACAGAACTGATGAGCAGCCTCTGACTTCATCATTTGTATTAGCCCAGGCCGCCATGAACAATACACTATTAGCTTCTATTGAGACCATATAGAGACATTTCAGGGACCATGGAATCTTCATGGAAAAGGTGAGGATAGAGATTACTCAAATTAAAGTGGGGAGAATAGAGCCAGAAATACCAGTTATTGGGGAAGAAACACCCAAACATGAGGGCCTAGCATACGACAGAGACTAGGAGGAGACGCATGGTCCACAGAGGTCAGCACGTGCCATGAGGCAATTGCATAACCCTGTGCCAACCCTCACCCATTGATGGATCCAGTTGCCCGCCATCCTATGCGACTTCAAGCTTCGCCCCTAGACGATTCAGTTATTTCTCAAATTCCATAGGAATTCCAGTGAGGAGCCCCACCTCCCTCTGCAAGAATCTGGGATGATCTGCACCACCATCCACAACAGGATCGTGGACGAGGACACCATTAAGCTGATAGACTTACTGATCTCTTTGGTTGATAGAGCAGTGACTGGTTGAAACACTTAAGGAGGATTGTCACTACTTGAGAGCAACTACAGATAGAGTACCTGAACAATTACTACCCACTCGACCAAACAAATGTAGCTAGAAACATTATTAACAACTTCACAGTGATCCCTAATGGACAATTCGATGAAGCTTGGGATTGCTTTAGAGAGCTCATTAACAGGTGTCCCTACCATGACATCAGCAAGCCAAATATCGTCTGGAGTTTCTTCTGTGGGCTGACACCTAATCTGCATGGGCTTGTGAATGCATCTTGTGCAGGATCCTACTATGCCAATGATGAAGACCGGGTCTCGGCCATCTATGAGGAGATGGTTGAAAATTACACTGTGATGTCTCAGACCAAGGTATATATTCAAGGGAAGCCTCCCCATCATGTGTCATCATACCAGAGGATAGCATGCATTAAGGTCGATCCTTCTTCATCTTCTACAAGGATAGCACTAGTAGAACCCTCTGATGTAGACATGGGCATTATGAGCCAGAAACTAGACTGGATGGAGATTATTGAGAAGAAGTCGTGTCAGGGCCTTGACAAACTCAATAGGATCGATGAGCAGGCCCAGACACTTAGTGACCTGAAAACCAAGATCATATGTTTCCAAGAAACTCAGATGGCTTCTCAGCCACATTCCAGGTCACGGTTTGATCCAGGGAGCAATTAGTCACAGCCCCTTGCCTCACATTGGTAAGTCCATCACATTCAGGTGGAGCCCATTCAGTATCTCCTGCAGTATCAGCTACAAACAACCCCTTTAGACACTCAAGTGATGGTATATCATTCGGATTAGCCTTTGTCATCCCTTCCCCTGCCAGTCTAAGAGCAGTAGAAGTCGGTGATGGAAGTCATTGATATTTGGTACTTCTAGTACCAACAGTATCTGAGAATCCGTCGTGACCACCAAGGCTTCTGGTGGTCTACTTGAGGTTCTTAATCCCAGTAGTAGCCTCCGGCATAGGAAATGCAGAGCGCACATCAGTAGCAACCTCAGTACTCCTAACAACAACAACAACACGATCCTCAACTCCCATACCAGGGTCAACAGTGGAGGCATCAATAGCCTCATATGTAGTATCCACAGCCTCACCCTCACTCCTACCACCACCAGCAGTAGAGCCAACCTCATTACCAGTGAGTCAACCCATCTGGTTCTCATGCACACTCATCTGAGAACCCACTCTTAGATGATCTCGCCTGCATGCTTTTCGAGTAGCAAGCTACATTCCATTGAGAGATGGATGAGTTTCAATAGGAGATGGGGGACATAATAAAGGGCAAGGCTTCCATACCTGTAGAAATTGAACCGGATCTGAATAATCTGAAGAGAAATTATGAGCAACTACGATCTACAGAGGCCACCACTCCTAGTGATGTGTTAGGTGACATTCATTATTTATTTGATGTTGATTTTGTGACACTTGGGTGTGGTAGGAAGCAAGTCGACAATAACTCATCTAGTCGACACCATGATGCAGATTCCAGGGTGCTATATGGAGTCAGAGCGGTGTCGATGCCGTTAATCATGATGGTGATGGTGTTACTGATTCCACCAAGTTTCCAGATACCAGGCTAGAGCGTAGGATTGATGTTGCCAGTTCATATGTTGTCGGTGATAGAGATGACACCAAGAGACAATCAGTTGTGTTTCCTTCTTATGTACTTGAGGATGTTATCATAAAAACATAAAAAATGGAAAAACTTCAGAAATGAAAAATATGAATAAAATAAATGTTTATGTATCTCCTTTGGATCCATCTATTGTAATTAATGATGATTGTATGGATTCCAGCATTATGAATGCTTAGAAACCCACTTTTGACCCCCACTATTCTAAGGAGGGTCCCGTTATCCCATTCCCTCAAGCACTCCGCTTAGGGAAGGGCCAAAAAACAAAAAAACCCAAAAAGAGACAATAGATAGAGTTCAACGAGCAAATGATAGACCGATTTCATATCCAGCTGACTCTTCAAGAGGCACTTGAGCACATCCCCTTCTTCCAAAAGAAAATCAGAGAGAAGACCACCATTCGTAGAAAGAAAGGTGTAATCATAATGCATAAATTCGTATGCTCACTCGTGCTACTTGCTTCGCCATCTGGAGTCGATTGCCAGCCAAGAGACTTGATGCAAGGGCTTCATATGTCAGATGCCACATTACCTTACTTGACTATTTCGAGTTTGACCCTCTTAGACAGAGCATGACAGTTCTCCAATTTGCAGATAGATCTATCAAGAGGGCGGAGGGGTTATTAAAGTATGTTGTAGGTACAATTCAGGGCCTGAATTTCTTTGTGGACTTTGTTGTGTTGGACATGGAGATCCCTGAATGTGTCACTAATACCCCCATCATCTTAGGAAGACCTTTCTTGGCCACAGCCAAGGTAGTGTCTGATCATGATAGTGGGAAGGTATACTTTCATGTCGAGGGTGAGAGTATACAAATAGAAATGATAAAAGAATGAGAGCCAGAGATTTCAGCTTGCTTCGAGTAGAGTTCAGAGCAGATGATAGATACAGAATTAGACGGACACTGTGAGTGTGATTTTGTGATCATAGATGATGAAGTAGTTTGGACAGATCCAATTTCACGAGCTCTTGTCACACTTTCAAAGTCTTCAGAGTTAGAGATGCCAACATATGAGAGTTCAGGGAGAGCACTCATGACACAGGATACTTTAGAGGTTGATGATTGTGATTTGTCTAGCAAGCATAGTATATTTCATGTGATTCTGATTCAGATCCCACAAGCTCAGACACTAGTTTTTATTGTCAAGACCTTGATGATTATTTACCATGTATGATGTCCACGGAGCCTATATCTAGGGTGGAGATTGATCCAATACAATTGATAGACACACCAGCAAGGTCGTCTTCGTAAGATTCACTAATGCAACGAGACTTCTCTCATGTAGATTTGGTAGCCTTCACTCAGACTTTTCAGAGGCCAGATCTGCCACCACCCACATGCCTGAAGCTGAAGACCGTGCTGCAGAGCATGAAGTATAAATTCCTTACAGGTGAGCCAGAAATGTTCCCAATCATTATCTCAGAGGATTTGACTAATGATCTAGAATCTCATTTGATGGAGGTTCTTGAAAGAAACCGCAAGGCAATCATATGGACTATAGCTGATCCAGGGGATAAGTCCAGCCATGTGCTCTCATCCCATATATCTTGAGGATAACACCAAGTCATGGTGTGAGATTCAACATAGACTGAGCCCGAATCTTTGAGACGTAGTCATGAAGGAAATATCTAAGTGGTGGAGCAACGATTTTATCTACCCCATCTCTGACTCCAAATGGGTTAGTCTGTTACAAGTGGTACCCAAGAAGACGAGTATTACTATAGTTGTGAATGAGTCTGGAGAGGAGATAGCTACCCAAGTACCCACTTCTTAGAGAGTTTGTGTGGACTATAGATGATTGAATCAAGCCACCAAGAAGGATCAGTTTCCACTTCCATTTATTGATCAGATCAACAAGAGATTAGCTTGAAAGAGTCATTATTATTTCCTTGATGGGTACTTAGGGTATAATCAAGTGGTCATAGCACTCGCAGACCAAGAGAAAATGACGTTCACCTATCCGCTCGAAACGTATTCTTTTTTTACGGAGGCCCTTTGGATTATATAATGCCCTGGCTACATGTGCATGCTTTCCATCTTCTTGGACATGGTGGGTGACTATTTTAGAGGTTTTCATGGATGACTTTTTGGTCTATGGCAATAATTTTGATGATTGTCATGCTTGCCTAGACTGAATACTTTAGCGCTACATTGAGATCCACCTAGTATTATCTTGGGAAAAGAGTCATTTCATGATGACACAAGGGACGGTCCTTGTTCACATCATACCCAACAGGGGGCATGGAGGTTGATCTGGTCAAGGTGGATATCATTAAGAAGCTCACTCCTGAGTCCAATTTGAGATAGTTGTGGTCTTTTCTAGGGTATGTTGGTTTCTACTGACAATTCATACAAGACTTCAGTTAGATTGCCTGATTACTAACTGATCTGCTCATGAAAGACACTGAGTTCCTTATAGATGATAAGTGTCTTTCATCCTTTGAGATTCTCAAGAATTTGTTTATAGAGGCTCCTGTCCTTCAACCACCCGATTGGTCTCTTCTATTCAGGATCATGACAGATGATTTTGATTTTGCCATAAAGGTCGTTCTTGGACAGAGGAGGGATAATTTTACATTTTCCATGCACAATACTAGTCGAACTTTGGATGCCGCTCAACAGAACTACTATGTGATTGAGAAGGAGATGCTAGCCGTGACTATTTACACAGATCACACCGCCATTCAGTATTTAATGTCCAAGAAGGATGCCAAAGCCAGAATGACTAGATGGATCCTTCTACTCCAGGAGTTTGATATTGAGATTAAGGATAAACTTGGAGTCAAGAATGTGCTGGCAGATTACCTCTCCCGATTAGATCATATTGAGGATTCCTATATGACCACACCTATCACTAAAACATTCCCAAATGAGGTAATTTTTGCTATCACCTCGCTCCCATGGTAAGCTTATATTGTGAACTATCTCGTTGCCAAGAAAATTCCACAAGGTTGGTCCAGGCAGTGACTTAAGACCTTCCTTGCGAAGGCCAAGTCGTATCATTGGGAGGATCCCACACTTTACCATGAAGGGGGGGTAGTGTCGGGCGTCGGTGTATTCCTCAAGACGATTACCATAGAATTCTCACATACTGCCATAATATGAGGCATGAGGACATCACTCTAGGAGATGGACAACGTAGAAGGTTCTCCAATGCATACTTTGGTGGCCTACCCTCTTCATGGATTCAAATGAATTCATGAAGAGATGCACCGACTATCATAAGATGATCATTTGTGGACAAATAGAAATGATGTTGAGGCGGAACATTTACTTCTATGAGGCTTTTGACGTATGAGGCATTGATTTCATGGTTCCATTCTCTAAGATCAGGGATTTGGGTAAATTTTTTAGATGTGGATTATGCGAGTCGCTGGGTTGAGGCCATCCCCGTCCGAGCCACAATTTCAAAGATTGTTTGCATTTTTTTGAGGAAAAATATCTTATTACAGTTCAGGGGACCTAGAGTCTTGATTTCTAACGGAGGGACTCATTTTATCAAGGACAAGGTAAGGATCCATGCTAACGCGTTCACCATTAACCATTGAGTTTCCATGCCATATCATCTACAGACGGATGGTCTTTCCGAGGTTTCAAATAGGGAGATTAAGACTATTTTGTAGACGGTTAGTCGTTCAAACCGAAAGGATTAGTCAAAGCTTTTGGACTCGATCTTGTGAGCCTGTAGGACATCCTTCAAGAAACCTTTGGTTACATCTCCATTCAGACTTGTTTACGGCAAGCCATGTCACTTTCTTGTGGAGATTAAGCATAAGTCACTTTAGACAGTTATCAAGATATTATTGGATCTTGAGAGTGTGGGTAATTAAAGGAGAGCAAAATTGGCATCCTCGAGGAGTTGAGAGATACAACTTTCTCAAGTAGCTTGTAGTATAATGATGAAGTGGAGATGTGGCATGATTCCCACATCAGCCATAATAGTTTAAGCCGAACCAGAGAGTATGGTTATTTGTGAAGGATATGGTTAGATCCTCAAGCGCATCACGGAAGCGTGAGCGTCGCATCGAATACGACGAAGAACGACTAGTCGCACTAGTTGTTCTATGCAGCGGAAATTAAAAAATTTTCTTGCGACGAAACCACATGATCCAAGAACACTTCTCGAATCGTTTCGTCTAAACCACAAACAAGTATTAGGTTTACCTCTTGAAGCGTGGTTGCGATCGAGTCTCTAAACAAAGAGACCTCCTGTCTCAAGTCCGATCCGACGGAGGAGACGCTTGCGAGCGCGGGGATGAACCGCGTGCTTCTCGCAATCCATGTTGATGATCCAAGCGGCGGATCTCCTGATCTCGACACACGAGATCCGATGTCTTCTTCACGAGCGGGGCGCACCGAAGGAGACGGAGATCCTCGAGCAAACCATCGGGCAGCATAACGACGATGCCGCGGCGATGGAGAACCTCTCTAGGGCATCCATGGTGGACGGCTACATGAGAGAGAGAGAGGACGTGTATAGAGAATGAGAGAGAGAGAGATTTGTTGCCTCAACTTATGTGTTAAGAAGAGCAATGGGGTGCCTCTCCTTATATAGGGTTTTGGGATCCATGGATCTCAATCCATGTGTCAACACAAATCCAATGGTCCACATTAATTTGTGTTTCTTTCAATGGTCATGATTTGTTGCTAAAAACACAACAACAATTAATTTAATTTAAATTAAATATATGTTGATAAATCAACACAATTTAATTACAAAATTAAATCATCAATACATGGAGATAATGAAAGGAGAGAAAGCCTCCTTCCATGTGGAGAGGGGGGACGGCCTCCCTTTCCTAATGGGAGTGGTGGCCGTCCACCCTCCTCCATTAGGAAGGTGGCTTTTTCACCTTTTATGTAATCTCCATTATTTGCAACAATTTTTGTTGCAAATTATTTCACAAAAAATAAATCCAATTTATTTTGTGAACATTGCAATCATGCCATTGAAAATTTGTGAATCACATTCACAACCCAAAACAAAATGTAAATTACATTTTCAATTTGATGTCCAATGTGAATCTAATTCACATTAACATTTAATTAACAAATGTAAATTACAAATAGCTCTCTCTTATATATTATAAATCACATTTATAATATATATGATTAATATGGATATTGCTATCCACATTATTCATATCCATGATAATTAAATCATATTTAATCATCTTGGATCTCTATTCTCTTGTGTCCACATAATATGAATCACATTCACATTATTTACATCTTTGATAATCAAATCTCATTTAATTATCTCAGATAACTCTCTTTATAATATGAATCAAATTCATATTACTCATGATAATTAAATCACATTTAATTATCCATTTTCTCAATGCTCGGATACATAAATCAACAATAGAATTATCCATGAACTCCTTTAAGGATAATGCGCTTTCTCCGCAGATACTTGGAGATAAGGACAGGGCGATTGTATTGTTCCACGTATAGTGACATGGATATTGAGATCGTATCTCAAATCCAGATCGCGGGCCTCCCATAGATGCTTGATTAAATCAAGACCGTAAATCTAATCTTCTCATTGTATCTGAATCACATTCAGATCAATGTCCAATACTTGGACCAAGATCAGATCACTTCTCTACTGAGAGGAGTCACTAAAATCCAGACCCGTTTCATCACTCCCTAGGAATGGAAGCGTCATGGTTATACAATCGTTTATGATCACATCACCCTCAGGTATTCCCAATACATGTACATCCTGCATACTGGAAGACTCAGACTAAACCCGAAGTATTCGATCAACTTTATACTGTCTACTTCATGGTTTTATCAGTAAGTTTCTCATTCGATCATTGGGAGTCGGTATCGATCATATACTTTCCAAAAGCATATATCATACCTAGGTCTTGATCATATACTTTCCAAAAGTATATATCAAACCTACAAATTCAGTCAAGCTTCCAAAGCGAGACGACCGTGCGCACGGAATTTGATTCTTCCCAATATCTCATGAGTGAGCTCATGTCTTCCGGTTCAGTAACTGAACCTGTATGATCCCTTTGAGAGATCGTATTACTCATATGCCCTTATATGCACACCAGCGCGCCGGTGTATAGACCTTGATTAGGTCATCAACCTATTGGTCTGCCAAATGTACATACTTAGACATATAGCAACACATCTGTCTCCGGTCAGAGGATGCGTGCCTATATCATGACAGCATACGATATAGGACTTTGGTTATCTCGATCTCGTTAAGTCAACTCTTTGACCTAACTAATCTGACACCTCCGAATCTCTATTCCTATGCAGAGGACCTGCATCAAGAGGTCGGTCAGATATCAGCCTTCAGAGATAAGGATTGCCATCTCCTACTCAGGCTGGAGATCATCTCTTAACAATCATTTGACGGTGCTTGATGAGTCCTCAATCTAACTCTTTAGATATTCATCCAAGCACCAGCCTCTATGATTCAATAGTTGAATCAACAGTTGTATGATCATCAAGATGGCCATGGTACATAACCCTAATTGTACTAAGGGACCTATTATGCAAATTATGTATTCTTCATTTCAGATTAAGGAGTGAATTGCAATAACATTTATTGCATAATGGCTCGCCGTGGGCTCGCATTTCCAACAATCTCCCACTAGCCCAAAGAGCCATTGATGGGCTAATCATTTAAACCCGCACTCATGTGACAATCATAGGCTATTTAGAAAATAGCTAGGTAAGCTGATCAGTCACTCTGTTCCCGCGAGACTATGCCAAGTCCTTTTACGGCACTTACATATCCCCAGTAACAGTGCTCGCATCTAATGCGATTGTTGCATCTCATGCAACCAATACTCAACCTTGTTATAGTGTCCTTGACACTTTAACTCGATTAATTATTATAACCAGTATTCCCATAATCCTTATTAGAATACCTTCATTCCCGGAGATCTCTATCTCCTAAGGTATCTAAAGTTTAGACCTTATAGATCACTATCTACATGGTCTTAAACTTTTGAAGATAAGACTTTGAGATCACTATCTCAAAAATCTCCTCATCTATGAAGATTTTGTTATTACTGCAATCAAGTGTTTTATCTCTACAGTAGGATTAGTAACAATTTACTATTCCCACTGCATGACAGACATCTGGTATTTGTACACTCTAGCATACTCTCAGCTTCTCGTAACTAATGCACAAGTGCAAGTAGTTGTAGCATTTACTTCCTCAACTCTTTGAGGTGCTATCCCTTAAGATAGGTCAGTACCATATCTTAAGGGTTAGAAGCCTTTCTTGGAATTTCTATGAATAGAATATGTCCAAGGTATACTACAAATGTGACAGTCCAATTATCCTCTTCTCTTGGCTTCTGAACAACTTCAGAACTAAGATCTAAGAGGTATCTTTGAAAACATATTTCAAGATATGGAATAACCAGATTATAAAACACTTATTATTATCCTTATATCATTTTAAATGATCAGGATATCATCTATATTTAGCACAATGAACACATAGGCACTCCCACTAAGCTTCGCATGGCTCATCAAGATTTCATTTGAAATCATAACATTTATAATTTCATCAAATCTTATGGTCCATCTCAAAAAAGCTTATTTGAGTCCTTAGATGGATTCCTTATCTTGCACACCTTGCTTTCCTCAACCATGAAGCCCTGGGGCTACTTCATGTGAATATCCTCAGAGAGATATTCATAGAGGAATGCAATCTGGACTTACATCTCAAAGATGCAATAGTCAAGTTGTGTAGCTAAGGTTAGCAATATTCTGATGATTTTAAGCATGTTCACCGAAAAGCAAGTCTCATTGCAAGCAATGTCTTCTCTTCCATGTGTAGCTCATTGCTACGAACTATGCTTGAAGGTATGTACCTTCTCATCAGGTTCCCTTTCTCTTGAAGATCCATTTACACCTTTACGGGTCTTACCCATATAGGTGGATCCTCGAGGGTCCATATACAACACTTGTACATGAAGTCTATATTAGACTTTTATTGCTAACATCCATCTATCCATGCTATGATCTTCAGAAGCTTCATCACATGAAGTTCGATCATTGTCAGATTTCTCTGACACATGGAATCCATCCTCAAACTTATTTGAAGAGGTTTTAGTGTTTCATCTTCAATTATCCTTTTAGTTTCCAATTTCAGGAGCCTCATTATCTTCTCAAGATTAAATGAGTTCCTACACTTCATTTTTTTTATCTTGATTCTCAAGAGTCTCAACCTCCAAGGATCACATTCTCAGAGATGAGATATTTCAAGAATCTCAAGATCATAAAGTAGGTATCCAATACCATCCTTTATTTTCCTAATGAAGCAGCACTCTCAAGTGCTAGATTCCATCTTGCATGGAACCTTATTAAGGATATACATTGTAGTCTCTACTACACATATATACCTAGAAACTAAGGGATAATTATGCTAAAATTCATCATTGATAAGATCATGTCACACATGATCCGATTGTATCTGCCTATAACTCTATTGAGTTAAGGTGTGTTAGGAGGATTGAGATAGAAATGATATTCATATCTCTATAAGGTATTCTTTGAATTTATCTAACAGGTACTTGCTACCTAGATTAGATCAAATTCATTTTATCTTCCTTCAAACTTTGGTTTTAAACCAAAAATAATGAAATCTTTGAACATTTCAAAGGTTTCTTAGGTGAAGAGAAGAAATCTCATATCATACATAATCATCAACAGATATCACATATCCATAATGTTTACTATGATATAGATGATCTACATACATCAATATGTATGAGATCCTGAATGCCTTGACATCTTACACCTTTCTCTAAGAAGGGTGCATTGGACATTTTTCTTTGAATACAATATTCATAAGTATGTAAGTTTTGAAATTTTAGACATTCTAAAGTTTCATCTCTTACTAGTCTATTGATCAAATCAATAGACAAATGTCCAAGGCTTGATGCTAGATCATTGTCAAATGATCTTCATCCTCCTATTGATCTTAAGGTTTAATTTCAGTATTTAGAAATGTTAATGAACCATTCATTAATTTTCTAATTTAGTGGAGTCCACTAGATTTTAGATTACTATCTGAAATATCTCCATCATAACCTTTTATGATAGTTCTACCTCAGAATTCATGTTTATTTCCAACATTTAGAAACAAACAATGAGTGTATTCTTATATCTAGGTCATAGAGACATTCTCTACGACTAAGGGCTCTCCCACTGAAATTAACAAGTCTATTAATCCAACAGAGATTGTTGCAACAATTGCATCAATATCCATGTGGATAACTATAAACCTTTAAGATCAAATTTTCCAGTCTTCTAAAACATATGCAACCTATTGCAAATGTCATCAGAAGATTGAGATACAATTATTTGACTTTATCTTATCAATGATTTATGTAGATTAATCCGATGCTCCATCCGAGTCCTTCTCTAAGGATTCTAGATAGACTTGATAGTCATACTATCAACACATCAACTTATTGCAGTATTGGCATTTATCCAACTCTTCGGATGACATATGGAAGTCATAGATGTATAGTCAACTCTTTGACCATACTTCTTACTCGGGTCCAACCCATGCTTCCACTGCGCTTCCTTTATCTATAAGCAACCATTGCTTAAGACTAAGGATCTCTTATGTAAGAGCATTTCAACATTTGTACATGCTTCATTAAATTCATACAATATGAATATTATGAAGCTTCATGAATGACCAGAGTATAGATAGTAGAATGATGACACTCATCATCTACATCCATCTAAACTCTTAAAACATAGGTTCAGGTAGGTACTCAAATAATTTGAATACATCATCTCTTATAGAGCCACCATTCTGCATGATGCAGTGAACCATCTCATTCATGTTAAATGTCAAGAGCACATGTGTATGCCAGAATATCTTCATTAATTTTATAAGGATTATTTGACAATTGCGATCATCATCGACATGTCACTTCCAAAGTACATTCGATGAGAGATCAAGACTATAGAGACATACAAACCCTAGGGTTGAGTCCTATTATCTATTTAATTGTCATTCCTCAATATTATGAGGAAACTTGCACATTGCAACCACATACATTATGTGTCCAATTGCAAGTACAATATCTGGATCATGAGTCCAATCCAAGATATTTCACTGGTTATTATTGAGTATATCATTGAGTGGGTTTTAATGAAGGATTATCTGAAATAAGAAATTTGCATAAATATATAAATATATATATTACTTTGATTTAGGATTTTTATATCAAAGTTGTCTTGTCTTGTCAACACTGAAAGTTCATTCCCTTAATCACTTTCAATGTAAGAGATATACTTACCATTATATCTCAACAAGATCTGGGATCTCCTTCCTTATATTTGTTGCATCCCAATAATATGAGAACCTACAACTCGGATAAAAAGAAGCGGGAACACATTCCGCCTTGCAAGTCCAACTTGCATCTCCCAATTCGGTCTTTAACACCCGGGCCCACCACCCCTAAGGCAATGTTGACCCGTCATTAATTGAACCAACCGTCAACAGGAATACAACTCGCTATGCGCAATCCAATATCGCCCCAATAATATGAGGACCCGATATTGGGGTCACTACGCATACGTCCTTACTCTTTCGAGAAGCGAAGAGCCCGATCCAAATGGATCGTATGCAGGAGCTGTCACTTCAGACAGGCGTCTCCTACATACAATATCTGGCGACGGAACCCTTCGCCTTGACGGGAGACCATGGATGTCACTTATGTGATCCTCCATATCATATTCAAATTCTAATTAATCATTATGAATCATATTCATTATGATTAATTCTTCCAAGGGAAATAACATCTCTATTCATAATAGAGTGTTTTAATTTTAATTGGATTCCAATTAATCTAATCATATTAAATTAATGATCCAATTAATATCCACCAAACATTTTAATAGTTACTTGAATAATGGTATTATCTCAAATACGTATTATTTCGAATTTTAATAATTAGAAATACATCATGATTTCTTAAGCATTATACTAACCCTACCCGCTGTCATGGCCAGTACCGACGAGAGTGGGACGGACCACATACGTTGCAACCTGCAACCCCAATGCTCTCCGACTAGACACCATATCCACCTCGGGAAAGGATAATGCAAAATAGATCATTTTGTACTTGAGATGATCATCGGTTCTTCAACCGAAATTATACCATATAGTAATAATCAAAACAATTTTGATTAACATTATAATGAGATTTGCTAAACAAATCCCAAGTCCTATTCAAGCAACATGTTTGTTGGAATGTTGATCATGTAGATCATGTAACCAATATTGATCTAAATCACATCTAATCATTTGTTGGTTAGGGCAAAGTCATTTAAGGACATAATTATCATTAAATATTTCACAAATATTTATGCATAATTATTCCAGGAAATTAAACAATTTAATTTCACTAATTAGTTAAATGGCAATCACTAGGTTCTTGATTAGGAAAGTATTTTCAGCAGTGACCCTCACTTACTAAAAATACCATATCTAAATCAATTTAAATCCAAATTAAGCAAAATAAATTTCTAAAGTTTGCTAACTTGATTTACAACAGAACCCAAGAGATTTGCACGCATTTCAAGGCGTTTCAAATCCGCAATTAACATCTTAATTACGTCATGATCCGCAGTCCCCGAAACAGTGGATACATGTTCACTAAAATGAGCATATCTAGAGCAAACGGAATCGAAATCACGCAAACTCAGATCCTACGATTTCCTTATTTAATGGGGAACAAAATCCAATTATTATTTTCGTGTTTAAACAATTTAAACAGTGCCGAAAATAATATCAAAACAGAGATGCGAAAATGAAATGCAAGAAAACTTTCGCAAACCCTAATGAACCCAAGTCGTCCTCGGTTTATGGATCGTATCCAAAACCACCGACCTAAGGCTCTGATACCACTTGAAGGATATGGTTAGATCCTCAAGCGCATCACGGAAGCGTGAGCGTCGCATCGAATACGACGAAGAACGACTAGTCGCACTAGTTGTTCTATGCAGCGGAAATTAAAAAATTTTCTTGCGACGAAACCACATGATCCAAGAACACTTCTCGAATCGTTTCGTCTAAACCACAAACAAGTATTAGGTTTACCTCTTGAAGCGTGGTTGCGATCGAGTCTCTAAACAAAGAGACCTCCTGTCTCAAGTCCGATCCGACGGAGGAGACGCTTGCGAGCGCGGGGATGAACCGCGTGCTTCTCGCAATCCATGTTGATGATCCAAGCGGCGGATCTCCTGATCTCGACACACGAGATCCGATGTCTTCTTCACGAGCGGGGCGCACCGAAGGAGACGGAGATCCTCGAGCAAACCATCGGGCAGCATAACGACGATGCCGCGGCGATGGAGAACCTCTCTAGGGCATCCATGGTGGACGGCTACATGAGAGAGAGAGAGGACGTGTATAGAGAATGAGAGAGAGAGAGATTTGTTGCCTCAACTTATGTGTTAAGAAGAGCAATGGGGTGCCTCTCCTTATATAGGGTTTTGGGATCCATGGATCTCAATCCATGTGTCAACACAAATCCAATGGTCCACATTAATTTGTGTTTCTTTCAATGGTCATGATTTGTTGCTAAAAACACAACAACAATTAATTTAATTTAAATTAAATATATGTTGATAAATCAACACAATTTAATTACAAAATTAAATCATCAATACATGGAGATAATGAAAGGAGAGAAAGCCTCCTTCCATGTGGAGAGGGGGGACGGCCTCCCTTTCCTAATGGGAGTGGTGGCCGTCCACCCTCCTCCATTAGGAAGGTGGCTTTTTCACCTTTTATGTAATCTCCATTATTTGCAACAATTTTTGTTGCAAATTATTTCACAAAAAATAAATCCAATTTATTTTGTGAACATTGCAATCATGCCATTGAAAATTTGTGAATCACATTCACAACCCAAAACAAAATGTAAATTACATTTTCAATTTGATGTCCAATGTGAATCCAATTCACATTAACATTTAATTAACAAATGTAAATTACAAATAGCTCTCTCTTATATATTATAAATCACATTTATAATATATATGATTAATATGGATATTGCTATCCACATTATTCATATCCATGATAATTAAATCATATTTAATCATCTTGGATCTCTATTCTCTTGTGTCCACATAATATGAATCACATTCACATTATTTACATCTTTGATAATCAAATCTCATTTAATTATCTCAGATAACTCTCTTTATAATATGAATCAAATTCATATTACTCATGATAATTAAATCACATTTAATTATCCATTTTCTCAATGCTCGGATACATAAATCAACAATAGAATTATCCATGAACTCCTTTAAGGATAATGCGCTTTCTCCGCAGATACTTGGAGATAAGGACAGGGCGATTGTATTGTTCCACGTATAGTGACATGGATATTGAGATCGTATCTCAAATCCAGATCGCGGGCCTCCCATAGATGCTTGATTAAATCAAGACCGTAAATCTAATCTTCTCATTGTATCTGAATCACATTCAGATCAATGTCCAATACTTGGACCAAGATCAGATCACTTCTCTACTGAGAGGAGTCACTAAAATCCAGACCCGTTTCATCACTCCCTAGGAATGGAAGCGTCATGGTTATACAATTGTTTATGATCACATCACCCTCAGGTATTCCCAATACCTGTACATCCTGCATACTGGAAGACTCAGACTAAACCCGAAGTATTCGATCAACTTTATACTGTCTACTTCATGGTTTTATCAGTAAGTTTCTCATTCGATCATTGGGAGTCGGTATCGATCATATACTTTCCAAAAGCATATATCATACCTAGGTCTTGATCATATACTTTCCAAAAGTATATATCAAACCTACAAATTCAGTCAAGCTTCCAAAGCGAGACGACCGTGCGCACGGAATTTGATTCTTCCCAATATCTCATGAGTGAGCTCATGTCTTCCGGTTCAGTAACTGAACCTGTATGATCCCTTTGAGAGATCGTATTACTCATATGCCCTTATATGCACACCAGCGCGCCGGTGTATAGACCTTGATTAGGTCATCAACCTATTGGTCTGCCAAATGTACATACTTAGACATATAGCAACACATCTGTCTCCGGTCAGAGGATGCGTGCCTATATCATGACAGCATACGATATAGGACTTTGGTTATCTCGATCTCGTTAAGTCAACTCTTTGACCTAACTAATCTGACACCTCCGAATCTCTATTCCTATGCAGAGGACCTGCATCAAGAGGTCGGTCAGATATCAGCCTTCAGAGATAAGGATTGCCATCTCCTACTCAGGCTGGAGATCATCTCTTAACAATCATTTGACGGTGCTTGATGAGTCCTCAATCTAACTCTTTAGATATTCATCCAAGCACCAGCCTCTATGATTCAATAGTTGAATCAACAGTTGTATGATCATCAAGATGGCCATGGTACATAACCCTAATTGTACTAAGGGACCTATTATGCAAATTATGTATTCTTCATTTCAGATTAAGGAGTGAATTGCAATAACATTTATTGCATAATGGCTCGCCGTGGGCTCGCATTTCCAACAATCTCCCACTAGCCCAAAGAGCCATTGATGGGCTAATCATTTAAACCCGCACTCATGTGACAATCATAGGCTATTTAGAAAATAGCTAGGTAAGCTGATCAGTCACTCTGTTCCCGCGAGACTATGCCAAGTCCTTTTACGGCACTTACATATCCCCAGTAACAGTGCTCGCATCTAATGCGATTGTTGCATCTCATGCAACCAATACTCAACCTTGTTATAGTGTCCTTGACACTTTAACTCGATTAATTATTATAACCAGTATTCCCATAATCCTTATTAGAATACCTTCATTCCCGGAGATCTCTATCTCCTAAGGTATCTAAAGTTTAGACCTTATAGATCACTATCTACATGGTCTTAAACTTTTGAAGATAAGACTTTGAGATCACTATCTCAAAAATCTCCTCATCTATGAAGATTTTGTTATTACTGCAATCAAGTGTTTTATCTCTACAGTAGGATTAGTAACAATTTACTATTCCCACTGCATGACAGACATCTGGTATTTGTACACTCTAGCATACTCTCAGCTTCTCGTAACTAATGCACAAGTGCAAGTAGTTGTAGCATTTACTTCCTCAACTCTTTGAGGTGCTATCCCTTAAGATAGGTCAGTACCATATCTTAAGGGTTAGAAGCCTTTCTTGGAATTTCTATGAATAGAATATGTCCAAGGTATACTACAAATGTGACAGTCCAATTATCCTCTTCTCTTGGCTTCTGAACAACTTCAGAACTAAGATCTAAGAGGTATCTTTGAAAACATATTTCAAGATATGGAATAACCAGATTATAAAACACTTATTATTATCCTTATATCATTTTAAATGATCAGGATATCATCTATATTTAGCACAATGAACACATAGGCACTCCCACTAAGCTTCGCATGGCTCATCAAGATTTCATTTGAAATCATAACATTTATAATTTCATCAAATCTTATGGTCCATCTCAAAAAAGCTTATTTGAGTCCTTAGATGGATTCCTTATCTTGCACACCTTGCTTTCCTCAACCATGAAGCCCTGGGGCTACTTCATGTGAATATCCTCAGAGAGATATTCATAGAGGAATGCAATCTGGACTTACATCTCAAAGATGCAATAGTCAAGTTGTGTAGCTAAGGTTAGCAATATTCTGATGATTTTAAGCATGTTCACCGAAAAGCAAGTCTCATTGCAAGCAATGTCTTCTCTTCCATGTGTAGCTTGAAGTAGCATACAGGTGTAGTGCAACTAGTAGGAACCACCCATCCTCCTCTAGGGAGGGATGTGCACCTCAACCTGGCCTAGTAGCATTGAGGTCTAAAGACAGGATGTTGTGGGTTGCAATAAAGCTTCAAAAGAGGGATAGTCTACTGGCTCAAGAAGAAAAATTCCTTATGAACTTGTTTCACTTGTAGATATGTTGTATATATGCATAAGAAAGATGCAAAATTACAAAAAAAAAACTCCAAAAAGAAATAGGCCTGATTGAAAATAAAATGTCTGTCAGAATGTATATGTTGAATAAGCAAAGCTTAGCTATCCCATTGTCTCATCTCATGGAAGCTTGCAGTTGGAGACTTAGCTATGTTGGTTAAGCTCCAAGAGATACATGGCAACATTGGCCACGATCCATTCTCTCTCTTTTCCCTCTACTTGAGCTAGTAGGGAATAATACCTCGCTCCTCGAGGAAAGAGTTGCTAGACATGGGATTAGAGTTACCTTGTTGAGGGAGGTTGTTTCTTTGCCATTTCTGAGGAGAGGAGTTACATATAAATTACATGGTATAATGAAAGATTCGTAATCATTAGAGTTTGTGTATGTATACTTGTTATAACCTAATTGTTAAGGAGACCTGACCATAGAATTATCGAACTTGAAGGCTCTTAAATCTTAAACCCATTTCCTAATAAGGTTCTGCCAAAATAATAATCCAAAAATCTAACCGAGCTCCATACTCCAATTTTATCAAGATAAGTTTACTTATCAACTTTGATTCTTCCTTTTTCTTTTCTTTTCTTTTTATTTCACTTCTTTTTCAAATAAGTGTTTGCTAAGGGATTGACAAAGGTAAAGTATAGGGGGATGATGAATCTACAATTCTCAATCTTTATTCTTTTATTTTAGCCATATTTTAGCAAAAACACCTGTAAGTATGTGTAAATCCAACGGTGCCCCTTGATGGCGGAGAAAGCACCATGTTTCTCTTCTTAACTCGATTGGATGGTCGGGCTCGCGTATTGATTTGCTTTAAATTACATGGCCCAGATTAGATCTGGGCCAATCTTGGAATCCGTCAGCTTGGAGGGGTTGAGGAAGAACACCAATAATAGAGTTCTTGGCGAATTTCTATCTTCAATATCTCCTAACTTCGATGACCAATTACTACTATGATAATCCCTCCATCTTCTTGACGATCCTCCATACTACATGGATCCTAGGAATACTTTCAAATCCCCACAAATGAGACATGGGGTCTCTGGAGTCTTAAACCACCTGGAGCCTCAAGTTGGGACTCGATCCTTGCTTCAAGCGGTTCTCATTGGTCAACACCTGCACCAAAAGTTAGAAGGCATGAGGCAATTCTCCTTGGCCTTGATTGAAGCTAAATAGCATAAAGGAATGAAGGGGTGACTAAGCTCTAGAATACAGTAGAAGAGGAGCTCTGGAAGACCTCTATCCTTACATGATCGAGGGGGAAACATGGGTGTTTGGTAGAGAAAGTGATGAAGAATGAGGGGTGAAATCGAAGTGGACCACTCATAGAGACATGGTGAATTTGGCTTGGAGATCAAGCTCCATATCAAAGATTACTTTTGATTCATCCTAAATTAATGATTAAATGCTAAAATTAAAGGATAGAAATGAAATCTAAGATTAAAACTAACCTAAAAATGTTGAAATAGGGCCTTGATTCGGTCCAAAGACCAAAGAGTTTGAACCTCCTAACAAGGCTCACTGGGGATGGTTGGATCAGCCTTAGAACAACGTATCCTCGCTTCAAATCGGAGTGTATACACTCCAGTCACTAGTGATATGAGGATCAATTTGAGGTACCAAGAATATCTCAAAAGGGGACGAAACTCGCAAAAATGGTAAATGAATATAATTATAAGCGAAGGAGGTGGTAATTAAATATCATTGGTTTTCGATTGATGGCATGCTCGTACATGTGATTTAAGGTGTGGGAGTGATGGAGGATTATGCCGCAAACAAGTTTGTAGAAGAAATAACCAGTCTTGAGCAATAGATCAGTTCCAAAAACTTGGTGAAGTAGGGTTGGTGGTGTTATGATAGCAGAACGTGGGGTTGAACGGTACAGTTGAGCCAAGTCAACTTTCCTTGAGCCCTTGTTGGTCCATGTGGACCAGCCAAGAAAAAGGAAATCCCAATATCCTTTATAAATTTGATAAAAATAACAAATGAATTTTTTGTTTTTTGGATAAAACATAAAAAATATTTGTAACTTTATGTAGTATTTTATTTCGATTTTTATTTATTTTTGCAAGATCACTTATTATGTGCTAATATTTACATGTAGGTTTATCGTATAAATACATATATTTAGCATATTTTACTTTTATTTTGTAATGTATATTTTATTATTTTACATACATAATTTATATATTTATAACTTATTAAATTATATATTTAAATATTTTTAGTGAATTTTTTAGAGTTTATTTGTATACTTAAATAATTATCTAGATATAGTATATAAGTATATTATAGGTGTACTTCATTTATATATAAAAGTGCATTATTTATTTAAATGGAATTTTAATTATTTAATTTTATTTTTTTATTTTTTACATATATTTTGAGTACTATTTACAAATGTATAAAAATATAAGAATGCTAAAAATATAAAGAATAAATATAATGAATATTTAATATAAGTATATTGCACAAAGAGGGCTGAAAAGCCAACTTTTGCATCGTAACTCCAAATTAAATGAAGCCACCTTCATTACATAGATAATTTTATTTTATGAACAATAAAGGTGAGTTTGGTGAATTTTGAATCTGTGTGGAGAAGATATGGCTTTGAGAAGTTTTCTTTGTGGTTTTTTATTCAGTATATCCTGGGCAAACTGTGCAATATTTTCCAATGAAATCAATTTTGTATTTTTATTTGTATTTTTATGTACAATGTTCATGTTTAGGGTTTATTAATTTGAGGAATACAAATAAGAAATAAAATAAGCCCCCAAAACATACTATATACGAATTAAAAATTAGGGGTTTTAGCTATTTTCTATATAGTTTGTCTGCCCTGTCCCCCCTACTTCATTCATTGTCGACCAAGTCATCAGTATGACTGGGTCTCGAGGTCTAGTGTCACTTAGTGTCTTTGACACTTCACTCTTTTTCTTTTCTTTCCTTTATTCTTTTATTTTGATATTAAATACAATATTGTATGCAATATTTTATGTGACTTGTTAGGTGTTATTTGTACAATTTAATGCTTTATGCATGCATTTAAGTTGGGTATTAAGGCTAAAATGAAAAAATAAAGGTGATTAAATGGAGATTCATGACCCCTTATACTTGCCTTGCTAGTACCTTGAAAATAATTATCATAATAAGTGATGAAAACGAAAATAAAGAAAAGAAAAATAAATAACTTGGAATAATTTTCCACTATCAAATGCATCTTAATAAAAAACAAAGATTGGAGCTTAGTTAAGACCTTTGGATTCTTGGTTTGTTTAGAACTGCATCAAGATTAGGAAATGTGACACAACAACCCTTAGCTTCCATAATCTTATTATCTAGTTTAATTCACAGTTAGGTCATAACCATCCTTTCAGTCGCGTACTCTCACAACCATGAAATGATAGAACCATGTGTGTGAAATTTTCATCTCTTCCCAAACAAATCACTAAATTATCATAGAGTTTACCCCTCTAGGAACTCGTCCTTGTGGAGATAAATAGTTCATACTAAGGTTAGGTGTTGCTAGTTTCACAATCGAGAAAGGCAGAAGGTAGAAGAATGGGAAAAGAAGTGGGAATTGACTATGTAGTCACATTCCCTGGTGAAGCTCGGCCAGTGTAACTGAGTCTACACCAAGAAGCAGGATTTTTCTAGAAGCTCAATATTTTTATGGACTTTCTAATGTAGGCATTGATTGGTCCAAAGTTTATCCTTTTAATAGTATCGAATTAACAATTTCGTTGTAGTCAGATAAATTTGAATCGATCAAAAAATAACCGCATGAATCAATGAATTAATGTATGTGTGCTTTGATGTTCTTTTAACCTGGGCAAGCCCCAGGGTCGACTCAAAGAGGCATAGGAACAACTTCGGATCAGATTATATGAATTATCTCACGATTTTCCAAGCGGATTTTTTTTGTAATTTTTATGCGATAAAATGCCAAATACAAAATGCTAATGAATTAGATTATTAAGAAAACAATCCACTTAGCCAAATTAATTTTTACCTGAAACAAATCCAAATTAGTCAAGTTGTATTTTTCCTGTAAACTTAATCCAATATGAATGCAGAATGTATTTTTTTTTTAATTTTTGGATTTAAGATGCAACAATGAAAAATGAATTTTTTTTCAGGTTTTTATGTTATTTTTCATTAAAACAAAATGCAAAAAATATGAAAAATTATTAGAAGTGAAATATGATGAAATGAAGCTACACTATTTTTTTGGAATTTTTTGATACTTTGTGATTTTTTATTAATTTTTTATTGAAAATCATAGTGACTGTTACTAATTTATTTCTAATAAATCCACAAAATCAAATTATTTAGAGTGTGATTTATCTAAATAGATAGTGAAATGATCAATACAGGAAAATTGAAATTTTGCAAAAGTATTATTTGTGGATCTAAATAAAAATCACTTATAGAAATCACTAAACGATTTATTTTATGCAAAGAATAAATCCAATTTAGATGAAATTCGGATAGTAATTACAATGCAACTAGACGCATCATCCACAATTTTGTTACAATTTTTGGAGCAATATATATGCCTGTGCGAATTTCAAAGCTTAAATGGATAAAATATCACTTAATTTCAAACTCTGATTTTTAATAAATTATAAGATGATCATAAAAATGTAAATAAAAATCAAAATGATAAAAAAATTAGTTGATCATTAATGTGTTATTTTCATTCAAATAAACGATGCAAGATGACTCTCCAAATTAATGTATAAAGTCAGGGGTGTCTATGCAATATAGAATTAAAATTGAATGAAATGTGAATAGGAGCATTTTTGTAAATAAAGAAACTTAAAGTGATGAAATGTAATATTTACAAAAAATTAAAAAACTCAAATGACCTTTGATCGTAGGCACACTAGGGCAGACCACACAATCGATATGGAGCGAGGCTGGCGGCACGCTTGACCGCGGGGCACCGCGCTCTTGCGAAGGTGACTGTCGGTGAGGGGACAGTGGAGGATAGACTGGCCAAGGGCGTATGGCAGTGCTTGGAGGCGCAACGTGTGGTGGGAACGACCACACGTGTCGAGGTCTGGAGGGAGCAGTGGCTAGGGGCAGAGGCTGGGAGCTCGTATTGACCGCAGGAGATTGCTGAAGGCGGAAGTGCAGACTGGAGGTGTGGCGGGGTAGTGCCGCGGGTAGAAGACAGGGCCGAGGGTGCTGCTTCAAGGTAGGGTTGCATGTAGGCGAAGCGGGGGTCGGCGAGTGGTTGTGCGTTGGCGGCGCGTTAGGGCCGCTTTGGGAAGGAGGCGTGCGACCATCGTTGGAGGGAGGCACTGCGCGGGCAGAATGTAGGCGGTTGGCGAGTGGCCGCGCACTAGTGGTGCGACGGGGGAGATGGCAACCTAGCGGTGGAGGAGCACACGGCTGGCATGACCGTTGTCGGCGTGGAAAAAGGGGCTATGGTTACTCATGTTCTTTTTTTATTATTTTTTTGTATTTTTTTCTGTAAACATAAAATAAAATGCAATGTAGAAGTGGTGTTTGTGTGTGACGATTGTTATTTGTATGTGGTAAAAAATGAAGATGGTATGAGTCAGCAATGAAAAAAATTGTTAGATAAAAGCAAATTGACAAGGAAAAGGAGAGGGATTACTTACATGTTTTTCGTTGGGTTTTGAAAGATCTATGGTATGCGACCTTCGTCATGGCCTAAATCCGATTCGAAGAACAATCTAAGAAGTTATGCAATCCCCTTGTGGAGGGATGCTATGCGAACAAGGCTCGCGGATTTGGTCTGGACTCGTCGTCGCTAGACACCAATGGATGAGTTGTCACCGCGAAGCCTTGGCGGAGCTGGAGCTCTTCTCACTCGTAGAATGGCGGATGATGAAAAATGGAGGAGGAGATGGGAATAAAAAGGAGGAGAGGGGAAGTAAGAAAAGTGGTGGAGAATGTGGAGGAGTGGTGGAGGAAGTGGAATGGTGACTTGGAGTGGAAGACAAGTAAAGGGATAATAAGTAAAAGGTGGAAATAATAAAATAAGTAGGCACCTAAAAATAATATAATATAAATAATTAAAATAATAATAAAATAATAATAAATCTGAAAATAATAATAATAAATGGGGTGAGTGGCGGCTCCAGGAGCTATCACGTGTCGCTCCCAGAAAATTCAAAAATTAAATGTAAACAAAAATAAAAAAAGAAATAACAAAAGTTGTTAAATCAAAAAGTGATCAGCATGAAAATTGATCGTCTCGATGCGATCTACAAGTTTTGTGAATAACTAGAGATCAAAATAAGCCATCTGTACAAAATGTATTTTTGGGTGGTACGTTATTGAAATAAAATACCATATTTTTTTCTTTTGCAATTTTTTATCATTTTTAATTCGAGAAAAAAATCAAAATAGAGTTAGAAAATATGAAAGAAATATTTAAAACTTAATATTTTTTTGTTTTTTAATAATTAAGAAAATAAAATGATCAAATACAAGGGCAAAAAGGTCAATTTGTATAATATACAATAGGGGGTCAAAATCCAAGTGTCACATACAATCTATGATTTTTATGTAATTAATCTTGTTTTGAAGGTCTTTAAATGTATACTATTTCAAAAGTGAGTAGACCTAAATCGAACATTGTATGAGAGCGATATACACATTTTAAGGTTCATGGTCTCAAACTTGGATTTGGGTTTTATTGGACAATTTACAAGTTAGTATTTTTTGATATTTTTTCTTTATTAGTGTTAGTAATATATACATTTTAGAGTTGATTTTATTGTATTTGGAGTTAGTATAAAATATACACAAATATGGTATTTACAGGTGATTTTAGAAGTGAATAGAGCTTCTTATTTAATACAAATATGAATGCTAAAGTGCAGATATTATTTATGCCGACATGAATGCTAATTATGCAATATAGGTGGAAATATGCAGCTAATTTCTTCGAAAAAGCTCTATTCTCAACTTTTAGAGTGATGAATCACATATTCATCAACCCCCTAAACTTAAACCTTGCTCGTCCCGGAGCAACTGAAATGAAATGCAAGAGTGAAATGATTTTGGGTTCCATACCAAGGTTATGAACCAAAGGTGGAGATGGAAATTGACTCAACCTTTGGATTAATAATGTGGCGGAACCTTATTGGGATATGAATTTAGGACCTGATAGACTTTCAGTTCCACAAGTCTTTTATTCAAGACACCTCAATAGTCAGGTCAGAACAAATCCTCATAAGCAAATTTTCGATGACTATGAATCTTACTTGTGATGTGTAAGTGAAATATTGCTCTCCACATCAGAAATGGTAAAGAACCGGCCTCCTCTAGCAAGGTAACTCTAATACCCTGATCCAGTAACTCTTTCCTCGAGGAGCGGGGTATTCCCTTCTAAGTTCAAATGCAACCGACTCAAGAAGAGGGGGTGGAGAGAAGAATGGACGGTAGCCAGTGAGCTACCTATCCTAGGATGTTTGACCACTATAGCCAAGTCATCCAGTTGTAGGCTTCTATGGTGTGAGGCTTTGAAGCATATGCCTTGCAAATATTTATACTCCCTCCGACAGGTATTTTATTTTCAATCAGGTCTATCCACTTTTTGGAGTTCTCTTTTCTTTTTTTATTTTTTTGAACTAACATACAAGGTGCAACATGTACATAAGGAGTTTTTCTTCTTGAGCCAGTAGACTATCCCTCTTTTGAAGCTTTATTGCAGCCCACAACATCTCGTCCTTAGACGTCAACACCACCTGACTAGGTTGAGATGCACTTCCCTCCCTAGAGGGGGATGGATGTTTCTACCTGTGTGCTACTCCAAGCTAAAGGATTCTTCCTCCTCACCACCTCATCAATGAAGAGCTACGTGCATGGTGCTTGTCCAAGTTAGGTCACTATCTAAAAGAATCATGCCTATGTACGAAATTTTCTACTTAGAGCAATTAAGATGACATGTGAACATAGACTTGCGGACTCAAAGAATTAAGTCACTTGACCTGAAAAATATTAACTCGAGTTGCTATAAGATTCCTTTGAAATTAGGTAGATTAAAGTCAAATAAAATCCATCCTCAGCATCTATTCATAACTTGGTTCAGAACCCACTAGCTTTCCACTTTGCATATGTTAGATATGCAAATGAGATGCATATGACCTTCTACAGAGATGAGTGACATGCATGACTCTTTCTTTTGCAATGCAGAGTAAATAAGAAGCCTTTTTTATGTATTTTACAACACTTTTAGAAGAGTATATTGCAAGAATTTTTAGTTTACATAATATACATATTTTACACTTGTACACAATATACATACTATATAGATTTTTTTGGTATACATCCTATTTTACAACAAATTTTACAAAAGTATTATTTACAAGAATTTTACAAATTTATACATAAATATTATATAGATTTTACAAGTGTTATTCAATATACAAATATACATGTATTAATTTTTTTCAATTTTTACCCACCTCGTAATTATTGCATAATGTATACAAAAATACGTGAAAATAAGCAAAAGTACGAGCTATGGGTAAAGTATATATGAAATATATACATGCCCCCTATACTTAGCGTGTGTTATGTCCTCAGATCACGAAAAGCGAGGAAAAAGACATAGTTCGTGCAAAGTGTAGGAGAACTAAAATAACAAAAAGTATAGATGTTGTTCTGCCCCCCTATACTTAGGCTCTTGCAGCCTAAGTGTAGAAGAAGATCAAAAATAGGGCGGACGAGGTCAGGAGGGAAATTGCTGAGTATATATACATGATGGGCATCGGTCCCCCCTATACTTAGGCTCTGATCGGCCTAAGTATAGTACATGAGTGAGTGTGAGAACCGATGAGATCTTGAGAATGTACAGAGGATGGTGAATAGACTCGGGTTGCTCTCCTTCTATACTTAGGATCTGGTCATCCTAAGTATAGACATAAAATGAAACGATATGGAGCCAGAGCGAGTGATTCGAATCACTAGGGGGAGAGAAAGTATATACAAGAAGGAGTAAGAATATATAAGGATTAATAAAGTTTGTGAAAAACCTTCTTGTGTGAACGAGGAGGTGAGGAATATACAAGTGTGTCGATGTCGGAATCATCCTCAAATGAATAATAGCGAGGTGAAGGGAACGTGCAACGAGGGTCGACACACAGCTGCTTTCTTAAATATGGCTTAAGAACAGCCGAACTGAGCTCACTCATATAAATCACCTCATCCGAACTCGATAAGGATTCCTTCGAAAATTCTTTCTTCGGTATGTTGAAGGAAACTTTCTTAGTCGATTTTCTAGAACCTGAATCATTGAGAGGGTGAGAAGAGTGATGTGCCTTGAGGGGGTTTAGGGGAACTCCTCGAGGAATAATTTCTTGACTTCCTCTCACGAGATAACCGGCTAGAGGAGGGAGAAACTGCGTTTTTGGGTGGGGTCAATTTAGTCTTGATTGTTTCCTTTGAAGGTCCGAGATGTGGTGTGGTGCTGACCATGGGTTTCTCATCAGACCATTCACCACATATATTGTAATATTCCTGAAGGATCACCCCACATCTCTGGAAAGTTCTAGTGATCTCAGTTGGCTTGGCATTATTGGGCTCTTGTGTTGGATCATCGAAATGGTCAACGCAATCAGCAAAAGTCGCATCCGACTTAATGATTGATTCGGGCCGTGAGTCCACCTTAGAAGCTATCATGTTGGCGGTGCAAGCAGTTGGTCAAGTGGAGGTCTGGGGAGTCTTTGAACCAACGGCCGTCTGAATAGCCGATACTCAGGTGTAGTAAAGAGATGGGACTCATCTATCTCTCGGTGGTAATGACTGTCTGCGGATATGCATGTCACCTTTGAGTAAAGTGTACCAAATAATGGGTGAGGTCAGAGCGCTCCCAATGCTGTAAAATCGATTTCCTGAGTCTTGCAATGTATAGTCGCCTTAGCCAAGTCTAAGAATGTCTTCCCAAGAATAATGGTAGACTGGGTAAACTCTCCTCGACGCTCAAGGTCAATGACTGTGAAGTCTACCTGGAGTAGAGCCCCAAGGAAAGTAATGATGATTGAAATATTTCCTCTCGACAGTTTGATAGATCGATCATCCAACTGAATGATCTCTCTCGACTTTCTGATTGGCCTGAGTTTTATCTTGTCAAACACAAAGGTCGGGAGGATATTTATTGTAGAGTCATCATCGATTCTTGCATTGGTAAAGATAGTGTCTTTGATTTCACATTCAACCCTAGGAAACCGCTTCATTCTATGGCTCTTGGTCTTTCACCCCATCACCAAGGAGGTGGCCATAGATACTATGCGTCTCTCAGTCCTTGTCCTCTTATTGCCCGACCTCTGAGGCGTCAATTACTTCTCACAAATCGTTTGAGGCTGGGGAAGTGATCTATGGCCTTTTTAAGGGAAGATTAAAAATCAGTTCTTCATCGAGTTCTTCCTTTAGGGCAGGATACACTTTTTTAGATTATTTTCGTTTCCTATTTTTTCGGTCTTTTATGATTTTCAATATTTTTGGTGTTTTTGATGGACGAATGGTCATACTTTGGATTGGAGGGTAAGTGGTTAGTAGAAGAGGAAGGTAGAATAGACTCCAACTGTACAAAATGTATGGGTTTCCTAATGCTCGCTCGGTTTCAACATCGAATCTACTTAGTTATTTTTTCCATTTTAATACCCAGGCTGGCATAAATTGAGTGCAATATTTCCATGAAATCTCTCAACTTATAACCAAATGATTTATTTTTTTCAATAAGTCTAGAGATGTCAACCTCCACAAAATTCTCATGACAAATCATGGGAGAGTTCTGCTCAATTTGAGGATACTATTGAGATATTTAGGCCTCATACTCATCATACCTAGAGTTTGGCATGTAATGCTGGGTCGAGTATGAACCATCTGAATAGTAGATGTTGATCGAAACCTTATATGATGGAGTCAATAAAGAGGGGGCTTCCATGAGTTAAATCCTCTGGTTGCATAACTCTCTAAATTGTTGGGAGAAGGGTTGTTCAATGTAAGCTTGATCATTAAAGTCAATCAAGTTAGGAAGATCATTAGGTGCTTGCCTCTCCATTCGGTATGTTCTATTAACCAATTAATTTTGCAAATCATCTGTCTCAGCAGTGGCTTGCTTTTCGTATGATTCATTGATTCCAACAAGCTCTCGAGAATAAGGACAGTCAACCCAAGATGGAAGTGGATCAGGTGTGGAAGAAGGTGGGTTAGGTGAGAAGTACGAATAAACGGGAAAGTCAGTCGAAGTTCTGACTTCACGGTCTGGATGAGGGTATGAGGAGGAATAAGAAGGTGAAGATGATTGGATTATGGTCGAAGAGGAGTGACCTGGATATGATGACCAATATCCTGACATCTTGAAGAAGAAAAGATGAATATAAGCAAATCAAGGTAGAAAATGTGCAATTATATAGGATAATACACACGGACAGACACAAAGACAAACGTAAGAGCAAACCCCGAGTTCACACTCAACACGGAGAAGGACCCAAAGTCTGGTCCTATTAATCTGGTTGATTTTAAGTATGATTTTCAAGCAAGTAGCAAGGATTGCGTGGCCTAAAGGGAAGTCCGCCCAAAGCCGGATGCATCTCCCATGTTTAACCTATCGCCTAAGATACCAATGCCCCTCCTTTCTTTGCTCTTATCTCCAGCTGAAAAGTTCAAGGACCTGCCCCTATCTACCTACTGAAGTAGGCGAAGGCTGACAAGGATTTTAACTTCACCTTAGAGGGTTACTAGCAACTTGTCGTGGTGCGCCACTGCTTCACCCCTATATACCTACTGAAATAGGCGAAGGCTACTTGGCGTTGGTCAGTTGAACCTATAGGAGTTCAGCCTATGATATTTGCTAGGATTATGGTATGTGATATGAAAGGAGTGGATTTTGGCTTTACCTTAGGGTGTGCACACACATTATGTATCCTCACTCAGCCTGAAATCAAGGTCGGGGTTACTCTCCTGCAAACAAGGGTTAATTTTAGTCAGTTCTTTTTTGTCCAATTCAATTAGCAGTCCTGGTTTTAGATATTACTTGTCACTGTAATTAATCCACATAAGGAATCACATATACCGTCCAGTATCAATTCCTTTATCTTAGGTAAGAAAAACCAAGAGAGAATAGGAAAAAGCCAACGCAATCGAGAAAACAATGATGAATGCTTGAGTAAGAAGACTTACAGTGCCTCCAGCTCTATACAATGTGGTATGCGACACTGAATTGAAATTTTACACTATATAAATGCAAGCGATGAAAAACCACTCTTAGACAAGCAGTTCTATTAGCGAGTGAAGAGTGAATTTAAATTTGGATAAATTTATGCGGTCTAAGTGCGTCTTTTAACGGTGAAGTGTGGTCCTAAATATTACAAGCACAAACAGTCCTAGGAAGCTCTAAGAGCCCCAAGTGTAGGTTCTATCCTACGTCATTCAACCATACAAGACAGAGAGTTTCCTTTTATAATTCAATCGCACATGTGAGAATCGAAATGGGAACTACTTTAAATATGTAATTACAAGTTAGTGAAAATCTCTCTTCAATGATCTTCTTGGCATCTCAACAGCCAACTCGGTCCACGAATCGTCGGCCTCTTATGCTATTCGAGATGCATCAACTTCAAGAAAGTTGCTCCAAGTCCACCGGGCCCTCACACAAAATGATGGAATTTTATGTCAGAGAGAGATATAAAATTATATACAGAAATGGTTAGAAAAATAATTAAGAGAAAAATGGATAATTACAAGGTGGCTCAGGGGTCAGACTAACCAAATGAATGGAAAACATAAATCTAATTTTCTAAAGTAATCCTAAGAAGTTTGCCTACCCGGCAACAGAGCCATTTGATTGGTCCGAATTTTATCCTTTTAATAGTATTGAATTAACAGTTTCATTGCAATCAGATAAATTCGAATCGATCAAAAAATAACTGCACGAATCGATGAATTTATGTATGTGCGGTTTGATGTTTTTTAACCTCGCAAGCCCCAGGGTCAACTCAAGGAGGCAAAGGAACAACTTTGGATTAGATTATATGAATTATCTCACAATTTTCCAAGCAGATTTTTTTGCAATTTTTTATGCGATAAAAATGTCAAATGCAAAATGCTATTGAATTAGGTTATTAAGAATACAATCCACTTAGCCAAATTAATTTTTATGTGAAACTAATCAAAACTAGTCAAGTTGTATTTTCTGTAAACCTAATCCAATTATGAATGGATAAGGTATTTTTTGGAATTTTTGGATTTAAGATGCAACAATGAAAAATGCAACTTTTTTTGGATTTCATGCAATTTTTCGTGCAAACAAAATGCAAAAATTATGAAAAAAATTACTAGAAGTGAAATATGATGAAATGAAGCTACATTATTTTTTTGGAATTTTGATTGTTTATGATTTTTTATTAATTTTTTACTGAAAAATAGAGTGACTATTAGTAATTTATTTCTAATAAATACAAAAAAACAAATTATTCAGAAAGCGATTTATCTCGAATAGATATTGAAATGACCAATACAGTAGAGTTGAAATTTCGCAAAAATATTATTTGTGGATTTAAATAAAATTTTTTTAAAGAAATCACTAAGATATTTATTTTATGCAAAGAACATATCCAATTTAGATGAAATTTAGAAAATAATTAAAATGCAACTAGAGGCATCATCCACAATTTTTTACACTTTTGGAGCAATAAATATGTCTGAACGAATTTCAGAGCTTAAATGGGTAAAATATCATTGAACTTCAAACTCTGATTTTTAATAAATTATAAAATACTCATAAAAATGAAATAAATATCAACATGATAAAGAATTAATTTCGTATCAATGTACTATTTTTCATTAAAATAAATGATGCAAGATGAGTGTCCTAATTAATGCATAAAGTTAGGGGTGTCTATGCAATAAAGAATTAAAATTGAATGAAATGAAATGTGAATAGGGGTGTTTTTGTAAATAATGAAAGTTCATGGGATGAAATGCAATAATTACAAAAAGAACTCGAATGACCTTTGATCGTGAGCGCACTAGAGCAGACCACACATTCAATCTACAGCGAGGCGGACGACGCACGTAGCTGCGGGGCACTGCGCTCCTGCAAAGGCGACTGGCAGTGAGGGGGTGGCGGAGAAGTGACTGACCAAAGGCATATGGCGGTACTTGGAGGAGCGACGTGTGGTGGTAACAGACATGTGCGTTGAGGTCTGGAAGGAGCGGCGGCCAGGGACGGAGGCTGGGAGCTTGTGTCGGCCACAGGCGATTGTTGAAGGTGGAGGTGCGGACTGGAGGTATGGCGGGGCAGTGCCATGGGTAGACGACGAGGCAACGCAGTGTGGCCGAGGGAGCTGCTTCAAGGTGGGGTTGCCGGTAGGCGAAGCAGGGGTCGGCAAGTAGTCGTGCCTGGCGGTGTGGCGGGGCCGCTCTGGGAGGAGGTACGTGACCGCCGCTGGAGAGGAGGCAATGCGCGGGCAGGGGGTGGGTGCTTGGCAAGTGCCTGCCTAGCAGCACGATATGGGGAGATGGCGGCCTGGCGACAGAGGAGCACGCGGCTGGCACGGCTGCCGTCGGCGTGGAAAAAGGGGCTACAACTGCTCCTGTTCTTTTTCTATTATTTTTTTATTTTTTTAAACATGAAATAAAATGCAACAGAGAAGTGGTGTTGTGTGATGATTGTGATTTGGATGTGGTAAAAAATGAATATGGTGATTGTGATATGAATCAACAAGGAAAAAATTGTTAGATAAAAATAAAATGACAAGGAAAAAGAGAGGGATTACTTACCTGTGGTTCGCCGAGTTTTGGGGGATCTATGGTATGCAACCTTTGTCATGGACTTAATATGATTCGATGAAAAATCGAAGAAGCTAGGCAATCCCCTTGTGGAGGGATGCTACGTGAACAAGGCTCGCGGATCTCGCCTGGACTCGTCGTCGCTCAACACCAATGGACGAGCTGTCACCTCGAAGCCTTGGCAGAGTTGGAGCTCTTATCACTCGTAGAATGGTGGATGATGAAAAATGGAGTAGGAGATGGGAATAAAAAGGATGAGAGGAGAAGTTAGAAAAGTGGTGCAGAATGTGGAGTGGTGGAGGAAGTAGAATGGTGACTTGGAGTGGAAAATAAGTAAAGGGAGAAGAAGTAAAAGGGGGAAAATAATAAATAATAAAATAAGTAGGCTACTAAAAAATATATAATATAAATAACTAAAATAATAATAATAAAATAATAATAAATTCGAAAATAATAATAATAGAGTGACACGTGGCGGCTCCAGCAGCTGCCATGTGTCGCTCCCAGAAAATTCAAAAACTAAATGTAAAGAAAAATAAAAAGAAATAACAAAAGGTGTTAAATCAAAATGTGGTCAACACAAGAGTTAGTTGTCTTGATGAGATCTAAAATTTTCATAAAGGTTTGAAGATAAAAATAAGGCATCTATACAAAATATATTTTTGGGTGGCACCTTCTAGATATAAAATATCACATTTTTATCTTTTGCAATTTTTATCATTTTTAATTCGAGAAAAATCATAATAAAGTTAGAAAAAAATATGAAATAAATATTTACAACTTACAATAGGTTTTTTTTGTATTTTCAATAATTAAAAAATAAAAGGATAAAATACAAGGGCAAAAAGGTTAATATGTGCAATCTACAATAGGGACCCAAAATCCAAGTTTCACATACGATCTTCGATTTTTATGAAATTAGTCTTGTTTTGAAGATCTAAGAATGTATATTACTTTAAAAGTGAGTAGACCTAAATCAGACACTGTATGAGGGAGATATACACATTTTAAGCATTATGGTCTCAAACCTGGATTTGGGTTTTATTGGACAATTTTAAAAGTTAGTATTTTTTTATATTTTTCATTTTTTAGTGTTAGTAATATATACATTATAGAGTTGATTTTATTGGATTTGGAGTTAGTATAAAATATACACAAATATGGTATTTACATGTGATTTTTACAAGTGAATTGGGCTTTCTGACGGCCCCCCTCTCTTTGTCAAGCGTTAGACGTGTCATACCATAATTTCCTCCAATTTTTTCAAGTCATGATCAAGTGCCTTGTCATGCTACGCGAATTGTGGAGATTGGATCTCCTTAATTCATGCCAATGCTGGAGATCTTGTTGATCTTTATCAATCAAGGCACAATCAGATCCCCAATCTCACTCTTCTTTGAGCCTACAAAGTATGCTCCTCTTCCTCCATTACTAATTTGATCCCCCTTTAGTAGTTGTTAGCCCCTTAGATCGACCCCATTGGATTGCTTCTAGTGATAAGAGCAAAATCCCTCGGTTTGCAACGAAGAGGAGCATCTGAAGGGAGGATCCAATCTATCACTGAAGTAGCCCACCGGAGGTTCTGCTTCCCTGGCTTACAATCCCAATTGTGAAAATTTTCAGTCCTTCTTAGGTAATTCTTAGGTTCTATACTCAATTCATGCCTTTTGTTTCAATTTTAATTGGTTAGTTTAGTCTAATTTAGAAAATCCCCTTTTGACATGGAGCTTGAACTCCAGGCCAAACTCCATCGTCTCCGACCGTGTCTTCATCCCTTTATTATCTAATATAATTTCCTACAACTTCTTTATCATTTTACCCATCTCATTCACCCAGATCCATCGTGGATCTTCGAATCGAGGTTCATTTGTCACCCCTCACCGGAACCTCTCCTCCACTCCACCATTCCATCGCTAGAAGCTTCAATCTTTGGTCGAGGAGCAAGCCCTCAAGCAAAGGAACATTTTGATGCAAATCATGCATTATGAGGAGCCCTCTAGAGAACAATAGAGCACCTAGAACCCATTCAGATCCCATGGAGAAGAAGGAGCTCTATATCCTTCTTTGAATTGCCTCAGCCTCATCAGAGTAGACCATCGCACGCGGAGAAGCCCCAACAACATAGAGTCGTCATCACATCGAGGAATCATCACCAGAGCAAGGTGAAATCCAAGATAGAATCTCAACAAACACTGTGTTCTTATGCTATTCATGCAACTGCCTCACACGTCGTTCGATCAAGAACACGATCCAGATCTAATCTGTGTCATCCGTTTCATTCGAAGCAGTATGCCACCATTATCGTAGGATCGTCCACATGTTCACAGGAGAACGACCCAATCAACCGAGGTTCAGTGGGGAAAAGATCATATGCCACCTTTGCCTTTTTTGTTTTATCAAAGGTCTTGTGTTAACTTTTTGGTAAAATTGCATCGAGGTCCCTAGAACTGTCGGATATTACAAGTCAGTCCGTTACCAAGTCACCGTATGTGGACCACCACATGAGTGGACATTTTGCTCTAGAAACCGTCCATGTTTTATAATAATTATTTAGTCTTTAAAAATCATGTTGCAGTTCAAAAACTTTGGATATTTTGCATATTTATTCTTGCACTTATTTATTATTGCAAATATGCATCTGCTAGTTCATTGAATTTTTATTTTTGCATTTCTATTTTCTATAAATAGGTCATGTGCTCCAAAAAAAGTTTGCAAAACCATGTGTAATTGCTTGACTGGTTTCTTATTTACGTTGTGTGGTTTATTTAGCTTTTTTTATTGAATTTACTATTAATAAAAATCAAAAGGAGCTATTTTATTCCCTATTTGCCTAAAAAATACAACAAACATAAAACCTTTCTTAAAATTTCTTAAAAACTACATGATGTTTATTAACCTATTTTATCACTATAGACCAAAAAATAACAAAAAAATTATCATAAAAAACTCAAAAATAGAAAAACCTTGCTAATACTAAAAAATTATAAAAATATATTCAAAATATTAAAAAATTAGTTTTTGTCTCATGTTTTTTATATACTACATATTAAAATCAGTATTGATAAATTTTGGACCCATTTGTTATTTTTTAATCTTAAAACAATTCGGCCAATTTAAATATTCCCTATTTCGGACTGTTTCTAATTTTAAAAGTACAATTACTTAGCAAAATTCCACAAAAATTCACAAAAAATAGAATAATATTTGAAAACAAAAAATATTTTATTTTGAAAATTTTGACTATATATAGGTATATTTATAATTAGAATAACCTATATAGATTATATTTACATATATATATATATATATATTATATACCTATTATTAATAATAATAGTAAATGCCCGAAATATATTTTAAATCCTTTACAAAAAAATAAAAAGTACAACTCTTGTTTATATTTTTATTTTTATTATATTATACATATACTATATATTCCTTATATTTTACATATTACATTATATTATATATACTTATATATATTTATATTATATTAAAAATAAAAAGAAATTAAATATCAGAAAATGATAAAAAGAATAAAAATATAACATTTAAAATTTTAAAAATACATATATTAAGAAAAGAATTAAAAAATCCACGAAAACATTGAGTGAATATTGTGCATTTATATACATAGATACACACATTATTTATAAATAAATCATACATGTTGCATCCATTATTCCCTAAGTTACATCCATAACTCCCTGAGTTCGAAACCCTACTCTACTTGTCCACTATATGCACTTGTTTGTTGAGTTTCATAATAAATTTTGAGCCATCTCTTTATTTAGATTATTTGATTGTTATTAATTGTTGAAATTATCATCGACTCTCGTGAGAGGCCACCTCAGTGATTGTTGATCTCTCCTTGTGTGGATGCACGATTGCTTGATCGATAGTTGATGATATCTCAGTTCCTTCATCTGAGCTATGTCTCTCGTGTTATATTAGAGCAACGAGATGGGAGTGCTTCAAGAGACTACATCAAGCTCGAAGATGATCTTATGCAACCACATTTCCTCCTTGCAGTATCTGATGTGGCATTATACTCGACATCTATCATTGGATTAGCCATGGTGTTGTAATTCTTGCTTCTCTAACTCACATCACCACCATTCAACAAGAATACGAATCCCAAAGTTAACTTTTGATCACCAATGTTAGATTGGAAGTCTGAATATGTGTATCCTAAGACTTGGAGATTACTATCTCCATAGACCAATATGGAATCTTGTGTCCTATAACTAAAGATGTTCTTTACTGCCTTCCTGTGTTGTTCTACATAGTAGGATTGGTAACGACTTACCATTCCCACTATGTGGCAGATATCTAGCCTTGTACACATCATGTCATACATTAGGCTTCCCCTTAGTTAATGTGTAAGGGCATACAACTACAACCTTCTTTTCCTCAACACTTTGAAGAGCTATCCCATTAGATAGGTGTATATCGTGTCTTAAGGGAATGATGCCTTTCCTGGAACTTTTCGTATGGAATTATTCCAAGATATTCTTAATATAAACAGGTTGAGACAATTCTAAAATCATGTTTTCTTTGTTTCTGAACAATTTCAGATGACCCAAGATGTAAGAGGCTTCTCAAAGATCTTTCATCTCAAAGTATGGGACAACCAGAGCTTAACACTAGTAACCATCCATGTATCATTCCCAATGATAAGGATGTCATCTGATAAAGCATTATGAACAAAATTATGCTCCAACTAAGCTTTTTGTACATGCATGCTCATTATAATTTTGAATGAAATGATAAATCTTTAGAGTTTCGTCAAATCTGATGTTCCAGCAATGAGAAGCATATTCGATGCCATAGATGACTTCATTCAACTTGTAAATTTTGCCTTCCTCAATTATGAAGATATGGGACTGCTCTATATAAATATTGTCCTCGAGGTATCCATTGAGGAATGTGATCTTGACATTCATCTACCAGATGTTATAGTCAAGATGTGCAGCAATAGCTAGTTCTGCCCTGATGGATTTAAGCGTTGCGACATGAGAGTATGTCTCATCATAGTCAATTCCTTCTCTCTATGTGCAGCCCTTGGCTATGAGCCATTCTTTGAAGGTCTCTATGTTCCCATCAGGCCCCTCCTTTTCTTGAAGATCCATTTACGCTCAAAGGGTTTACCCCCTTAGGTGGATCCCCTAGGGTCCACACATTGTTCTTCCACATACAATCTATCTCAGACTTCATTTCTAGCATCCATATATCCATATCATGACAAATGAGTGCTTCATAAAATGAAGTTTGATCATTGTTATACTCATCTGACACATGGAATCAAATACATTTGAGGTGGTTTAACCACTCTCGAACTCTTTTTAAGAGTTATGTGTTTCATCTTCAATTATCTCTTCATTTTTTGGTTCATGAAACTCAATATCCTTAGAGGATTCTTTCTGTTCCTTTACTTCATTATTGTCTTCACTTTTAAGAAATTCATCCTCTATGAATTCTACATCCCTATAGGCGAACACCTTTTGAGTCTCAAGGTCGTAAAGTTTGTATCTAATAGCATCCTTTACATATCTAATGAAATTGCATTCTTTACTGTGAGATTCTAGTTTACTTGCATCCACATTCTTGGCATGGACCAAGCAACCCCAAATCCTCAAGTGTCTAATATTGGGCTTGGTTCCAAACCAAATCTAAGTGGTTTTGGGTACAGACTTGCTAGGAATCTTGTTAAGGATATATGTTGTCGTCTCTACTGCATATCCTCAGAAACTAAGTGGTAAATGTGCTTTACTCATCATTGATATGACCATATCCATGATGGTCATGTTGCATCTTTCAGTAACATCATTTAGTTGGAGAGTTTTAGGAAGAGTGAGATTGGATACAAGTCCTCTCTCTTTAAGGAATTCTTTGAAACCATCTGAGAGGTACTCATTACCTTAGTTTGAATTCATTCGATCTTCCTATTAGTTTGGTTCTCAATCAAAGCCATGAATTCTTTCAAATTTTCAAAGATTTCATATTTATGACATAATAGGAAGATAAACCCTCAACACAAATGATCATCAATAAACATCAAATTAGTGATATCCATTTAGAGTCATGGTACTGAAGGGGCCATATGCATCAGTATGTTGTAGGTCAAGCATAACCTCTCATCGTGTACCCTTGTTTCAAAAGGTTGCTTTGATCATTTTAACTCAAATATAATGTTCACTAGTAGACAAACATTGAGTCTTTAAAGGAATCTAATGGTCCATCTTTTACCAATCTATTAATTATATCAATAGATAAATGAACAAGTCTTTGATGCCAAATAACAGTTAAATGGTCTCCATCCTCTCTATATATCTTTGGGTTTTATTAGTGTTAGTAGCATTCATGATACATTAATTAATGCAAAAATCAAAGAGTCCATCAGGAGTTAGAAAATCATCTATAATAAATTTACCATAATGAGCTATGATAATTTTTCATAGAACATGAATGAATATCCATTTATAACTAACTTAGAATAGATATTATGTTCATTCTAACATATTGGACATAGAGACATTATCTAAGTACTAACGCTCTCCTATCAGATAGTGATAGTCAGCACGTCTCAATGATGACTGTGGTAACATTTGCATTAGATCTTGTCAGATGACTATCTCTCCTTCCTCAATCTTTCTAGTTTCTCAAAAAATATGTAATAAATTGCATACATGAATAGAAGCACCAGAATCTATGACCCAACTACCTTTGTATCCTATGAGAAAATTAGTGTTGACGATGAAGGTTAATTTTATACATGCAAAGCATTATCTTCACCCTTCTTAAAGGTTTTTTTGATAATAAGAGAATTTACGTTTCCAACTCCGAACTTATTTCAGTGATGATAGATATACATTTTATTGGATGTCATATGTGTAGAAGCCTAAGAGGATGAGTCAAGATTTTGACTCTTCTTCTTCATATGTTGTGTCAGACTCTTCCAAGACCCATAGTTTCAACCATTCTCTATGTCATTGACATCGCCAAACATCTCTTTTAGATTCATCACTATATCATGAGCATTCTCTATGTCCACATGTTGCTTATAAAGCACATTAGATAGAGACTGCAAACTATAACATCGAGCTAGAGATTAGGCTTCATCTATTTTTTTCATAAAATTTTAGTTCTTCTACTAACATAGGGTTCCCATGCTTATTCTTGGTCAACACATAACTAATGTGCTCTGTAGAGAGAACACACTAAATGTTGGTGCCAATTTGAATAGTTTGGTCTGGTCAACTGGTTAACCTCGGAAGCAAGTTGAGCAGGTACATGGAATTCATATCCGAGATTAAAAATACACTTATTATAACATATATAAATGCATAAATATTTATACTTTCTTATTTGATAAAGGAATTTTAAACCAAAGTTGTCTTGCTTTTTAATACTCTAAAAGTCCATTCCTTTTCCAACTTTCAAAGTAAGAGATATACCTGCCACCATATATCTAGCCTGATCTGGGATCACCCTTCCACCTTTGTTAGGCCCCAAACATACGATAGAATGTAACTTAAGTGAAGGAAACATGAACTCATTCCACCTTGCGAGTCCAACTTGCATTTCTCAAATAAGTCTTTGACATTCGAGCACACCTAGGTGATGTCGACTCATTGTCAATTGAACCAACTATCATCGAGAATAGAACTCGCTATGTGAAATTCAATACTATCACATTTATATGAGTAACAACATTGGTTTCACTAGCATACGTCATGTCTCTTTCGAGGTTCAAAGAGCTCTATCCGTGTACGCTTGTATGTTGAAGCTATGACTTCGTATAGGCATCTCGTACAATCCTTGGTGATAGACCCCTTTGCATGGACATGAGACCATGAATGTCATCTTGTGATCCTGCATATCTCATTTAAATTATGATTGATCATTTTGAAATAAATTCTTATGAGCAATCCTTCCATGGGAATTATAGTCTTGTTAATAATAATATATTGTATATTTTAGTTGGATTTAATTAATTTAATAACATCAAACTAATAATCAATCCAATGCATTCAGTAAACCAATATATTTCTTGATATTGTTATATTCTATACACCCTTACTTGCACAATTTTTTATTATTCCAATCTAGTTGTTAAAAGTATGCAAAGACTTTCATTCCACCTTTCCTTGAAACATATCTAGCTATATTATATAGGCTATGTTGACCAGGAGTACTTCAATTGCTAATGCAGTGCAGGGAGCAAATTCGGTAACCCATCAGCATATCTAAGCTTATACATCACTGTTATTTCAATTCAACATAAGATAATTGGTACAAATTATAGTAAGGGATTTTATCCATCTTTGACCATGTATGATAATATATATTAATCATTTAAAAATTTAAAAAATCCAAAATATTTTTGTTTTTTTCCAAAACTTTTAGATATATCAAGCAGATAAGTTGTTTTTCAAGGAAATTATTGAACTACAACTACTATAGTTTCTGATTTTGGGTTTGCCATGAAGCAATTGTTCAATCAAATTGTTGTTTGTTGATTATTTATATAAATAAGTGACACGATGTCTAATTAGAGTAGATTCTTAATTTTTATGATTTATTTTGAATGATAAACACAATAAAAAATGTCATCAAGATGATCTAATCATCTTCCAACCCAATCCTACTAATATTGAATATCTAGGGCAATCAGAATCAGAATGCATGAAATGACTCTTGACATGACTAATATGTGTTTCAACATATTTCATGACATGAAAACAATAATTCAAATTCACTATGCTATAGATATGAAATTCATGTAAAAACAATACATTCTAAGAACTTTTCCAATCTTAAAAAATGTCCAAATGTTGCCAATCTTTAACATATCTTTTGGAGATATGTTAAGACATTAAAAACATGATTTATTTTCCTAAAAAGTCGTTGAAATCATGTCAAAATAGTAGCTACTTCAATTATGCATAAAAATATCGTAGATCTGATTTGAACTAGGGCAAGCCTTGATCCGTAGGGTTTGAATCATTAATTGCTAATTAATTTAAAGAACTAGGGCAAGCCTCTCTTACATAGCATAATATATGGTAGAGATGCAGTCCTAATAATAATCAATGTTTGAGATTAAATATAATCTTAAAAGATTATACTTCTGCTCCAAGCAAAGTAGGATCAGAGTTGATGAATTAATTAGAAATTAATGTTCTAAATTTAATTTCAAAATAAACATTCTCTTATCAAAAAAGAGGAAAGGAGAGAGTCTCCTTCCAAAAATGTTGAACAAAGAAAGCCTCCATAAACATTTGTGGGTGAATCCCACCATGAAATTGGTGAAAGACTTTTTCTCTTCAATATCATTTATTAAAATATTAATACTTTATTCATAGAAATATTTTATCAAAAAAATATCACTAAATAATCTGCACATTATTTATGACAATTGCACATAAATTATTGATATTTGTAAGTCATAATCATCCATCCAAAACTAGTTTTAAATCACATTTACATTTAATTGTTCAATGTGAATCCAATTCACATTAATATTTAAACTCACAATCTTGTTAACAATTAATTCTCTCTATGATATTATGGATCATATCGACATTATAGATTTTTTTGTTGATTGTATTATCCACACTAATTTCATCTACGATGATGAAATCTAATTTTATTATATAAGATATTTCTCTACACATGTATAACTAATGTGAATAATGTCCACACTACTTATGATAATTAAAAAAACTTTATTATCATTTTTTATCTTTATTTTCCATTGCTCATATATCGTCTCTAATGGAACAACTCTTGAACACATTCAAGAATAGTGTGCCTTCTCCACGGATACTTGGATATAAGGATAGGGCGCATGTATATTCCAGTAGTGACTTATATGGTGAGATCTAATATTACATCTCGATCTACAAGGCTTCTTACAAATGTCTGGTCAAGTCAGATACAATATTCAATCTTCTCATTGCATCTGAATTATATTCAGATCAATATCCAACATTTATACCATGATTGGTAACTAGACTAGTAAGTGGGGTCACTAAATTCAAACATGTTTCATCACTCCCTAGAAATGGAAGTGGCATGGTTATACAATTGTTTAAGATAACCACCCTCGAGTATTCCCATACATGTACATCATGTATTCTGGAAGACAGAGATTAAACCTGAAGTTTTGAATCTTATTTCAATTGTATTATTTAGGGTTTTATTATTAAAGTTTATCATTAAATCTTCAGGAAATGGTATCAATAATATGCTTCCCAATAGCATATATCATACCTTCAAATCCTATCATGCTTATAAATTAAGATGACCATCGATGGAATTTGGTTGGTCATAATATCTCATGCATGAGTTCATATCTTCCGGTTCGGTAGTGAACCTCTATGATCCCTTTGAGAGATCCAACAACTTATATGCCTTTGTATACACACCAGCTCGTCGGTGTATAGACTTTGATTAGGTCATCAACCTAATGGTATGCCTAATGTACATACTTAGACGAATAGTAACACATCCATCTCCAGTGAATGTGTGCCTATATCCTAACAGCGTAGGACATAGGTCTTTGATATCTTTACCTCATTAAGTCAACACTTTAACTTAATGATTAATCTATTATTCATTGCCTTTATTCTTTCATTTTGATTAAAATCCTTAGTAAAATACATGTAAATATTTAATAATTTCCTCTAATTAACATTCCAACCACATTTGTTAATATTATGTACTTAACACTTATTTTATTCAAAATAAAATAATAAAGAGAAAAATTAATAAAAAATATGGATGCATATAAAATATATACATACCAATATTAGTTCTGAGACCAGGTCAATATTGATTTGTTTGACAAAACAAATAAGTAGGGGGAAATAAGGATCTTAATTTATGAAAATGTTAGAAAACCAATACCATAAAAATATATTTATATATTTTTCGTATTGTAAATATTTCATCTATTTTTTAACACCAAGATTACTTCAAACTAAAATATTTTCTTCATAAAAGTTTTTCATAAATTATATATTATTTTATAAAAATATCATAAAAATTATTCAATGTATAAATAATTAATTATCCTGAACCAAAAAAGGTGTAAAAGATACTTCCAAGGTTCATAACTATGTATAGAAAACTCCAAATTGATCAAACTCACTTTTAAACTTCCTTTGATAACTAATACTATCTAATAAAAACACCAAAAATTTATTAGAATAAAATGTATGAGTTTTAACATTTGAGAGCATTTATCAATATGTAATATATATAGATAGACACACACACACATAGAGAGAGAGAGAGAGACACATATAGGAGTGATCCTGTGAGAGAAAAAAGTTGTGAGAGCATGAGAGGAGTGATTCTGGACTGCTAGATTCATCCAGGAGAGAGAAGATCGAAATAGAGAAAATAGAATCTAGTTGTCCAGAATCACTCCTCTGATGCGCTCACAACTTTTTGCTCTCACTGGATCACTCCTATATATATATATGATTTTCTCTATTTTTTAATAATTTATTTTAAACTTCATTTCATTTAATTCTTTTCTAATGTGTTTTTTAGATTACTAAAAAATAAAAAAGTAACTTACAGTAAAATGCCAATAAATGTGGAATCTACGAAGGTGTGATCCTAAACTTCTGCACCTCGTAACTAGTCCATAAATACTCCAAGGCATAGACAATTTTAAAGTTCATTTTATAGAAATATCTATCAAATGGAACTAATTTTGATAAAATTAGAGTTAATATTTAGAAAATGGGTTTTGGGACCTTATATGTATAAAATATACAATGTATATTAATTTTTTATTTTATATATGTCATGTCTTATAATTGATTAATATTATATTATCGAATAAAATAAATAAAAATTTAGTCATTTATTTATTTATTTGAATACTCATTAATATATAATTATTTAATTACTTATTTATTTATTTATTAGCAATTTATTTATTCATTTATTAATTTTGCTTAATTACTAATTTAATTTCTTTGAATATTTATCTTAGTTAATTAATTAATATTTTTTCTTTATTTATTTGTTCCCTTTTCTCTTTCCTCGTCTTTCCCCTTTCGTCTTCCCACACTTCTTCTTCCTTACGCCCACCTTCCGACCGCTACTGCCTCTCCTCTTCTCCCAACCTATCCACCGGCTGGCTATTAGGCTAGTATCCCAACAATCCCATGGTAACGGGAGCCACTATCGGGTGATTGCACCCCCCTGCATGCTCCCCGAGCCACCTCTCCTATATAAAGCCTTCAGCTATGATCGAGAGTTGTATCTGCCATTTTCCGCCATTAGCTTCCAGCTCTGAGGTTGAGAGAGATAATGAGGGTGATAGACTTTGGTCTTCTTCCCATTGAGTGAGAACATGGAGGCAAGGAACGATACGATGTCTTCCGCGGTGAGGCTTTGCTCCGTATCATGTCAAGCCACCAGTGATCACCCCCTTTGTAGCAGGCAACTGATAACCACCCGAATGACAGAGGTGAAGGTACAGAAATAAAGGTCGTCGCGACCTCAATCACTCGGGCTAAGTATATCAAGAAAAAATCAGACCTGTAGAACGAATACAATCAATCAAGCACAAAATCATCGGTCCAGCTATGATATTAACCTGGTATAGCACCCAGGGTCGAACACAAGGAGCACGGGTTGGCCAAGAGGCCTACGATGTAGTCAGAAATCCAAGAGAATACTTTTTAGTGATTTTTAATTGTTTTCAAATTTTTTTTTGGATTTTTAATATGTAGAGAAAATAAGGAAACACGAAAACAAGCACACTTTCAACAATTTATTTAATACATGAAAAATCAAGCAAAAATTCAAGAAAAATTGTTTTTATGTTTTTTAGGTTTTAAGTGTTTTTGGTGAATTTTTGGGATTTTTATAAGGTGTATTTTATTTTCTAAAAATCAAACAGTACTAAAAAGATATGGTACTGTCCAACAAGGCCCAAAACCCAAAGATAAAATATCTAAAAATCTCAAAGGGACCTGGAGGTAATTTTCCTATATACTAGAGAAAACAAGGAAAATTTGAGCACCAAAATTATTGTTTTTGGGTTTTTAAATTATTTATTATGATTTTTATGAGTTTTGAGGTGTTTTTAGATTTTTAGGATTTTTACTCAATGAAAAATAGCCACAATTGGCTAGAAAATCAAGGAACACAAAGTAAACAGTAACTAATTTTTATGGAATTTTTAAAAGGGTTTTGATATTTTTTTGGGGTTTTTGACTCTAAACAGTAGCAAAAATAAGGGTTTTTGAATTTTTAAAAATAGCAAATGAAGTCAAAAATGTCCTCAAAACTTCACAAAAATTCTACACCAGGGCAGGAGCCATGTATCAAATTTTCATCGAATTTGGAGGTGATTTGATATTTTATTCAAAAATAAAGGAGGGGCACTGTGCACAGGGACCAAAGTGCAAATACCCAAAGTTCTGGGGGGTCTGGTGCAAAATACCCAGCAAAACACGTGCCAAGCACGTGCCTGGGGCACTCAGGGACCTATATGTAAGAAAAACAAGTCCGAGGACCTTTTGGTAACTCGTACCAAAAAGTCCAGGGGTTGTTATGCAAATAACCCACTAAAAGACGCACATGCGGAAATAAAATGCTCACAGGGACATAAATGCAATTATCAAAGATATTTCATTCATTCATAAACAACCAGAACTACAGGGCTAAAGTTGCAAATACACCAAATACACACGTGACGACGCACGTGGCTCACACAAACAGGGGCATAAATGCAAATAAGCTAAAAGATGAGGTCCAATGTGCAATTATCCCTACGTAAATAAAACGCATAAAATATTTACGGGACTGAAAGTGAAAACATAAACTGCGAGGGGGCCTAAGGTAGATTACCCCTTATTTAACGTCGATGGCTGGATTCGCGCCACGTGGATGATCCAACGGTCTCGGACGGCGGGCGCTTCTCTTCTCTTCCGCACTTGAGCCAATCGACGGTGCAGAGGGGGCCACGTGGGTGATCAAACGGCTCAGGTGCTGGGGCCTCTCTCCTCTGTGCCAACGGTCCGGATCAGCCCCCTCACGATGATCGACGGTAGCTGCTCCTTGATGAATGGACGGCTGAGATGCAAACTGGAGCGGAGGGGCTGATCTGACGGTGAAGGAGGATACTGGAAGAACACTCGGCCGGCGAGCTTCGCCGGCCTTGTGCGCGTGATGTAGACCTCCTTAGCTGCCTCGGATGATCGGATAAGGTCCGCAATGGAGTCCCGCAGCTGGTGATGGCTTTAGATGACCCAGCCGAGCCCTGGAGGGGCTCCAGCGAGGTCGGCGGTGACGAGCTCCTGGTCTGAAAGTGAGGGGGGCTCAGATGCCCTCCTCTTGGCCTGCAAAGTGAACCAAAAGCTTCGCGGGTCGAGGGCAAAGTGCCTCGACCCGATGAAGCGGCGTGAGGGTGATCGATGCGTCGGGGCGGATGAGCTCCGGCGAGCGGAGGATGATGGAGCCCGAATCCCAGCTCCGGGGCGAGCTGGGTTGAACGAATGGGCGTAGAAGGTGCGTCGAAGGATGGCGAAGGTGATGGTGTTTCTCGATGATCGAAATGATGCACGATGTAGCCGGAATCAACGGAATACGTCGGAGGTACGAATTGGGGGAAACTAAAAATTACGCTAAATGGAAAGGCTAAAGGGTTACCTGGGCGGTCGGAGAGACTGGGGAAGAGCAGGGGGTGCTCCTGGTCGTAGCCTCAAGGGTCGTCTCGGCCCGAGGCTCGGTGCTCACGCTGGTGGCGGAGCAGCGGCGGCGAAGAACGCCGGATCAGTGGTTTCGCCTCCTCGCCTCGCTGCAACAGGGGCGATTGCTTGCTGTCACTCTCGCGGTGCCTCTGGAGTTCACTGGGAAGAAGGGGAAGAGCCAAAGATGGGGCGCGGAGGCGGCGGAGGTGGTTCTTTATATAGCTGCAGGCCCGATTAGGGTTGGGAGGCGACGGCTATGGAAGGCGTGGATCTCGCGGTTAAGGATCTGGCGAGGATGTCGGATGATCGGCGAAGGATCCGGGCGCGGGGTTTGCGTGGGCGACAGGCTGGAGGCGCGTGGAGAAAATGGCGAAGGCGGGGCGGCGCGCATCTTCTCAAAAAGGAAAGAGTCCGCGGGGGAGTTGACCGGGGTCAACATTCCCCCGTGGACCAATCAGGAAAAGCCACGTAATTGATTTTTTGTTTATTTATTTTAGGCTAGAAAATGATGGAATTAGCAAAAACGTAAAACATGAAATAATTTTATTTTATTTTTTTCTATTTTTTGGTGATTTTTAATTAATTTTTGGAAATAAAAATAAGGTATTTACATAGTATAGCTATACATAGGTATTTATACAATATAGTGTTTTTGATTTTGAATTTTTTTTAATTAGTTCTTTTTATACATTTTTATTCCTATTTTATATTTTATTTATTTATAGAATAAAATGAGGAATAAAAGGCTATTTTTATTTTATTTTTATTACTTATATACATAGGTGAAATAAATAGTTATGTACAACTATATACATGGCATATGTACAATATATTTTTGTAATTTTAATTTTGTAATTTTTATTTGCTTTTTGTTTTGTTTCTTTTTATTTTATTTATTTATAAAATATACCATAGAATATTCACAAAAATTTTTGAAAATAAATACATTTATTTATAGGGTTAAATGAATAAAGGATGATGGTCTATGCACATGGTGAAAGGGCATTTTTGACTTTTTGGTTTTTAAATTTTTATTTTGTTTTTAATAGTTTCTAACTATATACAAAATATGTACAAGCATATTTCTGGGTGAGGAAAATATAGTTTTATTTATTTACAACAATATATACACATGAGCTCCTATCTCCCTCTACTTTGGCCTTTATGCGGTCAGGCCCATGCTGAGCCCTCCCTTGGGTTAGGTTGCTCAATATTTATTCTAAATATTTCCCTCTTTTTCTTTTTACTCTTTATTCTTTTATTTTTGCACAAAAACATGCTAATTATATCTTTTTACACAATGCATGCTTTTGGTAATTATTTGTATTTACACATATTTACATGTATTTGCAAAGGTTTTTGTAGCTAAAATATAGGAATAAAGAGTGATGAATGGGTATTCATCAGCAACGACGATCAAGCTTGTCGGAGCTTGATTCCCAGGCGGTTCCACATCATTTTCTTCCATCGTAGTTTCCAGGTCGCTTATTCTCTCTCTAGTTTCTCTCTTCAGCATATCTCTCCTTCTTCCCAAACCCTCCAATTTCCTCTTAAGTTCTCTATAAATCAAAACCAAAAATATCAATCTATCCACGATTATCGATCATCCACTCTGATATTACTCTCCTTCTCTCTTTTCCTCCATGATCTGATCATCTCAGACATACTATGATCTAAGACCTAATCTCATCCTTCATCTTCACAAGGATTCTCCATCCATCCTCCCTTTTATGCTTTAACGCCTAGCCGAGGCATTTGTTCCTCGAGATTCATTTTTTCTTGCATGTATAAAAGCATTGAGAGATCTTGAGCAGCACCATTTTCCACTGTGAATCGATGCTATTGCACCGAGGAGCATCTGGAGTTGGATCGGGATCATCGTCAATCTGAAGACAAGGCGACAACCTACGTATCTTCTTTGATAACCATCCAGAAGAGCCTCATAGAGAGGCTCTCGAAAGGAAGTTGATGTCGAGCAGCACTGAGATCGGAATGATATCCACCATTGCATGGTATGAAGCCATTGATCGAGATCCCATACACCGCCTCGAGCTTCAAAATCGAAAGTGATTCTCCACCTGCAAATCATTTGAGGAAGAAGTCAATAGTGGAGGCACCTCTTAAGCCTCCTTCATTAGGGGCTTTCTATTCCAACCATCAAATTAGCAGATCCGAACCTACGTCCACTGCCTTGCCATGTGTCGGCACCAATTCAACTCCACCGCCTGTCGCTTAACACCCTCACGAGCGAAGCATGTGGATTTTGGAAGTTTTACATAAATGCCCTAAACGTTCTCTGATTTGCAAACAAGTCCAGGTCGATCTGCTCACGTGATCTGCAAGTGACATCTGGGTTTATTGTGCAAAAATTCCCTACGGGTTTCATTATTATGTATATACCCCTATCACTGTATATAACTACCATATACATATTATCCTACATAATAAATAAAATACAAATACAAAGTAGAATAAAATATGTACTAATGCATTGTATTATACTCTATATACAGTATTAAATCGTATTTTGAAAATTAAAAAATATTTTCTTGCATTAAATAATTCCTAAATATACTAAAAAATATAATAAACTAATCGAATACATAAAAAATATAAAAATCACTTTTAAAAATCTGCAAAAATTAATTACAGTACAGTCTACTATATTTTACATATTATACCAAAAACAAAATAAAAATTGAATACTAAATAAAAAAATTACAAAATACATAAAACTTCGAAAAATAATCACTAATTAAAGAGAAATTGTCTAAAAACGTATAATACCTTGTTTTGAATGTATTTTCATCTACTTTTGATAAAAAAAAAATTATTTTCTTACTTCTTATTATTTTTTAAATAACTATATTTTAAATAAAAATAGTTTTCAACTTAGAAACCAAATAAAAATTAGAAAATATTTTCTAAAATTACAAAAAATAGAAAATACATAAAACACATAAAAACTTCAAAATATAAAACCATATATAAAACCTATACCTATATTTTTGCATAGGTATATTAAAATCACAAAAATAATATAAAATTCATAAAATCAAATAAAAATACAGAAAAGTCACCTAAAATTAAATAAAAATTAGGAAATCCATGTATCTTCAATTCTCTAATATTTTACCATAGTTTTCCATAGTTTGCCTTCTTGAGTTGGACACTCTTGTACTAACGCTATACACATGTAGTTTAGGAGTATAAATAAAATAAATAAATTTCATGCTAAAATCCACCTAGTCGATATAACAAACGTTGCTTGTTCTTTTTTTTAGAATATCAGGTCAAGTATTCGATTTTTTAAGATGGTGCCATTGCCGGGGAGATACCGTTGTGGTAGATTTTATAGACTTAGGTTTAGAGTTTCTTTTCTCCATTTTATCATATAATTTTTTTACTTTACGACATTTTGTTTTTGATTTGTGTTGCAGGAATTGAGTAGCGCGAGACAGAGCTGAGAAGCTGATTTCTTTTGGTATTCCCTTTGTAAAAAAACTAAAGCGCACTTGCATATTTTTACATTTTCATAAAAGGGGGCCCTTATGGACATCCTGACTTGCATGTAACCCTCTTTCTCCCGAGATCTATTTCACCTAGTATCGTGCCCTTGGAGGAACAGGGCACTCACCGTGGTTTTTCTAATGTTTTTCTCATCATTTTTCGTGGATTTTTGTGGCCAGGTGCTTGGATTAGGTTTTTCATTCTCTTTTATACGCATTTGTAGTCTGATCATGGGACACATAACTTAGTTTTTTCTTTTTCTTCACTTAGGAAAAAAGAAAAAAGACAAAAAATACGTTAGACATTGTTTGAAAAAGATCAAAAAAAGTTATAATCAAAGAATAAAACAGGGACTGCTAATTTTATATGACTTTAAAACTAAACGTAATAGACTCCACTTGTATTGGTAGAGATATCAACGTGATGGTTTGCAGGTACTCTCCAAATTTGTGAGTGAGAGATGACCCTTAAGACTAGAGCCAAAGCTCATATTTCTTTTTAGACTACTGATTTGAAAATGGTTAGCTACTTCTCAATGAGGATTCTCATATTGCCAGAAATGGTCCAAGTTTCCTTAGTAGGGTAGGAGGTTTAGAGCACACTGCGTAAGGCTCTGTCCTCAAGCAACGGGTAGTCGGAAATGGTATGTACTTACTCCCGCACTAGCTGAAAGTAAGTGCAACTAGGCATACGGGCTCGGGACAATCTTATGGGAAATTCATGCACCTATCAATTCATGTAATATGTTTATGATATTGCATTATCACCTAGCTCTAAAATTTAAAAGATTACTAATTAATCTTTCATGGTCATCATCGAATTCAGCAGATGAAATCTGGGTTTGCTTTGTGTTTGATTGTGTGATGTGAGTTTAATCTTTGAGATCTTTTAGTAGTCACGTGTCGTCCATGTCATGTCTCTAGAGTTAACTTTTCATTTTCTTGAGTCACGATGGTGGGTAGAAGATCTCTTAGGCCGACTCTTATGACACCTCTTCCATGCGAACCTACCCGCTCATCTAGGCCACTTCGAGACAATTCGTGCCTCGTGCCTGAATCAAATCCTCCATCTTTCTTCAAGTGTAAATATGATCTCAAAGAGTCTTCTCCTTTTGTTTCTTTATCTTCTCCATTTTTGTATATCCATCTCTCTTCATTTCCATTGAGACAACCTTTGGTTACACCTATGGCAATTGAGTAGAGAGTTGAGACCCCTGAGCCAAGTACAGACCATATAAGAGATTCGAGTCCATGAGTTCTTGAGAAAGGAGTACAATTATTTTGAGAAACCTGCATCCTATTCAAAAGCTGAGTCAGTTTCTAAATCGAGATAACCGACTTTTTTGATTGATTCAGACTTCATGACATTACTGTCGAAATTTCACAAGAAGCTGCACGAGGAGTCATATGAGCATCTCTTTGAGTTTGTGGAGATTTACAATACTCAATTTTATCCAGGTATTACACATGAGGATGCCACGATGAAGAACTTTCCCTTGTCACTCAAGGACATAGCTGGGAGATAGCTCCGATGCTTGGGAGATAAGAGAGCTAATTGGGGTATGCTTCGAGCCATCTTTCTTAGGAGGTTTTACCCCATTTGCGGAGCCAATTTCATGCGATCGGTTATCAAAGATTTTTTACGTGATCGCATTAAATCATTTCAGGATATTTGGCTCTAGTTTCAGGTTCTTTGCAGAGATTTTCGGATCATGAGATCTCCAAAGATGAGCTAGTGTAGATCTTCTACCAAGGGATGACCACAGAGTAGCAGGCATTGGTCAATACCTCGTATGGCGGTTCACACCGTAGTCTTGATAAGGAGTCGCTTTGGACTCTTTTTGGAGAGATTTCTGTAGTCAAGATGACACACAAGGGACATGTCAGGCTGCTTAGATGTGATCCACCTCATGATGATTCAAGGATTGCACATCAAGTAGACAATGTGGATATTGAGGTAGTACTGAGGATGGACATGAGATAGTAGCAAAGAATTCTTGCCTTTATAAACTGATACATATTCCATTGAATTTTCAGCCGGAGTATGAGTCGGTTCTGTGCTTCCCAAATTAGGAGCCTTGGATACATATTCCTCATGTATTCCAAGATACCGAGCGAGAGCCCATGATGTTTTGACCTATGTATCAGCCAATTCAGTTTCCCTATAATGATCAATGCTCTGGACAATTATCTTAGGAACATTTTACCTCGGATTCATTTCATCATTTTGAGCATCTTAAGAAACCCGAGATGGATGTGGGACATTACTTTGTTATTCATGATATAGACGGTCGCACATTCGATCATTTCGTCCATTTGATTCATGATCATATAGCATATCGTAAGGAGCTAATGGACACATTCAGAGATTTTGTAACCAACATTATCACAGAGCAGAGATCTTTTTCAGATATTCCTGTTGCACATGAGTTGTTGAGTTCTATTCCGTCCAGTTCCCATGATGTTGAGAGGCAGCATGCAGTGGCTGAGACATTTAGGAGCAATGAGCATATAGTAGGCGATGACGGAGATGTACATTCAGATTCTGAGTCTCTTCATAGCGAAGGAACAAAATCATAAAAAATGGTAAAAAAAGAAAATACAAAAATATGAATAAATACAAGACTCCAAACTCTCCTACTAGATATCTATCTTTTGTTCCTTATGGAGCAAGTCCCGATTTAGCAAAAAAATTTCCTTTCCTTTTTGATCCTCCAGATGTACATATGACCGAGGAGGATATATAGATACCCTTTCTAGATGCTCTAAATCAAGGGAAGGGTCTCAAAAAGATTCAAGAATCAAATTCATGAAAGAGATGTTGGATAGAATTCAGATCAAGCTCACTCTTTCAAAGGTACTAGTCCACATTGCTCTTCTTCAGAAAAGCTTGAAGCAGCATATCACACATAGAAGAAAGAAGAAGTGTAATCATTGCTCTTAGGAAATAAGTGTTGATCATTTTTACTTGTTATGTCATCCAACATACACTCCTAGAAAGAAAAAGAAAAACATGGGAGCACCATTTTTCAGCAGATTTTAGATCATGGGTTCGAGCACACCTTGTTAGATAGAGGATTATCAATGAATATATTACCCTTCCATCTTATTGAGAAACTTCACTTATGGCCTCTATAGTAATCCAGAATGATTCTTCAATTTCCAGACATATCAGTCAAGAGGTCGAAGGGTATATACTTCATGACATTGTCATAGTGGTATAAGGCACAAAATTCACTGTGGATTTTATTGTCTTAGATTATGATTCCTCAGTAGAATCACAGTATGCTTCCATTATTGTTGGTCAACCTTTTCTGTGTGAAACTAGGGCTGTTATAAATTATGGGACAAATAATGTCAAGTTCCCTCCCAGTAGCACAGTGTTGAGCTCTGAACCGATAGAGACTATGCAATCAGACAAGTATGTTTCCAGGTCATCAGATACCGAGACATGTGGGATTACAACTGAGATTAGACATGATCCTATTCCTTTTAATTATATTAAGACCTGAGACTTCCTTTCCATAGAGGAAAACTTGGAAAGCATAGCCTTGGGTAATTCACGTACACATGATTTGAGATGTATTGACGAGATTCACAGTATCTATGTCATTGAGATGAAACCATCAGTTGCTTGTACTTCGAAGATTGAACCCTTTTTGTTGTGGACACTTTGGTTGAGCCTTATAGTATCAAGAATATTGAGCCCTCTTTTCACGCAGATTCATATAAAGGTTATATCGATGAGGATATTGATTAGATTGTAGCCAAGTTTGACCTCTTTCTCGCATCTACTTCAGACACAAAACCAATTTTTGAACAGTTGCATGGAGTTGAGGATACGACGTTAGAGGATGATTCTTTGTCTTCTTATCTCAATGGTGATGATGACAGTGAGTCAAAGAACATGGTGCATCTTTCAGAGGTCAGTTTTGTCCATCTTTCCGATCATCTGGTCGCTCCTCACTGGTCGACATAGGATAGGAATCCTCCGATTCAGATATGGATATCTCTGAGGACGACCTTGATGTTGACTTGTCTCTTGTACATTCTATCGTTCCTATCTCGCGCAAGAAGACCACTCACCGACTTTCTTGTATTTATATAGTTTTCATGTTTATTTCTTCATTAGATGTGTTTTTGATTTTATTTATTCATTTTTTCGTTTGTCTTACATCACTAGGTTTCACTCAGGATTTTTCCTATACTTGGAATGTACTTTAATGGGGGGGTTAATATATTCATTTATGTTTCGATTATTTTTTATTTTTTTGTATCGTCTGCTCTCTCTCGAGCCCTTAATTGTTGATATTCTTCTCTATACTTAGAGATATTATACCCTATGTATAGGGGGGACAAGCCGAGTCGTTGATTCTTTACACTCTCTTGACCACGATCATCTTTGTTTTTGAGCTTGTTATCCTCAGGATTAGTTGATCCTAATAATAGAAGGTGTGATTGACTTCTATTCATTTATTCGTTATTTTTTAAGTCACCGTAGTATAGCATTCTTTTCACCAATCTATACTTAGCTCGAGTTAAGTCTTCCTTTGTTGCTTCTTTTTTTACTGTGAGGACATAGTTCACGCTAAGTATAGGGGTGTCTTATATATATTCTATATATACTTTTGAAGCCATAACTCGTACTTATTGTATTTTTAATAATTTGGTTCTAAAAGTATGTGTACATATTTTGGGGTTTTAAAAGCTGATAGAAAACTGTAAATTAAGTTTAAAAATGTTCTTAAAAATTATATATAAAAGTGTTGTAAAATACATGGATAAAATTCTTAATTATTAAAAAGTTGTAAAAAAATTCTTTTATAGAATATTTTATAAAATTAATATAATCTTGTGTATATAAAATGTGTACAAAAATCTTTGTAAATTGTACATAACTCTTGTAAATTCGTGTAAATAGATTTAATCCACTAATTCCTTCATAAATTATAATAAATGAAATGTTTTAAAATTCAATAAAAATTTGCAAAATCAATAAAAATCACATAAAAAGTTCCTCCGAAAAATTTACTTCATAAGAAATTGTTACATTAATTGGCATTTTTCAGAACAAGTTTGATTCTTGAACCGAATGGATATAAGTCTGAGAGATGGCTAATTAACATTCTAACTACATTTGTTAATATTATGTATTCAAGACTTCTTTTATCCAAAATAAAATAGTAAAGAGAAAAATAAAAATAAAATAAAATAAGGGTGTATATAAAATATATAAAGACTGATCTTAACCTCGAGACCATGCCAATATTTATTTGGTCAACAAAACAAATAAGTAGGGGGAGATAAGGATCTAATTTATGAAAATGTCAGAAAATCAAGACTATAAAAATATATTTACACATTTTTCATATTGTAAATATTTTACCTACTTTATAATCAATATCACTTCAAACTAAAATAATTTCTTCACAAAAGTTGTTCATAAAAATATATATTATTTTATGAAAATATAAGAAAAATTATTCAATATATAACTGATTAATTATCATCAACCAAAAAGGCCATAAAAGTTGACTTTCAGGGTTGATAACCATTTGTGGAAAAACTGCAAATTGTCCAAACATACTTTTAAGCTATATTGTATAACTAATACTATTTATTAAAAATTTTAAAAATATTAGAATAAAACACGTGGGTTTTGGAATTTGGTCCCTTTATCTTTATGTACTATATGTATGATGTTCTCGATTTTGTAATTAATTATTTTAAACATTCGTTTGATTTAATTCTTTGAATAATATACTTTTAAAAATTATTAGAAAAATATAAAATTATAACTTGAAGTAAAATGTCAATAAATCTCGAAGACACGAAGCTGTGACGCTAAACTTTCAGACCTCATAACTCGGTCATATGGGATCTGAATTGGGTATAGTCACTTTTGAAGTTTGTTTTATAGAATTATCTATCAAACGAAACTAATTTCGCTAAAAATCGGATTTAATATGCAAAAAATGGGTTTTGGAACCCTATTGGTATAAAAATACAATGTATCTTAATTTTTTATTTTATATATGACGTGTCTTATACTTGATTAATATTATATTATTAATCAATAAAAACCCTATCTTTCCTCATCTTTCCCCTTTCCTCTTCCCCGTCTCTGCTTCTTCTTCCTCACTCCCACCTTCCGCCCGATGTTACTTCTCCTCTTCTCCCAACCTTTCAACCAACCGACCGTTAGGCCGATATCCTAATGATCCCACCGGTGACAGCATCTGACGGCGTGCTCCCCAACCCACCTCTCCTATATAAAGACTTCACCTTCGATCAAGAGTCGTATCTGCCATTTTCTACCGTTAGCTTCCCAGCTCCGAGGTTGAGACAAATCGTGAGGGTGACAGACTTCGGTCTTCTTCCCATTGAGCAAGAATGTGGAGGCGAGGAACGGTGCGATCTCTTCCATAGCGAGGCTTTGTTCCACCGCACGTCAAGACACCAGAGGTCGCCCCCTCCATAGCAGGCAACAACGATCGAGCTCGTCGAAGTTCGGTTCCCAGGCAATTCCACATCATCTCCTTCCATCCATAGTTTCTAGGTCACTCATTCTCTCTCTCTCTTATATCTTCAGTTTATATCTCTCATTCTCAATCCCTCCGATTTCCTCTTAAGTTGTATGTAAATCGTAACCCAAAATATCAATCTATCAAAGATTACCAATCATCCATTTTTATATTACTCCGCTTCTCTATTTTCCTCCATCATCTATGATTAGATCTACTCCTATCTAAGACCTAATCCCCTCCATCTCCGCAGGGATTCTCCATCCATTCTCCCTTCTGTGTTTTAATACCTAGCTGAAGCATTTGTTCCTCGAGCTTCATTTGTTCTCGTAGGTATAGAACCATTGAGAGATCTGGAACAACAATGTTTTCCACTGCGAAACGACGTCGTTGCACCAAGGAGCATCTAGAGTTGGACTTGGATCACCGTTAATCTGAAGATAAGGTGACGACTTGTGCGTATTCTTCGATCATTATTTAGAAGATCCTCATAGAGATGCGATCGAAAGGAACTCGATGTCGAGCAACATTAAGATCGGAAACGATATCCACCACCGCACGGTCTGAAGCCATTGACCGAGATCCCCTAAACCGCCTCGAGCTTCGATGTCGAGAAGAGATTCGCCACCTGCAAATCATACAAGGAAGAAGTCAATAGTGGAGGCACCGTGTAAGCCCCCTTCATTCGGGCTTTCTATTCAAACCATCGGATCAACTGATCCAATCCTACGTCCACCGCATTGCCACGTGTTGGCACCAATTCCACTCCACCGCCCACCGTTTAACGCACTCACGTGTGCAACACGTGAATTTTGGAAATGTTACATGGACACCCTTGAACATTCTTTGCTTTGCAAACAAGTTCAAGTCGATCTGTTCATGTGATCTGCACATGACATCTAGGTTTATTACGCAAAAGCTCCCTGCGAGTTTCATTATTACGTATATACCCCTATCACTGTATATAACAACCATATACATATTATCCTACATAATAAATAAAATGCAAAATACAAAAATAGAATAAAAATATGTACTAATACGTTGTATTATACTCTATATACAATATTAAATCGTATTTTGAAAAATACAAAAAATTCTAACATTAAATAATTCCTAAAAATACTAAAAAATAAAATAAACTCATAAAATACGTAAAAAATATAAATCACTTTTAAAAATTTGCTAAAATTACTTTCAGTACAGTTCTACCATATTTTACATATTAAAGCAAAAACAAAAATAAAAATCGAATACTAAAATCAATAAAAAACTATAAAATCATAAAAACTTTGATAAATCAAAACTAATTAATTAAAAATCATATAAAAATGTATAGTACCTCTTTTCAAAGGTATTTTCATCTACTTTTGATAAAAATAAGATAAAAATATTTTCTTACTTTTTACTATTTTTAAGATAATAAAACCCCATTTTCAATAAAAAAATAACTTTTAACTTTAAAACCATAAAAATTACAAAATATTTTCTAAAATTACATAAAAATAACTTTAAAGACAAAAAACTTCAAAATATAAAACCAAGTATAAAAATACAAAATATAAACTTATATTTACATAAGTTTTATTAAAATCATAAAAACAATATAAAACTCGTAAAATAAAAAAAACAGAAAAGTCATCTAAAATAAATAAAAATTAAGAAACCCATATACCTTAGATTCTCTAATATTTTACCTTAGTTTTCCATAGTTTGCCTCCCTGAGTTCGACACTCCCGTATTAACGCTATGCACATCTAGTTTATGAGTATAAATAAAATAAATAAATTTTATGTTAAAATCCTCCTGGTCGATACAACGACCATTGCTTGTTCTTTCTTTTTAGAACATCAGGTCATGTGTTTGATTTTTCACATAACTCATCTGATACCTCTAAAATCTCTATTCCTATGTAGAGGACCTACAATAAGAAGTCGGTCAGTTGTCAGCCTTTAGGAGTACAAACTATGATCTCCTTCTTAGGCTGGAGATCCTTTCTCAATAATTATTTGACTCATCTCTGACAGACATCTATGATCCAACCATTAGATCAATATCTGTAATTATCACAATGGACATTGTACATTACCTTAATTATACTAAGAGACATTATAAGTGCATGCATTCATTAATCATCAATATACATATATATAATATTTATTGTAGAAATGGCATGTCTAACACTAACTTCCTTCTAATTATTTAATTTTCTTGTTTTTAAGACGTAAGACTTTAAATACCCATAATTTTAGAATGGTCATTGTTGCTTTGTTACGTTAAACTATAAAGATTACAAAGAATCATTAACGTTTAGATATTGATTGTTGTATCAATTGCTTAGCTCACTTTGTCACATGTAATTTTTTATGTGAATGCTGATATTGTTATGTAATCTTGTGTCGTCACCTCAATTTTATGCCAAGGCAGTTACATGGAATTGTAGTACATGAAAACATAGCTATTTTATCTGCTAGTGCATGGGAAGGACTGCACTATACACGTACATCACTCTCTTTTGTAGTAACTTCTACTTAGAAACCCATGTTCTGATTTAGATTGCATCTTGAGTAGATAACATGTTCAAGATTTCACCTGTATACCTGTGAATCGACCTGACTTACTACTATGCTAAGTTTGATAAAAAAAATAACACCTAATCAAGATTTTTGAGATTGCAATGATGATATTTCCTGATTTAATTAATCTCTTTGAATTCTTGAAAACTCAATAAAGCAATATACATAGGTAAACTTCGAGTAATCATCAATAAATATTATAAAATATTCCTTAGTTATATGTGCATTAACACTTAACGGTCCACGTATATCTGAATGGATCAAAACCTACTATAGTTGAGAACGATTTTCTTATCATTTTGGTAGAATGGTCTACATATATCCAAATGGATCAAATCTACTCCGGTTGAGAATGATTTTCTCATCATTTAGCTAGTCAAACAAAGTTCACAAGGTGATCTTCTTGCACACATGATCTTAGGTAAAAGATTGGCTTTTATTGTTTAATATATTGTCGAGTTTCCTGGATGTCCCAATCTTGTGCACTAAAAATCATAATCAAACAAATAACATAGAATACTCAGAAATCACGTTCATTAATATACTATGATTTATTAAAGGAAGATAGTGGAACTTTTCAATGGCATAAATCTTCTTCTTCTTTCCTATATGTACACACATATTACAACAATAAACATCAAAAATTTTCTTTATCAAACTGGAATAAATAAAATGTTCCAACATATTCTCGGAGCATATAATACATCTTTAAGTGATGTGAAATTATCACTCAGGTCAAGCATGTATGTACCATCACCTTCGATGTCCTAAATAGGTGGTTTTCACCTATAAAGATCATATGTTCTCCTTTCTTCATTTCTTTCAAGGTAACTAGTCACTTATTTATCTCGGAAATGTAGCGGGTTGCGCAAGAGGCAATACATGATACATCAATGTCCGTGATCATAGAATTAAACTCCTTGATAGTGGTAAATTGAATTTATTCTTTCCTTTATTATCAGGCACTTTAAAATTCCAGGTATTCTCTTTGTTGAGGCAATTAACATTAAATTACCATATTTATAGAAATTATAGCATGAATCACACAATATTGCCAACTTTTTTCCACTTGAAGTTCGGCTTAGAGGGTCCTATGTCATTTCCTTCGTGCACCATATTTGTTTCTTCATCTTCCTCGACCTCAAAGATTTTAACTTTTGATCTTTGTTTGGAGATATCCTTTTCAATTGCCAAATGTGCAAGTAGGCTCGTCATATTCTTGATGTGTTGGCATTCATCCTCAAAGATGTGGCAATCATGTTAAATACAGTGGGAGATTTTCTAGAATAATTGTTATTTGCATCCTCTCGGTAATCATGCATTCAGTAGCCCCCATACTCTTGACCCATCATGATCATCTTATTTACGTGCACTAGGGATGCTCTCAAATTGCTTCATTTTATATGAGTACTTGTGTAGAAGAAGCCGGAAAACTTCCAAGTTCGAGTGATATCAATTCTTAACCATAGTCAAGAATTTGTATACTGATTTACAAGCTTCAATTACTAATTAAATTCAGCTCCATGTGAGTTAGCGTGAAACTCCTATCCTTGTTATCAATTTTCTCCCATTGTTCGTGCAATCTGATTTCCTCTACAGTTTCGATGTATCTATAATGGAGTATATAGGCTAAAGTAGACCAACTTACTCCTTCATTCATAATTATTACAATTAGATATTTAATTTTCCATGCCTCGTCATATTCTTGCTTGTCATTTTGAATCTAACAAAATGATGTAAGAATGAGCATAAGATTATGTGATTGAATGTAAACAAATGTAGTAACTATATTAATAATAATAAGGAAATTGCAATTTTAAGGCATATAGCAAACATTAATTTTTTTAATGAACCTTAAAAATAGGATGTCATTTTTTATTATCACCTTTCCTCTTTAAAATAAACTAATTTGACTCAAGCAATTGAATTTATTTAATTAAAAATGTTAACTCATTTTTCTATGTTCATTGCAAAGAAACTTAAGCTACCTTTTTATTTATTTATTTTAGAGAATTTAGATTAAGCAATATGGATAACTACAAAGTAAAGAAAACTAATTATATGTGCTTGAATTTGGTTTAAAATAAACTTGGTATAATTAACACTTGCCATACATAGATTCGATTTTTAAAAAATAAAGAATTCAAAAGATTAAGTTGAATGATACGTTTCCCCGCCGTCTTTTTTTTTAAAATGGCACCCAACACCCCACCACCTAAAAAACTACTTGATTAGTAAGACATTGAAACTTCAATACAAAGCATCATCCGCTTTTTTATTGACATTACTCCCTAATCAATATCTTTCCAAAAGATTAGAAAAAGCTAATTGTTGTCCAAGGCAAAGATTAGAAGTTGGCAGTTGATACAATAAAGGATCTTACGGGAAATCCAATAAAGGAAATCAATCATCTATGAAGCAAGTAAGCTAGCACTGTCAACTTGGCTCTAATACCACTTGAAGATGGTGTGTTGTTGTTATCAACCCAAAGAGTTATATATATATATATATATATATATATATATAGAAAGAGAGAGAGAGAGATTGCGAAAGGGGACATGGGTGAGTGAGGTTCAAATGAAGTTAAGTTGTAAGTTCCCCTTTGAAAAATGTTATGTCCTTCGGTTAGCCAAAAAAATCTTGAATATAAATAAACATCAATTTTTCGCATTCATGATTTAGTTCAATAGAATTACGTATTAAAATATATATATAATCAACTATTTAATATTCTAATTGCAGATATTAAGCTGGAATAGATTAACCGTTAGATACAACGAATTAGGGGAAGATCCGAATAAATCAAAGCAATGAACAAAATGTGATAAACAACGAATAAAAGAAACCATATCAGAGATCACTGAAGAGTCTATTTAAATGAACAACCCATGTTGAAGATATTATACCCATAAACCAGTGTGCCATATATCTAGTGATCGGCTCCTAGGACATGACACAATTATGGTCGACATAATTTGTCGAGACCGTCATCGAAAATACTCACAGAATGAGATCCGTCAAGAGAGAGAGAGAGGGAGGAGATGGAACAATTCACGGTAACAAATAGAGAAAAATGGGAATGTTTATCTTTCTGGAAACATGTTTGGGGGATATTTATATAGACTTAATAGCTGCCCTTCGAGATTAATAACCATCTAGTAAAGATAGTGTCTCTTAGGATCTCAAAACGATTCAAATTTAGAGTGTTTGTCCAAGTTCTCATAATGGTCAAAATGATATATTCATAATGATCAAAGTAAGAGAGAGAAACATCAAAGATCTTTCTCAAGTGAGATGCAACAAGGATGATGAAGAACATGTGCTTGTTACTCAAAATGATATAGAAACTAGATGGAAGCAGTATTTCTGTAAGTTTTTCATTGGATAAGGGAAAAAAGAGATTAGTTTTGGAGATCTTGCTGGTAGTCAATGATACCTAAATCGTGCAAGATATTGATGGATATGATTTTGTTGGAAATGCGAGCCCACGGCGAGCCATTAAGCAATAAATGTTATTGCAAATGTCATTCCCTGATCTGAAATGAAGAATGAATAATTTGCATAACAGGTCCCTTAGTACAATTAGGGTAATGTACCAAGGCCATCTTGATGATCATACAGCTGTTGATTCAACTGTTGAATCATAAAGGTTGGTACTTGGATGAATGTCTAAAGAGTTAGATTGAGGACTCATCGAGCACCGTCAAATGATCGTTAAGAGATGATCTCCATCCTGAGTATGAGATGGCCATCCTTATCTTTAAAGGCTGATATCTGACTGACCTCTTGATGTAGGTCCTCTGCATAGGAATAGAGATTCGGAGGTGTCAGATTAGTTAGGCAAAAGAGTTGACTTAACGAGATCGAGATAACCAAAGTCCTATATCGTATGCTATCATGATATAGGCACGCATCCTCTGACTGGAGACAGATGTGTTACTATATATCTGAGTATGTATATTTGGCAGACCAATAGGTTGATGACCTAATCAAGGTCTATACACTGGCGCGCTGGTGTGCATGTACGGGCATATGAGTAATACGATCTCTCAAAGGGATCATACAGGTTCATTTACTGAACCAGAAGACATGAGCTCACTCATGAGATATTGGGAAGAATCAAATTCCGTGCGCACGGTCGTCTCGCTTTGGAAGCTTGATTGAATTTGTAGGTTTGATATATACTTTTGGAAAGTATATGATCAAGACCTAGGTATGATATATGCTTTTGGAAAGTATATGATCGATACCGACTCCCAATGATCGAATGAGAAACTTACTGATAAAACCATGAAGTAGACAGTATAAAGTAGATCAAATACTTTAGGTTTAATCCGAGTCTTCAAGTATGCAGGATGTACATGTATTGGGAATACCTGAGGGTGATGTGATCATAAACGATTGTATAACCATGACACTTCCATTCCTAGGGAGTGATGAAACGGGTCTGGATTTTAGTGACTCCTCTCAGTAGAAATGAAATCTGATCTTAGTCCAAATGTTGGACATTGATCTGAATGTGATTCAGATTCAATGAGAAGATTAGATTTACAGTCTTGATTTAATCAAGAATCTATGGGAGGCCCGCGATCTGGATTTGAGATACGATCTCAATATCCAAGTCACTATACGTGGAACAATACAATCGCCCTATCCTTATCTCCAAGTATCTGCGGACAAAGCGCATTATCCTTGAAAGAGTTCAGGGATAATTCTATTGTTGATATATGTTTCCGAGCATTGAGAAAATGGATAATTAAATGTGATTTAAATATCATGATTAATATGAATTTGATTCATATTATAAAGAGAGCTGTCTTAGATAATTAAATGTGATTTGATTATCAAATATGTAAATAATGTGAATGTGATTCATATTATTTGAACACAAGAGAAATGAGATCCAAAGGTGATTAAATATGATTTAATTATCATGGATATGAATAATATGGATAGCAATATCCATATTAATCAAATATATTATAAATGTGATTTATAGTATATAAGAGAGAGATGCTTGTAATTTACATTTATTAATTAAATGTTAATGTGAATTGGATTCACATTGGACATTAAATTAAAAATGTAATTTACATTTTAATTTGGGTTGTGAATATGATTCACAAATTTCCAATGACATGATTGCAATGTTCACAAAATAAAGTGGATTTATTTTTGTGAAATAATTTGCAACAAAAGTTGTTGCAAATATTGGAGAGAATCATGAGATAATGTAATCTCATGTAATAGGAAAAGGGCCTCCACCTTCCATATAGGAAGAGTGGACGGCCACAATTCCCATGAGGAATTGGTGGCCGTCCACCCTCCTTATGGAAGGAAGCTTGCCTCCTTTCCTATTTCTCCAATGGAGATTGATTGATATAAATCAAATTATATTTGATATATATATTTGATTTTTATTAAATTAATTGTTGTTGTGTTTTTAGCAACAAATCATGACCATTGAAAGAAACACAAATCAATGTGAACCATTGGATTTGTGTTGTCCCATGGATTGAGATCCATGGATCCCAAAACCCTATAAAAGGAGAGGCATCCCATTGCTCTTCTTTACACACAATGCTTGAGAAGCATATCTCTCTCTCTCTTTCTCTCTCTCCCTCTCATGGTCGTCCACCATGGATGCCCTAGAGAGGCTCTCCATCGTCGCGCATAGTCGTTATGCTGCCCGATTGTTTGCTCGAGGATCTCCGTCTCCTTCAGAGCGTCTCGCTCGTGAAGAAGACGTCGGATCTCGTGTGTCGAGATCAGGAGATCCTATCGCTTGGATCATCAACATGGATTGCGAGAAGCACGCGGTTCATCCCCGCGCTCGCAGGCGTCTCCTCCGTCGGATCGGACTTGAGACAGGAGGTCTCTTTGTTTAGAGACTCGATCGCAACCATGCTTCAAGAGGTAACCCTAATACTTGTTTGTGTTTTAGACGAAACGATCCGAGAAGTGTTCTTGGATCATGTGGTTTCGTCGCATGAAAATTTTTAATTTCCGCTGCATAGAACAACTAGTGCGACTAGTCGTTCTTCGTCGTATCCGATACGACGATCACACTTCCGTGATGCGCTTGAGGATCAAACCATATCCTTCAGATTTATAGGTTATGAGACCTAGGAAAGGGGTATGACCTGGTGACATTCCTATAGAAGTATAGAGAGTTTTAGGTAAATGGAATTTGACTTGACTTACAAATTTATTCAATGTTCATTGGCCGAGAAAGAAAATACCTGAAGAATGGAAGAGATGCATGGTGGTGCCTCTTTATAAGAATGTTCGAATTATAGAGGTATCAAAATGATTAGTTATACTATGAAAATTTGGGAACGTGTTATTCAAAGAAGGTCGAGGCAAGTTCCCAAAGTAATTGAAAATCAATTTGAATTAATGATGGGGCACTCAACAATTGAAGCTATCCACTTGTTAAGGAGTACAATGGAGATTTATATAGCTAAAAATAAGAACCTCCACAAGATTTTATTAATTTGGAGAAGGATTATGTTTTAGCCCCAAAGGGAGATTTTGTGGAGAGTTTTCGAGAAGAGACAAGTACATATCCTATACATTAATCTTATGAAGGATATGTGTGATGGCCTTAATCTTAAGTAAGATCATGCCTGGGAAGATTGACTATTTTAACATTGACATCGGTTTGGATCAAGGTTCAGCTTTGGGTCTATTCCTTTTTACTTTAATTATGGATGGCTACTCACATTCAAGATGAGATACCTTGGTGTAGGTTATTCATTAATGATAATGGGTTAATTTATGATACAAGAGATGGATTAAATGAGAAAATGGTGGTTTGGAGACATGCCTTAGAGACTAAAGAATTTCGTATAAGTGGGGCTATGATTGTTTATATAGAGTACACATTTGATGAAAATAATGGTGAAGAACTCAAGGTGAAGATTGGAGATTATAACATTCAGAATAATCTTTAAGATACTTGAGATATATTTTGAAGAACATGGGGAAATCAATGGAGATGTTACTCATAGAATAAATGCGGGTTAGCTAAAGTGGATATGAGCCTCTATTATTCTTCATGATAAGAAAAATCCCTTTGAAAGTCAAAGGAAAGTATTACAAAGCAGTCCTGAGACATGCATTGCTCTATGGATCAGAATGTTGGCCTATGAACCATGGACATGTATAGAGAATGACAATAGCATATATAAAAATGCTAAGGTGGATGCGTGATCATACATAAAATATCAGATTCGAAATGATGTGATCAGAAGGAAATTTGATGTAGCTCTGATAGTGGATAAGATGAGAGAAACTCACTTAAGATGGTTTGACCATTTGCAAAGGAGGTCGGTTGATGAACCAGTTAGAGGATGTGAGATTTGAGATATTGAACCTCCTCCTAAGAGAGGGTAAGGGACCAAGAAGTCTTGAATGAGACTATCTGAAAGGATCTCAGTTATTTGGATTTAAGTCAGAAAATGTAGATTTGAATGGATGCAAAGAAATCTATGTAGTTGACCCTACTTAATGGGAAATAACTTCGTTGTTTTTTTGTTCTAAGTTCTTATTATGTTCAAATTTTAAATTAGTCCATTAAATTATTTAATTCAGTGTGCTTAATGAAACTCGCAACCAAAGTATTGAGATTTGAATTGACTCTGTTGGAAATGCAAGCCCACGGTGAGCCATTATGCAATAAATGTTATTGCAATTCACTCCTTAATCTGAAATGAAGAATACATTATTTGCATAATAAGTCCCTTAGTACAATTAGGGTTATGTACCATGGCCATCTTAATGATCATACAACTGTTGATTCAATTATTGAATCATAGAGGCTGGTGCTTAGATGAATATCTAATGAGTTAGATTGAGGACTCATCAAGCACCGTCAAATGATTGTTAAGAGATGATCTCTAGCCTGAGTAGGAGATGGCAATCCTATCTCATTTAGACTGATATCTGATCGACCTCTTGATCCAGGTCCTCTGCATAGGAATAGAGATTCGGAGGTATCAGATGAGTTAGGTCAAAGAGTTGACTTAACGAGATCGAGATAACCAAAGTCCTATATCATATGCTGTCATGATATAGGCACACATCCTCTGACAAGAGACAGGTGTGTTGCTATATGTCTGAGTATGTACATTTGGCAGACCAATAGGTTGATAACCTAATCAAGGTCTATATACCGGCGCGCTGGTGTGCATATAAGGGCATATGAGTAATACGATCTCTCAAAGGGATCATACAGGTTCAGTTACTGAACCGGAAGACATGAGCTCGCTCATGAGATATTGGGAAGAATCAAATTCCATGCGCATGGTCGTCTCGCTTTGGAAGCTTGACTGAATTTGTAGGTTTGATATATACTTTTGGAAAGTATATGATCAAGACCTAGGTATGATATATGCTTTTGTAAAGTATATGATCGATACCGATTCCCAATGATCGAATGAGAAACTTACTGATAAAACCCTGAAGTAGACAGTGTAAAGTTGATCTAATACTTCGGATTTATTCAGAGTCTTCCAGTATGCAAGATGTACAGGTGTTGGGAATACCTGAGGGTGATGTGATCATAAACGATTGTATAACCATGACGCTTCCATTCCTAGGGAGTAATGAAACAGGTCTAGATTTTAGTGACTCCTCTCAGTAGAGAAGTGATCGGATCTTGGTCCAAGTGTTGGACATTGATCTGAATGTGATTCAGATGTAATGATAAGATTAAATTTATGGTCTTGATTTAATCAAGCATCTATGGGAGGCCCACGATCTGGATTTGAGATATGATCTCAATATCCATGTCACTATACGTGGAACAATACAATCGCCCTATCCTTATCTCCAAGTATCTGCGGAGAAAGCGCGTTATCCTTGAAGGAGTTCATGGATAATTCTATTGTTGATATATATATATATATATATATCTAAGCATTGAGAAAATGGATAATTAAATGTGATTTAATTATCATGAGTAATATGAATTTGATTCATATTATAAAGAGAGTTATCTAATATAATTGAATATGATTTAATTATCGAAGATGTGAATAATGTGAATGTGATTCATATTATTTGAACACATGAGATAAAGAGATCCAAGATGATTAAATATGATTTAGTTATCATGGATAAGAATAATGTGGATAGCAATATCCAATTATTCATAATATATTATAAATGTGATTTATAATGTATTAGAGAGAGCTAATTATAATTTATATTTGCTGTATTGGATACACATTGTGTAATTAATTGACAACGTAAATTATATGTTGTTTTGGGTTGTGAATGTGATTCACAATTTTTCCATGGCAAGATTACAATATTCTCAAATATAATTGTGAATTATTTTTGAAGAATAAAACCCAACAAATGTGTTGCAAATAAATAAAGAGAGATTTCCATGGAGATATGCAATCTCATGAATTATCATGAGATTGCTCTCCCCATGGAAAGAGTAGGCGGCACATCATTCCTAATAGGAATGTGTGGCCGTCCACATGGAAGGTGCATGGAGATGAAATCTCCATGCACATTATCTCCTTATTTATTGGTTTGATTTAGGACTAGTTTATATTTGATTTTGTCAAATATATTTTAACCTAAATTTGTTGGTTTTACCAACAACAATCTTGACCATTGGATTGACATAAATCAATCTCATCCATTGATTTTATATGTCCCATGGATTGAGATCCATGGATACCAAAACCCTATGGGTTCGTTTGGTTGCAGGGTTGGGTTGGGCAGGGGTACCCCTGTGAATAGTAAACTGTGAGGAGGAGAACCCTGTTTGGTTGCAGGGCCAACCCGGGTTGGGCCAAGCCAACCCTGCCCAACCCTGCAACCAAACGAGCCCTATAAATAGAGATGCATACCCGTGCTCTCTCTTTAATACATAATGCTTGAGAAGCATCTCTCTCTCTTTCTCTCTAGACGTCAGCCCTATCTCTCCCTCTCATGGCCGTCTACCATGGATGCCATGGAGAGGTTCTTCATCGCCGCAACGTCGTCATTATGCTGCCCGATCGTCTGCTCGTGGATCTCCGTCTCCTTTTGTGCACCTCGCTCGGGAAGAAGACGACTGATCTCATGTGTCGAGATCTGGAGATCCGCCGCTTGGATCATCAACATGGATTGCGAGAAGCACGCGGTTCATCCCTAGACTCGCAAGCGTCTCCTCCGTCAGATCGGACTTGAGACAGGAGGTCTCTTCGTTTAGAGACTCGATCGCAACCACGCTTCAAGAGGTAATCCTATTACTTATTTGTGTTTTAGATGAAACAATCCGAGAAATGTTCTTGGATCATGTGGTTTCGTCATATAAAATTTTTAAATACCGCTGCATCGAGCAACTAGTCCGACTAGTCGCTCCTCGTCGTATTCGATACGACGCTCACGCTTCCGTGATGCGCTTGAGGATTTTACCATATCCTTCAAGTGGTATCAGAGCCAGGTTGACGGTTTCGAATATGATTTGAAAAACCGAGGACGACTTGGGTTCGTTTAGGTCGCGAAAGTTTTTTTATCGAATTTGATTTCGCAGATCTGTTTAGTAAATAAATTCGGCACTATTTAAATTGTTTAAACAAGAATTTAATACTTGGATTTTGTTTCCCATTAAATAAGGAAACCATAGGATCTGAGTTTGCGTAAATCAGATTTCGTATGCTCAAGATATGGTTGTTTTATTGAACATGTATGCATTGTTGCGGGAACGGTAGATCTGAACGTGATTAAAATGTTAATTACTGTTTAGACTTGCCTCGAAATGTGTGAAACATCAGGGAGATATAAATTTAAAAACCGCTCATTCGATTAATTCCTTGGATTCTGTCCTAAATCAAATTAGAAATCTATGAAAATTTATTTTGTCTAATTTGGATTTAATATGATTGAGATATGCTAATTTTAGTAAGTAGGGGTCATTGCTAAAATTACATTCCTAATCTAGAACCATGTGATTGTCAATTAGTTAAATTAATTGTTAATTTCGTGAAATAATCTTGAAATATATTTGTGAAATATTGGAACATAATTATTTACCTAATTGACTTGGCCTCAACCAATTAATTGATTAAGATGTGATCTGAATCATAATTGGAAACCACAATTTTTAAACTTGATGCTTGAATAGGATTTGGGAATTTGTGTAGCAAATTTTCTTATAATCAAAAATATTTTGATTATTACTATATGGTACAATTTTGGTTGAAGAACCGATGATCATCTCAAGTACAAATTAATCAATTTGGCATTATCCTTTCCCGAGGTGGATATGGTATCTAGTCGGGGATCGCTGGGGTAGCGGGTCCGTCCCACTCCCGTCGGTACTGGCCATGACAACGGGTAGGGCTGGGATAATGTCCGAGGAATTAAGTTGTATTTTTCTAATTATTAAAATTCTAATTAACACGTATTTTGAGATATTACCATATATATTCAAGTAAAATAATCAAGTTTGATTGATTGAATTGGATTGATAATTAATTTAATATGATTGAATTAGTTATGTCCAATTAGAATACTCTAATATGATTAGAGTTAATAATTCCCTTAGAAGAATTAATTGTATGAATGTGATTCATAGTAATTAATTAAATTTGAATAAGAAATGGAGGATCACATAAGTGACATCCATGGTCTCCCGTCAAGGCGAAGGGTTTCGTCGCCAGATATCATATGTGGGAGACGCCTGTCCGAAGTGACAGCTCCTGCATATGATCCATTTGGATCGGGCTCGTCGCTTCTCGAAAGAGTAAGGACGTATGCGTAGTGACCCCAATATCGAGTCCTCATATTATTGAGGCGATATTGGATTGCGCATAGCGAGTTGTATTCCTATTGACGGTTGGTTCAATTAATGACGGGTCAACATTGACTTAGGGGTGGTGGGCCCGGGTGTTAAAGACCGAATTAGGAGATGCAAGTTGGACTTGCAAGGTGGAATGTGTTACCGCTTCTTTTTATCGGAGTTGTAAGTTCTCATATTATTGGGATGCAACAAAGATAAGGAAGGAGATCCCAGATCTTGCTTGAGATATAATGGTAAGTATATCTCTTACATTGAAAGCGATTAAGGGAATGAACTTTCATTGTTGACATGGCAAGACAACTTTGATATAAAAATTCATAAATCAAAGTAAATTAATTATTTATATATATTTATGCAAATTTCTTATTTCAGATAATCCTTCATTAAACCCACTCAATATTATACTCAATAATAACCAGTAAAATATCATGGATTGGACCCTTTGATCCAGATATTATACTTGCAATTGGACACATAATGTATGTGGTTGCAATATGCAAGTTTCCTCATAATAATGAGGAATGATAATTAGATAAGACAATAGGACTAAAACCCTAGGGTTTGTATGTCTCTATGAGTCTTGATCTCATCGAATGTACTTTTGAAGTAACATGTCGATAATGATCGTAATTACCATATAATCCTTATAAAATCTAAGAAGATGTTCTGGCATACATATGTGCTCTTGACATTTAATCATGAGTGACATGGTTCTCTGCATCATGCAGAATGGTAGCTCTATAAGAGATGATGTATTCAAAATATTTGGATACCTACCTGAACCGATGGTTTTAAGAGTATAAATGGATGTAGACGAGTGTCATCATTCCACTGTCTATACTCTAGTCATTCATGAAGCTTCATAATATTCATATTGTGTGAATTTAATGAAGTATGTATAAATGTTGAAATGCTCTTACATTGAATTCTTTTGAATTTAACATAAGAGATCCTTAGTCTTAAGCAATGGTTGTTTATAGATAAAGGGAGTGCAGTGGAAGCATGGGTTGGACCCAAGTAAGAAGTATAGTGAAAAGAGTTGAATGTACTTCTGTGACTTCCATATAACATCCAAAGAGTTGGATGAATGCCAATACTGCAATAAGTTGATGTGTTGATAGTATGACTATCATATCTATCTAGAATCCTTAGAGAAGGAATCGGATAATACATCGGAATAATCTACTTATAATCATTGAAATTGACTTACTTATTTGATAATATAAAGTCTAATAATTGTATCTCAATCTTCTAATGACACTTGCAATTGGTTGCATATGTATTAGAATATTAGAAATTTGATCTTAAGGTTTAATGGTCATCTAAGTTGGAATTGATGCAATTGTTGCAACAATTTCCACCTGATGAATATACTCCATATTTTCAGTGGGAGTCCTTAATCTTAGAGAATGTCTCTATGACCTAGGTATTAGAATACACTCATTATTTATTTCCAAATGTTGGAAATAAGCATGAATTCTGTAATAAATTAGAAAATTAATGAATGGTTCATTAAGATTTCTAATGCTGAAAAATAAACCATTAAAGATCAATAGGAGGATGAAGCTCATTTGATAATGATCTAGCATCATGTTTTGGACATATGTCTGTTGATGTGATCAATAGACTGAAAATAGATGAAACTTTATATTGTCTAAAGGATCAAATCTTGCATACTTATGAATATTGTATTCAAAGTAAAAATGTCCAATACACCCTTCTTTGGGAAAGGTGTAAGATGTCAAGGTATTCAGGATCTCATACATATTGATGTATGTGAATCATTAATATCATAGTAAACATTATGGATATGTGATATCTATTGATGATTATTTGTGATATGAGATTTCTTCTCTTCACTTAGAAAACTTTGAAATGTTCAAAGATTTCACAATTTTGGTTTAGAACCAAAGTTTGAAGGAAGATGAAATGAATTTGATCTAACCAAGGTAGTTTGTACCTATTAGAAGAATTCAAGGAATACCTTATGGAGATGTGAATATCATTCCTATCTCAATCCTCGTAATGGACCTTAACTCAATAGAGTTGTAGGGAGATACAATTAATCATGTGTGACATGATTTGATCAATGATTAATCTTAGCATAATTCTCTCTTAGTTTCCAGGTATATGTATATGTGGTAGAGAATACATTATATATACTTTATAAGGTTCCATGCATGTAAGATGGAATCTATCACTAGATAGTGCTACTTCATTAGGAAAATAAAGGATGGTATTGGATACCTACTTTATGACCTTGAGATTCTTAAAAGATCTCATCTTTGAGAATACAATTCTTATAGGATGACTCTCTTGAGAATCAAGATAAAAATGAAGTAAAGGAACCCATTTAATCTTGAGATGATAATGAGGCTCCTAAAATCGGAAACTAAATAGACAATTAAAGATGAAACATTAATACCTCTTCAAATAAGTTTGAGGATGGATTCCATGTGTCAGTTAAATCTGATGATGATCGGATTTCATGTGAGGAAGCTCCTGAGGATCATAACATGGAAAGATGGATGTTAGCAATAAAGTCTAATGTAGACTTCATATACAAGTGTTGTATATGGACCGTCGAGGATCCACCTATATGGGTAAGACCCATTAAGGTGTAAATGGATCTTCAAGAGAAAGAGGGAACCTGATGAGAAGGTAGAGACCTTCAAAGCACGGTTCGTAGCCATGAGCTACACACCGAAGAGAAGACATCACTTGCGATGAGACTTGCTCTCCAGTGACCTTGCTTAAACTCATCAGAATATTGCTAACTGTAGCTACACAACTTGACTATGACATCTTCATGATGTGAGTCAAGATTGCATTCCTCTATGAATACCTCTCTAAGGATATTCATATGAAGTAACCCCAGGGCTACATGGTTGAGGAAGGCAAGATGTGCAAGCTAAAGAACTCCATCTTTGGACTCAAATAAGCTTCTTGTAGTTGGAACATAAGATTTGATGAAATTATAATTGTTATGATTTCAGATAAAAATCTTGATGAACCATGTGAAGCTTAGTGGGAGTGTCATTATGTTCATCGTGCTAAATGTAGATATTATTCTAATCATTTATAATGATATAAGAATAATAATAAGTGTTTTATAATTTGGTTGTTCCATACCTTGAGATACGATCTCAAGGATACCTCTTAAATCTTAATTCTGAAGTCGTTCAAAAGCAAAGAGAAGAGGGTATTGAGACTGTCGCATTAGTAATGCACCTTGGACTTATTCCATTTTCTAGAAAATTCCAAGAAAAGCTTCCTTCCCTTAAGATGTGGTAGTGACCTGTCTAGAGGGATATCACCTCAAAGAGTTGAGGAAGTGAATGCTAGAACTGCTTACACTTGTGCATCAGTTATGAGAAGCTGAATGTATGCTAGATGTGTACAAGAACCAGATGTCTACCATGCAGTGGGAGTAGTAAACTGTTACTAATCCTACTATGGCGATAAAACACTTGATTGCAGTAATAATAAAATCTTCAAAGATGATGAAACTTAGAGATAGTGATCTCAAAGTCTTATCTTCAAAAGTTTAAAACCTTGTAGATAGTGATCTATAAGGGTCTTAACTTTAGATACCTTAGGAGATAAAGATCTCCGGGAATGAAGGTATTCTAATAAGGATTATGAGAATACTGGTTGTAATAATTAATCGAGCTAAAGTGTCAAGGACACTATGACAAAATTGAGTATTGGTTGCATAAGATGCAGCATTCGCATTGGATGCGAGCACTGTCACTAGGGATATGCAAGTGCCATAAAAGGACTTGGCGTAATCTCTTGGGAACAGAGTGACTGATCAACTTACCTAGCTATTTTCTAAATAGCCTATGATTGTCACATGAGTGTGGGTTTAAATGATTAGCCCATTAATGGCTCTTTGGATTAGTGGGAGATTCTTGGAAATGCGAGCCCACGGCAAGCCATTATGCAATAAATGTTATTGCAATTCACTCCTTAATCTAAAATGAAGATTACATTATTTTCATAATAGGTCCCTTAGTATAATTAGGGATATGTGCCATGGCCATCTTAATGATCATACAGCTGTTGATTCAAATATTGAATCATAGAGGCGGGTGCTTAGATGAATATCTAATGAGTTAGATTGAGGACTCATCAAGCACCGTCAAATGATTGTTAAGAGATGATCTCTAGCCTGAGTAGGGGATGGCAATCCTATCTCATTTAGGTTGATATCTGACCGACCTCTTGATGCAGGTCCTCTGCATAGGAATAGAGATTCGGAGGTATCAGATGAGTTAGGTCAAAGAGTTGACTTAACGAGATCGAGATAACCAAAGTCCTATATCATATGTTGTCATGATATAGGCACACATCCTCTGACCAGAGACAGGTGTGTTGCTATATGTCTGAGTATGTACATTTGGCAGACCAATAGGTTGATGACCTAATCAAGGTCTATACACCGGCGCACTGGTGTGCATATAAGGGCATATGAGTAATACGATCTCTCAAAGGGATCATACAGGTTCAGTTACTGAACCGGAAGACATGAGCTCGCTCATGAGATATTGGGAAGAATCAAATTCCATGCGCATGGTCGTCTCGCGTTGGAAGCTTGACTGAATTTGTAGGTTTTATATATACTTTTGGAAAGTATATGATCAAGACCTAGGTATGATATATGCTTTTGTAAAGTATATGATCGATACCGATTCCCAATGCTCGAATGAGAAACTTACTGATAAAACCCTGAAGTAGACAGTGTAAAGTTGATCTAATACTTCGGGTTTATTCTGAGTCTTCCAGTATGCAGGATGTACAGGTGTTGGGAATACCTGAGGGTGATGTGATCATAAATGATTGTATAACCATGTCGCTTCCATTCCTAGGGAGTGATGAAACGGGTCTGGATTTTAGTGACTCCTCTCAGTAGAGAAGTGATCTGATCTTGGTCCAAGTGTTGGACATTGATCTGAATGTGATTCAGATGTCATGATTACATTAAATTTACGGTCTTGATTTAATCATGCATCTATGGGAGGCCCACGATCTGGATTTGAGATATGATCTCAATATCCATGTCACTATACGTGGAACAATACAATCGCCCTGTCCTTATACGCATTATCCTTGAAGGAGTTCATGGATAATTCTATTGTTGATATATATATATATATATATATCTATATATATATCCAAGCATTGAGAAAATGGATAATTAAATGTGATTTAATTATCATGAGTAATATGAATTTGATTCATATTATAAAGAGAGTTATCTAAGATAATTGAATATGATTTAATTATCGAAGATGTGAATAATGTGAATGTGATTCATATTATTAGAACACATGAGATAAAGAGATCCAAGATGATTAAATATGATTTAATTATCATGGATAAGAATAATGTGGATAGCAATATCCAATTATTCATAATATATTATAAATGTGATTTATAATGTATTAGAGAGAGCTAATTATAATTTATATTTGCTGATTAATTATTATGTGTATCGGATACAACATTGTGTAATTAATTGACAATGTAAATTATATGTTGTTTTGGGTTGTGAATGTGATTCACAATTTTTCCATGGCAAGATTACAATATTCTCAAATATAATTGTGAATTATTTTTGAAGAATAAAACCCAACAAATTTGTTGCAAATAAATAAAGAGAGATTTCCATGAAGTTATGCAATCTCATGAATTATCATGAGATTGCTCTCCCCATGGAAAGAGTGGGCGGCACATCATTCCTAATAGGAATGTGTGGTCGTCCACATGGAAGGTGCATGGAGATGAAATCTCCATGCACATTCTCTCCTTATTTATTGGTTTGATTTAGGACTAATTTATATTTGATTTTGTAAAATATATTTTAACCCAAATTTGTTGGTTTTACCAACAACAATCTTGACCATTGGATTGACATAAATCAATCTTATCCATTGATTTTATATGTCCAATGGATTGAGATCCATAGATCCCAAAATCCTATAAATAGAGAGGCATACCCATGCTCTCTCTTTAACACATAATGCTTGAGAAGCATCTCTCTCTCTCTCTTTCTCTCTAGACGTCAGCCCTATCTCTCCCTCTCATGGCCGTCTACTATGGATGCCATGGAGAGGTTCTTCATCGCCGCAGCGTCGTCGTTATGCTGCCCGATCGTCTGCTCGTGGATCTCCGTCTTCTTTTGTGTGCCTCGCTCGTGAAGAAGACGACTGATCTCATGTGTCTAGATCTGGAGATCCGCCGCTTGGATCATCAACATGGATTGCGAGAAGCACGTGGTTCATCCCCGCACTCGCAAGCGTCTCCTCCGTCGGATCGGACTTGAGACAGGAGGTCTCTTCGTTTAGAGACTCGATCGCAACCATGCTTCAAGAGGTAATCCTATTACTTATTTGTGGTTTAGACGAAACGATCCGAGAAGTGTTCTTGGATCATGTGGTTTCGTCATATAAAATTTTTAAATTCCGCTGCATCGAGCAGCTAGTCCGACTAGTCGCTCCTCGTCGTATTCGATACGACGCTCACGCTTCCGTGATGCGCTTGAGGATTTTACCATATCCTTCAGACTCTTCCGAGCAGAAGCCAGGGACGGAAATTGAGTAGAGCAGAGTGTGCATGCATGTGTATGTCCTCCACTCAACCTATCTACTATTGCTAGAAGAGCTTGGAATGAGAACTCATATATAGGTCCATCAAGTTTTTATAACTACTCCATGTAGTACTTAAAATCACATCCAAACTCCCTCTAAGTTAGAAATAGGGTATTCCAAACTTTCCCTCCAACTTATTAGCGTCTCAATTGTAGGCAATGAAGTTTCCATATGTAACTACATAGTTTTACCAATTTAAACCTGATTACATCAATTTAAACATTAATCTCCTATGAATTCACCGTTTTGAAAAGAAATTCAACATGAAGCAAAAGACACCATTCGGTAGATATATTTTGCTTTTAGTAAAAGTACATTTTATTTTGAATATATTTGAACTACTACACTCACCTTAATAAAACAAAGTGAACTAGTTCTTGAACTTCAGACTTTAGTGTTAAACTATACAATAGCAATATAAATTATTGTTCTTGCTACAGTCTTCAGGATTAATGCTTTTTAATGTTATGCACCCTTATCATGTTTAATGAATGTATTCAAGCAAGACCCTCCTTTAACTACAGCCATAGTAACATTCACATAGGTGGCATTCTCCAAGGATGCAATGCTAACATCTTTCTCAAAGGCTTGAACCAATTCAAAACCTACACTCTTTCTTATCTTACAACTTACATGACACTCAGGCATCCATGTATAGGACACTCATGCATACACATAAATATAATAGCGCCGATCAATTCTCTACTACATGTTATAATCATATTGAACCTACTTTGTGGGATCTCCACTCAAATAAGTTGTGTTGCTACCGAGGAGGAACTCCCAATGAGTCTTAATAACTTCCAGAGCCTAAACTTTAGGATTACAGACCTATCAAGTTCCTTAGTCAATGGATTAGTTGTTCTATCTTTTGATCCAATGAAAACCATAGCCATCACAATTTGAGACACTAAATCCATTAATATCTTAAGTAGGATTTGAATGTATCTCCTTATTTTCTGATTGAACTTTGAAATGTTAATCTTGGCAATTGTGGTCATGTTGTCACAATGTATCGATATTGCAGGAACTGGATTGCTCACCATGTGAACTTTAGAAAAGTGTTCTCTTAGCCATTTAGCCTCAATTCTAGTGGTGTCTAAATCACACATCTCATCCTCAAAAGTATACTGAGATAAATTGGTATGCTTACAGATCTCAGGAGATTGCACCGCCTCTATGGGTATGAACATACCCATTAACATTGTTACTCCCAAACTCCTCCATTTTCCCTATTCAACTTGCATCACTACATCAATATAGAACAGATGGATGTCTAAAATAATGCAAAATATAGGAAATAGTTCCCTTCAAGTATCATAGTACTCGATTTGGAGCCTCAATGTGAGTACGATCAGGACAACTTATGCATTTACTCAGTTTCACAACCGAGAATGATATGTTGGGTCTCGTGCAATTTAGAAGATACATTTATATTCTTATTACTTGTGAGTATTTGAGTTGGGACAATGAGTTCCACTCTTGTTCTCGTGGAACATTTTGGGTGAATCAAAAAGAGTGGTTAGCTTTACAATTTTGATATCCTGAATTCTTAAGTACCTTCTCAAAATAATGAGATTGAGAAACTGCAATCCCATCAAATAACCTCGTTAATTTGACTCCAAAAACACATAAGTAATACTAATTCCTTCATATACTTAATAACACTTTAGTCTCATTAATAATCATCATGTGTGATTTAAATAAAAAGTATGTCACATAGATACAAGAATAAGATAATACACTTATCACCTTTCACCTTTGAATAGATACATTTTGTATAAGATAATACACTAATAACCTTTCACCTTCGAATAGATACACTCGTCGGATTCATGAGCCTTAAAGCCACGTGAAAAAAAATGTTTTTTTTCCAAATTATCATTTTACTATTTTTGTGCTTGTTTTAATTTATAAAGAGATTTAACAAGATTGCAAAGTTTTCCCTCTTTCTCTCTCTTAAGTGTCACAAGCCCATCAAGTTGATCTATGTAGATTTCTTTCTCAAGATGGCCATGAAGAAAGGCAGCCATAACATCCATCTGATGGATATCGAGATCAAAAATATATGATAATGTTGTAAGCATCTGGATTGTGGCCCTCCTTGTCACAAGGGTATATGCATCAAAATAATCGATACATTCCGTATTAACTAAATCTCTTAACAACTAATCAAACTTTATATTTTTCAATAGATTTGTCATGACTAAGCTTTCTTTTAAATACCTACTTGCACCTAATGGTAGAACAACTTTTAGGCGAATCTACAAATTCCCAAGTTTTTTAGCTATAAAAGATCCATTAACGGTTTCCTTCCACTATTTTGTTTCAGAAAGAAGCCATGTTCTTATAACTTACTACACCACCCTCGATATAGTAGATAACAAAAGTACTGCCAAAATCTTTAGTTATGTATGGTCGTTTACTCCTCCTTATCTCAATCTATTCTAATGGTTCATTAGGTTTGGATTGGTCTCGAACCCCATGGCGGACATGCGAGCCCACGACGAGCCATTATGTAATAAATGTTATTGCTAATATCATTCGCTGATCTGAAATAAAGAATAACTAATTTGCATAATAGGTCTCTTAGTATAATTGGGTTTATGTACCATGGTCATCTTAATGATCATATAACTGTTGATTCAATTATTGAATCATAGAAGCAGGTGCTTGTATGAATATCTAAAGAGTTAGATTAATGACTTATCAAATACCGTCAAATGATAATTAAGAGATGATCTCCAGCCTGAGGAGATGGCAATCCTCTCTCTGAAGGTTGATATCTAACCGACCTCTTAATGCAGCTCCTTTGCATAGGAATAGAGATTCATAGGTGTTAGATAAGTAAGGTCAAAGAGTTGATGTAACGAGATCGAGATAACCAAAGTTCTATGGCGTTTGCTGTAACAATATAAACATGCATCCTCTGACCAAAAACAGATGTGAGACTATGTGTCTAAGTATGTACATTTGGCAGATCAATAGATTGATGACCTAACCAAGGTCTATACACCATCGTGCAATGTGCATGCAAGGGCATATGAGTAATACGATCTATCAAAGGAATCATACAGGTTCATTTACTGAACTAGAAGACATGAGCTCACTGAATGATGTGGAAGATCCTCAAGCGCATCACGGAAGCGTGTGGATCGCATCGAATGCGATCGGGAGCGACTTCTCACACTAGTTGCTCCGCGCAGCGGAATTTAAAACTTTGAAAATGATGAAACCACATGATCTAAGAATACTTCTTGGATTGTTTCATCTAAACCACAAATAGGTATAAAGTTTACCTCTTGAAGCATGGTTGCGATCGAGTCTCTAAACAAAGAGACCTCCTGTCTCAAGTCCAATCCGAAGAAGGAGGTGCTTGCAAGCGCATTGATGAGATGTGTTCTTTTCGCAATCCAAGTTGATGATCCAAGCGACGAATCTCCTGATCTCTTTACACGAGATCTGACGTCTTCTTCACGAGCGAGGTGCACCGAAGGAGACAGAGATCCACGAGCAAGTACTCTGGCAGCATAACGATGATGTTGCAGTGATGTCGACTCTCTCAATGGCTCCATGGTGGACAACCATAAGAGAGAGAGGGAGAGAGGCACATGACATGTGGAGAGAGGGAGAGAGCATTCATTGTTGTCGTAAAAACGTGTCTCGAAGAGCAACAGGTGCCACTTCTTATATAGGTTTTGGGATCCATTGATCTCAATCCATGGACAACACACAATCAATGGATGAGATTGATTTGTGTTTCTTTCAATGGCTAAGATGTTGTTGTAAAAAATACAACAACAATTGATTTAATTTTGAATTAATTTATATTGATAAATACACACAATTAATCTCAATTTAAATCACTTTTGACTAGAGATGAGATAATGAGAAGACTAACATTATCTCCTCAAAAAGATGGTGACGTCCACTTATCCCCACAAGGAGATAAGTAGCCATCCACTTATCCCCACAAGGAGATAAGTGGCAGTCCACTCCTCTTTTGAGTGGACTTGGTATTTCTCAATTATCTCATGATCATCTCTTTAATTTACAATGACTCTTATGGTAAATATTTTTTCTCAAAAAATAATTCATAATTATCTTGTGAGAAAATTTCAATCAAGCTATTGAAATTATGTGAATCTCATTCACCACCCAAAACTAAACGTAATTATGTTTTCAATTAATCATTCAATGTGAATCCAATTCACATTAACAATTAATCAAAAAATATAAATAACAATATTCTCTCTCTAATATATTATAAATCACATTTATAATATAAAATACATGAATAATATGGTTAGTGCTATCCATATTATTCATATCCATGATAATTAAATCACATTTAATCATCTTGGATCTCAATTCTCATGTGCCCAAATAATATGAATCACATTCACATTAGTCACAACTTTGATATATAAATCACATTGAATTATCTCAGATAACTCTCATTATAATATGAATCAAATTCATATTAATCATGATAATTAAATCACATTTAATTATCCATTTTCTCAATGCTCGGATACATATATCAACAATGAAATTATCCATGAACTCTTTCAAGGATAATGCGCTTTCTCCGCGGATACTTGGAGATAAGGACATGGCGATTGTATTGTTCCACATATAGTGACTTGGATATTGAGATCATATCTCAAATCCAGATCTTAAGGACCTCCCATAGAAACCTGATTAAATCAAAACCACAAATCTAATCTTCTCATTACATCTGAATTACATTCAGATCAATGTCCGATATTTGGACTAAGATCAGATTACTTCTCTATGAGAGGAGACACTAAAATCCAGACATGTGTCATCACTCCCTTGAAATGGAAGCATCATGGTTATACAATCGTTTATGATCACATCACCATCACGCATTCTTAATACCTGTACATCCTGCATACTGGAAGACCCAGAATAAACTCAAAGTTTTAGATCTCTTTTGAAATGTCTTCTTCAGGGTTTTATCAATAAGTTTCTCATTCGATCATTGGGAGTTGGCATCGATTATATACTTTCCAAAAGCATATATCATACCCAGGTGTTGATCATATACTTTCCAAAAGTATATATCAAACCTACAAATTCAGTCAAGCTCCCAAAGTGAGATGACCTTGCACAGAATTTGATTCTTCCTAATATCTCATGAGTGAGCTCATGTCTTCCAGTTCACTAATGAACCTGTATGATCCCTATGAGAGATCATATTACTCATATGCCCTTATATGCACCATCGTGTCGGTGTATAGACCTTGATTAGGTCATCAACCTATTGGTCTACCAAATGTACATACTCCGACATATAGTAACACATCCGTATCCGGTTAGACGATGTGTGCCTATATCGTGACAACATACGACTTAGGACTTTGGTTATCATGATCTCGTTAAGTCAACTCTTTGACCTAACTAATGTGACACCTCCGAATCTCTATTCCCATGCAGAGGACCTGCATCAAGACATCGGCCAGATATCAGCCAAGTGAGAGAGGATTGCCATCTCCTACTCAGGCTGGAGATCATCTCTTAACAATCGTTTGACGGTACTTGATAAGTCCTCAATCTAACTCCTTAGATATTCATCTAAGCACCATCCTCTATAATTCAATAATTGAATAAACAAATGTATGATCATTAAGATGGCCATGGTACATAACCCTAATTGTATTAAGGTATCTATTATGCAAATTAATTATTCTTCATTTCAGATCAGGGAATGATATTCGCAATAAAATTTATTGCATAATGGCTCGCCATGGGCTAGCATGTCCAACAATCTCCCCTAGCCCAAAGAGCCATTAATGGGATAATCTTTAAACCCACACTCATGTGACAATCATAGGTTATTTAGAAAAATATCTAGGTAAGCTGATCAGTCACTCTTTTCCCAAGAAACTACGCCAAGTCCTTTTATGACACTTGCATATGTCCTAGTAACAGTGCTCGCATCCAATGCAAATGTTGCATCTTATGCAACCAATACTCAATCTTGTCATTTATAGTATCTTTTGACACCACATTTCAATAATTATTATAACCAGTAAGTCCATAATTCTTATCAGAATATCCTTATTCCATGAGATCTCTATCTCCTAAGGTATCCAGAATTAAGACCTTTTAGATCACTATCTACAAAGTCTTAAGTTCTTGAAGATAAGACTTTGAGATCACTATTTCAAAAATTTTGTCATCTTTGAAGATGTTGTTATTACTGCGATCAAGTGTCTTATCTCCATAGTAGGATTAGTAACAGTTTACTACTCCCACTGCATGGTAGACATCTGTCTTTTGTACACATTTAGCATACACTCAACTTCTCGTAACTGATGCATAAGGGCAAGAAGTTTTAGCATTCACTTCCTCAACTCTTTGAGGTGTTATACCTTTAGATAGGCCAGCACGAGGGTAGTGGACGAGTGCGCTTGGATGTGGAACAGTTATTGAGTGGAGATTATGGTTGATACAGTCGAGAGAATAGAAAAAGGGAAGCGAGTGCGCAAGGTGAAGTTTGTGGGGGAGAAGTGAATAATGGAGGAGGAAGACTAGGTCTAGGTCGTTGGATCTTGTGATCCAACGGCCAGGGGATGGGTGCGAACGTGAGAGTTGGATTAAATCAATAGAGGGGAAATCGATGGTCGCAGAGAGCGCCGCGTGGCGAGCAGAGAGGCGGCGGGGATAGACGGATGAGATGTGTGATAGGATTGGATCGGATGGCCGAGAGTTCTAGCGTAAAAGAGCAATGGCGATGGAATCGCCAGTAGAGGGTCGTGTGGCATAGGTGAAAATGAAGGATATGGTTAGATCCTCAAGCGCATCACGGAAGCATGAGCGTCGCATCGAATACGACGAAGAACGACTAGTCGCACTAGTTGTTCTATGCAGCGGAAATTAAAAAATTTTCTTGCGACGAAACCACATGATCCAAGAACACTTCTCGGATCGTTTCGTCTAAACCACAAACAAGTATTAGGTTTACCTCTTGAAGCGTGGTTACGATCGAGTCTCTAAAGAAAGAGACCTCCTGTCTCAAGTCCGATCCGACGGAGGAGACGCTTGCGAGCGCGGGGATGAACCGCGTGCTTCTCGCAATCCATGTTGATGATCCAAGCGGCGGATCTCCTGATCTCGACACACGAGATCCGATGTCTTCTTCACGAGCGGGGCGCACCGAAGGAGATGGAGATCCACGAGCAAACCATCGGGCAGCATAACGACGATGCCGCGGCGATGGAGAACCTCTCTAGGGCATCCATGGTGGACGGCCACATGAGAGAGATGGAGAGAGGACGTGTAGAGAGAATGAGAGAGAGAGAGAGATTTGTTGCCTCAACTTATGTGTCTATTAAGAAGAGCAATGGGGTGCCTCTCCTTATATAGGGTTTTGGGATCCATGGATCTCAATCCATGTGTCAACACAAATCCAATGGTCCACATTAATTTGTGTTTCTTTCAATGGCCATGATTTGTTGCTAAAAACACAACAACAATTAATTTAATAAAAATCAAATATATATTAAATATAATTTGATTTATATCAAATCAATCTCCATTGGAGAGATAGGAAAGGAGGCAAGCCTCCTTCCATAAGGAGGGTGGACGGCCACCAATTCCTCATGGGAATTGTGGCCGTCCCCTCTCCTTTTTAGGAAGGGAGCTTCCTTTTCCTATTTCATGAGATTATATTATCTCATGATTCTCTCCAATATTTGCAACAACTTTTGTTGCAAATTATTTCACAAAAATAAATCCAATTTATTTTGTGAACATTACAATCATGCCATTGGAAATTTGTGAATCACATTCACAACCCAAAACAAAATGTAAATTACTTTTTCAATTTAATGTCCAATGTGAATCCAATTCACATTAACATTTAATTAACAAAAGTAAGTTACAAACATCTCTCTCTTATATATTATAAATCACATTTATAATATATTTGATTAATATGGATATTGCTATCCACATTATTCATATCCATGATGATTAAATCACATTTAATCATTTTGGATCTCTATTCTCTTGTGTCCAAATAATATGAATCATATTCATATTACTTACATCTTTGATAATCTAATTATCTAAGATAGCTCTCTTTATAATATGAATCAAAATCATATTAATCATGATAATTAAATCACATTTAATTATCCATATTCTCAATGCTCGGATACATATATCAACAATAGAATTATCCATGAACTCCTTCAAGGATAATGCGCTTTCTCCGCAGATACTTGGAGATAAGGACAGGGCGATTGTATTGTTCCACGTATAGTGACATGGATATTGAGATCGTATCTCAAATCCAGATCGCGGGCCTCCCATAGATGCTTGATTAAATCAAGACCGTAAATCTAATCTTCTCATTGTATCTGAATCACATTCAGATCAATGTCCAATACTTGGACCAAGATCAGATCACTTCTCTACTGAGAGGAGTCACTAAAATCCAGACCCGTTTCATCACTCCCTAGGAATGGAAGCGTCATGGTTATACAATCGTTTATGATCACATCACCCTCAGGTATTCCCAATACCTGTACATCCTGCATACTGGAAGACTCAGACTAAACCCGAAGTATTCGATCAACTTTATACTGTCTACTTCATGGTTTTATCAGTAAGTTTCTCATTCGATCATTGGGAGTCGGTATCGATCATATACTTTCCAAAAGCATATATCATACCTAGGTCTTGATCATATACTTTCCAAAAGTATATATCAAACCTACAAATTCAGTCAAGCTTCCAAAGCGAGACGACCGTGCGCACGGAATTTGATTCTTCCCAATATCTCATGAGTGAGCTCATGTCTTCCGGTTCAGTAACTGAACCTGTATGATCCCTTTGAGAGATCGTATTACTCATATGTCCTTATATGTACACCAGCGCGCCGGTGTGTAGACCTTGATTAGGTCATCAACCTATTGGTCTGCCAAATGTACATACTTAGACATATAGCAACACATCTGTCTCCGGTCAGAGGATGCGTGCCTATATCCTGACAGCATACGATATAGGACTTTGGTTATCTCGATCTCGTTAAGTCAACTCTTTGACCTAACTAATCTGACACCTCCGAATCTCTATTCCTATGCAGAGGACCTGCATCAAGAGGTCGGTCAGATATCAGCCTTCAGAGATAAGGATTGCCATCTCCTACTCAGGATGGAGATCATCTCTTAACAATCATCTGACGGTGCTTGATGAGTCCTCAATCTAACTCTTTAGATATTCATTCAAGCACCAGCCTCTATGATTCAATAGTTGAATCAACAGCTGTATGATCATCAAGATGGCCATGGTACATAACCCTAATTGTACTAAGGGACCTATTATGCAAATTATGTATTCTTCATTTCAGATTAAGGAGTGAATTGCAATAACATTTATTGCATAATGGCTCGCCGTGGGCTCGCATTTCCAACAATCTCCCACTAGCCCAAAGAACCATTAATGGGCTAATCATTTAAACCTGCACTCATGTGACAATCATAGGCTATTTAGAAAATAGCTAGGTAAGCTGATCAGTCACTCTGTTCCCGCGAGACTATGCCAAGTCCTTTTACGGCACTTGCATATCCCCAGTAACAGTGCTCGCATCTAATGCGAATGTTGCATCTCATGCAATCAATACTCAATCTAGTTGGTTACAGTGTCCCTGACATCATAACCAGTATCCCCATAATCCTTATTAGAATACCTTCATTCCCGGAGATCTCTATCTCCTAAGGTATCTATAGTTTAGACCTTTATAGATCACTATCTACATGGTCTTAAACTTTTGAAGATAAGACTTTGAGATTACTATCTCAAAAATCTCCTCATCTATGAAGATTTTGTTATTACTGCAATCAAGTGTTTTATCTCTACAGTAGGATTAGTAACAATTTACTACTCCCACTGCATGACAGACATCTGGTATTTGTACATTCTAGCATACACTCAGCTTCTCGTAACTAATGCACAAGTGCAAGTAGTTGTAGCATTTACTTCCTCAACTCTTTGAGGTGCTATCCCTTAAGATAGGTCAGTACCATATCTTAAGGGTTAGAAGCCTTTCTTGGAATTTCTATGAATATAATATATCCAAGGTATACTACAAATGTGACAGTCCAATTATCCTCTTCTCTTGGCTTCTGAACAACTTCAGAACTAAGATCTAAGAGGTATCTTTGAAATCATATTTCAAGATATGGAATAACCAGAGAATAAAACACTTATTATTATCCTTATATCATTTTAAATGATCAGGATATCATCTACATTCAGCAAGATGAACACAAAGGCACTCCCACTAAGCTTCACATGGCTCATCAAGATTCTATCTGAAATCATAACAATTATAATTCCATCAAATCTTATGGTCCAACTTCAAGAAGCTTATTTGAGTCCATAGATGGATTCCTTAGTTTGCACACCTTGCTTTCCTCAACCATGAAGCCCTGGGGCTACTTCATGTGAATATCCTCAAAGAGGTATTCGTAGAGGAATGCAATATTGACTTACATCTTGAAGATGCAATAGTCAAGTTGTGTACCTAAGATTAGCAATATTCTGATGTTTTTAAGCATGGTCACCGAAGAGCAAGTCTCATCGCAAGCAATGTCTTCTCTTCCGATGTGTAGCTCATGGCTACAAACCGTGCTTTGAAGTTCTCCACCTTCTCATCAGGTTCCCTTTCTCTTGAAGATCCATTTACACCTTTACAGGTATTACCCATATAGGTGGATCCTCGAGGGTCCATATACAACACTTGTATATGAAGTCTACGTTGACTTTTATTGCTAAAATCCATCTTTCCATGTCATGATCCTTAGGAGCTTCATCACATGAAGTCCGATCATTGTCAGACTTAACTGACACATGGAATACATCCTCAAACTTATTTGAAGAGGTATTAATGTTTCATCATTAATTGTCCTTTTTAGTTTCCAATTTCAGGAGCCTCATTATCTTCTCAAGATTAAATGAGTTCTTACACTTCATTTTCATCTTGATTCTCAAGAGTCTCAACCTCTAAGAATCACATTCTCAGAGATGAGATACTTTAAGAATCTCAAGGTCATAAAGTAGGTATCCAATACCATCCTTTATTTTCCTAATGAAGCAGCACTCTCAAGTGCTAGATTCCAACATACATGGAACCTTATTAAGGATATACATTGTAGTCTCTACTACACATACATACCTGGAAACTAAGGGATAATTATGCTTAAAATTCATCATTGATAAGATCATGTCACACATGATCCAATTGTATCTACCTATAACTCTATTGAGTTAAGGTGTGTTAGGAGGATTGAGATAGAAATGATATTCATATCTCTATAAGGTATTCTTTGAATTTATCTAACAGGTACTTGCTACCTAGATTAGATCAAATTCATTTTATCTTCCTTCAAACTTTGGTTCTAAACCAAAAATAATGAAATCTTTGAACATTTCAAAGGTTTCTTAGGTGAAGAGAAGAAATCTCATATCATACATAATCATCAACAGATATCACATATCCATAATGTTTACTGTGATATAGATGATCTACATACATCAATATGCATGAGATCCTGAATACCTTGGCATCTTACACCTTTCTTTAAGAAGGGTGTATTGGACATTTTACTTTGAATACAATATTCATAAGTATGTAAGTTTTGAAATTTTAGACATTCTAAAGTTTCATCTCTTACTAGTCTATTAATCAAATCAATAGACAAATGTCCAAGGCTTGATGCTAGATCATTGTCAAATGATCTTCATCCTCCTATTGATCTTAAGGTTTAATTTCAGTATTTAGAAATGTTAATGAACCATTCATTAATTTTCTAATTTAGTGGAGTCCACTAGATTTTAGATTACTATCTGAAATATCTCCATCATAACTTTTTATGATAGTTCTACCTCAGAATTCATGTTTATTTCCAACATTTAGAAACAAACAATGAGTGTATTCTTATATCTAGGTCATAGAGACATTCTCTAAGACTAAGGACTCTCCCACTGAAATTAACAAGTCTATCAATCCAACAGAGATTGTTGCAACAATTGCATCAATATCCATGTGGATAACTATAAACCTTTAAGATCAAATTTTCCAGTCTTCTAAAACATATGCAACCTATTGCAAATGTCATCAGAAGATTGAGATACAATTATTTGACTTTATCTTATCAATGATTTATGTAGATTAATCTGATGCTCCATCCGAGTCCTTCTCTAAGGATTCTAGATAGACTTGATAGTCATACTATCAACACATCAACTTATTGCAGTATTGGCATTTATCCAACTCTTCGGATGACATATGGAAGTCATAGATGTATAGTCAACTCTTTGACCATACTTCTTACTCGGGTCCAACCCATGCTTCCACTGCGCTCCCTTTATCTATAAGCAACCATTGCTTAAGACTAAGGAACTCTTATGTAAGAGCATTTCAACATTTATACATGCTTCATTAAATTCATACAATATGAATATTATGAAGCTTCATGAATGACCAGAGTATAGATAGTAGAATGATGACACTCATCATCTACATCCATCTAAACTCTTAAAACATAGGTTCAGGTAGGTACTCAAACAATTTGAATACACCATCTCTTATAGAGCCACCATTCTGCATGATGCAGTGAACCATCTCATTCATGTTAAATGTCAAGAGCACATATGTATGCCCGAATATCTTCATAAATTTTATAAGGATTATTTGACAATTACGATCATCATCGACATGTCACTTTCAAAGTACATCCGATGAGAGATCAAGACTATAGAGACACACAAACCCTAGGGTTGTAGTCCTATTATCTATTTAATTGCCATTCCTCATTATTATGAGGAAACTTGCACATTGCAACCACATACATTATGTGTTCAACTGCAAGTACAATATCTGGATCATGAGTCCAATCCATGATATTTTACTGGTTATTATTGAGTATATCATTGAGTGGGTTTTAATGAAGGATTATCTGAAATAAGAAATTTGCATAAATATATAAATATATATATTACTTTGATTTAGGATTTTTATATCAAAGTTGTCTTGTCTTGTCAACACTGAAAGTTCATTCCCTTAATCACTTTCAATGTAAGAGATATACTTACCATTATATCTCAACAAGATCTGGGATCTCCTTCCTTATCTTTGTTGCATCCCAATAATATGAGAACCTACAACTCGGATAAAAAGAAGCGGGAACACATTCCGCCTTGCAAGTCCAACTTGCATCTCCCAATTCGGTCTTTAACACCCGGGCCCACCACCCCTAAGGCAATGTTGACCCGTCATTAATTGAACCAACCGTCAACAGGAATACAACTCGCTATGCGCAATCCAATATCGCCCCAATAATATGAGGACCCGATATTGGGGTCACTACGCATACGTCCTTACTCTTTCGAGAAGCGAAGAGCCCGATCCAAATGGATCGTATGCAGGAGCTGTCACTTCGGACAGGCGTCTCCTACATACAATATCTGGCGACGGAACCCTTCGCCTTGACGGGAGACCATGGATGTCACTTATGTGATCCTCCATATCATATTCAAATTTTAATTAATTATCGTGAATCACATTCACATAATTAATTCTTCCAAGGGAATTATTAACTCTAACAATATTAGAGTATTTCAATCTTAATTGGATTCCAATTAATCTAATCATATTAAATTAATGATCCAATTAATATCCAACAAACATTTTAATAGTTACTTGAATAATGGTATTATCTCAAATACGTATTATTTCGAATTTTAATAATTAGAAAAATACATCTTAATCCCTCGGACATTATCCCGGCCCTACCCGCTGTCATGGCCAGTACCGACGAGAGTGGGACGGACCACATACGTTGCAACCCGCAACCCCAATGCTCTCCGACTAGGCACCATATCCGCCTCGGGAAAGGATAATGCCAAATTGATTAATTTGTACTTGAGATGATCATCGGTTCTTCAACCGAAATTGTACCATATAGTAATAATCAAAACATTTTTGATTAACATTATAATGAGATTTGCTAAACAAATCCCAAGTCCTATTCAAGCAACATGTTTGTTGGAATGTTGATCATGTAGATCATGTAACCAATCTTGATCTAGATCACTTCTAATCATTTGTTGGTTAGGGCAAAGTCATTTAAGGACATAATTGTCATTAAATATTTCACAAATATTTATGCATAATTATTCCAGGAAATTAAACAATTTAATTTCACTACTTAATTAAATGACAATCACTAGGTTCTTGATTAGGAAAGTATTTTCAGCAGTGACCCTCACTTACTAAAAATACCATATCTCAATCAATTTAAATCCAAATTAAGCAAAGTAAATTTCTAAAGTTTGCTAACTTGATTTACAACAGAATCCAAGTGATTTGCACGCATTTCAAGGCGTTTCAAATCCGTAATTAACATCTTAATTACGTCATGATCCGCAGTCCCCGAAACAGTGGATACATGTTCACTAAAATGAGCATATCTAGAGCAAACGGAATCGAAATCACGCAAACTCAGATCTTACGGTTTCCTTATTTAATTGGGAATAAAATATAAATATTATTTTCTTGTTTAAACAATTTAAACAGTGCCGAAAATAATATCAAAACAGAGATGCGAAAATGAAATGCAAGAAAACTTTCGCAAACCCTAATGAACCCAAGTCATCCTCGGTTTATGGATCGTATCCAAAACCACCGACCTAAGGCTCTGATACCACTTGAAGGATATGGTTAGATCCTCAAGCGCATCACGGAAGCGTGAGCGTCGCATCGAATACGACGAAGAACGACTAGTCGCACTAGTTGTTCTATGCAGCGGAAATTAAAAAATTTTCTTGCGACGAAACCACATGATCCAAGAACACTTCTCGGATCGTTTCGTCTAAACCACAAACAAGTATTAGGTTTACCTCTTGAAGCGTGGTTGCGATCGAGTCTCTAAAGAAAGAGACCTCCTGTCTCAAGTCCGATCCGACGGAGGAGACGCTTGCGAGCGCGGGGATGAACCGCGTGCTTCTCGCAATCCATGTTGATGATCCAAGAGGCGGATCTCCTGATCTCGACACACGAGATCTGATGTCTTCTTCACGAGCGGGGCGCACCGAAGGAGACGGAGATCCACGAGCAAACCATCGGGCAGCATAACGACGATGCCGCGGCGATGGAGAACCTCTCTAGGGCATCCATGGTGGACGGCCACATGAGAGAGATGGAGAGAGGACGTGTAGAGAGAATGAGAGAGAGAGAGAGATTTGTTGCCTCAACTTATGTGTCTATTAAGAAGAGCAATGGGGTGCCTCTCCTTATATAGGGTTTTGGGATCCATGGATCTCAATCCATGTGTCAACACAAATCCAATGGTCCACATTAATTTGTGTTTCTTTCAATGGCCATGATTTGTTGCTAAAAACACAACAACAATTAATTTAATAAAAATCAAATATATATTAAATATAATTTGATTTATATCAAATCAATCTCCATTGGAGAGATAGGAAAGGAGGCAAGCCTCCTTCCATAAGGAGGGTGGACGGCCACCAATTCCTCATGGGAATTGTGGCCGTCCCCTCTCCTTTTTAGGAAGGGAGCTTCCTTTTCCTATTTCATGAGATTATATTATCTCATGATTCTCTCCAATATTTGCAACAACTTTTGTTGCAAATTATTTCACAAAAATAAATCCAATTTATTTTGTGAACATTACAATCATGCCATTGGAAATTTGTGAATCACATTCACAACCCAAAACAAAATGTAAATTACTTTTTCAATTTAATGTCCAATGTGAATCCAATTCACATTAACATTTAATTAACAAAAGTAAGTTACAAACATCTCTCTCTTATATATTATAAATCACATTTATAATATATTTGATTAATATGGATATTGCTATCCACATTATTCATATCCATGATGATTAAATCACATTTAATCATTTTGGATCTCTATTCTCTTGTGTCCAAATAATATGAATCATATTCATATTACTTACATCTTTGATAATCTAATTATCTAAGATAGCTCTCTTTATAATATGAATCAAAATCATATTAATCATGATAATTAAATCACATTTAATTATCCATATTCTCAATGCTCGGATACATATATCAACAATAGAATTATCCATGAACTCCTTCAAGGATAATGCGCTTTCTCCGCAGATACTTGGAGATAAGGACAGGGCGATTGTATTGTTCCACGTATAGTGACATGGATATTGAGATCGTATCTCAAATCCAGATCGCGGGCCTCCCATAGATGCTTGATTAAATCAAGACCGTAAATCTAATCTTCTCATTGTATCTGAATCACATTCAGATCAATGTCCAATACTTGGACCAAGATCAGATCACTTCTCTACTGAGAGGAGTCACTAAAATCCAGACCCGTTTCATCACTCCCTAGGAATGGAAGCGTCATGGTTATACAATCGTTTATGATCACATCACCCTCAGGTATTCCCAATACCTGTACATCCTGCATACTGGAAGACTCAGACTAAACCCGAAGTATTCGATCAACTTTATACTGTCTACTTCATGGTTTTATCAGTAAGTTTCTCATTCGATCATTGGGAGTCGGTATCGATCATATACTTTCCAAAAGCATATATCATACCTAGGTCTTGATCATATACTTTCCAAAAGTATATATCAAACCTACAAATTCAGTCAAGCTTCCAAAGCGAGACGACCGTGCGCACGGAATTTGATTCTTCCCAATATCTCATGAGTGAGCTCATGTCTTCCGGTTCAGTAACTGAACCTGTATGATCCCTTTGAGAGATCGTATTACTCATATGTCCTTATATGTACACCAGCGCGCCGGTGTGTAGACCTTGATTAGGTCATCAACCTATTGGTCTGCCAAATGTACATACTTAGACATATAGCAACACATCTGTCTCCGGTCAGAGGATGCGTGCCTATATCCTGACAGCATACGATATAGGACTTTGGTTATCTCGATCTCGTTAAGTCAACTCTTTGACCTAACTAATCTGACACCTCCGAATCTCTATTCCTATGCAGAGGACCTGCATCAAGAGGTCGGTCAGATATCAGCCTTCAGAGATAAGGATTGCCATCTCCTACTCAGGCTGGAGATCATCTCTTAACAATCATCTGACGGTGCTTGATGAGTCCTCAATCTAACTCTTTAGATATTCATTCAAGCACCAGCCTCTATGATTCAATAGTTGAATCAACAGCTGTATGATCATCAAGATGGCCATGGTACATAACCTTAATTGTACTAAGGGACCTATTATGCAAATTATGTATTCTTCATTTCAGATTAAGGAGTGAATTGCAATAACATTTATTGCATAATGGCTCGCCGTGGGCTCGCATTTCCAACAGAAAATGCATGGCAACCGGAGAGTGAGGCGAAAGTGAACGGTCCAGATTTGATTTGGACTTTGATCTAGTGCAGGGGAAGTGAAGAGGAGTGGGCGGCGTGGATTTGATGAGGAGAGGATGATCGAACAACAGGAAAAAGAGGGGCGCATGACGAGAGGAGAAGCAGCCACGTGGCTCGACCAGAAAGAGCCACGTGGCCAATCAGATTACTCAGATATAAAAAATGAATTATTAAGGAGATGGAGGCTGATTTTGGAAAAACTCAAAACATGAAAGTTGTAGATCTCGATGAGCCCTACAAGTTTCATGTTGACCAAAAACGGAAACGAGGTCAAATGAAGAGATAAAATACAAGGGTGAAAATATCAATATGTATAATATACGATAGGGGCCCAAAACCCAAGTTTTGCATACTACCTCGGATTTTCATGAAATTGCTCTTGTTATGAAGATCATTGAATGTATATTACTTTATAAGTGAGTACACCTAAATCGGACATTGTGTGAGAGAGATGTGTGTGTCTTAAGGCTCCTAGTTTCAAACTTGGACTCGGACTTTATTGTTCAATTTTACAAGTTAGTATTTTTTGGCATTTTTCTTGTATTAGTGTTAGTAATATATACACTATAGAGTTGATTTTATTGGATTTGGATTTAGTACAAAATAGATACAAATATGGTATTTACAGGTGAATATTTACAAGTGAATTTGGCTCCTTATTTAATGCAACTATGAATGCTAAAATGCAGATATTTACACATGCATGAATGATAATTATGCAATATAAGTGATGAAATGCATCTAATTACTCGAGAACAAAGCTCTATTTTTGACTTCTATAGTGATCAATCACAGATTCATCAACCCCCTATACTTAAATGTTGCTCGTCCCTAAGCAACTAAAATGAAATGTAAACGTGAAATTATTTTGGGTTCCATACTAAGGTCATGAACAAAAGATGAAAATGGAGCTTGACTCAACCTTTGGATTAATAGTGTGGCGGAACCCAAGTGAGATCTGAATTTAAGACCTAACAGACTTTAAATTCCACAAGTCTTCTATCCAAGACGCCTCAACAGTCAGGTTAGAACAAATCCTCATACGTAGATTTCTGATGACTATGAATCTTACTTGTACTGTATAAGTGAAATGTAGCTCTCCACATCAGAAATGACAAAGAACCAACCTCCTCTAACAAGGTAACTCTAATTCCTCGGTCCAGTAACTCTTTCCTCGAGGAGCGGGGTATTTCCTTCTAAGTTCAAGTGCGACCAGCTCAAGAAGAGAGGGTGGAGAGAAGAATGGACAATAGCCATTGTAGCTACCTATTCTAGGATGTTTGAAAAGTGTAGACAAGTCATCCAGTTGTAGGCTCCTATGGTATAAGGCTTTGAAGCATATGTGTTGCAAATATACAGACTCCGACATGCATTTTATTTTCAATTAGGCCTGCCCATTTTTTGTGAAGTTCTCTTTTTTTCTTTTCTTTTTCTTTTTTTTTTTTTGAACTAATATACAAGGTGAAGCATGTACATAAGGAGTTTTTCTTCTTGAGATAGTAGACTATCCCTCTTTTGAAGCATTATTGCAACCTACAGTATCTTGTCCTTGGACGTCAACACCACCAGACTAGGTTGAGATGCACTTCCCTCCCTAGAGGAGGACGGATGTTTCCACCCATGTGCTACTCTAAGGTAAAGGATTCTACCTCCTCACTACCTCATCAATGAAGAGCTACATGCATGGTTCTTGTCCAAGTTAGGTCACTGCCTAAAAGAATCATGTGTGTGTACGAGATATTCTACTTAGACTAAACAAGATGACATGTGAACATAGACTTGCAGACTCAAAGAATTAAGTCACTTGACCTGGGAAATCTTAACTCCAATTCCTATAAGGTTCCTATGAAATTAGGTAGACTAAGGTCAAATCAAGTCCATCCTCAACATCTATTCATAACTTGGTTCAGAACCCACTAACTTTTCACATTGCATATGCTAGATATGTAGATGAGATGCAGATGACATGTTATATAGATGAATGAAGTGCAAGACACATTTTTTCAATGCAAGGATGATATGCAAGAGTAAATAATAAGCCTTTATTTAGATTTATATTTTTATGTGTTTGTTTTTTCTTCACATCCCATAATTAATGCATAATATACACATAAATACGTGAAAATACATGAAAGTACATGCTATGGGTAAAGTATATATGTAATATATACACACTCCCCTATACTTAGCGTGTGTTATGTCCTCAGAGCATGAAAAACGAGGAAAAAAACATAGCTTGTGATAAGCGTAGGAGAGCAAAAATTACAAAAAGTATAGAAGTCGCCCTACCCCCCTATTCTTAGGCTCTAGCAGCTTAAGTGTAGAAGAAAATCAAAAATAGGGCGGACGAGGTCAAGAGGGGAAATGGATGAGTATATAGAGGGCAAGCATCAGTCCACCCTATACTTATGCTCTGGTCAGCCTAAGTATAGGACAAGATTGACTATGAGGACGAATGGGATCTGAAGAATATACAGAGAATGGTGAAGAGACTCGGGTCACTCTCCCCCTATACTTAGGATCTGGTCATCCTAAGTATAGCCATAAAATGAAAGGATATGAGGCCTGGGCGAGTGATTCGAATCATTGGGGAGGGAGGGAAAGAAAATATATACAGGAAGGGTGAGTATGTACAAGGATCAAGTCTGAATCTTTTTGATGATGCTGATGGCGAGAGCTGAATATTGCAAGGACTCATGCATGGTTCTATGTGTGTCTCCTGAGTCTGCCTCACGCATGCAAACAATCTCCTCTACACAAACTAAATGTTCATTAGGTTTGACAAAGTGTTTCAGCAATTGTCCATTAACTAGAGATGCATGTGTTCCATCTATAAGATCTGAGATCTCTACACACCCGCTGCCATGCACAACATGGACTATGAACGGACCCGTCCACTTGGATTTAAGTTTCCCTTGGAAAACCTTCAGCATTGCATTGAACAACCATACCCTCTGTACAGGAACTATGGTCTTTCGTCTGATAAATCTATCATGTCAACATTTTACCTTATCCTTGTACACCAAACTATTGTCATATGCTCGATTTCTGATCTCTACAAGTTCGTTCAGATCTATCTCTCTCTATTTCTGCCCTATGTATGTGTTCCAATTGACCTTCTTGATTGCCCATTCGGATTTATGCACTAGCTCTGCGGGCAAATGGCACAGCTTCCTAAATACCATTCTGACTGGGGAGGTTCCTAATGGTATCTTGTAAGCTATCCTATAAGCCCAAAGGACCTGATCTAAGATCTGAGACCAGTCCTTCCTGTCTGGGTGGACAAGCTTCTGCAATATGGTCTTAACCTTCCTATTCAACACCTCTGCCATGCCATTGGTCTATGGGTGGTAAGGACTAGTGACACAATGTTCGATGATGTAATCCTTTACCAGTATTTTCACGTATCTGCTTACAAAATGTCTACTCCCATCAGATATGAACACTTTGGGGATACCGAACCTAGTGATGATATAATCTCTAATAAATTTACAGACAATCTTGTTGTCTGCGACTCGGGTCGGGATAGCCTCTACCCACCTTGACAGATAATCCACTGCAAGAAGAATATATTCAAAATCATGGCTAACCGAGAATGGGCCCATGAAGTCGATTCCCTAGGCATTAAAGACATCACAAATGATGCCATGCTGCATTGGCATCTCATCCTTGGAACCAACAGTTCCTCCCATTTGCGGGCATACCGGGCACAACTTCGTACAAGTGAGAGCATCAAGAAATAAAGTTGGCCAGTATAAGCCACATTGTAGGACCTTCCATGCGGTTCTCTTCCTGGAATGGTGTCCTCCTACCTTCAAACTATGGCAGAATGTAAGGACACTCTGATATTACTCCTGAGGAATACACCTCCTCCAGAAACAATCCGGTCCTTCAAAAAAAAGGATCAGATCCTCCCAATGATAATGTCTCGCATCCGACTTGAGTCGGTCTATGTGGCCTTGGGCCAATCTTCAGGAACTTTCTTGAATACAAGATAGTTCACTATATTGGCGTACCATGGGAGTTAGTCGATAACAAAAACCAACTCATCTAGAAAGGAATCTCGAATAGGTGTATCATCAGAAGTATCAAGAATTTCGAGACAGGAGAGGTGATCAGCCACTACGTTCTTCTTTCCAGGTTTATCTCTAATGTCCAAGTCAAAATCATGGATGAGTAAAATCCACCTAAGAAGATGTGTCTTCTCGTCCTTATTTTCCATTTGGTACCATAGTGTTGTATGATCTGTGAACACAATCACCTTAGATCCGATGAGATGGAATCTGAACTTATCCAAGGCAAACACTACTGCAAGCATCTCCTTTTGATAAATGTATAGTTACACTGAGCGGGGTCAAGCACTTTGTTTGTGTAGTGTATAGTGAACGGGATACCATCCGTCTCTATCCTAATATAGCCCCAACATCAAAATCTGAGGTGTCCGTAATGATCTCGAAAGGAAGAGACCAATATGGTTTTTGTAGGATCAGGGCTTCCATGATCATCCCTTGACGTTGTTTAAAGGAATCAAGACATTTGTGATCTACAATAAACTCCATGTCTTTGCCTAGAAGCTCAGTTAGCGGTCGGGCGATCTTTGAAAAATCCTTGATAAATCTCCTATAAAATCCAACATGCCCGAGGAAAGATCGCAACTGTTTTACGTCGGTTGGTAGTTGGAGTCGTCTGATCAAGTCCACCTTGGCAGGTTCAACCTCCACTCCTCTCTTGGAGATGACATAACCCAACACAATACCCACCGTCACCATGAAGTAACGTTTCTCCCAGGAGAGCACCAGATTAACCTCACAACATCTTTTGAGGATTTGGTTCAGATTTCTAAGACAGAAATTGAAGGAATCACCGTGGACCGAGAAGTCATCCATGAAAACTTCCAGAAATTCACCGACCATCTCGGCGAATACCGCAATCATGCACCTTTGAAATGTACCGGGAGCGTTGCATAACCCAAAGGGCATGCGCCTGAAAGCATAGGTACCAAAGGACATGTTAATGTGGTTTTTTACTGGTCCTCTGGAGCGATAACTACTTGGTTGTAGCTTGAGAACCCCTCTAAGAAGTAGAAGAATTCTTTTCCAACTAATCTTTCTAGTATCTGATCAATAAAGGGTAAGGGAAAATGATCCTTTTTTACCGTGACATTCAAGCATTCGTAATCCACACAGACATGCCACGGCATGGGTACTCATGTCACAATCTCCTCTCCATCCTCATTGATGGTTGTCTGAATAATGACTTTTTTGGGACAACATGGATAGGTGCCACACATTTAGAATCGGAGATGGGGTAAATAAATACTGTGTCACACCATTTCTCAATCTCCTTCTTTACGACCTCTCGTAAATTTGGATTCAACCTGCGTTGGAATTCACGAGAGGGTTTGGCTTCATTCTCAAAGTAGATATGGTGCGAACACAGAGCGATATTTATTCAGTGGAGATCGGAGATGCTCCATCCTATCACCTTGCGGTTTTTCTTCAGGATCTCTAGCAAGCAAGATTCCTGCTCCTCGATAAATCGTGAACTGATGATGACCGGAAATTTCCTCTCTTGTCCCATAAAGAAGGCGTACGTAAGGGTTGTGGATAATGGTTTAAGCTCAAGTAAGGTGTGGTCATCAAGCAAATCTGACTCAATCAATTCTGGCTTTGTGTTGGTAGTGGTTGGATCTGTCTTTGAAATAACTGCTACCAACTCATTCAACTCTGCAGTCGGACCGTCAAAAGTATCCAAGAAATCAGCGAAAGCCACGTCTGACTCATCATTCTCATCTTTTAATTATCCCAAAGAGGAAAGGACTCTGCAGTAGGCCTCTATGTCATCGAAGATGTAGCAGGATGCATTTTCTGTGTGATCTGTGTTGTACTTGCTCCTAAGGATCTCACAATCTGTCTCATGTAAAAGATTCTCTCCGGAGGAGAGGAACTCATCGGTGCTAGCTGGGCTCTGTCTCCATGGCCCAACGATGTCTTCATGAACACAATCAGCTTCTGACGAAGTGTAATCAATGCTTGATTTAGAATCTGGCCTCTGCCACCTTGTCTACTTCATCTCAAGTTCCTTATCTCTGCCTGGAGTTTGGAAATGAATTTTCCCGATCTTATAATCAAATAATGCCCCTGCTATTCTAAGGAAGGGACTTCCGAGAATGATCTGGAATCTCTCCAATTTTTAGGGGTCTCCATATCAAGGACTATAAAGTCCACCATGTAATATCAGCCCTCGACTTTGATGATAATGTTCCTTAATTCTTCTTTGTACCTCTTGGTTGATTTATCTGCGAACTAGAGTAAGGCTCTAGATTTCCTAAGAGGTCATAGATTTAGCCGTTCATAGAGGGTAGGGTTGTGGGCATCAGATTAATTGATAATCCATTATCTAGGAGAGTGCGTTCAAACGCAGTGTCATCGACGTAACTCACCATATAATAGGCACCCATGTCCCTTCGATTCCTTGGAAACACATTTTTGATGGCGCAAGTAGTGGCTGCTGGCAAAACGTGCTTCCCAACACGACTTCTGACTTTCCAGCTGACCTTAGTAGGTGTGCATCTCACCTTAAGGTACTTATGAAATGCATGTGTCATATCCACATACTTATCAATGGGGATTGTGACCTTGATATATTTGTTACAGAATTCTGCCATCTCCGGGTCATCTTTTTGGAGTTTTTTGGGTTTCTTCTTCTTTCCACCCTTAAGGGCAGGGGAAGGGATTATTGATGACAACTCAGATTCTGAAACTGAAAGATTCTCATTCAAACAGGAAACTGAGTTTTGTACAGGACTGGGACTCTGGATCTGACTCTGACACTGACTCAAATAGAAATTCATGTAACGAAATAGGTGATGCATCTACCGTGCCTCCTGGGCCGTCCTCCTCGGATGGAGGTGTGGTCTCCTCATTGGTTTCGCTCAATTCATTACTAGTGCTCCTCTCCTTCTTCTTGCCATGGTGTTTTTAGGACATGGAAATCCTCTTATTCTGCTGAAGTCGGTGATGGGGGTGGTGTTGCTAAGCGAGGAGGCCTAATAAATTCAGGGAAGATCGGAGAAAATGAAGTGGAGAACCAGAGAAGAAGAACAAGAATTATACTAATAAAAGGACATATTTTACCTAGTATTAGAGGCTCTGGGTGAAGCCTCGGTCGCCACTCTAAGGCCAGCAGTTTTCCCGAGCTCGAGCAGCTCAAAGGTGGAGCTACAGTATGATGAAATCTCGTCGTCGATCACGCCGAAGAAATTCCTGCCGTTGCTTGATAACTGGATGGATCTCTCTCACAAATCAGGAGATTAGAGCTCGAGGTTCTCTCGTGTAAAGGCGGATGATTGACGGAGGTGGCCAGAGACAACATAGGGGAGGTAGTTCTGGTGAGTGGTGATAGGATTTGCAGGGATGATGGAGAGAGAGAGAGAGATGGAGGTGATGATCTAAGTGGCTCGCGAGGGTAGTGGATGAGTGGGCTCGGTCGTGGAATGGTTATCGAGTGGAGATTATGGCTGATACAGTCGGGAGAATAGAAAGGGGGAGGTGATTGCGCGAGGTGGAGTTCGTGGGGGAGAAGGGACGAATGGAGGAGGAAGATGAGGTCTAGGTCGTTGGATTTAGAGATCCAACGGCCAGAGGATGGGCACGAATGTGCAGGTTGGATTAAATCGATGGAGGGGGAATCGATGGCCGTAGAGAGTGCCATGTGGCGAGCTGAGAGGCAACGAGGACTGACAGACGAGATGTGTGATAGGATTGGATCAGATGGCCAAGAGTTTTAGCGGAAAAGAGCGGTGGTGATGGAATCGCCAAGAGAGGATCGTAGGGCATAGGTGAAGACGCGTGGCAGCCGGAGAGTGAAGCAAAAGTGAACGGTACATATTAGATCTGGACTTTGATCTAGTGAGTGAGAAGTGAAGAGGAGTGGGTGGTGCGGATCTGATGAGGATAGGATCATCGAATGGCAGGAAAAAAGGGGTGTGTGGTGAGAGGAGAAGTGACCACGTGGCTCAACCAGAAAGAGCCACGTGGCGCAATCAGATTACCCAGATATAAAAAATGAATTATGAGGGAGATGAAGGCCGATTTTGGAAAAACTGAAAACATGAAAGTTTTAAATCGCGATGAGCTCTACAAGATTCATGTTGACCAAAAATGAAAATGAGGTCAAATGAAGAGATAAAATGCAAGGGTGAAATATTCAATATGTACAATATACAATAGGGGCCTAAAACCCAAGTTTTGCATACGATCTTCGATTTTAATGAAATTGGTCTTGTTCTGAAGGTATTTGAATGTATATTACTTTAAAAGTAAATAGAACTAGATTGGACATTGTATGAGAGAGACATGTGTGTTTTAAGGATCCTAGTTTCAAACTTGGACTCAGGTTTTATTGATCAATTTTATAAGTTAGTATTTTTTTGGTATTTTCTTGTATTAGTGTTAGTAATATATTCACTATAGAGTTGATTTTATTAGATTTGGAGTTATTACAAAATAGATACAAATATGGTATTTACAGGTGAATATTTACAAGTGAATTTGGCTCTTTATTTAATGCAAATATGAACGCTAAAATGCAGATACTATATACACATGAATGAATGATAATTATGCAATATAAGTGATGAAATGCATCTAATTACTCAAGAACAAAGCTCTATTTTCAACTTTTAGAGGGATGAATCACATATTCATCACACTATCCATATTAATCATATATATTATAAATGTGATTTATAATATATAAGAGAGAGTTAATTGTAATTTATCTTTGTTAATTAATTATCAATGTGAATTGGATTCACATTGGGCAATTAATTAAAAATGTGATTTACATTTTATTTTGTGTTGTGAATGTGATTCACAAATATCCAATGGCATGATTGCAATGTTCGCAAAATAAATTCGATTTATTTTTATGAAATAATTTGCAACAAACACTATTACAAATATTGGAGAAATTTATGGGATAATGGAATCTCATGAAATTGGTGGAGATAGCCACCTTCCTATCAAGGAGAGTGGACGGTCACTATGTCCTATTGGAATCGTGGTCGTCCCCCCTCTTTATGGAAGGAGGCTACTCTCCTTCCTATTTCTCCAATGGAGATTGATTTGAATTAAATTGGAATATATTGATATATTTAATTTAATTTAAATTAATTGTCATTGCAAATATTTTAACAACAAATCATGTCAATTAAAAGAAACACAAATCAATGTGAGCCACTGGATTTGTGTTGTCAATGGATTGATATCCATGGATCCCAAAATATTATAAATAGAAGGTTACCCCTTTCTCTTCAAAAGATAATTTTAGAAACAACATATGCTCTCTCTCTCTCTCTCATTCTCCACATACCATCTCTATCCATCTCTTGTGGCCGTTCACCATGGATCCATAGAGAGAGTCGCTCTCCCCGTGGCATCGCCGTTATGCTGCTGGACTATTTTCTCATGGATCTCCATCTCCTTCGGTGCTCCTCGTTCATGAATAATACATTGAATCTCGTGTGATGAGATCAGGAGATTATCGCCAACATGGATTGCGAGAAGCATGCTTTTCATCAATGCGCTCGCAAGCGTCTCCTCCATCGGATCGGACTTGAGACAGGAGGTCTCTTCATTTAGAGACTCAATCGCAACCACGCTTCAAGTGGCAACCATAAAAATTATTTTCGTTTAAATAAAATGATCCGAGAAGTGTTCTTGGATCATAAGGTTTTGTCGCATGAAAATTTTTAAAATTCTGCAGCCCCGAGCAACTAGTACAACTAGTGGCTTCCGATAGCATACAATGCGATCATCATACTTCCATGATACACTTAAGGATCTTATCAAATCCTTCAAGTGGTATCAGAGCCAGGTTGGAGGTTTCGGATGTGATCCATAAACCTAGGAAGACTTTGGTTCATTACGGTGCGAAGTTTTCTCGCATTTTACTTTCGTATCTCCATTTAGTGAATACTTTCAGACCTGTTTAAATTCTTTAAAAACTGAAATAACACTTAAATTATGTTCTTCATTAAATAAGGAAATTGTGGGATCTGAGTTTGCAAGATGTGGAATCTGTTTGCTCAAGTTATGATCATTTTAGTGAATATGTATCCACTGTTTCGAGGACTGCAAATCTTAACACAAATAAGGAGTTAATTGCGGTTTCGAAACACCTAGAAATGTATGAAAATCACTTAGGTTCTATTGTAAATCAAATTAGAAAATTTTGGAAACTTAATTTGCATGATATGGATTTAAATTGATTGAGATATGCTAATTTTAGTAAGTGAGGGTCATTGCTGAAAATTACTTTCCTAATCAAGAATCGTGTGATTGTTATTTAATAAATTAATGAAATTAAATGGTTTAATTTCCTGTATATGGATAAATATTTGTGAAATAATTGATGATAATTATTTCCTTAAATTACATTTCCTTAAGCAATAATTGATTAGATATGATCACAAGTTGGTTACTCAATCTATTTTCCAACAAACAAAGTTGCTTGAATAGGATTGGGAATTTGTTTAGTTAATTTCATTATAATGTTAATAAAAAAATGTTCTGATTATTATTATATAGTATAACTTCAGTTGAAAAATCGATTGCCATCTCAAGTACACAATGATCAATTTGGTATTATCCTTTCCCGAGGTGGATATGGTGCCTAGTCGGGGAGCGTTGAGGTAGCAGGTTGCACCGTGTGCAGTCTGTCCCAATCCTATCGGCATTGGCCATGACAACGGGTAGGGATGTGATAATACAGGAGAGATCATGATGTATTTTTCTAATGATTAAAATTTGAATAATATGTACTTTGAGATAATATCATCCTTTCAAGTAACAAACATATTTGTTGTATATTAATTGGATGATTACTTTAATATGACTAGAATAATTAGAATCCAATTAGAATTAAAACACTCTATTATGAATAGAGTTGTATAGCTCTTGGAAGAATTAATCGTAATTAATATGATTCATAATGATTAATTAAAATTTGAATATGATATGGAGGATCACATAAGTGATATCCATGGTCTCCCATCAAGGCGAAGAGTTCCGTCGTCATGGATTGTATTTAGGAGATGTCTGTCCGAAGTGACAGCTCCTTTATGCAAGCGCATCTGGATCGAGCTCTTCACTTCTCGAAAGAGTAAAGACGTATGTGTAGTGACCCCAATGTGGAGTCCTCATATTATTAGGGACATGTTGGATTGCACATAGTGAGTTGTATTACTATTGACGGTTGGTTCAATTAATAATGAGTCAACATCACCTTGGGGGTGGTGGTCCCGGTGTTAAAGACCGAATCGGAAAATGCAACTTGGACTTGCAAGGAGGAATGAGCTCCTGCTTCTTTTTATCCTAGTTGCAAGTTCTCATATTATGGGGATGTAATAAAGATAAGGAAGGAGATCTCAGATCTTGCTTGAGATGTAATGGTAAATGTATCTCTTACATTAAAAGTGATTAAGAGAATGAACTTTCAATGCTGACAAGGCAAGACCACTTCGATATAAAAACTCTTAAATCAAAGTAATATATATATATATATTTATGTAAATATCTTATTTTAGATAATCCTTCATTAAATCCACTCAATACTATACTCAATAATAATCAGTATAATATCATGGATAGGATCCATGATCAAGATATTGTACTTGCAGTTGAACACATAATGTATGTGGTTGCAATACGTAAGTTTCCTCGTGATAATGAAGAATGACAATTAATAGACAATAGGTCTACAACCCTAGGGTTTGTATGTCTCTATAGTCTTGATCTCATCGAATGTACTTTGGAAAATGACATATCGATGATGGACGTAATTGTGAAATTAATCCTCATAAAATCTAAGAAGTTGTTATGGCATACATATGAGCTCTCGACATTTAATCATGAATGACATGGATCTCTACATCATGTAGAATGGTGGCTCTACAATAGATGATGTATTCAAAATGTTTGAGTACCTACCTGAACCAAAAATCTTTTAGAGGTTAGATGGATGTAAATACGATGAGTGTCATCATTCTACTATCAATGCTCTACTCATTCATGAAGATTCATAATATTCATATTGTATAAACTGAATGAAGCATGTATTGATATTGAAATACTCTTATATTGAAATCTTTTGAATTCAACTTAAGAGATCCTTTATCCTAAGCAATGGTTGTTTATAGATTAAAGGAGCACAGTGGAAGCATGGGTCGGACTCAAGAAATGAAGGAAAGTCAAAGAGTTGACTGTACTTCTAGGACTTCCGTATGGCATCCAAAGAGTTGGTGAAGGCCAATACTGCAATAAGCTCATGTATTAATAGTATGACTATCAAGTCTATCTAGAGTCCTTAGAGAAGGACTCGTATAGTGCATCGGAATAGTCCATATCTACATATAATCATTGAAATTGACTTTCTTATTTGATATGACAAAGTCTAATAATTGTATCTCATTTTTCTAATAACACTTGCAATTGGTTGCATATGTATTAGAAGAGTATAAATTTGATCATAAGGTTTAATAGTCATCTACATGGATAGTGATACAATTGATGCAGCAATCTCTATTGGATAGATATACTTTATATTTTCAGTGGGAGATCCCTTAGTCTTAGAGAATGTCTCTATGACCTAGACATTAGAATACACTCATTGTTTATTTTTAAATGTTGAAAATAAACATGAATTCTGGAATAAACCTATCATAAAGAGTTATGATGGATATATTTTAGATAGTAGTCTGACATATAGTGGACTCTACTAAATCAAAAAATTAATGAATGCTTCATTAACATTTCTAATACTAAAAATTTAAAACCTTAAAAGATCAATAGGAGGATAAAGATCATTTGACAATGATCTAGAATCAGGTCTTGGACATTTGTCTATTGATGAGATAAATATATTAGTAAGAGATGAAACTTTAGAATGTTTAAAATTTCAAAACTTACATACTTATGAATATTGTATTCAAAGTAAAATATCCAATACACCCTTCTCTAGGAATGGTGTTAGATGGCGAGGTATTCAAAATCTCATACATATTGATGTATGTGGATCATCTATATCAGAATAAATATTATGGATAGGTGATATCTATTAATGATTATTTGTGATATGAGATTTCTTCCATTCATCTTAGAAAGCTTTGAAATGTTCAAAGATTTTGCATTTTTGGTTTGGAACCAAAGTGTGAAGCAAGATGAAATGAATTTGATCTAACCTAGGTATCTTGTACCTATTAGATGAATTCATGGAATACCCTACAGAGAAAGGAATATCATTCCTATCTTACTCCTCTTAATACACCTAAGCTCAATAGAGTTGTAGGGATATACAATTTATCATGTGTGACATGATTCCATCAATGATTAATCTTAGTGTAATTATCTCTTAGCTTCCAGGTATATATGTAGTAGAGAATACAATATATATCCTAAATAAGGTTCATGCAAGTAAGCTGGAATTTAGCAGCTAAGAGTGCTATTTCATTAGGAAAATAAAGGATGGTATTAGATACTTACTTATGACCTTTAGATTCTTAAAATGTCTCATCTCTGAGAATGTGATTCTTAGAAGATGAGAATCTTGAGAATCGAGATGAAAATGAAGTGAAGTTGTCATTTGATCTTGAGAAGATAATGAGGTTCCTGAAATCAGAAACTAAAAGGACAATTAAAGATGAAACACTAATACCTCTTCAAATGAGTTTGAGGATGTATTCCATGTGTCAGTCAAGTCTGACAATGATATTACTTCATGTGATGAAGCTTATAAAGATCATATCATGGAAAGATGGACATTAGAAATAAAGTCTAAAGTAGACTTCATATACAAGTGTTGTATATGGATCCTCGAGAATACACCTATAAGGTTTCAAGAGAAATAGGGAATCTGGTGAGAAGATAGAGACCTTCAAAGCACGTCTCGTAGCCATGAGATACGCACCGAAGAGAAGACATTGCTTGCAATGAGGCTTGCTCTCCATTGACCATGCTTAAACCCATCAGAATATTGCTAACTGTAGCTACACAACTTGATTTTGACATCTTCGAGATGGAAGTCAAGATTGCATTCCTGTATGAAGACCTCTCCGAAGATATTCACATGAAGTAGCCCCAAGGCTTCATAGTTGAGGAAAGCAAGGTGTGCAAGCTAAAGAACTCCATCTATGGACTCACATAAGCATCTTGTAGTTAGAACATAAGATTTGATGAAATTATAAATGTTATAATTTCAGATAGAATCTTGATGAACCATATGAAGCTTAGTGGGAGTGGCATTGTGTTCATCATGCTAAATATAGATGATATGCTAATGATTTGGAATGATATAGGGATAGTAATAAGTGTGTTATAGACTGTCTATTACATGCCTTGAGATATGATCTCAAGGATACCTCTTAGATCTTAGTTCTCAACTTGTTCTGAAGAAAAGAGAAGAGGATATTAGGACCATCACATTTGTAGTACACCTTGGACATATTCCATTTCCTTCCCTTAAGATATGATATTGACCTATCTAAAGAGATAGCACCTGAAGGAGTTGAGGAAGTGAATGCTAGAATTGCTTGCCCTTATGCATCAGTTATGAGAAGTCAAGTGTATGATATATCTATACAAACGTCAGATGTCTGCCATGAAGTGGGAGCAGTAAATTGTTGCTAATCCTGCTACGGAGATAAAACACTTGGTTGCAGTAATAACAATATCTTCAAAGATGATAAGACTTTAGAGATAGTGATCTCTAAGTCTTATCTTCAAGAACTTAAGACTTTATAGATAGTAATCTAAAAGATCTTAACTGCAGATACCTTAGGAGATAGAGATCTCAAGAATAAGGGTACTATTATAAGGATTATAGAAATAATGGTTATAATAATTATAATGGAGTTGTAGTGTCAAGGACACTACAACTGACAAAATTGAGTATTGGTTGCATAGGATGCAACATTCATATTGGATGTGAGCACTATTACTAGGGGATAAGCAAGTACCGTAAAAGGACATGGCGTAGTCTTTTAGGAATAGAGTGATTGATCAGCTTACCTAGCTATTTTTCTAAATAGCCTATGATTGTCGCATGAGTGCGAGTTTAAATGATTAGTCCATTAATGGCTCCTTGGGCTAGTGGGAGATCGCTGGACATGCGAGCCCACGACGAGCCATTATGCAATAAATGTTATTGCAAATATCATTCCTTAATCTTAAATGAAGAATAACTAATTTGCGCAGTGGGTCCCTTAGTATAATTAGGGTTTGTACCACAGCCATCTTAATGATCATACATCTATTGATTCAATTATTGAATCATAGAAGCTGGTTCTTGGATGACTACCTAAACAGTTATATTGAGGACTCATCAAGTACCATCAAATGATTATTAAAAGATGATCTCCAACCTGAGGAGGAGATAACAATCCTCTCTCTGAAGGCTGATATCTAACCGACCTCTTGATGCATGTCCTTTGCATAAGAATAGAGATTCGAAGGTGTTAGATAAGTTAGGTCAAAGAGTTGATGTAACGAGATCGAGATAACCAAATTCCTATGTTGTATGCTATCATGATATAGGCACACATTCTCTGACCGGAGACAGGTGTGTTACTATGTGTCTAAGTTTGTGCATTTGGCAGACTAATAGGTTGATGACCCAACCAAGGTCTATACACCGACGCGTTGGCGTGCATGCACGGGCATATGAGTAATACGATCTCTCAAAGGGATCGTATATGTTCATTTACTGAACCAGAATACATGAGCTCACTCATGAGATATTGGGAAGAAATAAATTCCGTGTAGGTTCGTCTCGCTTTAGTAGCTTAACTGAGTTTGTAGGTTTGATATATACTTTTGGAAAGTATATGACCAAGACCTAAATATGATATATGTTTTTGGAAAGTATATGAATGATATTGTCTCCCAATGATTAAATGAGAAACTTAATGATACAAAACCATGAAGTAGATAGTATAAAATTTATCTAATACTTTAGGTTTATTATGGGTCTTCCGGTATGCAGGATGTACAGGTATTGAGAATACTCAAGGGTGATGTGATCATAAACGATTGTATAACCATGACGCTTCCAATCCTAGTGAGTGATGAAATGGGTCTGGATTTTAGTGACTCCTCAAAGTAGAAAAGTAATCTAATATTGGTTTAAATGTTGGACATTGATCTGAATGTGATTCAGATGCAATGAGAAGATTAGATCTGCGATCTTGATTTAATAAAGCATCTATGAGAGGTCCGTAAGATTTGGATTTGAAATGTGATCTCAATATTCAAGTCACTGTACATGGAATAATACAATCACCCTGTCCTTATCTCCAAGCATCCGCGGAGAAAGAGCATTATCCTTGAAAGAGTTCAGGATAATTTCATTGTTGATATATGTATCCGAGCATTGTGAAAATTGATAATTGAATGTTCTTCAATTATCATGAATAATATGAGTTTGACTCATATTATAAAGAGAGTTATCTAAGATAATTAAATATGATTTAATTATCAAAGATGTAAATAATGTGAATGTGATTCATATTATTTGGGAACATGAAAATAGAAATCCAAGATGATTAAATGTGATTTAATTATCATGGATATGAATAATGTCGATAGCACTATCCATATTAATCATATATATTATAAATGTGATTTCTAATATATAAGAGAGAGCTATTGTAATTTATATTTGTTAATTAATTGTTGATGTGAATTGGATTCACATTGGACAATTAATTGAAAATGTTATTTAAAATTTATTTTGGATTGTGAATGTGATTCACAAATTTCCAATGGCATGATTGCAATGTTCACATTATAAATTAGATTTATTTTTGTGAAATAATTTACAATAAAAGTTGTTGCAAATATTGGAGAAATTCATGGGAGAATGGAATCTCATGAAATTGGTGGAGATAACCACCTTCCTATTAAGGAGAGTAGACGACCACTAAGTTCTATTGGAATTGTGGTCGCCCCCCCCTTTATGGAAGGAGCTACTCTCCTTCCTATTTCTTCAATGGAGATTGATTTGAATTAAATTGGAATATATTTATATATTTAATTTAAATTAAATTAATTGATTTTGCAAATATTTTAGCAACAAATCTTGTCCACTAAGAGAAACACAAATACATGTGAGCCATTGTATTTGTATTGTCCATGGATTGAGATCAATGGATCTCAAAATATTATAAATAGAAGGGCACCCCTTTCTCTTCAAAAGATAATTTTAGAAACAATATATTCTCTCTCTTTCTCATTCTCCACATGCCCTCTCTCCCTCTCGTGTGTCTGTCCACCATGGAGCCCTAGAGAGAGTCGTTCTCCCCGTATCATCGTGTTATGTTGCCGGACAATTTGATCTTGGATCTCCGTCTCCTTCGGTGCGCCTCACTCGTGAAGAAGACATCGGATCTCATGTAAAGAGATAAGGAGATTCACCACTTGGATCATCAACATGGATTGTAAAAAACACGTGTTTCATCAATGCGCTCGCAAGCATCTCCTACGTCGGATTGGACTTGAGATAGGAGGTATGTTCCTTTAGAGACTCGATCGCAACCACCCTTCAAGAGGTAACTCTAATACTTATTTGTGGTTTAGATGAAATGATACGACAAGTGTTCTTGGATCATGTGGTTTCGTCGCATGAATTTTTTTTAAATTACGATGTCCTGAGCTATTAGTACGACTAGTCACTCCTGGTCGCATACGACGTAAACCTCACGCTTCCATTATGCTCTTAAGGATCTTATCATATCCTTCACCACACATTCACTATATTTTCCACTTGATCTACAATAAACTTGAAGTAGATACTACATCATTTGTCAATTTTGAGGAGTCCTTTGTTGGACATGTGTGCCCACAATGAACAATTATGTGATAAAAGTTATTGCAAATCATTCCTTAATATGAAATCAAGAGTAACTGAATTTCGTAATAGATTCGTTAATACAATTAGGATTATTTACAATGTCCATCTTGATATCATACAATTGTTTATCAATAGGTTGGATCATAGAGGCTGATATAGAGTTGAATATTTAAAAAGTTAGATTGAGGAGTCATCCACACCGTCAAGTGATTGTCAAGAATAGTTGTACAACATGAGAAGGAGATGACAATCCTTACTCCAAAGGTTAACATTCGATCTATCTCTTGATGTAGGTCCTATGCATAGGAATAGATATCCAAAGGTTCATATGAGTTAAGTCACAAAGGTGTCATATGAGTTAAGTCAAAGAGTTGACTTAGCAAGTTAAGAGAACCAAGGCCTATATTGTAATTTGTCATAATATAGGCACACATCCTATGACCGGAGATTGATGTGGTACTATGTATCTGAGTATGTACATCAGGCATACCATTAGGTTGATGACTTATTCAAGGTCTATACACCAGTGAACTTGTGTGCATATGAATGTATATGAGTAATACAATCTCTTAAATGGATCATACATGTTCACTAATGAATCAAAAGACATGAGCTCACTCATGGGATATTAGGATAAACTAAATTTCAATATTGATCACTGATTTGGATGTATGATATATGCTTTTGGAAAGCATATAATCGATACCAATTCTCAATGATTGAATGAGAAAATTACTGATAAACCATGAATAAGACAATCCAAAATGGGATCCGAACTTCATGCTTAATTACAATCTTCTAGTATGCAGGATGCACATATATTGGGAATACTCGAGAGTGATGTAATTTTAATCAATTGTATAACCATGATTCTTTTATCTGATGGAGTGATGAAATATGTTTGGATTTTAGTGACTCACTCAATAGACTAATTATCTAATCTTAGTCCAAATATTGGAAAATTCAAATGCAGTGAGAAGATTGGATACTATGTCTAGCTTGATAAGACATCTCTAAGAGGTCTTTTAGATCTAGATATGAGACTATATCTCACTACTCAAGTCATTATACATGGAATATATAATTTCCCTACTTTATCTCTAAGTAGCTAGGAGAAGGCACACTCTTATTGAAAAAGATCAAGAACTGTTCAACTAGAGAATATCTGAGCAGTGAAAAATTAAGAGAAATGATGATATTTAAAGTGGATTTAACTATCATAATGTGAACATGATTCACATTATTTAGAAATGTGGAAAGAGACATCTTAGAAAAATAAAATAAATTTAATTATAATAGATAAAATTAATGTGGATAATACTCTCCATAATAATTATTGACAATGTGGATATGAACACAATGTCATAGAGAAAATTAATTGTGAAAAGGATTCATCATTTAAATGATAATGTGAGTTGAATTCACATTGAACAATTAAATGTAAACATGATTTATATTTAATTTTGGATGGATGAATATAATTCATAAATATCAAGGTCTATTTACAATTATGACAGATAATTTGTAAATAATTTAATGATATTTGTTGATTAAATAAATATTTAATGTAATGAGAGTAAATTAAAAAGATTGGAGAGAGAAATTCTCTCTCCAATCTCATGGTGGGCGTCATCTTCCAAATGAGGAAAGAGTCTATTTCCTTTCCTCATTTTTGAAAGGAGGCTCTCTCTCATTCCTTTCTATCAGTAATGATAAAAATAATTTTGAGATTAAATTTTGGAGTATGAATTAATAATTGATTTATTAATTTTAAATTCTATTTTACTTGAAGCATAAGTATAATTTTTAATTTTGGCCATTGATTATTATAAAAAGAGACGTTAACCCTAATCCTCTTTCATCATTTATGCAATGTAATGGTTGCAAGTAATATCTCTCTATCATTATACATGTCTACTCTCTCTCTCTCCAACCCTTGTGGTCGTCCACATAGGGTTTGTTGAGACAATGATCTTCATCACGCTATCATCGTGTTGCTGAACTTATTGCTCGATCTTCATCTTATTCAATGCCTCATGCTCAACATTGGGTTTGTTGAGATGAAATCATGAGATTTCCTGCTTGGATCGTCACCTTGGATTGTGAAAAGAAGTGTCTCAATTATGAGCCTACAAATGCTCTCTCATCGGATCAGACTTGAGACATGAGATCTCTTCCTTTAGATGTTTTGAGAACATGGTCATGTTTCAAGAGGTAAACCTTATACTCATGTAATCGCGATGAAAAGGCATGAGAACTGTTATCAGGCCTTATTTTTTCATCGTATTTTTTTAAATTATGCTACATCTACTCAACCTAGATCGGATATTATTCAATCTCCATGCTTCTATGATGCACGAGGAACTATTGCCTTCCTTCATACTAGTCTTCACATGGAATACATCCTCTAAGAAGGTAGAATTACGGAGTTCAACAGTAGTGTTGACATCTATGTTAGGTATATCAGACCTAATTAGAAAGAACATATATGCATAACTATTTTTCCAAATAGTATAAGATTGTTCGACAGTTTTAGGTCCTAACTTTCTTCTCTTGTGATCAGGGATTAAAAACCTTAGGGAAAGAGACCCCCACCTTGAGATACTTTAATTTTTGTTTCCTATTTCTCTATAATTCAAAAGAACAATTATCCTTTTTTACCTCAAATGGACCATATTTTTAATATGACAAGCCATATTCAAAGCCTCGTCCTACATATAGGTTGGAAGTTTAGAGCTTTTCAGGAGAGCATTGATCATATTAGTTAGAATTTTTTATTTGTATGCTATTTTATTGTAGTGAGTATTATGCAATAACCCCAATAACTGTAGCAAAAATTTTGCATTGTTCATAAAAAATGTTAGATGTATATACACTCCACTATCCGACCTAAGATGTTTAAGTGCTTTGTCTGTTTGTATCATATCATCTTTATTAAATAAAAAAATTTACAACATTCTTATACACTCCACTATCTGACCTAAGATATTCATCACATGAGGAACATAATTATAATATATAAAATTTATAACATTCACAGAATCAATGTTCACTTCATCACATCTATTTAATAATCCGATTTCAGATATTAAATCTAGGAGAGAGAGAGAGAGGAGGAGGAGGAGGAGGAGGAGGAATGTTTATGGTGGAGAACAAAGAAAAATGAGAATGCTTGTATAATAAAAAATGTGTATGAGGATGTTTATGGTGGAGAACAAAAAAAATGAGAATGCTTGTATAAAAAATGCTTGTATAACGTAAACACCTACTAAAGAGGACCTCTCCTGCTATAGAGGACCTCTCTTTGGATCTCGAAACGACACAAAATTGGGGAGTCGGTTCAAGTTACTGCAACATTAGGATATCGAATTAATCCATTGGATTAATTTATTTGATCCATTTATTGAAACTCGTAGTATTGATATCTGAATTGACTCTTCCAAGCCCAAGCCTAAGATTCGAATTAACCCTCTTATACCAAGCTGGAGCTGGTGATCAAGAAGAGTGGATCGTATGACACATGCGCACAGTGTGTGGTCACACATTCCTCCTCTCTACTATTGCTATGAGAGATTGGGATGAGGATTCATATATAAATCCAACAAGTTTTCAGTACTACTCCATGTGGTACTAAAAACATCACTAGAACTTCCGTCTATTTTAGATTAGAAATTTTGAACTTTCCCTTCAGCTCATTGACTTCCAAATTAACACTATAGAAAATGAGACCTTTTAGGATGAGAACAGGTGACGGTCCACTACCGACCGCCCCCTTTAGCAACTATATGGTGCGTTTATTACATGATCATCCCCTATATCATCAATCTAGGTGACAAACCTAGAGCCATAGTCTCATTCAGTTGTTAAGCATAAGGGACGACCATCCTTGACCATCCCCATTATGCCTCCTCCCTCTCGAGATGAATATGCACAAGAGGGAAGCCTTAGGGGACGGTTTCAACAGACCTTATATGTTTCTATCAGCATCGTGGATGAATTGAAGATTATGTGCTTGGGCTGGAGGGGACAGTCATTGAAAAGCATCCATTTTGTGCATCCTCTCTTTCTAGACGAATATTGGTCGCTCAAGAAGCTGAGATATACTTATTTATCAGAAAATGAGAGGAATATAAAGTTGGGACCAACTTAAGATGGTTTTAATTTGTTTCATAACATGAGTACTAGTTACAGTATTTGGCTCGTGATCTTAATGGCTTAATATCTACCACCATGTCTGTTAATGAGTTCTTCATTTATGGTGATGACACTATTGATTCATGGTCCTAAAAGTCCTAAAAATACTATTGATGTAAACCTGCAATTGTTATTAGATGAACTGAAACTATTATAGAATATAGGAGTACCAACATATGCTTCCTTTAGGAAAGAGTCATTTATAATGCATGTTGCATTGTTGTGGACTATAATGACTTCCTAGCATATGCAAATTTATCTGGTTGGAGTACTAAAAATAAACTTATGTATCTTATATGTCTTGAAAAAACACAGTCCATCTGGCTAACAACTAGTATGAAGCATTGCTATTTGGGTCATTGTCGATTCCTAATATCAAACATAGATGATACAAGGCAGAAAATAATAACTTAAATGTGATGGTTTACTATTTGGACGCTGACTTGCATTAAGTCCTGTGGATGACAACAATATATAGAAACAACAATTTTTTGTAGGAAGTAATTGTCTGGGATGCCATTTTAAGAAAAAAAATGCGAGGAAGCAAAGCATTTTTTTCAACGAGTTATCTTACTCGAAATATTTGCAAATTTGTCATAATTCATATGTGATAGATGTTGAGAATGTCTTGGAGAATATGTTGGGGATGATTAATCTTTCTGGTCAATTGAAAGATAATTTAAGAATGAGATGTGATTTAATTCAATTTGGTATATGTGAAAATCTACATTCAATTGAATCATGCAATGGACGAAATACCTTACCTGAAACTATATATACATTAATGAAAGGAGAATGTGATAAAATTCTGATTATCTTAAATAATTTGAAAGTATTGGATAGGTTGTCATCATAGTTGGCTATGTGTGTAAATGAGGGAGAATGTAAGATTTCCGAATTAAAAAGTCATGATTGCCATGTTTACATGCATGTATTACTCATGTTATTTGTTCATCGAATCGTTGAAGATGCTATTCTACGATCCATAACAGAATTGAGTAGATTTTTCAAATTATTATGTTCGAATATTTTAGATCCATTAGTCCTAAAAATATTGAAAGAAGATATTGTTATCACATTATGAAGATTAGAGCAAATATTTCTCCCATATTTTTTGATGTAATGGTGCATTTAATTATTCATTTAGCAAGTAAAGCAATAATCAGTGGGTCGATTCAGTATCATTGGATGTATCCATTAGAACGATAGCTTAGAAAAACTAAAAATATGCTCTTCAATAAGGAACAATATGAACTGAGAGTCACAAACAAATGAACCTTTTACACTTGCTAGTTAGGTGAAAGAAATAGTCTACGTCCCATGCAACTTAAACGATGGGTGGGTTATACCTGTGAGGACAGTACCACTGGACTTCTTTGATGTTAATGATGATGGTGAGTTACTAAATATAGATGATGCTTATCAAACTGAGATCCAAGAACATCTATGTGATGTGATAGATGCAGATGTACTTGACGATTTTGTGATAGCATCCTAAATCCTTTGATTGTAAATTCAGTGATATTTTTCTCAAACTTATTTGATATTATATTTGATATATTATTAAATAATTATTAATTCATTTTTAATATTTCATTGTTTATATAGATATGCCTCCACTTCCTAGATGCATCAGGGATGCACTACATGCATCCCACACTACAACAAGATAGATCTATTGTGACGCTTTTTTTATGAAGAGCGCAACAAATAAATCGTCATCATATCATCTTGTGACGAATTTAAAAAGCGTTGTTAGAACCGTTGCTATATAAGCCATTGTTAAAAGTTTAACAACAATTACTAATCGTCGAGAGATTATAATTGCAACGAACAAAAACATCATGAATTTAAATTTTACAAAGAAAAAAAAGCGTCACTACATAAGACAGTCAACACTTTTTCTGTCACCAAATATACCATTTGTGACTATAATCTTACATTAGCAACACTTTTCTGTCACTATTTATGGCAATGGCAATGGTTTATTTGTTGTTATATAAACTAATATAATCATTTTATTTACCGAATATAATTTGCTAATATAGACTAATAAATATGCATTAATGATTTATTTCCCTCCAAAATTGCCCATGAATATTCAAATCACCAGTTCTGTCATTCATCCCAAGATAAAATTCAATCTGTATATTAACTAAACAATATTTTGAAATAAAGGAAATAAAAAAGTACATAACAATGTTCTCCACATCAACATAGTGCGAAATGTCGTCAAGATCAGTCCTGAAATTTTTCAAACAACCTACTACTAAATTGCCAGAATAAATTGTTGATCATCCCCTGGAAAAATTTGGAACCTGTCAATTTAAAAAGCACACAATTAGCGAAAATCATGAGTTAAAAAGACAATCTGCACATTTAGTTAGAAAATTAGGTTTCAATGACACGAGGCAATCATCTCGAGTTTCATACTAATAATAAAATTTCAATTTCATGAAAAGTTATAATGCAGAGACACACTATTAAGCATTTAAAGATGCAAAATCATTTAAAGATATGAAAAAGTTACAAAGCAAATAGCCGTTTATGGATGTTTTATGTCCATACCAATAAAGTACTAATGTGAAATCATTTAAAGTTATGAAATACATTACATATTAAACACACACAAGTAATTAATATAAATGTCTTACTTGAAAATTAGGAGGCAAACTAGATCGATCTCCTAAAAATCGTAGAAAATAGCTCAGTCCATCCTGCAAATTAAGCAATGTACATCTAGTCCTTAATACTTAAGTGTAATTTGAAACAGATAATAATCCACTAAAAGTTTTTTAATATAAAAATGATATAGTGGCCATCGCATACCTGGAATAAGGTCGAATGCTCAACAGGAATGTGAGAAATGGGAGGAGCGAAGGAACCTTTGGTAGTAAGTGATTCCTTATTTGCCGAGACTATGTCTTTTCCTGCTTCCATTGTAGCAATAGTTGGCTATACAAAAGAAGGAGAAAAAAGTCAATACATAACATTACTTATATTCTTTTATGAGGAAACATTGTTTTGATTCTTAAAACTAGATCGATCTCCTAGAAATCGTAGAAAATAGCTCAACCCATCCTGCAAATTAAGCAATGTACATCTAGTCCTTAATACTTAAGTGTAATATGAAACAGATAATAATCCACTAAAAGTCTCTTAATATAAAAATGACATAGTGGCCATCGCATACCTGGAATAAGGTCGAATGCTCAACAGGAATGTGAGAAATGGGAGGAGCGAAGGAACTTTTGGTAGTAAGTTATTCCTTATTTGCCGAGACTATGTCTTTTCCTGCTTCCATTGTAGCAATAGTTGGCTATACAAAAGACGGGAAAAAAGCCAATACATTACATTATTTATATTCTTTTCTGAGGAAATATTGTTTAGATTCTTAAAAAAAATCATTATTTCGCAAAATACATAACATTGATCAATCAATTTACCTCCTTTTAAAAACAAGCCAATTTTACGTGTAGATAAATCATTCCATAGTCCTTGGATTGGCAGAGAATGCCAAAAAAACTTGATTTACTTGTCAACAAGCTATATTTTCGTCTGACAGGAAATGACTTATAACAAAGTTCAGATGATAGCTGTGGCAAACAATCATGGCATGTTCAAAGAATTGTTGGGTCTAGTAATTAGCATCATGCACTAATTTTATCATCAATTTGTTCATGTTCTTTTTTCAAGCTTTAATCAACTCAATCTAAGGTCAAAACAACTAGAAATTGTGAATTGTGCTCCCGATCTTTAACAGAAACCTACTTGCAGCAGTGTATAATCTGTTAAACCTTCTCTGATCTCTCAAACTTTTATGTCATATCTACTGTCATAAATTGGTTATGCAGCAAAAGAACATGTTCGAACTGTCCAGATAAAACTTAAGAGATACTAGCATTTATTAATATCATTTGCAAGAATGTCAATTTGTTTGTTTTCTTTTGCAGGTAGTGACAGATACGATTCCTCATTCGTGTTTTCTATAGCTATAAATTATTTGAATTTATCGCGCAAAACCATATCCCACTAACCAAAAAAGAATAGGGGGCGGTCCTCTTATTTGTCATCCCACTTTATTTCATGATCCTTTTCCACATGGCACCTTCAAGTTTCCAAAAACAAGTTCTCAACCAGAATACGGATCTGAATAGCTCAACTGAGATGTAACACTTAAACGGTAGTAACCCTACTTGGGGAGGTTCTTTTTGTTTGAATATTCCCAACTTAATTTAATAGAGTGCTAGCATGTGAGTCCCTTCAAAAAATCCTCCAGCTTATTGCAGGGTCCGTTGTTTATCAAGGAAGAAATAAAGAGTGATACCTACCTAATCCTCCACAAACTTGTACAATCATCCTAGGAACCATGACAATTTGTTTGTTTTATTTTGCAGGTAGTGAGGGAGGCCAAAGCTGCTGACCTACAACATCTGTACACCCAACGAATATATGTTTTATGCTCATAATATCACAGAGGATTGTATGTGGTTTACATTGACGTTTTCACTCTGGGTCATTTAAAGTTTAATCTCTTTAACAGTTTAGCATGTATGTCAAGTTGAAAGCTTCCATTGTTGATTGTTGCAATGATGAAACATAAAGAAGATCCAGTGGACTAAGTTAACATGCAATGTAATTTAGTTGGAAAAGATAGAATAAAAAGGGTGTATGAAGTAGGTAGAGATATTATCCTATTTACCTTTAACATGTCACATCATGTTATCACGGTTGCTTGATGAGTGTGATCACCATATGATTGTTGCAAATTAACAAATCCAACATCCTATCATAACATAGAAAAAATCGTATGTAATATTATGAAATCTGTAAACAAATAAATGAGCATCTAGTGAATAAAAAAAGTGATAGGAATTACTTGAGCAGATATAGATGCAATCATCCTTTGAGATAACATTGAAAAAAAGTTTGGTTTTGAATTTTGAGATCTTTGATTACCACTTGCATGTCATTCATTTTTGACTTCAACTCCTTGATTTCTTCACTTTCACTCATAGCCTCTCCAAAAGCATAAACCTGCATGATAAACAAAATTCCTTGCTCCTAAACCATAACCTTTAGGTGCTCCCTGTTTATGACATCCAAAAATTTCATCGCATACTTCACTTTCTATGGTCTCACTGGAAGCTTCAGATTCACATGAACGTTCTTCCACTAGCTTTTTTTGCCTTTTCCTATACATATATAAACAAATAAGAATCAATATATCAACAATTGGTCAAAGTAATGGTAATGTACACTCCTATCAACTATAATCACAAAAGAGCAGATGCTTACTACTTTTTCTCGAGAAATTTCATTGACGAACATCATTGTTCCTTCTTTGTCCTTCCTTTTTTTTGTATGTGTCATCTCAAAAAACTCAATTTTTCCTGGATCTCGTCCATTATCATCAAACTTCACATTAATAGGATATGTCAGGCACAAGACAAGCAAAAATTTTCTTTAATATCATATAAAGAATACTAAAAAATAAACTTACAAATTCCTTTTTCTTCATAGCATAACTCTTGGAACAAGTGGTATGTAGATTGATTCCACGTTCAAGAGAAACTTGTTTTGCTAATTTTCCAGCATTCGAACGTCTCTGCAAAATACAAGTTATTTTTCATTTATTCAACATATCTATGCAAATATTCTTTTCAGAAATCTGTAACTTTTATAATGTTGATATATTAAATTAACATACTCTTTTCAGAAAACTAATACTCAATCAAATTCTTCCATTGCAAAGCCTCAACTCGTTGTGGAGCACGTCTAATAATCTGCTTATACAAAAGGTAATCATTTAATAGAATAAACTTGTCAAAATACTTAAAATGTATAATAAATTGATACTTCAATTTTCTATAGCTCCCTCTCAGGCGTGTCTTCCAATGCCTCACTGGTAATGAATTTGTTTTTTAGAGCATGTTTGTAATTTCTCCATTTTTGATCAAGTGAAGAAAATATCTAACCACCCACGTAGATGTTTTTTGAAAACAAGAACCTTAGCTGCATAAATAATTAGATGTAAATCTTAAAAAATAAAACAAAAGAAATTTTAATGTAAAAAGTATCTTGATTGAATCGTCTCGTGTTACATGGACGAAAGAACCACACAACCAAGACAACATAATTCTTGAAAAGTGTTGTTGGGGACGATTATATTCTAATATTACAATGTAAAGTATCCAGAACCCGAAGCAAGCACCTTCCCAGATTTAGTGGAGTTGGTTACATAGATTTCTATAAAAAAAAGACCTCCTTAAGTCATTCTTGGACTAAAAAATGTCAGATTTGATATCCTCTTCCTACATTTGTTCATTCTTCCTTGATTCTGTACTCTATATGGGCTATTAATTCTGTACTCTAAAGATGGCATGACAATCAAATGAATATGGATAAATCCGTGATAATTATATTCAAGAAGTTAACTAGGGAAGGTACCTCTACTAAAGATAAAAAAATACTCCCCACACTTGCTCACAGGTTCCAACACCATGCTCCTTTTTTTGCCTCTGCAAGCATCATTTTCTAATTGCAATGCCTCTGTCCTAAGCTATATTGTCCCTTCCTATGCGTACAACAAGCAACGTAAGCTTAAGGCACCTCATAACTCAGCTTGCAGCAACATTTTTCACTTCCCACCCTCTACAATTTGCATCAGCTTCAACATTATGTATCATGATGAAAAATAATTATCGTCTTAGGTTTCTTCGTTAAATGAATGTGTTCCATCAACCAGTTCCTACTTTGTATTAACTTATTCAATAACACTTACATCACAAACCAATAGCACATATCATTATAACAAAACAAAATTTGTGCATTTACAACCAATAGGGAAAAGGATTGTCTACAGCTGTACTTACGATCGAGATGCTTCTGTTATAAGATGAATAATGGGAAATATGTGATATAGCTTCAAAATATAGGCTTGAGATACATGAATATAAAAAGTTCCTAACATTGTACATTGATAATTATATAGTGTTCAAAGACAACATTTCCTTAAAGCAAGGAACACTATTGGAATATTTGAAATTACACAATTGCACTTACCATTTGAAACAGAATGCAGAAGAATGTTTTCAATTTTAAAACAACAGAAATTGAGGGATCTAAGAGATCATTTGCCTTTATATTTTACCATACATGTGTACAATATTGCATTTAAATGTTACCTTACCATTGTTTACAATTATATGTTCTATTACAGTCGATGATTGGGTCATGTTTAACTGCTTTTCGACAAATGGACAAATATGCACTTCAACATATCGTCCTCTTATACAGAATAGCATGCCTTATTATACATGATCTCCAGCAGCATAAAAAAATTATTATTTGTGAGTTTCTACTTATAAACCTTGGGTGGACATGGAGATAATACACCACCAGAAATGTGAACTACCTTACCTTTTCTATCACAGAATTGCAAAATATGTAGACAGAAAAATGCTTTACCATTTTTCAATCTGAGGAGGTCTCCTATGCAATCATACATGTACCTTCTTTGCTATTTACAATTTCCATCTTGCTCATTTATTTGTTTTAGATATTTTATCTGTACCCTGTATAATTTTTTATTTCATCATCACGAACTTATCCAGGTCTATTGACTCCTTATAAATAAATTACATTTGTGTTCTGCAGCTTCTGCAGAACACAAATTTACCTACATTGTTGCATATGCACGCACTGGAGCAACAACTTACATCATCTCCTCGTACTTATCCTTTGTTTTTTGTTTGTTCTCTTTTATGATCCGAAAAAGCTTGTCAATGCTATGTAATAGCTAGATTATTCAAATATAGTGTATATTACGACATTGTTATGCATTTGAACAATCATAGAAAATTTCCGTGTTCAATGGCAGTGCCCAGGTCCAACCGACTTATGCACACACCTTAGTGTTTAGCAAGACAAATACTACAATCGCCGAATCCAATAAATCTCCCTATTCCATCATATCAATAAATCTCGAGATCATAAATCTACATCGATTCGCATATCAAATTAGATAAATCTCAATACAAAAATCATTCCATATATCAAATGCAATTTCAATACATCCACTGATTACCTTGTGATCAACAATATGCATACATCGGGTAGTTATTTGCATTCAATCGAGTAGAAGAACATACCTAGTGTCGATGAATGACGATGATGGCGAGAATCCTGTTGCGAAGGGGGAGAGAGAGAGAGAGAGAGAGAGAAATTTAGGGCAAACACTTGCGGTCGATTGAAGAAGAGAAGTGATGCGAGAATGGGGGTAGGGTTGTATATATACCTTATGGATGGAGGCAGCGCCACCGACGAGGAAGACTGAGATGCCTTTGCGGAGGAGAAGAATGGAGGCAACGTTGTTATAGAGGGGGATCGAGATGCATCCATAAGGTATATGTGGAGGCGCGGTTAGGGCATTGCTTTGGAGTATCCTAAATGTTACAGCCTCCAAAATAGTAAAATTTTTTAAAATAAACCAAAATAGTAAAGTGATAAAAAACTTGGAATTTATTTATATAAAGTAAATAGTTGGTAATTACTTCATCAACTTACTCGTTATTGGACTCCATTTTAATTAATAATAGATAAACATGGTAACAAAACTAATTCAATTCTATAATATAAATTGTTGTTGATTATAAGTATAACAACGGTTTATGCATTACTATATAAAAATAGCGACGCATGTCATTAATCGTTGTTATTTTCGTTATAATTACCGACGATTGCAAGAAACCGTCGCTATTTCTCATATAATTAACGACACATGAAAATAATTGTCATTATATTAATAAGTTTACAAAAATCATGATGGATTTGAAAAAATGTTGTTATATAATCGTCACTATTGCCATAATTTGTTGTAGTGCCGTGCAGGTAGTGACTCCTTTGATCCTACAGGGACGGGGAGCTTTGCTAGATGTAGAGGCCCATCACAGTGTTGGGTCTTAGACCATCTACATCCTGACGAGACCCTTTGGGTGAGGATTGTTGAATGTGATGTAGTGAAGGAGAATTCAGATGTGTTTCGGAGTTACCTGGGACATGGGTGCTGAGTGCGGATTCCCATACACATGATAGATTAGTGTCTAGTTGAGCAGGCAATCAAGGATGATATAGTTCATGATTTGGAGTTTATTAATATTATTAACATATTAAAGTCGTAGAGTTGTTGTACATTTATAATTAAAACTATTATTTCTTATATCTATTGATTTTCAGGCTAGTTTTTCATGGGATCGTGACCATCTACTAATGCTCTGATCATCGGACATGGTGCATAACTAGTATAGTTTCAGAACATTTCTTTTAATCGAGTGTGTGAAGTGAATGTGTTTATATTTTTCTTGATCATTCTTTGTATGATTAAGAGTAGATATTGATACATGTATTGAATGATTTATGTTAAAGTGGTATGTAGGGTAGAATGAATGTCATTTCAATGGAACCTAATTTTATGTAGCAGAGAATCAAAGGGGACGGTCAAAACCTTCCCTTCAGACAAAATTACCCCATCCTAGATAATCACAGGAGACAGTTCAATGAAGTTCCTGGCATGACCAGGACATGATCGTCCCTTGAGGCTATAATAAATAGGACGATGGCGACCATCTCGTCAGTTGAAACATAAGGAAAGGTCACGTCCGTCCCCTAAGTTAATCATAGGGGATGGTTGTACATGCCGTCCTGGATGACAAATGGGATGGAGTCTGTAGAGATGTGCATGCGATCATCTCCTTTGATTAGAGGAGACGATCGCCCAATCAAATAGGACAAATTCGACTGTTGCATGTTCTATATTTTCTTGTAGTGTGAGCCAATTAAGATTCTATATAACTAAATAAGCTCACCAATTTAAATAAAATTACATCAATTTATACAACATCAGATTCTTGACCACACCATCATCGAAGCCTGTTAAACATGTGTAAGAATGAGGTGCGAGGTTGAGACTATGACACGAGATGGGTGAGGGCTCAAGTTCATGTGGTAGACCAGCCTAGAGAGTTGTGTCTTGGTCGCCTAGAAAGCAAGGTGTTGGAGGTTGGCATAACCTAAGTAATGCTCCGCCGAGGACCGTTGGTGCTGAAGGTCGAGAGGTCATCGTGTGGGTCGAGCTCGACGTCGAGAAAGGAAGGGACCTGTGGTTGAATTGTCATGTTGGGGGCGAAAGATCTCAAGCCTCATGTCCAAGGTGAAAACGAAACAACAGTACCCCATGAAGCGAGGATACGCTATAAGTTCTTGTAGACGATAATAGAAAGGAGGATAAGGACAATGAAAGGGCATCACATGTGAGATTGCTACGAGAGTACAGTGAAAGCCCACAGAGCCGTTAACTATTTTGATTAAAATATAAATCAAGGGTATTTCCACATGGAAGGTTGTAAACTGTAAATGGGATATTATATAATATATTATATATAGTTTACTTAATAGATATTAGTAAGTTTTCTGGATATTGCATGTGAACACATGTTTGATAACGAAATCAATAGTTACATTCTTTTCAGGAAATAGATTTTCGCAAGATAATACTGTGTTGAAACTTATATATACAGAAAGGGCAACTAGTTTATAAAACGAACGATAAACTTTTGACCTTCTCTTCACATGGATCTCAACATTGACTCGAAAAACAACTATTCCGGTGGATTCAAATAACCTTTCACTTCAAGTGATTTATAGGATGGTTGAGTACCTTTGTTATAATGGAGAGGAAAGGAGGAGGATACAGATTCGTGGCTTATGTAAAATAGTTATTCCTCTCCATATCCGTGGTTTAATAATTTGCATTGAACTCCGATGCCTAGTTATAACATTCATTCTATTTGTGCATATGCTTTTTCAAGTTTACATCAAATGCTTCTTAGGTTAGTGGCGTACATGGTTAGTAGAACATATAAGTACCCATTCTTACTTATATGGGTTCGACCCTACACTCATCGATATCCAACAAAGGAGGAAATTTTGATTAGTATGTCAGGCTCTGACCCTATCATGAATGGGTACTCATAAGTCGACTCGATAGCTTGACCCATGGCCTAACCTTGTGATGTCTTTTCTTCTTCTAGGCCCTCCAACCCGATTGGCAGTATTCATTTAATGGGGATGTAAATGGTTGGATATGAATACAGATATAAGTGCTATTATATTTTACGGATGCTGCAGATATTGTCATATGCAGATGCAGTACTCATTGACGGTTAGCTTTACGGATGTAGATGCAGATATTGATGGATAGCTTGATAGATGCAGCCACTCATTAATAGCGATGTAAATACAAATACGGATGCAGTTGCAAATATTTACGGATTTGAAAAATATGTTACAGATTAGCTTAACTATGTATGTATTACATGGATTACATATGATATAAATATATTAAATGGATTTATTTCGTAATAGTGACATCGAATATGGTGAAAGAAGATATAAAATCAAGTTACCTATAATTAAAAATAAATCTACAACTATATTTATATATGAAACTAGATATACGAATATGGATACATATATTTGTAAATATCAAAATGGATATTCGTATCTATAATAAAATAGATACAAATATGGTGCCATAATTTGTATAAAATAGGCACTAAATTAGATATGAATATATTTATATTTATTTGCATCTTATCACTAGGTGTCATGCTCTTTTGCTCGATTTTCACGCAATGCCTCTTTCAAATATAGATGCATATTTAGGTATATTTAAATAACCAATGTATCTAATATTGATTCAAATAATTTGGACACTCATGGATATTTGTTTCCATTCAAATAATTCAAGTACCCATTAGAATCATGTATCCATTGGAACTAAGGATGTAGACGATCGGATACAGATATAGATTAGCATATCCACATCCATTTTTAAATACGAATATGGAAACGAATAAGTATATCGGTGGTTATGAAAACTATGCTATCATATTCCTAAAAAACATTAATGCATGTCAAAGAAATATTGATTGTATATGAATAATATTAGAACTACTTTATACATTAGCTTAGATATGCATGCATTGGATAAAATATACGTGATATAAATATAATAAATCTATATATATCATAATAAATATATTGAATATGAAAGAATTCGTAAAATTATGTTATGTGTGGTTAAAAATAAATCTATAACTATTTTTATAAATGAAAACTGGCATACAAATACATACAAAGATATTTACAGAGAACAAACTGATATCTTTATTAGTATCCATTTTAAAATAGTTACAGATACGAATGCCAAAATCTGTATAAAACACATACGATGATGAATCGGATACATATATATCATATTTATTTGCATCCCTAGTTAGAAGATATAGGATCAATTTCTATATGGAATATGCCCGTGTTGCATGAGAAAGTGCACAATTTGTCGTGTTAAACATAATAGATGGAATTGCATTGTACATTTTGTTTCATGGATATGCACATGTACCCGTGTCCTGTTCAAACAATCCGAGTACCCGTTCCATTAGAATGAGCAAGTCACAACAAATGGGTACGGTGATTGACTCGTGAACACCCCCTAGAGGCGGTGATGGGTTTTATTTTCAAAATTAATCTTGTTTTATTGAGTTGCGTTGAAAACAAATATATTAGAAATGATTCTTGAATAGATTTTGTTATTAGATTTTAATTATGTTGACTTAGTTGGAATTTGTGAGTGGAGAAGAATCGATTTGATTTGATGTGCTGAACAATTGTGCATTTATCCGATAATTTGCATGGTTTTTGATTTGATGGACACGTTTTTCAAATGCTCATGTGGTGGGACATGCATCTCCGTGTTATGTTAATCCTGACCTATTGTTATGCAATTCTCATACCTCATTTCGAAAAACTTGGGAAATCGTTTAAGGTCAACTTGCCAGCGGTTGTCTACACGCAAACGCGCTATAGTTTCCTTTCATGTGGTTTAGGCACAGGTAGGTCCATGGAAATTTGGTGTATATGTCGGGTCGATTTTGCCTATCTCATGTAGCCGTCACTTTGAGTAGTACCCGTTTTTTGACATTATGAGATAATAGTTTGACCGGAAAGGGTACGGAACTGTGAATTAAGGGCCGAGCTGGAAACCAAAAATTGATATATAAAAATTTATATAAGAGGCCGGAAGAGATACGTGAGATGGAGGGATATGCTTCCGACAACAGAACAGAACATGCAAATAAATAATAGATCATAATTGACACAGGAAGTCAAACTGATTCTTCCATTGGACTATACTAACGAATCACAAAAACATGTCACTTTATGGCCCTGTTCATTAACTGGATTTTGAGGTATCTTCATGTGAATAGTAGCAGTTTGGATGATTGAGAGAGCCTGAATGATAAATGTAATGTTTTGTGACATTAATTATGTGTTATATTAACTTTATTATTGATTATAACATGTTTATGTAACTTTTTTATTTAAACATGGTTAAAAAATATTTTACAAAAGAAAATATAGGGTCCATACAAGTAATCCCAACACATGAACGCAGGGATGGAGCTGGGGTACCCTGGCAACCAAACAAGTCCATAAGGGTTACCCTATTACTTGTTTGGATATATAAAAATAGACATATAGACCCAAATTTTACTCAAATCTTATGTGACATATCGAGTAGTATCCAACATGCACTAACAGATTATGATCCTTAGCCGATGTTTACAGGGACGGAGGGAGAGGGGGGCGGGAGGGGGCCTGGCCTCCCCGTTCCTCCCCAACCTCCCTTCCTAAATTTGTGGAGAATGGGATTGGCCCCCTTGTGCCTCCCATTTCAAAATAACGAGATTGCCCCATCTTTCTCCTACCATTACGCAAGTTTCCAAATTTAAAGAATAAAAATATATTAAATTTTAGAGAGTATGAAGTAACGAGTGAGACTTTTCGTTTTTTTAACATTATCTCTGTAGATGCATATCTGTATTAACAAAGCCTGCCTAATCTCCTCCCTCTTCAATTCTTGTTTTCAAAATTCTAGAATGATTAATATTTTCAAAATTCTAGAATGATTAAATTTTAGGGAGTTTGAAGTAACGAGTGAGACTTCTCATTTTTTTTAACATTTATCTCTATAGATGCATATCCGTATTAACAAAGCCCGTCTAATCTCCTCCCTCTTCAATTCTAGTTTTACATTTATACCATTTTGACATCTTCTCCTTCTTGGGTTCAACAATGTGAACGAGCTTGATTCTAGTACTTTCCTGCACCACAAGGCCTCGCATCTCCAACGCAATCGCTTAACAAATCTATTTATATTTTGTGGTCATCTTGATTTTAAAGTAAATGATGGATTTTTTGATAAATCTTAGAAGAAGTGATATAATGGATTAGTATTTTTCGTCGCCAATCTATTGAATAATAGATACTAAATGCATATAAACTTTTATAGATAATCACATCAAATAGGTTGGTGAGGTGATTCAACGAGTTATAAAAACAATAATCAAAAGATAGTATATGATAAGAAAGAAAAAAAGAGGAAGAAAATATGGGGAATAAAACTAATTCATAATTAATTACTCAACATATTTGGAAGTTGCATTTTAAACTTGGTTATGGAAATGATAATGAATGTCCGACTAATAAGGATGCAAACGGATAAGGATGCAACTATATATGTTCTTACATCATATTTGTTTTATACAGGTTTCTACATCCATATTATGTCTGTTTTAAACTAGATATGGATAAGGATATCAGTTTGATATCCAGAAACATTTGTATTTGTATCATAATATCCATTTTTTTCACATATATATAATTGTAAATATATTTTAACCGTAGTTAACATAATTTTAGGGTTCCATCACTTGCACTATTCTTTGATTTTACAATATCGGTTATGCTCCTCCTTTTTTGTAATATCAATTCTCACATTGTATTTTTACGAAATTCACAGTTTTGTCCTTCCATCAATATAAACTAGCGGCACAACTAATATTATAAAATGGTAGAATTGTAGGTTTTGTTAGAATACAGTGGCATAACTGATATTATAGAAAAGAAAAGGACATAACTGATATTACATAATCTAAGAGAGCCACAAGTGATAAAAATCCTTAATTTTATACCTTCTTTCACTATATTTGGTATAACTATCATAATATAAGCACATTTAGTATATTTATGTCATATGTATTGCATCTAATGTTTGTTTATTTAAGTTAATATATAGAGTTTCATATGTGATTGGCACTCATTTTAGATCCGTATCCGTTTTTTAAGGATATGGTAATATAATTTTCATATTCATCAATATATGGATCTGCATCCGTATTCGTCAATATCTGTATCAAAAAAATTTCTGTCCAAGTTTTACTTCAACGAAGTAAGTTTATTGGTAATTTTCTTACTCAAGTTTTCTTTTCATATAATTCAAAAATATTGTGATATGTTCAAAAAAATATTTTAAAGATGATATGATATGAAGTCAAACAAAATTTTGCATCTAATTAAAAATCTCTCTCTACACACATAATTTTCCTATTCTATTTGGCCTCCCCAGCTCAACCATCCTGGCTTCGTCCCTGGATGTTTATAAACGCCGAGTTAGATCTATTTAAACGCCGCTTTACCCAAAGTCAACATTTATTTAATGTTAATATGCTATGTCGTTCTAGCCTCGTCCTCGTCGCCCTAGGATAAGTTGACATTTAACAATAAACGGTTTTGCCCTACTATCAAGGTCTACGTTTTGAACGTCGAATGTCAACCTTGATTTATCAAAGACGATATTTGGATGTTGGGCTCAAAAGAACCAATATTCTTGATTTTTATCTTGACACCATTTCTGGATTCATTTCTATCATTGATACCATTTTAAGAATGATTTCTATCATTGATATTGATTTAATATTTACGTGCGTGCACATGTCTATGGAAAAAGTAGATATTCCTAACACTCGATGGAATAACTCCCAGTAAGAAATTTCTCATTACGAACTCCATATTTAGAGGTTACAGAATAAATTACTCCATATTACAAACTCTCTTACAACGTCCATATTTTGACTATTGGTCGAGAAGATGCCGAGATGTTCCCCTCCTTTTTCACCATCCTCGTATCTGTACCTCCCAATCTTGGTTGAAAAAAAAACAAAAGGGAGGGCATTCTTCTCGGATCAACACCACCAACCACCCTCGAGAAAAAAACGTCATCGGGCATGAAACCACCACGTTGACGTGCCCCTTTGAAACCATTTTCCCCTCGACGAAGATCACTACTACCGAGGTCATTCAGCTCCTTTGTCATCATCACCCTAAAGTGGTACTCGATTGTTGCCTTTTCGTTACACATTTACCTAGTCATAACTCAACCTCCACCTCCGTGCCCTCGTCGTAGAGGATGGTCGTCCATAAGCCCTAGGGGTGTGACCCACTACCCTAAGTTCTACCTGAGAGGAAATCAAGTCCTGATAACATTTGGACAAAATTGAACAGGATACATGTGCAAGAGAATAATCTACGGCAGTGAAGATGCACAATAGATGGATGGGAGTCTTGACATGGAGATGGGAGGATGGGTCACGGGAGGCATGTGATGCACATAGGAGAAGAATCGATGGAGATAGACGACGAATCTAAGATTCGCCAGCATTATTATGATTATTTAACCCCATATCTTAGCATATTCAATTGATTTAAAATTAACTATGTATAATTAACTTTATACTGAATTTATCAGCATAATTCAACATATTTATCTCTCTTATTTAAATAATTCAATAAAATTCATTGACATTAACTCTAATTAGTAATTTCTATGTTGTAAATAATTAACCCTAATTATACTATATTATATAACTCTATTATTATGCTAATATTTTATGTATCTATTTATTAGTAAAAATCAAATAAAATTAGAATATTTTTGTACATAATTGAATTGACATAAAATAAAATAAAAACCTAAAAATAAAAAAATAAAAAAATAAAAAATTGATTTATATTTTTAAAAAGTATTTAATTTTTATGAATCTATATATGAACTCTGATCTCTTTGACTTATACGTGAAAGTTGATCTACAAAATTCAAGTTCACAATTTTTCCTAATTCTGATTCTAACTATTTATTATTGAATTTCTAATGTTTTCTTTATTTATCTTAATTCCTATTGGGCCACATGGCGCCTCGAAGGCCGCCCACGTAGTTGCATCCCTTTGCACAGGTCACCTTCCATCTAGACTGTTGGATCTTGATCCAACGACCCAGATAGAGTCTTCCACCTCCGCCCACCTCCTTTAAGCGACAGCTCTTCGCATGCTCCTAACTTCTCTGATTTCTTCCAACCTCCATCCACAACCATTCCACCAACTACCACCATCCTCCGCTTCATTGTTCATCCCCCCTTTCATGCCATATCCCTAACTCCACATCATTCTCTCTCATCTCCCCATGGGTGGTGGTTGAAACCACCACCTTCGTTGACAACTTCCAAACCAGCACTTCATCAAAACCCCATCGCCACTTCCATCAACCATGAACCACCCTTTACGAGAGATTTCCTCAAGCAATCCTAATCTTTTGGTGACAAGAGAGGGATTGAGGTTGAGTGACGACCGGAAGTCGACTCCAGCAGGATCCTTGGTGTGATCACCAAGCCGTAGTGCTCTAGGCACTTGCTCGAGCTTCAATCCCCTACCAAGATTGTTAAGTAAAGATCGAAAAGGATTCTGAGCTTTCTTACAGTTTTGATTCATTTTCATCTTCAAACTCTATTTCTCCAGGTAACTACTCGAATTGTTTTTCCTTCATCTATTCAATTTATTTTGTCTTCGATCAACCAAGAAAAACTTGACCAAAAACCTTGAGAGTCATCATTTCCCATCAGATATTCATGCATAATTTTCCAGTTACTCTAATCTCTTCTCCATTCATGTATCCACTTCACCCATGTTCTTGTTCTGCTCAAACAAGGGCCCAAATAAGGGTTTAATCCTTTGCCTTCAAGAAAACCTCCATTTTACTTTTGTACATCTTGAGATATTTGTCTTGGTCTCGTGTTGGTCTCCAACATCTGTAGGTTAAGATGGTACATTGATCGGAGAATAGGACCTAACTCTGATCTCTTCTTTCTTCTCCGACGAGGCCGTATCTCTTCAGTAATTTAGACATCTCCAGTCATTCATCTGTTCATCGGCATCCTCGAGAGAAATTCATGAAGCTTCTACGACCTTCATACAACAAGAGGAAGAATGCTGGAGTAGTACAACATCTATCGGATCCCTGCCTTTACTCTGCCTTATGCGGAGGAGATCTCCGAGGAAGAAGATATAGTCTCCATCCGATTAGCTCAATTTGGGCGAGATATGATCATCCAGATCGTGCCACGATGCTTCACCAAGCCATCAGTTCACAACCATGGGTCGATGCAGTCGAAAAAAATCCAGAGAATCAGTGCGCGACATGTGGCCCGAACCACCTTCTTCAAGCCTAGCCTAGGCACGTGCCACTTGCATGTGACCTTGGGTCATTTATAATGTTCATTCCACTATTCTGTTTAATTGTAGATAAATCCTCGCTTTTGGGTTAAATTTCATATATTTATGAGCGGTTTTGTTTAATTATATTTCGACCCCTACAAGGACTTCACCCGCCATCTCGGCAAACATAGCGATTATGTACCGTCGAAATGTACTCGAGGCATTACAGAGCCCAAATGGCATGCCCTGAATGTATAAGTGCCGAATATACATGTGAATGTGGTCTTTTCCCAGTCCTCAGGAGCAATGTCTATTTAATTGTAGCCTAAATACCCATCAAGAAAACAGAAGAATGCTTTCACTGATAGTCTATCCAAAATATGATCAATGAGTAGCAAGGAGAAGTGGTCTTTCGTTGTCACAACATTTAAGCACCTGTAATAGACACATATATACGTGGATAGTCATGTCACGACCTCTACCCCTTCCTCGTTGGTGACCATCTAAATTTCCAACTTTTTTGGGGACAACATGGAGTGGGACCACCCACTTGGAATCAGAAATGGGGTATATAATTCCCGCTTTATACCACTTCTTAATCTTATCTTTAACTACTTCCTACAAATTTGGATTAAGACTCCTCTAAAATTCACGAGAAGGTATCACATTATCATCAACATATATGTGGTATGAGCAAAGAGCGGGGTTAATCCCCATGAGATCTGATACTATCCAACCAATCACACTGCAGTTCCATCTAAGTCATCTAAAAACTTAGATTCTTGCTCTAAGGTAAGGTCAACATTAATGATCACATGATATCTTTCTTTGGGTCTTGCAAGAAAGGTATACGTAAGTGTAGGAGGGAGCAACTTCATCTCTGGCAATAGCTTATCATCTATCAAATCTGGCTGAATTGCATTTGCATCTGGTTTAGTGTTGTATGGATCTATCTGTCCTGTACATTCCACCAACTCTGTTATATCGAGAGTCAGATCGCCAAGGAAAAGCGATAGTTCGGCCAAAGCCACGTCCGAATCATCATCTATGTCCCTTAACTATTTCAAAGGAGGTAGAACAAAAAAAATACAAAGGGATTTATGAGTCATTAAGGGAATAGGGGGATGCATCTCTCAAGAAATCAATCAACACTTGGCAAATTACACCATGCACTAAATCCTCTCCAGATGAGAGGGTCTTGCTCGACCCTGCTGGAGTCTGTCTCCAAATCTCAACTATGTTGATCATCTTGCAATCTTTCCTCTGAATATGAGTACTCTGTGGTGATCTCGAAATCAGGTTGCTGCCACTTTGCTTGCTTCATCTCTAATCACTTCTTTTGGAGAACAGAACTTCATCATCTTTGTTTGTTAATCAAATGCTACATTGGAGGTCCTTAAGAATGGACTCCCAAGAATGATATGAGATTCTCTTCAATTATAGGGGATTTATATATCAAGTATTGTGAAGTCCACCGAGTAGTCTTGTCTCTCAATCAAGAAAACCACATTCTTCACTTCTCCCTTAGGTATGTTTGTTGACATGTCTGCAAATTGGAGTAATGCTTGTGATTTTCGAAGTTGTCCTAACTCCAATTTCTCGTAAAGTGATAAAGGTAGAAGTTTTATCTAGGAGAGTGCGTGCAAACAAAATGTCATTAATATGACTCTCCACAAAGTGAGCACCCATGCCTCTCTTTTTTCTTGGTAGTTTATGATACTAGAGACAATAGGTAATGGCTAATGATAAGACATGAGACTTTACTTATTGATATGATTTCTTCCTGTTAGACCTAGTAGGTGTGCATCTCACCTTAGGTACTTGTAAAATGCAGGATTGTTAGCCACGTTATCCTCAAATGATACTTTAACCATGATATTTTCCTTACTAAACCATGTCATGTCTGGATCATCCTTGTGAATCTTTTACATGTGTTTTCCCGTCGTAAGAGCATGGGGGGAAGGGATGAAGGTAAGTGACAAAGAAGAAGAATATGAATAGAAAACATCATTCATTGTATTATGAGAAACGTACTTCTTTAAAGATGCATTATTTTTATACAATTGGAATTAGAAATAATGTTGTCTACAATAAAATGTGGAATGGATGTTGTCTATTAATTCTCCACAATTGGAGGTGCAAGGTCCTCCATAGGCTCCAAAGTGTATCCAAGATGTCATGATCCTCGTGTTCTCTTCCTCCTCTCTATCTCCTTAGTAGGTAACATCATATGTTGATGAATGTGTTTCCTCTCCTCCTCATCCTATGGAGACTCTTTAGGTCGAGATTTAGAGGTGACCCTCTTCGTATCCTTAGCCTGATCAGGTACGACTATGATCCTTCCACTCCTGAGTGACATATGATAATAATTATTAGACGAAAGAATCTCATGCTCAGATCTAAGAGTGTTTGAGTAGTATACTTTTGTTTTTGTGATTGAGACTTGTTCAAGCTATTGGGAGCCTAAACTTGGGTGGGAATGGATGAATGTAGAGTCGCCTACTTGTCTTGCCATTGAGACAAGCAATGATGTCAACATGCATGTCCCGAATCTGATTCTGTTAGTAATAAAGCTCATCGAGAATCTGGCACGGAAAGTCAGTGGATAATGAAGAAGAAGTGTTTGACTGAGAAGAAAGAGATCGTGAGAACCGACCTTAATACTACTGCTAGTACTACTGGTGCTGGGGTAATGATGGTGGTTCGAGCCATGCTGGCCACACTGGTATTGGCCCTAGTAGTCTTACTATTGTTGTTGTTGTTTCCTCTGCTAGGGATGATAAGAACTAGGGTTGTGCTCTGTTGTAGGATGTGGTGCAGAGGTCAACGCGGTGTTGTAGAAGGTCAGGGGACGCTGGTTGGACTGTCGATCCCCCTTATTTCCCTATTGAGCAGGGTCCTGGGTGTACCAAACACCATGCACCTCCCACACTTAGGGAAGCTCCTCCTGAACTGTCTTAATAGGTGGTGCCTACAGCTGAAAGGATTGGGTATAAGAGTTGTCTCCTACCCATGGCTGGTATTGCCCTAACATCGGATTCTTCTGTACATGGTGTACACATAAAACAAGAGCACCTAGTGTAGTCACAACATGAATCTTAATCTTGGATACCCTCTCTAATAAATCCTCCACCTACTTTGGGACCCTAGTTAAGATTTCAGGCTCATTTATCCTCTTATCGATCAACTCGACCAATGTTACTTTATCTACAATAATCTCCATAGTGGGATTAGGTCATCTATAAGATCACCCATAATCTTCCCCCTTTTTATATGAATGCAACTGGGGACTTGGTGTATGCCCTACTGGATATCTACACACATCTAGTGTCAGCCATTTGCTCGAATACCCTCTAGATGGTATTCGCTCCACATGATGTGTAAATTGCCTCCATAGGAAACACTCACTAAATCTTGCATCTCTAGGTTGAGACCAATGAATAGAGATTGGACCAGAATGTTATCATCTAATCCATGACAAGGACACTTCTGTAGTATATCCTTGAATCGATACCAGGTATCACAGAAAGGTTTTTAGGCATCTAGGAAAAACTCGTAATGTGTGTCCTTATCAAACTTATTTTCATTAAACTGGAGTATGGAGCTTAGTCAAACCTTTGGATTATTAGTTTGGTGGAACCTTATTGGGAAACAGGTTTAAAATTCAACAACCTTCAAGTTCCACAGTTCTATGGTCAGGACGCCTTACTAACCAGGTTAGAACAAATCTACATATGCAAACACTAATGACTATGAGTATTTACTTATATGGTGTAAGTGATCTGTAGCTCCCCACCTCAGAAATGGTAAAGAAATAGTCTCCCTCAACAAGGTAACTCTAATCCCCCAGTCTAACAGCTCTTTCCTCGAGGAGCGGGATATTTTCTTTTAAGTTCAAGTACAACCAGCTTAAGAAGAGGGGGAAAGAAAAGAATGGATCGTGACCAGTGTAGCCATGTATCCATTGGAGCTTAACCAGTATACATAAGTCTCCAACTGCTAGCTTCCATGAGATGAGACGGTGGAATACATAAGCTTTATTTTATTCACTATATACACTCTACCAGGCATTTTATTTTCAATTAGGCATGCCCCCTTTTGGGGGGTTTTTATTGATTTTGTACAATTTTTGATGTGCATACATATCTACATGGTGCAACATATACATGAGGAGTTTTTCTTCTTGAACCGGTAGACTTTCCCTCTTTTGAAGCACTATTGCAATGCACGGACTCCTGTCTTTAGACCTCATTGCCAGTAGACTAGGTTGAGGTGCCCATCCCTCCTTATAGGACAAGAGGTTCGGACTAGCAGTACTACCCTCGTATGCTACCCCAAGCCAAAGGATTCTCCTCACCACCTCATCTGTGTTGAGCTATGTGTAAGGTCTGCGTCCATGTCAAGCCAATATCTCTGAGAGTCAAGTGTGCATTGTTAAGTGATCTTCTTAGGCTCATCAAGATGACACGTGAACATATCCTAGTGGACTCAAAAAATGGACCTGAGAAGTCTTAACCCCAAATCTTGTAAGGTTCCTCTGAAGTTAAGTGGATTGAGGTGTAACCAAGCTCCATTTTTCAATTTAATTCCAGACTAGTTTAAACGTCAACTATAATTCAAAATAATATACAAGTAAGTATACAAAAACTCTTTTTGTGAATTTTTTTCAAAATATGCATTTTTTTGAAGTTTTTTAATGCAAGAAAGATGGGAAAACTTTGTAAAAAAATTTACAAACATTTATAAACAAATTTTTGCAAACATTTATTGTCAAATATTTTTCAAAAATTTTGTACTATATATATAATTTTGATACAAAAATATTTATAAAAGATTTTACAATCAATTGTACAAAAATAATTTTACAAAGGTTTTTACGAATAATTTTTACAAAACATCTTACAAAAGAGTTAAAAAATTTATGTACGATATTTTTTTGATTTCTAACCATATTATTCACACATACAATGTACACAAAGTACAAGTTATGGCTAAAGTGTATATATAATATATACGATACCCCCCTATACTTAGCTCGAACGATGTCCTCGGAGTGATCAAAGAGCGACAAAGGAAGACATAACTCGTGCTAAGTATAGAAAGTGAAAAGAATTCTATACTACAATGACTAATGAAAGAATGCAATTAATAGAAATCGGTGATCTCCCTATACTTAGGATCAAGTAATCCTAAGTATAGGAGATTGTACACGAGGGGAAAATGAAGAATCGGATGTACAAGAGTTACCTCCCATACACTTAGGGTAAAATATCCCTAAGTATAGACATTAAAAGAGAGGTCAATAGAATCAAATGAATAATCACCTGATTGATACCCCCCATACTTAGGGCAATGTGTTCCGTAAGTATAACACAATTATAAGATGGAGATGGGTATCAGACAAAAAGAATGTATGATCTGGACAATCTGGATCTATACAACTGCGAAGAAAAAATGATAATCAGGTATGGGATGCAAATGATGTGAGTCAAGGATCACATCTCATACAAAATGAATAAGGGTAACGTCAGGGATCAGCGGATCATGATCGAGATATGGGTTCAAGCGCTGACCATTAACTCGGAAGGTGGAATCAGATGACAATTCAGATATATCAATGCTTCCGTTGTCACGTACCTTTCCAACCAAGTATGGTCCCTTCCATTTTCTTTGTAATTTCCCTATAAATAGCCATATTCTCTGATTTGGCTCAAACTATTTATGGATGATATTAGAATCATGCCGTATCTTTACTATATCCTTATATTGTAGGATACTCGAGAAGGTTGTCTCTCTCTCAAGTCCTCCAAGGATGCCAATTCTACTTTCCTGTGATCTCCTACACTCTTGGGATCCAATAATAGCTCCATAACTGCTCAAAGTGACTTGTGCTTGATTTCCACAAGTAAGTGGTATGGCTTGACATAAAAGAGCTGAAAGGGAGACACGCCCAAAGGTATCTTGAAGGAAGTCGTTTAGGCCCACAAGACCGAGTCCAAAAGTTGTGACCAATCCTTTTGATCCGGGCAGACTACCTTGTACAATATAGTCTTGATCTCACTATTCGATACTTCAGCAAGACCATTGGTCTGAGGGTGAGATGGAGTAACAACTCGATGGTCAATGCTGAGATCATTAGTAAGGGCCCTTACATTGTCGTTGATAAAGGAGTCCCCCTATCTGAAATCAAAACTCTAGGTACCTCGAACTGTGAAATGATATTTTCATAAAAATTAGCATCTGCGACTCAGGCGGGGATAGCCTCAGCCCAATGACTCACATAATCCACAGTAAAAAGAATGTATGCAAACCCCCGACTCTTAGGGGATGGACCCATGAAATCTATGCCCCATGCATAAAAAACCTCACAGTAATTGAATGGGTTGCATTGGCATCATATCACGTTGTCCACAAGTGCCCATCCTCTGAGTAGTGCACCTCTTCACTAATTCATCTGAATCCTTGAAGAGAGTAGGCCACCAAAGGTCGGATTGGAGAACTTTCTATGCTCTCCGTCTCCCTGAGTGATGTCCTATTGCCTCAAGCTTGTGGTAGTAGGTGAGGATGTTGTGGTGCTCCTCCTGAGGAATACACCGACACCAGACACTATCACCCCCCTTTCATGGTAAAGGGTAGGATCCTCCCAATGGTATGACTTGACCTTCGCAAGGAAGGTCTCAAGTCATTGTCTGGGCCAACCATATGGAACTTTCTTGACGACAAGATAGTTCACAATGTCAGCATACCTTGGAAGCAAGGTGATGACAAGAATCGCCTCGTCTGGAAAGATCTTTATAATAGGTGTGGTTTGCTCTGAATCCTCAAGATGCTCTAATCGAGAAACGTGATCTGCCACCACATTCTTGACTTCAGGCTTATCCTTAATCTTTATATCAAACTCTAAGAGTAGAAGGATCCATCTGGTCAATCTGGCTTTGGCATCCTTCTTAGCTATGAGGTATCAGATGGCTGTATGATCTGCATATATGGTCACTCTAGATCTAAGAATGTAAGATCGAAACTTATCCAAAGTAAAAACTATGGCTAGCATCTCTTTCTCAATCACAGTGTAATTCCGCTAAGCAGCATACAAAGTCCAGCTAGCGTAGTAAATGGAAAATGACACTCCATCCCTCCTCTGTCCTAGCACAAACCCTATGGCAAAATCAAAAGCGTCCATCATGATCTTGAATGGGAGAGACCAATTGGGTGGCTGAAGGATAGGAGCATGCACAACTTATCCCTTGAGAGTCTCGAATGATGCAATACACTTATCATCTACAATGAACTCGGTGTCTTTTATCAACAAAACAATAAGCATTCAAGCAATTCGGCTGAAGTCTTGAATGAATCCCCATTAGAAACCGGCATGCCCCAGAAAATACCGTAAATGTTGCAAATTAGATGGTGGATTGAATTTCTTGATGATATACACCTTAGTCGGATTAACATCCATGCCCCTATTGGAGATGATGTGTCCAAGGACAATCCCCTGAGTCATCATGAAATGACTCTTCTTCCAAGATAGAACAATGTTGACCTTAATGAAGCTCTGAAGTACTCGGTCTAGGCAGTGAAGACAAGTATCGAACCCATCACCATAGACTGAAAAGTCATCCATGAAGACCTCTATACAGTCACCCACCATGTCCAAAATGATGGAAAGCATGCACCTTTGGAATGTAGCTAGGTCATTACATAAACCAAAGGGCATATGTCTGAAAGCATACATCCCGAATGGACATGTGAATGTCATTTTCTTCTGATCTTCGGGCGCTATGGCCACCTGATTATATCCCGGGTACCATCAAGAAATCAATAGTGACTCTTCCTAGCTAGCCTCTCGATAATATGTTAAATAAATAGCATTGGGAAATGATGGTTCTTGGTGGCCTGATTGAATTGTCTATAGCCCAAGTCCCTCCAAGAAGTGCATACTCGGGTAGCTATCTCCTCTCCAGACTCGCTCACAACTGTGGTGATACATGTCTTCTTGGGTACTACATGAAATGGACTAACCCACATGGAGTTGTAGATGGGGTAGATAAAATTGATTCTCTACCACTTAGATATTTCCTTCTTGATCACCTCTCGAAGATTCGGGTTCATCCTTTGCTGGAATTTACATGATGGCTTGACATCCTCTTCAAGATAGATGTGGTGGGAGCACATGGACGGACTTATCTCTTGGATATCAGCTACACTCCCTCCAATTGCCTTGCGATTTCTTTCAAGAACCTTCATCAAATGAGATTCTTGATCTTCTATCAAATCTGCTGAGATAATGACTGGAAACATATCTGACTCACCCATAAGGAATCTGTACTTCATGCTATAGCAAGGTCTTCAATTCTAGACAAGTGGGAGCTGGCAATTCTGTTTTTTGAAATGTCTATGTGAAGGATACCAGATCTATATGTTATAACTCTTGCTGTAATGGTAAATCTGACGAAGATGACCCTCTAGTATATATGTCAACTAACCTAGATCGCTCTCCGTCCTAGTTGTTGGCTCTGTAGGCACAAGATACGGTAATTAGTCATCGAAATCCTGCCAATCAAAATCAGTGTCTCTGTTTGAGGGATCTGAATCAGAACTACATGAAACGAAATCTACCTTGCCATCTCGACCACGATCATTAGCCTTTAAGGAGTCATGCGCCATGAGTGTGCTCTCTGAACTCTCATCAGTTGTAATTTGAAACTCTATAGTGTCCGAAGTTGTGACAAGATCTTGTGATGCTAGATCTATCTAGACTGCTTCATCATCTATGATCACAAAATCACACTCCATATGGATGTCTAGCTCTGCATATGACATCTACTATGAGTCAGTCATCTACTCTGAGCATGCTGAATCTTTGTCTTTGGTCTCCTCGATCGCCTATATTTGTACACTTTTGCCCTCGACAGGAAAGTATACCTTCCCGTTATCATGATCGGATACTGCTTTGGCTGTGGTCAAGAATGGTCATCCTAAGATGATGGGAGTATCGGTCACGAAATCAGGGATCTCCATGTCGAGTAAAACAAAGACCAATGGGAATTTCATGCCTTAAATTGTGAATACAATGCCTTTGAGTATCCCCTTTAGCCTCTTGACAGATTTATCAGTAAATTGAAGGATTGCCCTACTATGTTAAAGAGGGCCAAACTCGCGTTAGTCGAGTAAGCAGCCGGAAGGAGGATAATCAAAGAGCCGATGTCTAATAGAGTATGGTCGAACCACTGCTCATAGATGTGGAATGTGACATAAGGAGCTCCTGCATCAGGTCTCTTGGCTGGCAACTGGTTCTGAATAGCGAAGCAAGTGGCACGAGTAAGCACATGGATCTCTACATTGTGGTTCCTCTTCTTTATACGGATGGTGGTCTTCTCTTTCAAGTTTTTCTAAAAGAGGGGGATGTGCTCTACTGCCTCCTGTAGAGTAAGCTGTATATGGAATCTATCAATCGTCTACTCGTTAAACTATAACCAGTGTCTCTTTTTGGGATTTTTATTTTTGCCCCCTTTCCTAAGCGGAGTGCTTGAGGGAAGGGGATGGATGGACCCTCTCTAGAGAGATGAGGGTCAGAAGTAGGTTCCTGTGCATGCAATAAGCTAGAATCTATGCAAAGATAACCAGGAAACATAGATGGACTCACAAGAGATGGAGAAACCTTTACTTTATTCATATTTTTTATTTTTACAATTTTTCTATTTTTTGGTTTTTTTATAACTGTCCTTAGGTACAAAACAAGGCTACACAATTGAAGATAATTTGGTGGCATCAGTACCACCGACTACATCCAAACTCGCGGCATCAGCACCACACTCTGGCCTAGCATCTGGACTCCTGGTGGACTCAACACTGTCGTCTGCAATTGGGACTACAACGACCTCAGTACCGTCATCTAGATGAACATCCTTGGTGGCATCAACACCACTGCCATCATCATGATAAGCGGCATCATCACTGCTTTCGTCCTCGTCTGGAGCACTAAAGTCCGCATCGGGTTGTCGCTCAGATGAGTTACTGTCGGCTGGCTTCCTACCGCTCCTAAGTGTCACAAAATAAGCATCAAATATAGAAGAAGAAGTATCATATAAAATATCAGTAGGAGTGATGGTCTATATAAACTATACCTGCTCAGATTTCCTCTTTAGATTGTTCGAGTTAGGTTCAATCTGAGCGGTATGGCAGCCTTGACCTTTATTATTTCTCTCATCTCCTGCCATAACTCGTCCATCTCTCATCAAAAGAAGGCTTGCTGATCAGAGAGAAAACAAGCGATATCATCAAGTGTTGGGTTCTCATAGACGGGAGCATGAGAACCTGACAGGTTGCCTCATTAGAAATGAGGCCGACTCTACTGCTGCTGGTAGTGAGGAGGAGGAGGCTGGGAATACTGCTAAGGCTACTCATGTTGCTTCCATTGTTGTCCCTGATAGTGGGGATGAGGACCTTGCTGTTGGTACTGGTGGGAGTGTTGGGGCTGTTGAGCCTGGCTGCTCTGCCATGCCTGAGCTGGAGGCTGCTGCTGGGAAGATGTGCCTACAGTGGACCATTGATGAAACCCAATTTCATCATATTAATTATCCATTATTAACCCCCTTGCTTAAAAATGTGTCAATAAAATCCAGATAAAGTCCTGTAATTATCAGAGTCCTTAATAAATTAAAAATCACAAAAAAATCGCAAAATTAAAATCTGTGGTATTTTTAGCCTTAAAAATACCCTTAAAAATATCTCGAGCCTTCATTTGATCTCATCTTCAGTTTGGCCAACATGAAACTTGCAGATCTCATCAAGATCTACAACTTTCATGTTTTGAGTTTTCTCAAATTCGGCCATTATCACCCACAAAAATCAATTTTTCTTTTCGAATAATCTGATTGGGCCACGTGGCCCGTTCTGGGTGAGCCACATGGCCCACTTCCCTTGTCTTTTCCGCCTCCATCTCCAGCCATTGGATCTCTTCTTGATCCAACGGCCAGAGAACATCCACGTTCGCTATTAAGTCCCAGCCGTCTGATCATTCCCCACAGCACATCGTCACCATCCGCCAAACCATATTCCACCACGTGGCACGACTTGCGCCTTCAGATCTCGCCCTCATCTCTTGATCCCTGCCGTTCTTTAGCGCCAGACCCTCAGCCATCCGATCTAACCCATCTTCCATCTCAGCTGCTCGCTTCCGCCTGCCCTCGAGCTCGACACGTGGCACACTCATCGCCCTTCGTTCGTTTCGCCTCGGATCTAATCCACGCTGCCCCTTCGCACGTCGTTCACCACCGTTGGATCTCCAGATCCAATGGCCAGACGGTCGTCGTCAACCTCCAGCCTCCCTCGAGCCACGTTCTCCATTTCGCGTACTACCCTCCCCCTTCCCATTATCTCCACCTCCTCCGACCACCTCTCCTCTCGCCAACCGTCGCACCACGAACCCCCGTCATCCCTTATCTCCCAGTATATTCCCATTACCCTCGAAAACCTCTCTAGTCGCCCCACAAATCCTTGCAATTCTCGGCTCCAACCACCTAGACCGTCGATTATCTTCTTCAAATATGCCTCCTCCCCCTCCGAATCCAAGTGTACACCTGTACGCGGGAGTAGGCCCAACCCTCCTCCATCTCCCTGTGGCAGAGGGAGATGGAGAGATCGAGCGATGATGACCCATCTCCCCGGTGTTGATCCACCGCCAATCCCAGCAGTGTCGCGGCGCCATCGCATCCGCTCGAGCTGCTCCAAGTCGCTGCTGGAGTCCAGCGAAGACCCGGGCATCATCCCCGATGCCCAGCCCAAGCTCCGCTCCGCCCAAACCTCCGGTAAGTCCCCTCCGATCTCCCTTTGCATTTTTATTCAATTTCGTCGATTTTCTTAGCTCCCTACAGTCAACCCCCTCCTCCATTAATACTCTCAACAGCTCCACCTCGTAACCACCGTTCACGCACCGCTTCTCGATCATCCCCTTCTCCCTCCAGACCCTAGATTACCTCCAACCCACCTCCTCCGCCTCCCACGGCGGAGGAGCACCGAGCTCCCACCTTCTTCATCCGCAGTAGCTCTCGCCTCATTCCATCTCGCATAGAACCCTCGTACCCTATGCTTCGGCTATGCGTCACTAATATGCAGGTGGATCTCCTTCAATGGCCGGAAGACCATCAGAGCTAACTTCATTCGCTCCGCCTCCGGCAAGCCAGCCCCTATGGTCACACCCAGATGGTCAGGTGTCTTCCCCGGGTTCCCATCTTCATCGACGTATCTTCAGGGAACTCAGGGACGGCTCACCGTGATCGAGATCGAGGGGCGGAGCTAGAGCTCCTTCACTGGAGCTCGGTCTCCGCCGCCCATCGCAGATGAAGACGGAGGTACAGCGGCTGTGGGATGGTCTTCGTCCAGTGACCATCTGACGGCCCAGATGATGCCACGCCGACAACGTCAGATGCCGTTGGATCTTCGAAGATTCGACGGTGTACGATCAGCCACGATCACGCTCAAGTAGCCATTGGATCCTCACGATCCAATGGCCTTCATTCGGCCATGTGGCAGTCCTCGAGCCCTCTCCGAGCCCTAGCGCCAGACCAAGAGGTTCGGATGCTCCAAACCTAGCCCGAGCCTGCATCGAGCCCAAGCCAACCTCCGAGCCAACCCGAAGCACCTCCTAGCCTCTGTCGAGCCTGAGTTTTCCCTGAGCCTGGATTGCACGTGTTTAGCACGTGATATCTGGGTAATTTGCACAGAGGCCCGCTTCTTCTCCAATATTGCAATCAGGTCCTGGATCACGTGCAACATCACGCGTGCCTAGGGTTATTTACATTTCAACCCTCGTGGTTTTTAATAATTGCAGATATGCCCCCGCGCGTGTGGAACTTTTACAGGGAAGGCCTCGATATTTATTTTGATTTCACTTTATTCCTTCCCAGGGACTTGTTTGTATTTATCTTTTCATGTTTCTTTTCAGTTATGCCCTTGCTTTCTTTCTTGCATATCTTGAGATTCGTATGTCCAATTGAGTTGATTTCAGTTTCATTTTGAAGCTTGTTTGACGTACTTTTTAATGGCATGTTTGTTCTCCTGTTTTGACAATATAATCGTAATATATTTCTTTAAACATCTCAAGTGTCTTTTATGCCTTATTTACAAACCTTGCAGTAAATCGTCAAATGAGTTATTGCTTGATTTAAGTTGGAAATTAACTAATGGTTTAAGTCGCTCATGATTTTTAATCAAGGGCCTGTTTGCTTTGCATTTTCATAGCATTTATCTGCATTATTAAAATAAAAGAGGCATGTTTACGTGTAATGCATTGTTGTATCTCCTTGCATGCTTTGACCTATATGTCTTCAACTCAACACTTAATTAGATAGATTAAAATCTGAATAATACGAGAGAGGCCCGTGTCCTTGAGTTCGACCTCGGTATCTTGCCAAGTAAAAAAATAATTATGAAGATGGTCCTTTGATGACCCATTTTGGCCCGACTGCGATGACAACTTCACATGCTAATTCAGCACTATTAAAGGGTCAATTCCGCGATTCATCAAATGGCGCCGTTGCTGGGGACACGGCTCATATCTTGTATTTTTTGGATTTTTGTTTATTTTATTAATTATTTCATTTTTATAGGTCAACTTGTTCATTTATGTTGCACTATAAAATTTTCTTCTCTATCTATCTCTAACCATTGTTTTTGTGGCAGGGCCCTTGATGGTTCAAGGAGGCGAGGAACAAGATGCTACCCGCTGTGAGGAACCGCAGAAGCATGCTTGGAGTACGTCGAGAATAAAGAAAAAATCGTGTCTTTCATTTTTATTTCCATGCATAAACTTGTAATAATTCGTCTTTTACAGCGGTCTTCGATTGAAGACTCGCGTTTGTAAATGAACGATTGTATGTGGTTTTGTGGGGATCGTCCCCATTTGAGTGTCGACCAAGGACCAGGCACGCGGCTCTTTGAGCAGTTTTATTTTTCATCTTTTACGTGTTTGCTCGTAGGTAGGACACACATTAATCAAAGATGTACCTAGCCTCACTTCACTTAGCCAAATTTAAAAGATATTCCTCCTCAATAATAGAAGCATAATAGGTGTGGCTTTTATCGACTTGCATACATATTATGTTGGTTTTTCAAACAGCTCCAGTTTTCACTTATTATCGCCAAGTCTCTACATGATTTCTCGCTTAGCCTAGATCGTGGTTTTTATCGAATACATGGTTTTTTTCTCGATTTCTCTTTCCTAGCTTGATCACCTATGATTAATGGAAAATGGGAATGAACGGTAGACGATGATTGCTTGATTTTGAGTTAACCATAACTCAATGACAACATTAAATAATAACTGGTACTGTTAATTACAAGTCAACATAAAATGGAGTAAAACTTTGGTTTTGGGAGAGCAACACCCTCGTTTACGCATCGATTTTCACTTAACATTTTTTCTCCACGTAAATATCAAATGTTTTATCACCAATAAAACCGACAAGATAATAAACCAACCTCGGTTGGTTTCATGTGTGAATTGTTGAAATTGAGGGTCTTGCTTGATTGATTGAGCCATGTTTGCTTCGATACACTCCCCTGAGCCGTAAACACTCCTTCCATCTCCGTAGATTCATCCGCTCATCTGTACATCCATCCATCTTCTTCGTTCACCTTGGGTCCCTCCCAACATCAAATTCCATCTTTGTACTTAGGCTAATCTCAGCCTAAGTATAGGGGGGACCCGAGTCCCCGTGATTTTCTCTACTCTCCTTTCCTTGCCTTTATACTTAGGTTATTTCTAACCTAAGTATAGGGGGAGCCCCTCTTAGCTCCCGTATATTCCTTTATATTTAAATGGACCTATGGACTTGTAACATCTAGCGCTATGAGGATATAGCAAAGTTTAAGTATGGGGGGGTATACCGTATATACTGTATACTTACTTTAGCTATAATCTGAAAATTTTGAAAAATTTAAAACTTTTTTGCTAAAGTAAAAATCTTTGGACTAAGAGGACTCAATTAATTTTCACGGCTTTTCGATATTATGTTACGCTATTTTGATAAAAATATTTTCGAAAATGATTTTTCCTTGTTTTGAAAAATTCTTTTGAAAATGTTTCGAAAACTTTTTATTTGTGTGACATGGTTTTGAAAATTTTCCATCTCTTTTCAAGGAAAGTTGAGTCTAACCTTGTTTTAACTTTTCAATTAAAATCCATAAAAAAGAGAAAAAGAGAAAAATCCTTTAGGAGTCATTAGTGACTACTAAGACCAATTAAATAGCCACGTTCAGTGAGGGTTCGCCCTTAGCAGATTGGATGGTTTAGAGGACATCGCGTAAGGCCCCATCCTCAAGCAACGGGCTCTGGCCTGTACTTACATCCATACTGGCTGAATGGAAATGCAACTATTTAATTGAGATTAGGCAGTCCTAATATCTCTTGAAAAAAAAAGTTTTTGAATGAAGAAGTTGGATTAATCCTCTACTTTTACATTTCCACCCAGGATCTGAAATGATCAAGGAAACTTAGTTTTATGAGGTCTTTGAGATTTTAGGTTAACCAGCCTTAGTCATCAGGGTCATAGACTTAATCATCCACATTTCCCTAGGTTTCTATATTTGCATGCTATATTACATGCTTAGTCTCAGACAAAAAGAATATGATCAGCACATCACATGCACGACTGCGGTTTTTGATGAGATGAGTTGACTTTTCACCTGAAGGATTGGGATGAGGAATTCGAGTATGGATTTGATCTAATGATGCTCGAGGATGGAATAAAATCTTTGAAGGCTTCATGAAACCTGAGTATCAGCAATATTAGCCAGTATGAGAACTTGGTTCTTATACTAATCTCTTGATATTGATCTAAGTGCCAGGGTATGAAATAAATAAAAAAAATGTTGATCAGTGTGTGCCAACTCTTGGTAAAAGCAGTGGAGCTAGCCAAAAATTATACAAGTCAATGAAATTCAAAGAAAAGCTCTTATTCCATAAATTCAAATATCAAAGAGCTTCCACCAAAGGCGAGCGCTCCCAAACATTTCAAAGTGTCCACTTGGACCACTGCTATTACGACCAGGAGTTGGGCTTGCACCAAAAAAGGGCTCTGCATCGTAAATGCTACAAGTCTGGGTGTCAAAGTTACGATAGGTACTCAAAAAAGGCACACCCCGGTGTACTCCCAGGAAAACAAGTGCAGACGGCTCCAACTTCTCTTGACGGACGCACTGATCAACACAAAAAAATGTGTTGCGTAAAAGGCACTAGAGAGAATCCTTGTTCCAGTAAGAGGGAGAGAAGAAATAACACAATCCCATACCCTCCATTACTGACCTGCCATCTACATTTTTTAAGTCTGACAACTAAAGAGACGGTGGAATGGATGCAAGATTTGATTTATTCCCTAGTGGTGAGGATTGGGTCTTTAGGATATTTTCTTGGATCAAGACTTTAGGTGAAGATTTAACTCTACTCTCGGAATTGCAGTCAACACTAAATTTCATATCCTTTAGATTATATGTACATCAGAGAGAGTCTGGAGAGTTAGAGGAATCGGGTGCCTCTTGGTTAAGGCTGGGTTGAACTCTAGGATTTTGGACCTCTAAAGTTGAGTAGACTTGACCAGATCGGATCTTGTACTCACATGCACAAGGGGGTTAATCCAGCTTATTCATTTTTGATGCTCGAGGACGAGCATAGTTTAAGTATAGGGGGGTGATGAAACCCAATTTCATCATCTTAATTGTCCATTATTAACCCCCTTTCTTAAAAATTTATCAATAAAATCCAGATAAAGTCCTGTAATTATCAGATTCCTTAATAAATTAAAAACCACAAAAAATCGCAAAACTAAAATCTGTGGTATTTTTAGCCTTAAAAATACCCTTAAAAATATTTTGAGCCTTCATTTGATCTCATCTCCAGTTTTCGCCAACATGAGACTTATAGATCTCATCAAGATCTACAACTTTCATGTTTTGAGTTTTCTCAAATTCGGCCATTATCACCCTCAAAAATCAATTTTTCTTTTCGAATAATCTGATTGGGCCACGTGGCCCGTTCTGGGTGAGCCACGTGGCCCGCTTCCCTTGTCTTTTCCGCCTCCATCTCCAGCCGTTGGATCTCTTCTTGATTCAACGGCCAGAGAACATCCATGTTCGCTCTTAAGTCCCAGCCGTCTGATCATTCCTCGCAGCACATCGTCACCATCCGCCAGCGCCTTCACCATATTCCACCACGTGGCACGACTTGCACCTTCAGATCTCGCCCTCATCTCTTGATCCATATCGTTCTTTAGCCAGACACTCAGCCATCCGATCTAACCCATATTCCATCTCAGCCGCCCGCTTCCGCCTGCCCTCGAGCTCTACACGTGGCACACTCATCGCCCTTCATTCGTTTCGCCTCGGATCTTGTCCACGCCGCCCCTTCACGCGTCGCTCACCACCGTTGGATCTCCAGATCCAACGGCCAGACGGTCTCCGTCAACCTCCAGCCTCCCTCGAGCCACGTTCTCCATTTCGCGCACTACCCTCCCCCTTCCCATTATCTCCACCTCCTCCGACCACCTCTCCTCTCGCTAACCGCCGCACCACAAACCCCCGTCATCCCTTATCTCCGCGTATACTCCCATTACCCTCGAAAACCTCTCCAGTCGCCCCACATCTCCTCGCAATTCTCGGCTCCATCCACCTGGACCGCCGATTCTCTTCTTCAAATATGCCTCCTCCCCCTCCGAATCCAAGTGTCCACCTGTACACGGGAGTAGGCCCAGCCCTCCTCCATCTCCCTGTGACAAGGGGAGATGGAGAGATCGAGCGATGACGACCCATCTCCCAGGTGTTGACCCACCGCCAATCCCGACGGTGTCGCGGCACCTTCGCATCCGCTCGAGCTGCTCCGAGTCGCTACCGGGGTCCAGCGAAGACCTGGGCATCATCACCGATACCCAGCCCAAGCTCCGCTCTGCCCAAACCTCCGGTAAGTCCCCTCCGATCTCCCTTTGCATTTTTATTCAATTTCGTTGATTTTCTTAGCTCCCTACAGTCAACCCCCTCCTCCATTAATACTCTCAACATCTCCACCTCGCAACCACCGTGTCACGCGCCGCTTGTCGATCATCCCCATCTCCCTCCAGAACCCTAGATCACCTTCGACCCACCTCCTCCGCCTCCCATGGCGGAGGAGCACCGAGCTCCCACCTTCTTCATCCGCAGTAGCTCTCACCTCATTCCATCTCGCATAGAACCCTCGTACCCTATGCTTCGGCTACGCGTCACTAATATGCCAATGGATCTCCTTCAATGGACAGAAGACCATCGGAGCTAACTTCATTCGCTCCGCCTCTGACAAGCCAGCCCCGATGGTCATCCCCAGATGGTCAGGTGTCTTCCTGTTGGACATGTGAGCCCACGACGATCCATTATGCAATAAACATTATTGCGAATATCATTCCCTGATCTGAAATGAAGAATAAATAATTTGCATAATAGGTCCCTCTGTACAATTAGGGTGATGTATCATGGCCATCTTGATGATCATACAGTTGTTGGTTCAATAATTGAATCATAGAGGCTGGTGCTTAGATGAATATCTAAAGGGTTAGATTGAGGACTCATCAAGCACCGTCAAATGATTGTTAAAGAGATGATCTCCAACCTGAGTAGGAGATGGCAATCCTTTCTCATAGAGGCTAATATCTGACCGACCTCTTGATGCATGTCCTCTGCATAGGAATAGAGATTCGGAGGTGTCAGATTAGTTAGGTCAATGGGTTGACTTAACGAGATCGAGATAACCGAAGTCCTATGTTGAATGCTGTCACAGCATAGGCACGCATCCTCTGACCAGAGACAGATGTGTTACTATATGTCTGAGTGTGTACATTTGGTAGACCAATAGGTTGATGACCTAACCAAGGTCTATACACCGACGCGTTGGTGTGCATGTAAGGGCATATGAGTAATACGATCTCTCAAAGGGATCATACAGGTTCCTACTGAACCGGAAGACATGAGCTTTACTCATGAGATATTGGGAAGAATCAAATTCCGTGCACGGTCGTCTCGCTTTGGAAGCTTGACTGAATTTGTAGGTTTGATATATACTTTTGGAAAGTATATAATCAAGACCTAGGTATGATATATGCTTTTGGAAAGTATATGACTGATACCAAATCCCAATGATCAAATGAGAAACTTAGTGATTGAACTCTGAAGAAGAGAGTGTAAAAATGATATTGATATTCAGATTGATCATGGGTCTTCCAGTATGCAGGATGTACAGGTATTGGGAATACCTGAGGGTGAGGTGATCATAAACGATTGTATATCCATGACGCTTCCATTCCGAGGGAGTGATGAAACAGTTCTGGATTTTAGTGACTAGTTCCAGTAGAGAAGCAATCTGATCTTATTCCAAGTGTTGGACATTGGTCTGAATGAGATTCAGATTCAATGAGAAGATTAGATTTGTGGTCTTGATTTAATCACGCATCTGTGGGAGGTCCGTAAGATCTGGATTTGAGATAAGATCTCAATATCCAAGTCACTATACGTGGAATAATACAATCGCCTGTCCTTATATCCAAGTATCTGCGGAGAAAGCACATTATTCTGGAAAGGGTTAGAGAATAATTCATTTGATGAAATTCATATCCAAGCAAGAAGAACTTGATGATTAAATGAGATTTAATTATCAAGCATAATATGAATGTGATTCATATTGTGAGAATTATTATCCAAGATAATTAAATGGGATTTAATTATCAAAGATTAAGAGAATGTGGATATTATTATCCATAATATTTTGTATTGTAAATATGATTTATAATATATATTATTCAAGAGAGAGAAATTTAGTAAATAACATTTGTTAATTATTAAATGTGGATTGGATTCACATTTGTTAATTAACTGGAAATGTCATTTACAAACTAGTTTGGGATGTGAATATGATTCACATATTTTTCAATGGCATGATTGAAATATTCACAAATTAATTTGGAATTAATTTTGTGGATAATTATGTGATGATAATTATCACAAATTATTAAGAGATAATATGATATAATAAAAAGGAGATAAAGCCACCATATTTAGGAGGCTACATTATCTCCATTTCATTATCTTGATTAATCTCTTAATTAATTTATTTATGTTAAATTAAATGTGTTGATATTGTGCAACATATATTTAAGTTAAATATAAATAAATGTGTTGGTTTTAACCAACAACAATCATAGCCATTGATTTTAGATAGACCAAGCCTGGCCGTTGGATTTATGTATCCCATGGATTGAGATCCATTGGATCCTAAACTAATATAAAAGGAGGGCTAGGGTAGCCTTTCTAAGTACATGATTAAGAGTTGTACAAGGTTACAACTCTCTCTCTCTCTCATATTCTCGTCCTCTCTCTTTCTCTCCTCCAAAAGATGGCCGTCCATCTTGGGTTGAGAAAGGAGAGACTCTCGGCTTCTTCTTCGACGACTCGATGATCTCCTTCTTCTTTGGAGTTTCTTACTCTAAAGGAAGACGACAGATTTCATTTTACGAAATCAGGAGATGCATTTCTTGGATCTTCATCGAGGATTGCGGGAAGGACGCGACTCATCATCGTGCCCGCAAGTGCGTTCTTCGTGGATCGGACTTAAGACAGGAGGATCTCTACTTTGGGATCTTGCGATCACAACCACGCTTCAAGAGGTATTCTTATACTTGGTGGTTTGATGAAACGATCTGAGAAGTGTTCTCGTAATCATGTGGTTTCATCTTTAGATCTAAAAAATTTTAATTTCCGCTGCATCTAGCATCTAGTGCGACTAGTTGTTCCGATTGCATACGATGCGATCGACACGCTTCCGTGATGCGCTTAAGGATTCTCAATATCCTTCAAGTGGTTTCAGAGCCATAGGTCGAATAAGGTTTTGGATATGATCCATAAACCTTAGACGATTAGGTTCTTGAAAGGGTTTGCGAAATTTTTATTGCATTTCAATTTTCGAACTTCTGTCTAATTGAATTTTTCTGTACTGTTTAAAATATTTAACACGAAAATTTTCAATTGTATTTTGTTCCCCATTAATTAAGGAAACCATAGGATTTGAGTTTGTGAAATTTGGACTTCATTTGCTCAAGATATGGCTTTTTGAATATGCATATATTCACTGTTGCGGGAACTGCGGATCTGAACGTGATTAATGAGATAATTACGGTTTTGATCCGCCTTGAAATGTGTGAATTATCACTTGAGGTCTTTAATAAAATCAAATAAGCAATCTTTGGAAACTGAGTTTGCATTTTTTGGATTTAAATTGATCAAGATAAGTTAATTTTAGCGATTGGGGGTCACTGCTGGAAATTAACATTTTTTCTTGATCTTGAACCTTGTGATAAGTCATTTAATATCATGATGAAAATTAATTGTTAATTTTCTGGAATAATTAGTGATAAATATTTGTGAAATATTTAAGAGATAATTATTTCATTGAATGACATTTGCCTAAACCACAATGATGATATAATAGATCTTGATCATTGGTTCATCAAGAAACATTGATTTCATGAAAACCACAGTTTATCCTACAATAGTTGTAGGACAACATTTACATGAAAAACCCTCCTTCTTGAATAGGATTGGGGATTTTTTTTAGCAAATCTCCTTATAATATAATCAAAATTGTTTTGATGTATATTATATGGTATAATTTCGGTTGAAAAACCGATGAGCATCTCAAAGTACATGATGATCTATCGGGTATTATCCTTTCCCGAGGCGGATATGGTGCCTAGTCGGAGAGCATTGGGGTTGCGGGGTTGCAACGTATGTGGTTCGTCCCACTCTCGTCGATACTGGCCATGACAGCGGGTAGGGACTGTATAATGCCGGAGAAAGTCAATGTGTATTTTTCTAATTATTAAAATTCGAATAATGCGTACTTTGATATTATACCTACTATCAAGTAATAATCAAGTTTGTTGATTGATGATTGGATTAATGATTAATTTAATGTGATTAAATTAATTATATCTAATTAACACTCTATTATGAATAGATGTGTATTTCCCTTGGAAGAATTAATTATGTGAATATGATTCACGATAATTAATTATAAAATTTGAATATGAGGTTGATGAACCGCTCCCGTACCCTTGGTTAATTCGTTCAGATTAATGTCCAAATTAATTAGATGTCGTTCGTTGCAGTCGGATACGAGAGGGCTAATCAAAAACCACTTTAATTAGATTCGAGTTAAGTTCAAGCGGCAGATTTTTTTACTTGGTGAAGTCCAAGGTCGAACTTAGGGAGGCATCTGTCTCCTTAGGTTGATTTTAGCAAAGTTCCAGTGTTCAATTTTCGAGGGAGAATATTTTTGGTCTTTTCCGGTTTTTTTATGCAAAACACAATGCAAAATCAGGCCAAATTACGAGTTAAATCATAAATATAGTCAATTAATTCTAAAAATTATGAAACTTGGCCAGATTATGAAATGGAATGAAATTAAGCTACCAAATTTTTTTGTAATTTTTAGATGCACGGATAATAAAATATGCAGACTTTAGTGACAATGACTAAATCAATTTTAATAATACCAAACGATGATATTTCTCAGAAACAAAATTAATCCAAATAAATCTAATTAAGAGATATCAAATCAACTTGAATTTCGTTAAAACACTTCACGGTTGATTAATTAACAATCGATTAAGGTTTTCACTAAATGATTTTTCTAAGACAAACTATAAATGCAAATGGGATGATTTTTGGATATGTTGTAGCATAGACTTAGTTCTACCAATGGTGATTTTCTAGAGATTTTTCGATAAGCAGACAGGTGCAATAAATTAATCAATCAAGATGGGTAAAATATTGCAATTTTCACCAAATTAATTTTTATAAATATTCTGCAAATCAGAAAAATACAAATAAATGCTAAAATGATAGAACAAGAGTTATACTACACAATGCAACTTTTGGAATTAAAAATGGACGACAAAATAATGACAAAATAAATATGCAAATGCAAGGGTATGAATACAATACAGAAAATGAAATATGAGCTCAAATAAAGAACAAGGACTTACATGCAATTTCTGGAACTTGAATTTTTTTAAAAACTTGCAAAGGGGTGCAAGTTGTCCCCTTCGCAAATACCCACTTGTCTTATTATGCGCTATGGAGCCTCCTCTGCTTTGTTGCTTGAAACAGGGGAGATTTTCAGTGGCCGATGGAGCTTGGAGGAGTCACGCAAGGAGGGCTTTGCCGGGGCGGCGCCGGCGCGGAGGTTGATGGCGCGGCTGGGCTTGCGCTCGCGAGGAGGCCGGCCGGGCGTTGGAGTCCACGTGCGGGGGGGGGGGGGCTGGCTGCTCGTTGGCGGTCGGGGAAGGAGGCGCGGCCACGGGCGTTGGCGGGCGGAGCACCGTGGCGGGGACGCGTGGCGGGCTGGAATGCTCCCGCGGCTGCGCGGGGCTCTGGAAGTGGCGCTCAAGGGGCGGTGGCCGACTGGGCTGATGGAGGTGGCTGAAAGATGGCAGGAGCGTGCAGCTGCACGGGGATGCGCTCCAGGGGGCAGAACGGCTGATGGCGCGCGGGGCGCTGCGAGCTTGAGGAAGGAGGCGCGCTTGACGAAGGGCGGCGCTCAGTCGGAGCAGCTGCTGGCGGACCAAGGAGGCACGTGGAGTTGGCGGCAGTGGAGCCTCACCGTACGAGCTTTGTGGAGGAGATGGCTCCTGGGGGCGCAGCGACGAAGGCGGTTGAGGAGTACCTGCAATGAAGATAAAAATGCTCGAGCCAAGCTCGGCTATGGTGGAGGTAGGAAGAAGAAGAAGAAGGGAATTTCACACCTCCCCTGTTCTTCATGCATTTGTTTAGTTGGGCGCAAATAACCGACGAATCGATTGATGGAATTTCTTCGGAAAAATAAATAAAAATCACCGTGCGTTCGCAACGTGTGATTTATCTGTTGATGTGTGATCGGTTTTGCAATTCGGTGGGAGGAAGGTGATGAATCAGGGGAGAGAGAAAGGTACGAGGAAGAAGAAGAGAGGAAGAAAATGAAGATGAATTTTACCTTGAGATGGATGACTGCCTGTGAAAGAGGAGATTAGAGCTCCTCGGATCTTCGCTCTAGACCTCGGCGAGGGTCGAGCTCAACAGCTTGAAATGGCTGCAACAAAGGATTGAGGTGGCCCTTGGATCTCACCGGAGATGGCCTGTCGTTGCTCTACTAGTTGTGGAACTTGCTGTCACCAAGATCGGATTAGGAGCTCGGGGCTACTCTCTCATAAAGGCGGATGGGTATGAATGGATGGGTGGAGGAGATTATAAAGAGGAGGAGGTGGAGGTTGGAGAGGCCATGGAGAGAGTGGGAGAGATGGAGAAGGTGGGTGGAATGGGAGGTGTCGAAGGGTGGCCTCTCCCTTAAGTTAAGGGAGAGTGGGAAGGAATGGGTAGAGAGGAGGAGATGGTGCCACTTGACGCGCTCGGATGCGGCCATGTGGCATTTATTTGATTAATTGCAAAATCTATGGAGTTGACACGTGGTGGCTTCCGGAGAAGCCACGTGTCACTCCGAGAAAAAATTCACAACTAAATGTAAACAAAAATCAAACAGAGATAACAAAAAGGATTAAATTAAAAAGTGGTCAACATGAATGTTGCTCGTCTCGACGAGATCTACAATTTTCGTGAAGGGTCGAAAATCAAACGAGATCATCTGTATAAAAACGTATTTTTGGGTGGTACCTTATAGGTATAAAATACCACATTTTATCTTTTGCAATTTTTTGTCATTTTTAAATAAGAGAAAAATTCAAATAAAGTTAGAAAATGTTAGAAGAATATTTACAACTTAATATATTTTTTTGGATTTTTAATAATGAAGAAATAGAATGAGAAAATACAGGGGTAAAAATGGTCATTATGTACAATGTACAAAAGGGGCCCAAAACCCAAGTTTTGCCATACGAGCCCGAATTTTAGTGAAATTGGTCTTGTTTCGAAGGTCTCTGAATGTATATTACTTTAAAAGTGGAGAAGACTAACTCGGAGGTTGTATGAGAGAGATATGTGCATTTTAAGGATCCTAATTTCAAACTTGGATTGGGATTTTATTGGTTAATTTTACAAGTTAGTATTTTTTTGATATTTTTCTTTAATTAGTGTTAGTCATATATACACTATGGAGTTGATTTTATTGTATTTGGAGTTAGTATAAAATATATACAAATAGAGTATTTTAGCTAATATACAGGTGAATATTTTACAAGCGAAATTGGCGTCTTATTTAATGCAAATATGAGTGCTAAAATGCAGATATTATGCTTGCATGCATGAATGATTAATTATGCAAGATAAGGGGAAATATGCTACTATTTACTCAGGAACAAAGCTCTATTTTCAACTTTTAGAGTGATGAATCACAAATTCATCAACCCCCTATACTTAAACCTTGCTCGTCCCCGAGCAACTAAAATGAAATGCAAGAGTGAAATGAGATTGGGTTCCATACCAAGGTCCTAAACAAAAGTTGAAAATGGAGCTTGACTCGACCTTTGGATTAGTTGTGTGGCGGAACCTTATTGGGATCTGAACTTAAGACCTAACAGACTTCAAGTTCCACAAGTCTTCTATTCAGGACGCCTCAACAGTCAGGTCAGAACAAATCCTCAAACACAAATTTCTGATGACTATGATTCTTACTTGTACTGTGTAAGTGAGATATAGCTCTCCACATCAGAAATGACTCGGAACCAACCTCCTCTAACAAGGTAACTCAATAGCCCGGTCCAGCAATTCTTTCCTCGAGGAGCGGGGTATTCCCTTCTAAGTTCAAGTACGACCAGCTCAAGAGGAGGGGGTGGAGAAAAGAATGGACGGTAGCCAGTGTAGCTACCTATCCCGGGATGCCTGACCGGTGTAGCCAAGTCATCCAGCTGCAGACTTCTTGTTAATATACATACTCCGACAGGTATATATTTTTTTCTTTCACTTGGACCTATCTGATTTTCTTGGAGTTCTTGCATTTGTTTTTGACATATATACAAGGTGCAGCATGTACATCAGGAGTTTTTCCTTTTGAGCCAGTAGACTATCCCTCTTTTGAAGCATTATTGCAACCCACAACGTCCTGTCCTTAGACTTCAACACCACCAGACTAGGTTGAGATGCACTACCCTCCCTAGAGGAGGACGGATGTTTCCACCCGTGTGCTACTCCAAGCTAAAGGATTCTACCTCCTCACCATCTCATCAATGAAGAGCTACGTGCATAGTGCTTGTCCAAGTTAGGTCACTGTCTAAAAGAATCATGCGTGTGCACGAGATATTCTACTTAGACTAATCAAGATGACATGTGAACATAGACTTGCGGACTCAAAGAATTAAGTCACTTGACTTGAGAAATCTTACTCCAGTTCCTATAAGGTTCCTCTGAAATTAGGTGGATTTAAGGTCAAATCAAGTCCATCCTCAATATCTACTCATGACTTGGTTCAGAACCCACTAGCTTTTCACCTTGCATATGCAACATATGCAGATGAGGTGTAGATGAAATGCTATGAATGAAATGCAAGACTCTTTTTTTTTGAAATGCAAGGATGATATGCAAGAGTAAATAAGAAGCCTTATTCTCAACATTTATTTTTTGGTATACATCCTATTTTACAACAAATTTTACAAAGGTATGTTTTACAAGAATTTACAAATTTTATACAAGTATCATACATATAGTTCAAAAAATTTGGTAATACCTCCTATGATACAAGTGCTTTATGAGTATTATACAGTTTATACAAGTGTATTTTACAAAAAAAAAATTCTCAAATTTTTACCCACCGTAATTATTGCATAATATATACAAAAATACGTGAAAATACGCGAAAGTACGAGCTATGGGTAAAGTATATATGTAATATATACACGCCCCCTATACTTAGTGTGTGCTATGTCCTCAGAGCACGAAAAGCAACTAAAAGACATAGCTCGTGCTAAGCGTAGGAGAGCTAAAATTACAAAATGTATAGAAAGTCGCCACCGCCCCCCCTATACTTAGGCTTTGGCAGCCTAAGTGTAGAAGAAGATCAAAAATGGGGCGGACGAGGGCAAGAGGAGAAATGGATGATTATACACATTGCGGGCATCGGTCCCCCCTATACTTAGGCTCTGATTAGCCTAAGTATAGCAAAGGGTGAGTATGAGAACCGATGTGATCTAGAGGATGTACAGTGAACAGACTCAGGTGGCTCATCCCCCCTATACTTAGGATCTCGTCATCCTAAGTATAGTCCAAGATGGTGATCAATAGATGCTGGGATGAGTTTAATAGAGTCGTGGGAGGAGAAAGGACAGAATGTACAGAAATGATGGTATATATAAATGAGTCGGTCTGAATCTTTTAAGATGCTGCTGATGGCTGGAGCTCACTGCTGCAAGGTCTTCTGCGCGACTCGAGGTGTATCTGCTGAATCTATCTCGCGCATAGACACAATCTCCTCAACATGGACTAACTGCTCATTGGATTCGACGAAGTGTTTCAACAGTTGTCTGTTTACAAGGGATGTCGGTGCATCATCCGCGAGATCTGAGATCTCGACACATCCGCTATCATGCACCGCTCGGACAATGAATGGTCCCGTCCATTTGGATTTCAACTTGCCCTGGAAGGTTTTCAGCCTTGCATTAAACAACCATACCTTCTGTCCAGGAACAAAGGTCTTTCGTCTGATATATCTATCATGCCAACGCTTCACCTTGTCCTTGTACACCAAACTGTTGTCATATGCACGGTTTCTGACTTCCACAAGCTCATTCAGATCCATCTCTCTCTGCTTCTGCCTAAGATGCGTGTTCCAATTGACCTTTTTAATTGCCCATTCTGATTTATGCACTAATTCTGCGGGCAAATGGCACGGCTTTCCGAATACCATTCGGAAAGGGGAGGTTCCAAACGGTGTCTTGTAAGCCGTCCTATACGCCTAGAGGACTTGATCCAAGATTTGAGACTAGTCCTTCCTGTCCGGGCGGACAAGTTTTTGCAATATGGTTTTTACCTCCCGATTCGACACCTCGGCCATACCATTGGTTTGTGGGTGGTAAGGACTTGCGACACGGTGTTCGATGCTGTAGTCCTTCAGGAGTTTCTTCACCTCCCGATTCACAAAGTGGCTACCCCCGTCTGATATCATCATTTTGGGGATCCCGAACCTAGAGATTATGTGCTCTTTGATGAATTTATAGAGAATTCTGCTGTCTGCGGCTCGAGTCGGGATAGCCTCCACCCATCTGGATAGATAATCTACCGCAAGAAGGATATATTCAAACCTGTGGCTAACAGGGAATGGGCCCATGAAATCGATGCCCCAGGCATCAAAGACATCACAAATGATGACAGGCTGCATTGGCATCTCATCCTTGGGACCAACGCTTCCTCCCATTCTCTGACATACTGGGCACGACTTCGCAAAGTTGATGGCATCACGAAACAGAGTCGGCCAGTAAAAGCCACACTGAAGTACCTTCCATGCGGTCCTCTTCCCGGAGTGGTGTCCTCCTGCCTCCAAGCTGTGGAATAAAGAAAGGACACTCTGGTATTCCTCCTAAGGAATACACCGTCTCCAGACACAATCCGGTCCTTCAAAGAAAAGGATCGGATCCTCCCAATGGTAGTGTCTAGCATCCGACTTTAGTCGGTTAATTTGGCTCTTGGGCCAATCTTCGGGAACTTTCTTGGAGACCAGATAATTCACGATATTGGCGTACCATGGGAGTGAATCAACAACAAAAATCGATTCGTCAGGGAAGGAGTCTCGAATAGGGGTATCCTCGGAAGTATTAAGATCTTCGAGACAAGAAAGATGGTCGACCACTACGTTCTTCTTTCCAGGTTTATCACGGATGTCCAAGTCAAACTCCTGGATAAGTAAAATCCATCGAAGAAGACACACCTTCGCGTCCTTCTTCTCCATCAAGTATCGTAGTGCCGTATGGTCAGTGAACACATTTACCTTGGATCCAATGAGGTGAGATCTGAATTTGTCCAAGGCAAACACTACCGCAAGCATTTCCTTTTCTGTAACTGTATAGTTACGCTGAGCGGTATCAAGCACTTTGCTTGCGTATTGAATTGCAAACGGGACGCCATCTCTTCTTTGTCCCAACACAGCCCCAACAGCATAGTCTGAGGCGTCCGTCATGATTTCAAAAGGTAGAGACCAATCTGGGGCTTGTAGGATGGGAGCGTCCATAATCATTCCTTGCAAAAGCTTAAAGGCCTCAAGACATTTGTGATCAACAATAAACTCCATGTCTTTGCCTAAAAGCTCAGTTAGCGGCCGAGCAATCTTAGAAAAATCCTTAATGAACCTTCGATAAAATCTAACATGCCTGAGGAACGACCGCAACTGCTTAACGTTGGTTGGTGGCTGGAGTCGTCTGATCACATCCACCTTGGCAGGGTCAACCTCCATTCCTCTCTTGGAGATGACATGCCCCAACACTATGCCCTCCGTCACCATGAAGTGACTTTTCTCCCAGGAGAGCACCAGATTGACCTCACAACATCTTTTTAGGACTCGGCCCAGATTCCTAAGACAGGAATCAAAGGAATCGTCGTGGACCGAGAAGTCATCCATGAAGACTTTCAGGAATTCGTCGACCATTTCGGCGAATACAGCAATCATGCACCTTTGGAAAGTACCTGGAGCATTGCATAACCCAAAAGGCATGCGCTTGAAAGCATAGGTACCAAAGGGGCATGTGAATGTGGTCTTTTCCTGGTCCTCTGGAGCTATGGCTACTTGATTGTAGCCCGAGAACCCATCTAAGAAGCAGAAGAACTCTTTCCCCGCTAGTCGCTCTAAGATTTGATTAATGAATGGTAGGGGGAAATGATCCTTCTTGGTCGCGGCATTCAGACGTCTGTAATTCACACAGATGCGCCACGACGTGGGTACTCGCGTCACGATCTCCTCTCCGTCCTCATTGGTGGTCGTCTGAATTCCTGACTTTTTCGGGACAACATGGATTGGGGCCACCCACTTAGAGTCGGAGATTGGGTAAATGAAACGCGTGTTGCACCATTTTTCTATCTCCTTCTTCATGACCTCTCGTAAATTTGGATTCAACCGGCGTTCGAATTCACAAGAGGGTTTGGCTTCGTTCTCCAAGTAAATATGGTGCGAACATAGAGTGGGATTTATCCCATGGAGATCGGAAATGCTCCAGCCTATCGCCTTGCGGTTTTTCTCTAGGATCTCTAGCAAGCGAGATTCCTGCTCCTCGGTCAATCGCGAACTGATGATGACCGAAAATTTCTTGTCTTGTCCCGCAAGGAAGGCGTATTTTAAAGTTGTGGGTAAAGATTTGAGCTCAGGAATAGTGCGATCGTCTAAGAAGTCTGGCTCAATCTGATCTGGCTCGGTGTTGGAAGTGGTTGGATCGTACTCTGTGATAGCTGCCACCAAGTTGTTCGGCTCAGGAGTCGGATCGTCAAATGTCTCCATGCAATCGGCAAAAGCCACGTCTGACTCGTCATCCTCATCTTTCGATTGTCCTAAAGAGGGGAGGATAGACATGCCCAACTAGGCCTCTATGTCATCGAAGATGTAGGGCGATGCAGGTTCTGAGTTATACTCGTCTCTGAGGACCTCGCAAACTGATTCATGAACTGGATCATCTCCAGAGGGGAGGGACTCATCGGCGCTGGCTGGGTTCTGTCTCCATGGCCCAACAGTGTCTACATGATCGTAGTCTGTTCCGGTAGAAGAGTACTCGGTGCTGGATTCTGAATCCGGTCTCTGCCATCTTGTCTGCTTCATTTCGAGTCCCTCATCTCCGCCTGGAGTTTGGAACTGAATCTTCCCGATCTTATAATCAAATAAGGCCCCTGCTGTTCTGAGGAAGGGCCTACCTAGAATGATCTGGGAGTCTCTCCAATTACGAGGGATTTCCATATCCAGGACAGTGAAGTCCACCATGTATTCTTGTCCCTCGACTTTGATCACAATGTTCCTCAATTCTCCTTGGGACCTCTTGGTTGATTTATCAGCAAACTGTAGAAGGGCTCTAGATTTCCTAAGAGGTCCGAGATTAAGCCGCTCATAGAGGGTTGTCGGCATCAGATTGATGGAGGAACCATTGTCCAGGAGAGCGCGTGCAAACGCGATGTCATCAACATGACTCACTACATAATGTGCACCCATGTCTCTTCATTTCCTTGGAAACAGAATCTTTATTGCACAAGTCGTGGCTACTGATAAAACGTGTTTCTCAACACGGCTTTTGGTCTTCATGCTAACCCTAGTAGGTGTGCATCTCACCTTAAGGTATTTTTGGAATGCAGGGGTCATCTCTACGTACTTGTCAAAGGGGATTGTGACCTTGATATATTTGTTGCAGAATTCAGCCATCTCAGGGTCATCTTTTTGGATTTTTTTGGTTTTCTTCTTTCCACTTGTAAGAGCTCGGGGGAAAGGAATTATTGACTCTAACTCATGTTCTGAAACTGAAATATTTTCATTGAAAGCTGGAACTGAGTTATGTACGACTCGGACTCTGAAACAGATTAGGACTCTGACTCGAACTGAAAGAAACATGCCGGGGCGAAATTGGTGATGCGTCTTCCGCTTCTTCTAGACGGTCCTCCTCAGATGGAGGTGTGGGCTCTTCATCAGTTTCACCGGACTCACTAATGGTGCGGGAATGCTGCTTCGAGGACTCAGATGTCCTCTTCTTCTGCCGGTGATGGTGGTGGTGGTGCTGCTCCTCTTCCTTCCTTCTGTGCCCGTGCCCGATCAGGTATGGTCACGGTTCTTCCGCTCCTGAGGGACATATGATTTACATTATCATACGAAAGGATCTCATGTTCAGATAAATAATTATATGAATAGTATACCTGATCACGAGGTCGGTTCTGGCCATGGAGTATCTTGTTCGGGTTGGTCTGAACCTGTGTGGGAATCGGGGTCTTTGGCGCCATCTATTGGTCCTGGGTACGAGAGACACGATTGATATCGGTTTTCATATCCAGATAATCATTCTGCATCTGTTGGACCCTATCAGACAGGGTCTGAATCGCCAAGGTGAGGGACTCCAATTCAATGGGCTGGGCTGGCTGATATGCAGACGAGGTTCTGTATTGGCCCTGCTGGCCATGCCGATATTGCTGCTGCTGATGGGACGGTGCTGGCCCCTGCTGATAGGTGCGCTGCTGCTGCTGGTACTGCTGAGGTTGGTACCCTTGTTCTGGCCTGGACTGAAAGCGCAGTGCGGGAACGGGTATGGTTTCTTCGTATGCTGGGGGATGGGCGGTAAGGCTGACCCTTCCCCATTTCGGCCTGCCTGACAATCGAGTCATGGCTATACCAAAAGCCGTTGATCTCGTACACTTGTGGAGGCTCCTCGTATCCCGTCTCCACTTATGAGGGTGCATGCTGGTCCTGCTGGGTGTAAGTCTGATCCCAGCTACTCTGAGGCCCCGGTGCCTGTTCCTGTACAAGGTGGACTCGATGTACAGGTACAGGTGGTGCAGAAGGGGCAGGTAGCTTTATCTTAGCTACCTTCTCAGAAAGTTCCTCCACTTGCTTCGGTAGACGCGAAAGAGACTCAAGTTCCGCGACTCTCTTGTGGATCTGCTCGACCATGGTTAGCTTTTCAGCAATCATTCCCATGTTGGGAATGAGGTCCTCGGTCAGATCTGCTACAGTCCTTCGGGTTGTCTCATTGGATAGGATTGAGCGAGACAACGCAAAGGCCCTTGTGGCCTGCGACCTGCCGGTCTCCGCCATCTGCTCCATGATCTTCCATACAACGTTCTCATTTTTGTTCAGATAGCTTCCTCCACAGGAGGCACTTATTAATCCCTGCATCTCCAGGGTTAGACCACAGAACAAGGTCTGGACTAGGATCGCCTTAGAAATGCCGTGGCAAGGGCATTTCTGCACTAAGTCATTGACCTATCCCATGCATCGTGGAAGGGTTCACTCGGTCCTTGCGAGAAACTGGCGATCTTTGTTCTCATTTGATTAGTCCTACTGAGAGGGTAGAACTTTTCAGGAAGAGGTCCTTGAACTGCATCCAGGTAGTACATATCATCCCTAAGTTCTTCAGCCAATGAGCAGCCTTATCTCCTAAGGCAAAAGGGGTAGCCTTCAGTCGAATATAATCTTGGCCAACATTGGGATGACTAAGATTGTTGCACACCAGCTCGAAGTCACGGAGGAAAGTGTACGGTTCTTCATTTATGTTTCCGTTGAACTTCGGAAGCAGACAAGGAAGTAGGGCTTCAGCTCAAATTCCTGGGCGGGAACCGCTGGTGCTAACCAATTCTGAATCTCGTTCTCCGCTGGGTTATAGGCATCAACCATTGGGTCGATCAATACCTCCTGCTGTAATGATATGTCCCATTCTAGCTGTGAGATCTGCATTCCGCTGTTCAGCTTGGGTGAGGCGAGCCAATACTTGCTGAAGTGGGTCATATGTGTCTCCTCATCTGGGGATTTTTTTGGTGGCATCTTGTCCTCTAGTCCTGAGAAAGTGAAAATGATCTGGTTTAGAGGATAAATCAGGGAAGGAATTCTTACCGAGGCGATGGTCTTCCTCGGTAAGATTAGAGGAGAGGGAAGGGTTGGTTTGAGAGTAACCACCCTGGGTGTGAGGGATCCAGAACTCAAGAGGGTCATGAGTTCTGGGTGGTCCAAGGTGCGCTTGGGCCTGTGAAGATGATTTTCGTGGGGGACTCAGAGAAAGATTGGCAAATAATGTGTCTATATTCCCCAGTCATTCATCTTGAAGTGGCGAGAAGAATATAGGATTTTACTCCTACCTGAAGCAAACAAGTTAATCCAAGACCCTGGGTTCACACTCAACACAGTAAAGGACTGGAAACCGAGTCCAATTTATCTTGTAAATTTTAAGTGTGATTTTTCAAGCAAGATAGCAAGGATTACGCAACCTATAGGGAAGTCGGCTCAGATCCGGATGCATCTTCCCTGTTTATCCTGTCGCCTAAGATACCGCCAATCCTCCCTTTCTTCGCTCCTATCCGGAGTTGGGGACTCAAAGACGTGCCCCTATCTACCTACAAGCAGGCGGAGGCTGACAAAGCTAGGCCTTGTCGCAGAGCACCGCTGGTTCGTCCCTATCTACCCACGAACAGGCGGAGGCTACTTGGTACTTGTCAATGAGCTAAAAGTATCCAACTCGTGATATTTGCTAGGATCAGTTGGCCCGTGATATGGAAGGCGGGGATTTGCGCTCTGCCTTAAGGTGTTCACACACACTCAAGTACCCTCACTCAGCCTGAAAACAAGGTCGGGGATTAGTCTCCCGCAAACATTTTTCCACTTTTATCAGTTTTTTTGGTCAATACTATTAGCAGTCCATGTTTTAAGTTAAGTTCTCACTTGTTCAGTCCAACCACACAGCACGCCTAACGTCCAGTCCCCAATTTCCGTTTAATTTAAGTTCGAAAAATTGAGGGGGAAATCGAAAAAAGTCGATGCACGAAAAACAATGATGCGTATGCTGAGTTAAGAAGACTTACAGTGATCCCTTCGCTTTTATGCAGGATGCAATACAGTATTGAAATTTTACACTATATGCAAATGCAGACAACAAAATCCGCTCCTAGACAGCCAGTTCTATTAGCGAGTGGAGAACAAGTTCAATTTGACTAGATCTGCGGTCTAGGTGCGTCTTTTAAGTGTATGTGTGGTCCTAAAAATTACGAGCACAAGCAATTCCTAGAGTGGCTCAAGGAGCTGCTAGTGCAAGTCTAAGTTACAATTCAACCACACAGCACACGGGGACACGGTTCCACTATTTTTACACACGCAAGAACCCAAACGGGAACCGCTGGAAATGATGCGAAAAATGTGGAAATAAATTAAATTTACAAGTTCTCTCAATTCACTCAAACAAATTAGAATGCGTGTTCCTCGAAGCGTCTTCGACTCCGGCGTCCCTCCACAAAAACAAGTTGAGGTCAGATAGAGAACGACACAAAAATGCAAAAATTAAAGGACAGAGAATATTCACAAGAAAAACCGGGGGTCAGACTACCCGGGGATTGAAAATCAAACAATTAGAATTTCACTTCAAATTAACCTAAGTCGTGCCTCCCCGGCAACGGCGCCATTTTGATGAACCGCTCCCGTACCCTTGATTAATTCGGTCAGATTAATGTCCATAATTAGATGTCGTTCGTTGCAGTCAGATACGAGAGGGCTAATCAAAAGCCACTTTAATTAGATTCGAGTTAATATCAAGCGGCAGATTTTTTTACTTGGTGAAGTCCAAGGTCGAACTCAGGGAGGCATCTGTCTCCTTAGGTTGATTTTTAGCAAATTTCCAGTGTTCAATTTTCGAGGGAGAAAATTTTTGGTCTTTTCCAGTTTTTTATGCAAAACACATGCAAAATCAGGCCAAATTACGAGTTAAATCAGAAATATAGTCAAATTATTTCCAAAAATTATGAAACTTGGCCAGATTATGAAATAGAATGAAATTAAGCTATCCTAATTTTTTTGTAATTTTTAGATGCACGGATAATGAAATATGCAGACTTTAGTGAAAATGACTAAATCAATTTTAATAATTACCAAACAATGATATTTCTCATAAACAAAATTGATTTAAATAGATCTAATTAAGAGCTATCCAAATCAACCTGAATTTCGTTAAAACACTTCACGGTTGATTAATTAACAATCGATTAAGGTTTTCACTAAATGATTTTTCTAAGACAAACTATACGTGCAAATGGGATGATTTTTGGATATGTTGTAGCATAGACTTGGTTCTACCAATGGTGATTTTTCAGAGATTTTTCGACAAGCAGACAGTGTGCAATAAATTAATCAATCAAGATGGGTAAAATATTGTAATTTTCACCAAATTAATTTTCATAAATATTCTGCAAATCAAAAAAATACAAATAAATACTAAAATGATATGCTACACAATGCAACTTTTGGAATTAAAAATGGATGAAAAAATGATGACAAAATAAATATGCAAATGCAAGGGTATGAATACAATACAGAAAATGAAATATGAGCTCAAATAAAGAACAAGGACTTACATGCAATTTCTGGAAACTTGAATTTTTTTAAAAAACTTGCAAAGGGGTGCAAGTGTCCCCTTCGCAAATACTCACTTGTCTTATTATGCGCTATGGAGCTCCTCTGCTTTGTTGCTTGAAACAGGGGAGATTTTCGGTGGCCGATGGAGCTTGGAGGAGTCACGCAAGGAGGGCTTGACGGCGGAGATGCGGTGGAGGCGGCGCCAGCGCGGAGGTTGATGGCGCGGTTGGGCTTGCGCTCGCGAGGAGGCGGCCGGCGTTGGAGTCCACGCGCGGGGGGGGGGGGGGGGGGGGGGGCTGGCTGCTCGTTGGCGGGTCGGGGAAGGAGGCGCGGCCACGCGCGTTGGCGGCGGAGCACCGTGGCGGGGACGCGTGGCGGGCTGGAGTGCTCCCGCGGTCGCGCGGGGCTCTGGAAGTGGCGCTCAAGGGACGGTGGCCGATTAGGCTGATGGAGGTGGCTGAAAGATGGCAGGAGTGCGCAGCTGCACGGGGATGTGTTCCAGGGGGCAGAACGGCTGAAGGCGCGCGGGGCTCTGCGAGCTTGAGGAAGGCGGCGTGCCTGACGAAGGGCGGCGCTCAGTCGGAGCAACTACTGGCGGACCTAGGAGGCACGCGGAGTTGGCGGCAGTGGAGCCTTATTGTACGAGCTTTGTGGCGGAGATGGCTCCTGGGGGCGCGTCGACGAAAGCGGTTGAGGAGTACCTGCAATGAAGAGAAGAATGCTCGAGCCAAGCTCGGCTATGGTGGAGGTAGGAAGAAGAAGAAGAAGGGGGGATTTCACCACCTCCTTTGTTCTTCATGCATTTGTTTAGTTGGGCGCAAATAACAGATGAATCGATTGATGGAATTTCTTCGGAAAAATAAATAAAAATCACCGTTGCGTTCGCAACATGTGATTTATCCGTTGATGTGTGATCGGTTTTGGGATTCGGTGGGAGTAAGGTGATGAATCAGGGAGAGAGAAAGGTATGAGGAAGAAGAAGAGAGGAAGAAAATGAATATGAATTTTACTTGGAGATGGATGAGTGCCTGTGAAAGAGGAGATTAGAGCTCCTCTCGCTCTAGACCTCGCGAGGGTCGAGCTCAGCAGCTTGAAATGGCTGCAACAAAGGATCGAGGTGGCCCTTTGGATCTCGCCGGAGATGGCCTGTCGTTGCTCTACTAGTTGTGGAACTTGCTGTCACCAAGATCGGATTAGGAGCTCGGGGCTACTCTCTCATAAAGGCGGATGGGTATAAATGGAGGCGTGGAGGAGATTATAAAGAGGAGGAGGTGGAGGTTGGAGAGGCCATGGAGAGAGTGGGAGAGATGGAGAAGGTGGGGTGGAATGGGAGGTGTCGAAGGGTGGCCTCTGCCTTAAGTTAAGGGAGAGTGGGAAGGAATGGGTAGAGAGGAGGAGATGGTGCCACTTGGCGCGCTCGGATGCGGCCTGTGGCATTTATTTGATTAATTGCAAAATCTATGGAGTTGACACGTGGTGGCTTCCAGAGAAGCCACATGTCACTCCGAGAAAAATTCACAACTAAATGTAAACAAAAATCAAAAAGAGATAACAAAAAGGATTAAATTAAAAAGTGGTCAACACGAATGTTGCTCGTCTCGACGAGATCTACAACTTTCGTGAAGGGCTGAAAATCAAACGAGATCATCTGTACAAAAACGTATTTTTGGGTGGTACCTTATAGGTATAAAATACCACATTTTATCTTTTGCAATTTTTTTGTCATTTTTTAAATAAGAGAAAAATTCAAATAAAGTTAGAAAATGTTAGAAGAATATTTACAACTTAATATATTTTTTTGGATTTTTAATAATGATGAAAATAAAATGAGAAAGTACAGGGGTAAAACGGTCATTATTTACAATGTACAAAAGGGGCCCAAAACCCAAGTTTTGCATACGAGCTCCGATTTTAGTGAAATTGGTTGTGTTTCGAAGGTCTCTGAATATATATTACTTTAAAAGTGAGTAGACCTAATTCGGAGGTTGTATGAGAGAGATATGTACATTTAAGGCTCCTAATTTCAAACTTGGATTGGGGTTTTATTGGTTAATTTTACAAGTTAGTATTTTTTTGATATTTTTCTTTCATTAGTGTTAGTCATATATACACTATATAGTTGATTTTATTGTATTTGGAGTTAGTATAAAATATAGACAAATAGAGTATTTTAGCTAATATACTGGTGAATATTTACAAGCGAAATTGGCTTCTTATTTAATGCAAATATGAGTGCTAAAATGCAGATATTATGCTTGCATGCATGAATGTTAATTATGCAAGATAAGGGGAAATATGCTACTATTTACTCGGGAACAAAGCTTTTCAAGTTTTAGAGTGATGAATCACAGATTCATCAGAGGTGGAGGATCACATAAGTGACATCCATGGTCTCCCATCAAGGCAAAGAATTCCGTCGCCAGTTGTTGTATATAGGAGACGCCTGTCCGAAGTGACAGATCCTATATATGATTTAATTGGATTGGGTTCTTTGCTTCTCGAAAGAGTAAGGCCGTATACGTAGTGACCCCAATATCGGGTCCTCATATTATTGGGGCAATATTGGATTGTGTATAGCGAGTATTAAGCATGTTGACGGTTGGTTCAATTAATGACGGGTCAACATTGCCTTAGGGGTGGTGGGCCCGGGTGTTAAAGACCTAATTGGGAAATGCAAGTTGGACTTGTAAGGCGGAATGTGTTCCCGCTTCTTTTTATCGAGATGTAGGTTCTCATATTATATAGATGCAACGAAGATAGGAAAGGAGATCCCAGATCTTGTTAGAGATATAATGGTAAGAATATCTCTTACATTGAAAGTGATTAAGGGGATGAACTTTCAGTGTTGACAAGGCAAGACAACTTTGATATGAAAATTCCTAAATCAAAGTAAAATATGTATATATATTATATATACCCTTGTACAAATTTCTTATTTCAGATAATCCTTCATTAAACCCACTCAATGTTATACTCAATAATAACCAGTAAAATATCATGGATTGGACTCATGATCCAGATATTGTACTTGCAATTGGAAACATAATGTATGTGGTTGCAATGTGCAAGTTTCCTCAACATAATGAGGTATGACAATTAAATAAGACAATAAGACATCACCTTAGGGTTTGTATGTTTCTATAGTCTTGATCTTTCATCGAGTGTACTTTGGAAGTGACATATCGATGATGATCGTAATTGTCGAATAGTACTTATAAAATAAAAGAAGATATTTTGGCATACATATGTGCTCTAGACATGTAATCATGAATGACATGGTTCTCTGCATTATGCAGAATGGTGGCTCGAAAGAGATGATGTATTTAAAATGTTTGAATACCTACATGAACCTAAGAGTTAAGATGTATGTAGATATGATGAGTGTCATCATTCTATTATCTATACTCTAGTCATTCTGAAGCTTCATGATTTCATATTGTATGAATTTAATGAAGCATGTACAAATATTGAAGTGCTCTTACATTGAATTCTTTTGAATTTAACATAAGAGATCCTTAGTCTTAAGCAATGGTTGTTGATAGATTAAGAGAGCACAATGGAAGCATGGGTCGGACCCGAGTAAGAAGGAAAGTCAAAGAGTTGACCTACTTCTGTGACTTCCATATGACATCCAAAGAGTTGGATGAATGCCTATACTGCAATAAGTTGATGTGTTGATAGTATGACTATCAAATCTGTCTAAAATCCTTAGTGAAGGACTCAGATAGAGCATCAGAATAATCTACATATAATCATTGACTCTGACTTTCTTATTTCATAAGATAAAGTCTGACAATTGTATCCCAATCTTCTAATGACATTTGCAATTGGTTGCATATATATATTAGAAGATTAGAAATTTGATCTTAAGTTTTAGTAGTTATCTACATGGATATTGATGCAATTGTTGCAGCAATCTCTGTTGGATAGATGGACTTCATATTCTCAGTGGGAGAGCCCTTAGTCTTAGAGAATGTCTCTATGACCTAGATAATAGAATACCCTCATTGTTTGTTTCTAAATGTTGGAAATAAACATGAATTCTGAGATAGAACTATCATAAAGAGTTATGATGGATATATTTCAGATAGTAATCTAACATCTAGTGGACTCCACAAAATTAGAAAAATTAATGAATGGTTCATTAAGATTTCTAATACTGAAAATTAAACCTTGATAGATCAATAGGAGGATGAAGATCATTTGACAATGATCTGGCATCAAGCCTTGGACATTTGTCTGTTGATTTGATCAATAAACTAGTAAGATATGAAACTTTAGAATGTCTAAAATTTTAAATCTTACATACTTGTGAATATAGTATTCAAAGTAAAATGTCCAATACATCCTTCTCTTAGGAAAGGTGCAAGATGTAAAGGTATTCAAGATCTCATACATATTGATGTATGTAGATAGGCTATATCATAGTAAACATTATGGATATGTGATATCTATTGATGATTATGTATGATAGGAGATTTCTTCTCTTCACCTGAGAAACCTTTGAAATGTTCAAAGATTTCACAATTTTGGTTTAGAACCAAAAGTTTGAAGGAAGATTAAATGAATTTGATCTAACCAAGGTAGCAAGTACCTATTAGATGAATTCAAAGAATACCTTATGAAGATATGAATATCATTTCTATCTCAATCCTCCTAACACACCTGGACTCAATAGAGTTGTAGGGAGATACAATTGGATCATGTGTGACATGATTTGATCAATGATGAATTTTAGCATAGTTATCCTCTTAGTTTCCCGGTATATATGTGTAGTAGAGACTGCAATATATATCCTTAATAAGGTTCCATGCATGTAAGCTGGAATCTAGCACTTAAGAGTGTTACTTCATTAGGAAAATAAAGGATGGTATTGGATACCTACTTTATAACCCTGAGATTCTTAAAAGATCTCATCTCTGAGAATGTGATTCTTAGGGGATGACTCTCTTGAGAATCAAGACAAAAATGAAGTGTAGGAACTCATTTAATCTTGAGAAGATAATGAGGCTCCTGAAATCGGGAACTAAAAGGACAATTAAAGATGAAGCACTAATACCTCTTCAAATGAATTTGTGGATGTATTCCATGTGTCAGTTAAGTTTGACAATGATCGGACTTCATGTGATGAAGCTCCTGAGGATCATGACATGGAAAGATGGATATTAGCAATAAAGTCTAAAGTAGACTTCATATATAAGTGTTGTATATGGACCCTCGAGGATCCACTTATATGGGTATGACCCATAAAGGTGTAAATGGATCTTCAAGAGAAGAGGAAACCTGATGAGAAGGTAGACCTTCAAAGCTTGGTTCATAGCCATGAGCTACACATCGGAAGAGAAGACATTGCTTGCAATGAGACTTGCTCTTCGGTAACCATGCTTAAAATCATCAGAATATTGCTGACCTTAGCTACACAACTTGACTATGTAAGTCGAGATTGCATTCCTCTAAGAATACCTCTCTAAGGGTATTCACATGAAGTAACCCCAGGGCTTCATGAATAAGGAAAGCAAGGTGTGCAAGCTAAAGAAATCCATCTGTGGACTCGAATAAGCTTCTTGTAGGAACATAAGATTTGATGAAATTATAAATGTTATGATAGAATCTTGATGTACCATGTGAAGCTTAGTGGGAGTGCCATTGTGTTCATCGTGCTAAATGTAGATAATATCCTAATCATTTGGAATGATATAAGGATGATAATAAGTGTTTTATAGACTGGTAATTCCATACCTTGAGATATGATCTCAAGAATACCTCTTAGATCTTAGTTCTGAAGTTGTTCAGAAGCAAAGAGAAAGAGGGTATTGGGACTTTCACATTTGTAGTACACCTTGGACATATTCCATTCTTGGAAATTCTGAGAAAGGCTTCCTTCCCTTGAGATTTGGTATTGACCTATCTAAAGGGATAGCACCTCAAAGAGTTGAGGAAGTGAATGCTAGAACTGCTTGCACCTGTGCATCAGTTACGAGAAGCTAAGTATATGCTAAATGTGTATAAAAGGCCAGATATCTGTCATGTAGTGGGAGTAGTAAAGTGTTACTAATCCTACTATGGAGATAAAAACACTTGATTACAATAATAACAAAATCTTCATAGATGACAAGATTTTTTGAGATAGTGATCTCGAAGTCATATCTTCAAAAGCTTAAGACTTTATAGATAGAGATCTAAAAGGTCTTAACTGTGGATACCTTGGGAGATAGTGATCCCCAGGAATAAGGGTATTCTGATAAGGATTATGGAAATACTGGTTATAATAATTGAGCAATAGTGTCAAGGGCACTATAAGTGCTTTGACTAGATTGAGTATTGGTTGCATGAGATGCAACATTCGATTTGGATGCGAGCACTGTTACCTAGGGATATGCAAGTGCCGTAAAAGGACTTGGCATAGTCTTTTGGGAACAGAGTGACTGATCAGCTTACCTAGCTATTTCTAAATAGCCTATGATTGTCACATGAGTGTGGGTTTAAATGATTAGCCCATTAATGGCTCTTTGGGCTAGTGGGAGATTGTTGGACATGTGAGCCAAAGGCGAGCCATTATGCAACAAACGTTATTACGAATATCATTCCCTGATCTAAAATGAAGAATAAATAATTTGCATAATAGGTCCCTTTGTACAATTAGGGTTATGTATCATGGCCATCTTGATGATCATACAACTTTTGGTTCAATAATTGAATCATAGAGGTTGGTGCTTGGATGAATATCTAAAGGGTTAGATTGAGGACTCATCAAGCACCGTCAAATGACTGTTAAAGAGATGATCTCCAGCCTGAGTAGGAGATGGCAATCCTTTCTTACATAGGCTGATATCTGACCTACCTCTTGATGCATGTCCTCTGCATAGGAATAGAGATTCAGAGGTGTCAGATTAGTTAGGTCAATGGGTTGACTTAACGAGATCGAGATAACCTAAGTCCTATGTTGAATGCTGTCACAGCATAGGCACGCATCCTCTGACCAGAGACATATGTGTTACTATATGTCTGAGTGTGTACATTTGGCAGACCAATAGGTTGATGACCTAACCAAGGTCTATACACCAGCGCGCTGGTGTGCATGTAAGGGTATATGAGTAATACGATCTCTCAAAGGGATCATACAGGTTCACTACTGAACCGGAAGACATGAGCTCACTCATGAGATATTGGGAAGAATCAAATTCCGTGCACGGTCGTCTCGCTTTGGAAGCTTGATTGAATTTGTAGGTTTGATATATACTTTTGGAAAGTATATAATCAAGACCTAGGTATGATTTATGCTTTTGGAAAGTATATAACTGATACCAAATCCCAATGATCAAATGAGAAACTTAGTGATTAAACTCTGAAGAAGACAGTGTAAAATTGATCTTGATCTTCATATTGATCATGGGTCTTCCAGTATGCAGGATGTACAGGTATTGGGAATACCTGAGGGTGATGTGATCATAAACGATTGTATATCCATGATGCTTCCATTCCGAGGGAGTGATGAAACAGGTCTGGATTTTAGTGACTCCTTCTAGTAGAGAAGCAATCTGATCTTAGTCCAAGTGTTGGACATTAGTCTGAATGAGATTCAGATTCAATGAGAAGATTAGATTTGCGGTCTTGATTTAATCACGCATCTGTGGGAGGTCCGTAAGATCTGGATTTGAGATAAGATCTCAATATCCAAGTCACTATACGTGGAATAATACAATCGCCATGTCCTGATCTCCAAGTATCTGCGGAGAAAGCACATTATTCTTGAAAGGGTTCGAGAATAATTCATTTGATGAAATTCATATCCAAGCAAGAAGAATTTGATGATTAAATGAGATTTAATTATCAAGCATAATATGAATGTGATTCATATTGTGAGAATTATTATCCAAGATAATTAAATGGGATTTAATTATCAAAGATTAGAGAATGTGGATATTATTATCCATAATATTTGTGTATTGTAAATATGATTTATAATATACATATATTCAATAGAGAGAAATTTAGTAAATAACATTTGTTAATTATTAAATGTGGATTGGATTCACATTTGTTAATTAACTGGAAATGTCATTTACAAACTAGTTTGGGATGTGAATATGATTCACATATTTTTCAATGGCATGACTGAAATATTCACAAATTAATTTGGAATTAATTTTGTGGATAATTATGTGATAATAGTTATCACAAATTATTAAGAGATAATATGATATAATAAAAAGGAGATAATAAGCCACCATATTTAGGAGGCTACATTATCTCCATTTCATTATCTTGATTAATCTCTTAACTAATTTATTTATGTTAAATTAAAATGTGTTGATAATGTTGCAACATATATTTAATTTAATTATAAATAAATGTTGTTGGTTTTAACTAACAACAATCATAGCCATTGATTTTACATAAATCAAGCATGGCCATTGGATCTATGTGTCCCATGGATTAAGATCCATTGGATCCTAAACTAATATAAAAGGAGGGCTAGGGTAGCCCTTCTAAGTACATGATTAAGGGTTGTACAAGGTTACAACTCTCTCTCTCTCTCTCATATTCTCGTCCTCTCTCTTTCTCTCCTCCAAAAGATGGTTGTCCATCTTGGGTTGAGAAAGGAGAGACTCTCGGCTTCTTCTTCGACGACTCAAGGATCTCCTTCTTCTTTGGAGTTTTTTACTCTAAAGGAAGACGGCGGATTTCATTTGACGAAATCAGGAGATGCATTGCTTGGATCTTCATCGAGGATTGCGGGAAGGACGCGACTCATCATCGCGCCCGCAAGTGCGTTCTTCGTGGATCGGACTTAAGACGTGAGGATCTCTACTTTGGGATCTCGCGATCACAACCACACTTCAAGAGGTATTCTTATACTTGGTAGTTTGATGAAATGATCCGAGAAGTGTTCTCGTGATCATGTGGTTTCATCTTTAGATCTAAAAAATTTTAATTTCCGCTGCATCTAGCATCTAGTGCGACTAGTTGCTCCGATTGCATACGATGCGATCGACACGCTTCCGTGATGCACTTAAGGATTCTCAATATCCTTCACTTCCCCGGGTTCCCAACTTCATCGATGTATCTTCAGGGAACTCAGGGACGGCTCACCGTGACCGAGATCGAGTGGCAGAGCTGGAGCTCCTTCGCCGGAGCTCGGTCTCCACCGCCCATCGCAGATGAAGATGGAGGCACAACAGCCGTTGGATGGTCTTCGTCCAGCGACCATCTGACGACCCAGATGACGCCACGCCGAAAACGTCAGATGCCGTTGGATCTTCGAAGATCCGACGGTGTACGATCAGCCACGCTCACGCTCAAGTAGCCATTGGATCCTCACGATCCAATGGCCTTCATTCGGCCACGTGGCAGTCCTCGAGCCCTCTCCGAGCTTTAGCGCCAGACCAGGAGGTTCGGAGAAGAACCTAGCCCGGGCCTGCATCGAGCCCAAGCCAACCTCCGAGACAACCCGAAGCACCTCCTAGCCTCTGCCGAGCCTGAGTTTTCCCTGAGCCTAGATTGCACGTGCTTAGCACGTGCTATCTGGGTAATTTACACAGAGACCCGCCTTCTTCTCAAATATTGCAATCAGGTCCTGGATCACGTGCAGCATCACGCGCGCCTAGGGTTATTTACATTTCAACCTTCGCGGGTTTTAATAATTACAGATATGCCCCCACGCGTTTGGAACTTTTACAGGGAAGGCCTTGATATTTATTTTAATTTCACTTTAGTCCTTCCCAGGGACTTGTTTGTATTTATCTTTTCATGTTTCTTTTCAGTTATGCCCTTGCTTTCTTTCTTGCATATCTTGAGCTTCGTATGTCCGATTGAGTTGATTTCAATTTCATTTTGAAGCTTGTTTGACGTACTTTTTAATGGCATGTTTGTTCTCCTGTTTTGACACTTTGATCGCAATATATTTCTTTAAACATCTCAAGTGTCTTTTATGCCTTATTTACAAACCTTGTAGTAAATTGTCAAATGAGTTATTGCTTGATTTAAGTTGGAAATTAACTAATGGTTTAAGTCGCTCATGATTTTTAATCAAGGGCATGTTTGCTTTGCATTTTCATAGCATTTATCTGCATTATTAAAATAAAAGAGGCATGTTTACGTGTAATGCATTGTTGTGTCTCCTTGCATGCTTTGACCTATATGTCTTCAACTCAACACTTAATTAGATAGATTAAAATCTGAATAATACGAGAGCGGCTCGTGTCCCTGAGTACGACCTTTGTATCTTGCCAAGTAAAAAAATAATTACGACCATCTTATTTTAATTGCTATATTTAAATGAGATGGTCCTTTGATGACCCATTTCGGCTCGACTGCGATGACAACTTCAAGTGCTAATTCAGCACTATTAAAGGGCCGATTCCACGGTTCATCAACCATCGGAAGTCGGAATGGTCACGATGAATCCAAGACTACGGTTGGCACTTTGAGTACCATATACCATTGATTTCCATCAACAGCTCCTGCTACTTAAGGTGTGGCGAGGGAAGTGCTGCCAAGGATTGATTCGACTGGTAGACCACCATCTGAGTGTCTAGAAGTGGTGGTGGCTGCTTCTAGTACTAGAGCTGTGGGATCGGCTCTACCGGGATGTGGTGAACCTATTGGTATGGGGCAAATGGCTAAGTGGATATGCTCCCTAGATTGGCCTGTGACCTAAAACAGGGTTGAGAAGCTGTCTGTGTCTCTTGGAGACACAGGATTTGGGTCTTCAGGTTTCTCAAGATCTAGGCAAGCTCATTAAGCCTTTTGAGCTTGTCCATGCCTTGGCTCTACTTCTTCTCAATAATCTCGATTCCGTCCAACTTTTAGCTGATGATTCCCATGTTGGTAGCGGAAGACTTGACGAGTGTTGCTGATGATGAAGAAGTGGAGGGACCAACATCGACACGTGCAATCCTTTGATATGATACCACCTATGGGAGAGGCTTCCCCTGAGTATAGATGTGGGTCTGGGACATCACAATATAATTTTCTGCCATCTCCTCATAGATGGCTCAAACCTGGTCTTCATCCTTCATGAAATAGGAACCTCCACATGAGGCATTCACTAGCCCTTGTAGCTCTGGTGTCAGCTCACAAAAGAAGATATGAACAAGGTTGTGCTTGGATATCTCATGGTGTGGACATCGGTCAATGAGCTCTCTGAATCGATCTTAGGCTTCATGGAACTGCTCGTTTGGGATCATGGTGAAGTTGCTAATAATCGTTCGCATTGCATTGGCCCGACCGAGTGGACAATACTTGTTTAAGTACTCGGTTTGGAGCTTCTCTCAGGTAGTGACTACCCTCCCCAAGTGCTTCAGCCAGTAGCCTTCTATGTTAACTAAGGAGAACGAGAAGGCAATCAACTTGATAGTGTCCTCATCCACAAATCTGTTGTGGACAGTGCTGCATATCATCTCGAACTAATGTAGATGAAGGTGGGGTCCTCGATGGCTAGTCCATGGAACTTGGAAAATAGCTGAATGGTGTGAGGGAGAAGCTCGAAGTCCCCAAGATCTCTGGTAGATGAATCCATCTATGGGTGAGGGTTGCACCAAGGTTTTGCAACTACCTCAATGCCTGTGCTGGTCTCGCCTGCTCCTGCTGCTTATCCTGGTGTCTGTCTCCTCCCTCAGCTCTCGATATCTCTCCAGCGACTACTACTCTCTGCGACTGCTCTCTCCTAGCTCTCATCTACATGAGGTCTCTCCTCACATCTACCATGAAAGCTCCATAGTCTCGAATATGACATTGCATGGTCTCCAGGGAAACAAGCAATCATTTTTGATGGAATCCTGGTCTAATATGAACGATGATCCTTGTCTGCTCATCAGTATGTCCCTCGCTACTGGCCATATCTCTGATTTCTACAAAGGAAAAAGACCCTAGCTCGGGTGATGTTAAATGGACACATAGTTGTACTAGCCTCTGCTTTAGTACATCAGGTTTGTAAGAATGGTGGTCAAGGGGGAACACGATGGAGTCATATTCAGGTTCAAATAGCGAGTTTGAGCTCTTTGAAGCCACCCTAGATGAATGGGGAGGAGTGCTAGAAAGTTGTGCTACCAGAGTAGCCTAAGGGACCTCCTTCCCATCATCATGATCTGGGGATTTATGAAGAGTTGATCTGGTACGCAAACAAGATGAGAAATCAAACCCCCGATTCACCTACTCACCACAAGCTGATGATCGTAAAAGTTTGGTCGTTAATCTTGTCAAATTTTATTTAGGTGATAATTCAATATATCAAAGCGATTAAGCGAGCTGTTAGGAACGCAATACTCCTAGGAGACTGTCCCATATCTCATAATCAGTTTTTTTCCAGCTAGTATGGGATGTGGACCATTTATCGAGTACTCGATCTACCGAATCTGCTAAGGAAGTCCTGGACCGATTATCGGCTACCCAGTGAAATCCTCAATGGAGAACAACTAGTCACAAGAACTAATCATCTGAAGAGAGCTCAAGCATGGCTCTATCCTAGTGTGCGAGTCACTCTCTCGCTGCAGATAAATCAAACAAGGAGGGGGTGACTCTCCCCAAAACAAAGATTTTTATGTGAGGTATGCTTTAGGTCAAGTTTGCATTAGTTATTGGCTGTCACTTTTTAGTTATTTTTCTGAAATAATACAATGCCTAATAAATTTTCCAATTTCCTTTGTTATTTTGAGTCCAACAAAACTGTGGAGGAAGTCGGAAAAGCCGATGCACAAACAAACACAATGATGCATGTAAAGATAGAAATGCATACCTAGCTCAAGCACTGTACATGTATGGTGATCCGTACGTAAAATAAAGACAGAAACAAAACTACCCATGTGATGCACGAGGAAATCGTCCTTAGATGAGCAACTTCTATTATGTGAAGACCGGTAGCAAACTAATCAGATAAAAGATCCGAGTCCAGTCTTCGGAGTCACTCGATTCCAGCCACAACGGGTCCTGCTAGCGTTGTATGCGACTCCTCACGACACGTGGTCTTGTATATAATTATGCTAACTTTTTATGTTTATTTTAGCTAAGTCCACTTACGTTCTATAGGAATAGATAAGCAATTAATTGTGTGGACCTAGCTAATAATGAGATCAAACAAGTAGAAATCCTAAATATAAGGGCCAAATCCTTGGGAATCAAATACAAATAAAAGCGAAAAACCTCAAAAAAACTGTGGTGAGGTCCCCTGAGTGCACCAACACTCTAGAAAACAGACCCCAAATAACCAAGAGAGTCCAAGTTTCCCGAGTCTAAAATTATTACAACAATGGTTTTTGCAAAAATAAATAAATCTATCTACTATAACAACCTTCTAGCCTCCTCTACTCCTCCCCAGATGCAGACTCCTCCAAAAGTGAACCGGCTCAACCTTAGATGATTCCTCATACAAAAAGTGAAACAGAAGAATGTTATAAAATAGTTATAATAAATAAATACAAAAATACTTAAAAAGATTAAATCTCACTACCAGGTCATGCTCTCCAGAAACGACGCCATTCTGATGGCACAAAAATCGAGATCGACTAAGGGAGGATAAATATTAAATGTCATTGTCCTTAATCAATCCAATTGACCAACAAGAAAAATAACCACTAAAGAAGCTCAAGCAATCAACTATAAACGATCTACTATTTTATTTGCCTGGTATAACTACAAGGGTCGAACACAAGGAGCACGATTTTAAAACTAAGTAGTCAAATTTCTAAGATTTTTTTTGTTTTTAGTTTTCTATATTTTAAATTTTTGAATAAAAGGCAAGCAAGCTCAATACACAAAGGACACACACAATACCCCTATACTTTACCTTTGCTAGTCCCTTAGAAAAACACTTATTTGAAAAATAAGTGAAAAAGAAGAAAAGAAAAAGAATCAAAGTCATTCTGATGGCACGAAAATCGAGATCAGTTAAGTGATGATAAATATGAAATGTCGTTGTCTTCAATCAATCCAATCGGCCAACAAGAAAGTAACCACTAAAAAAAGATCAAGCAATCAAATGTAAGCAGTTTGCTATTTTATTTGCCTGATATAGCTACTAGGGTCGAACCTAAGGAGAACTATTTGAAAACTAAGTAGTCAAATTTCTAGAAAAGCATTTTTGTGATTTTTAATTTTACAAAATTTTAATTTTTGAATAAAAGGAAAGCAAGCTCAATACACAAAGGATACACACATACTATTTTTTTTATTGTTCAAATAGTCATAATGCTCAAAAAAGTAGAGGGAAAATATTTTTTTGATTGTATAGGTTTTAAAAATGTTTTTGGTAATTTTTAGATATTTTTCATATGTTTTTGTGATTTTTAAAAATCAAAGAGCTAAAAATGCAAAACAGTGCACTACCAAAAATAATTTGCAAATTAAAAATATTTAAAATACCCAAAATTCTAAGATGAAAATTTTATGATAAAAAACAAAAACCTTTAAATAGGAATTGAAAATATGATTTTTGGATTTTTCTTTGATTTTATACAATGTTTATAATGTGTTGGGAATTTTGTGATTTTTAGGTTAAGGGTATTTTTCAAACAAAATTGATATTGAAAATAAATGACAACAGAATACTATTTCGTGATTTTTTGTGGGATTTTTAAGGGTTTTTCAATTTTTTATAATTTTATAAAATAAATTGGACACTTTTTAGGGGGTTTTTAAATTTTAAATAATATGAAATGCAAAGAAATTAGATCCCAAAAGTCACCATAGAGAAAATATAAGTATGAGTCAACAATAATTTTTGGGTAATTTTTGGTGTTAATTTAATATTTATTACAAATATAAGATAATGATTTAAACACAGTTTGCAGGCACCTAAATGTAATTATCTTAAGTTTCAGGACCAAAGCATAACACAGTATAGAATCTTGAGGGTCAGTAGTACCTGTTAGATAAGTTAGGTCAAAGAGTTGACTTAATGAAATCGAGATAACCAAATACTTGTTTCGTATGATGTCACGATATAGGCACACATTCTCTGACCAGAGACATATGTGCTATTATATGTTAAAGTATGTACATTTGGCAGATTGATAGGTCAATGATCTAATCAAGGTCTGTACATTACTGTGCGGGTGTGCATACAAGGGCATATGAGCAATGCGATCTCTCAAAGGGAACATGCAGGTTCATTATTGAACCGGAAGACATGAGCTAACTCATGAGATATTGGGAATCAAATTCCATGCATGGTCATATCGCTTTGGAAGTTAGACTAAATTTGTAGGTTTGATATATGCTTTTGGGAAGTATATGGTCAATTCTTATGTATTATATATGCTTTTAGAAAGTATATGATCAATGTCGACTCCTAATGATAAAATGATAAATTTAGTGATAAAACCCTGAAGAAGATACTCTAAATTGATCTAAAACTTTGAGTTTATTTTAGGTCTTCCAATAAGCATGATGTACATGTATTAGGAATACCTGAGAGTGATGTGATCATAAATAATTGTATAACTATGGTGATTCCATTCCGAGGGAGTGATGAAAAAGATCCAGATTTTAGTGACTCTTCTCACTAGAGAAGTAATCTAATCTTGATCCAAATATTGGAAAATGATCTGAATGTGATTAAGATGCAACGAGAAGATTAGATTTATGGCTTTGATTTAATGAAACATTTATGGGAGGTCCTCGGGATATGGATTTGAGATGTGATCTCATATCCAAGTCATTATACATGGAATGTACGATCTCCATGTCCTTATCTCCAAGTATCCGCGGAGAAAGCACATTATTCTTGAAAGAGTTCAAGAATAATTCCATTGTTGAATTATTTATCCGAACATTAAGATGTCGATAATTAAATGTGATTTAATTATCATTACTAATATGGATTTGATTCATATTAGGAGAGTTATCTAAGATGAGTATATGTGATTTAATTATCAAAGATGTGAATAATGTGAATGTGATTCATGTTATTTGGACACATGAGAACATTGATCTAAGATGATTAGATATGATTTAATCATCAAAGATATGATTAATATGGATATCACTATCAAAAAAATCATGGATAATATAAATATGATTTATAATACATTAACGAGATTTAATTGTAAATAGAATTACAAATTATATGTTATTGTGAATTAGATTCGAAATAAACAATTAATTGTAAATATAATTTACATATTATGTTGGATATATGAATATGATTCATATTTGTCAATGGCATGGTTGAAGTTTTCACAAATTTAATTTGGATTTTTTTGTGAAGATAAATGTAATAATGATTGTTGCATATTAATATACAATACATATATATTATGAAGGAAATAATCCCACCTAAATGGTGGTCGTCCACCTTGACTTGTTCAAGGAGGGTGACGGCTACCCTACTTTAGGTAAGGTTGTTGTACTCCACATTATCTATATATTTTTATTAAAAATAAAATGAGTTGGTTGTTATCTTGATAAATGATATGACTAATTTATTTTAATTAATTACTTATTGCTTTTTGGAAAGCAACTAGTCATGACCATTGATTAATAACTTCTAAACTTAAACCATTAGATTAAGAGAGCACATGGATTGAGATCCATGTGCATCCAACTAGTATAAAAGGAATGGTATCCCTAGTCTTTTCTACTACAATAATTCGAAGAGGAATCAAAATTCTCTCAACCTCTCACTCTACAGGCTAACTCTCTGTCTTATGGTGGACGTATACCTTGATGCCCTATATAGAGTCATCGTCGTAGCCATTATGCGGTTGTGCTACCGTTAATACCGTTCCTGGATCTCCATCTCCTTTGGGGCACCTTGCTCATGAAGAAGACGTCGGATCTCGTGAGACGAGATTGGGAGATTCATCGCTTGGATCAATATGGATTGCGAGAAGCATGTGTTTCATCAACAAGCTCGCAAGTATCTCCTACGTTGGATTATACTTGAGATAGGAGGTCTCTTCGTTTAGAGACTCGATCCCAACCACACTTCAAGAGGCAACCTTAAACCTTAATACATGCATGTGATTTAGATGAAATGATCCGAGAAGTGTTCTTGGATCATGTGATTTCATCGCTTTTGATTGTTTTAAATTCTGCTACCCCAAGCAACTAGTGTGACTAGTCGCTTTCAATCGCATATGATGAAATCCTCATGCTTCAGTGATGCACTTAAAGATTTTTCCATATCCTTTACGCTTTAAGGTTGTTATGCATACACTTCAAGTCTCAAGGACGAGATTTCCTTTAAGGTTGTTATAATTTTACGGCCTTGAACTTGGCCATCTCTCAAATCTTGTGTTATAAGATCTGTTCATCAAGAAGTAATCAAGGAACTTGCTCATGTTAATCGGAGGTTGTTTCGAATATTTACGAATTTTGGAAGCAAACAAGGTTGATGTTTGTTCAAGCTGTCATTAACTCTTAATCACCATCATTTATACTAACAAATTTCTATTAAGAATACAAATGGTGACTAAGCTTACTGATTATGATTAAGGAATATTGGATCACGGTTTATTAGATGTTAATCACAATTAATTGCAATTAGTGATAATTAATAATGATTAGCATTAAATAAGCATCATTAATGAATCTAGAAGCTTATGGAAGGTTCTAACTTAAACCTTAAGTTTTGTGAAAGGTTAGCATGTGATTTTAAAAGCCGCTAGTATATGCGTCTTTAATACATGTATTTAAAAGCCGCTAGTATATGTGAAAGGTTAGCATGTGGTTTTTAGCTACCGAGTCCTCGAGGATGGTGTGATTCCTTATTTGACAATCTAATGTTGTAAAATCTTGGATAATACAATTAAATGAAAGTTATCGGGGTAGTATTGAAGAATTGGTTGGGGTGATGTGCGGTGAAATAAGCTTACTAGATTAACGAAATCTCGATTCCTGAAGTGTCCACAGCTTTGGAGTTCACTGAGGTAAATCACCTGGACAAATCTTTGATGTGTGATAGAAGGAATATGAATTAATCTAATGAGAATAAATGAAACTTCATGATCTAATAAGTTTTGCCAAACTATACTACTTGTGTACTTTTCTCTTATTCATTATTTAGTGCTCATTAGTATTCATCATATTATTTCTAGAGACTCGGCAGGTATCACTAAGCCATTGCAAGGATTTTAATCAACCAACGAGCTAACAATAGTAGTTTCTAGTGTAAGGTAGCTAGTAGTTCTTTTGTACCATTTTCTTTTAACTTAATGTACAAGAATATAGTGGGATAGTTGTCTATGTAAACTTCATGTTGTAAATGGAAATCTGTGAGATGCTTTCTCTTACAGTATTTTATTGCATTCTGTTTCTAAATGTTAACTATCATTATTGGATGAAGCAATTGCTGAGCAATCAGATAGGGTAAATGGAAGGATCCGATGACTCGGAATTGAGGTAGTGACAAATGATGAAGCATGTTTAATACTTGGGGTTAATCATGGGATTCAAGTTAGTATAAGAAGTTAGTAGATGTGTTGGGAACTTACTTAGAATGCATTGTACTTCACCTCTTACCTACAGAGGCAACCCAATCCTAAGGTTTCTCAATGGCTTAGAGTCAAAGAGTGAGGTCCCACATGGACCAAGACCATAGATTATCCATAAAGCTTGGGTTGTTCAAGGTTAATATTAGTGATTAGAGTGGTGCTTTGTGAGGACGGTTTACCCAGTTGGTTTCTTTTGCATCCTTTCTTTAGTGCCTTGTAGTACTAACATCTTACTGGCCAACTTTACTCATAATGTATTTTGGTGTTTGATCTGCAGATTATCAGGAGCAGTTGTAGGAGTGAGCGGCTCGTGTTGCTTGGAGTTACTTCTTTTTGTGCAACTATATGATTTTTTTGTAGTACAGTATTGTAGCTAGCTTTTACTACTTACTTGTAGTTTTGAGAGACGTGTTATTGTATATGTGTATGGACATCTCAATGCATACATGTAAGTTTTTGTGGACGTGGATTATGTAATCATTTATGAACGAAAATGAATGTAACAAAATTTTAAATTCCATTTGTTATGTTATGTTCTCCTTCTTACATTTACTATATATTTTGAATGTGGAATGCATGTGTGTGGAATCAGTTTGTTGAGTACATGTATCCTCGGGGTCGTCACAATTCATCCCCATCCGCATGATGGTGCATTACTGAATGGCTGCGAGTTCCTCCCTAACGGTCAGTCCCATCCCATTGCACCAAACATAATCTCTTATATAAGCGGAGGAGTTGTAATACGCCAAAGATAATCTTAACTTTAAAAGTCACAAAGTTTAAAAGTGAGTTACAAGAGTGAGAAAACTAACCATGAAAACTTGTTAGGTTTACAACTTAATGAACTCATTAGCAACTACCTAAAATGCTTATATCTCACTCTCACATATTATGAGTTTTTATGAGATTATGTTTGGAGTGTTATAAATGGTATTAGAAGTGTTTTCCTCTGATAATAAAACGGAGATAGAACCACTTCTATAGACAAATAAGAGAAATATGCTATCCATGGCATGCAACTGTCAATATTACTAGAAATAAGTGGAGCAGAGAGCAACGAGGATGTTGCAAACATAAGTGAACATCACACTGTAATCTCACATTTAAAAGTCACAAACTTTGGGAGTGAAATTTAAAAGCGGGAATTACTATCCGAGAATTTGATTTTAAGTATTTGGGTGATTGTGAATGGGTTCAATTTCACCTACAACAAAAAAGTTATCATGATCAATTTTCCTCGTTAACGTGTGTAGGTTCCAAATTTGGCAATGATCATGCCCAAATATATCTACATACAAGAACAAAATCTGAACATAATTTGCAAATGGACGAAGTTATATAGCACATGTTAGAAGACAACAAACACATTCCACTTTGGTGGCAGTCACACCAACCCAAGGTTTAAAAAATCAAATTGGATGGTGGACCGGTTAGTCATCGATTTGGTCTAACTGAGTCGGATCATTGGTTCAAATCGGTCAGATTGATAACGACATCGACATGATGTCATCGCTTGTATCTGTTAGCAATGTGAGCCCTGGGCAAACCATTCCTACAATAAATGTTATTGTAATAAGTAAATTATCAATAAAAGTTATTGATTATTTTCCACTCCCTTTCTGAGATTGAATGAATGAATGCACTATAGGGTCCCTCTGTACAATAAGGGTTATGTACCATGGCCAACTTGATGATCATACAACTGTTGATTCATTGGATAAATCATAGAGGCTGATGCTTGGATGAATATCTAAGGAGTTAGATAGAGGACTCATCAAGCATCGTCAAATGATTGTTAAGTGATGATCTCCAGTTTGAGTAGGAGATGGCAATCCTTGCTCAAATAGCTTATATCTGACTGACCTCTTGATGCAGGTCCTCTGCATGGGAATAGTGATTCAGAGATGTTAGGTTAGTTGAGTCAATGGGTTGACTTAACGAGATCGAGATAACCAGAGACCTATGTTGAATACTGTCACAGCATAGGCATGCATCCTCTAATCGGAGACAGATGTGTTGCCACATGTCTGAGTGTGTACATTTGGCAGACAAATATGTTGATGACCTAACCAAGGTCAATACACCGGCGAGCTGGTGTGCATGTAAGGACATATGAGTAATACGATCTCTCAAAGGGATCATACAGGTTCACTTGTGAACCGGGAGACATGAGCTCACTCATGAGGTATTGGGACTGATCTGAAGGATATTGAGTATCCTCAAGCGCATCACGGAAGCGTGTCGATCGCATCGTATGCAATCGGAGCAACTAGTCGTACTAGATGCTAGATGCAGCGGAAATTAAAATTTTTAACTTTAAAGATGAAACCACATGATCACGAGAACACTTCTCGGATCGTTTCATCAAACCACAAAGTACAAGGAATACCTCTTGAAGCGTGGTTGTGATCTCGAGATCCCAAAGTAGAGATCCTCCTATCTTAAGTCCGACCCACAGAGAATGCGCTTGCGGGCACGATGATGAGTCGCGTCCTTCCCGCAATCCTTTGACGATGATCCAAGCGTCGAGGCATAGAAAAAATGATCTCCTTCCTAATACACAAAGTGGACAGCCACTTGAATATTAGGGAGACCCCACGAGAATGGGAGAGAGAGAGAGTAGAGTTCTTCAACTCAAGAATGTTGTAACTTGGAAAGGCTACCCTAGCCCTCCTTTTATACTAGTTTAGGATCCAATGGATCTCAATCCATGGGACACATGGATCCAAGGGCTATGCTTGGTCCATGCTAAATCAATGGCTATGATTGTTGTTGGTTAAAACCAACAACATTAATTTAAATTAAAAAAATGTTGCAACATTATCAACATAATTTAATTTAACAATAACTAATTAAGAGATAACGTGATAAATAAAATGGAGTCAACCAACCTCCCTAAAATTGGGGGGCGTCACCCATGAACAATTCATGGGTGACGCCACCTATGAATGGTGGTCAATTTTGGCTCCTTTTATTTATCTTATTATTCCTTAATTAATTTTGTATTCACAAAAATATTCACCAAATTAATTCTCAATTAATTTGTGAATATTTCAATCATGCCATTGAATATTATGTGAATCATATTCACAACCCAAACTAGTTAGTAAATTACATTTCCAATTAATTAATAAATGTGAATCTAATCCACATTATTAATCAACAAATGCTATTCACATAAATTCTCTCTCTTATATATGTATATTATAAATCATATTTATAATACACATATATCATGGATAGTGTTATCCACATTCTCTTAATCCTTGATAATTAAATCCCATTTAATTATCTTAGATAATCATTTTCACAATATGAATCATATTCATATTTAAGCTTGATAATTAAATCTCATTTAATCATCAAGTCCTTGCTTGGATATTTCATCAAAAGAATTATTCTTGAACCCTTTCATGAATAATGTGCTTTCTCCGCAGATACTTGGAGATAAGGACAGGGCGATTGTATTATTCCATGTATAGTGACTTGGATATTGAGATCTTATCTCAAATCCAGATCTTACGAACCTCCCATAGATGCTTGATTAAATCAAGACCGCAAATCTAATCTTCTCATTGAATCTGAATCTCATTCAGACCAATGTCCAACACTTGGACTAAGATCAGATTGCTTCTCTACTGAAAGGAGTCACTAAAATCCAGACCTGTTTCATCACTCCCTCGGAATGGAAGCGTCATGGATATACAATCGTTTATGATCACATCACCCTCAGGTATTCCCAATACCTGTACATCCTGCATACTGGAAGACCCGTGGTCAACCCGAAGATTAAGATCAATTTTACACTGTCTTCTTCAGGGTTTGATCACTAAGTTTCTCATTTGATCATTGGGATTTGGTATCGATCATATACTTTCCAAAAGCATATATCATACCTAGGTCTTGATCATATACTTTCCAAAAGTATATATCAAACCTACAAATTCAGTCAAGCCTCCAAAGCGAGACGACCGTGCACGGAATTCGATTCTTCCCAATATCTTATGAGTGAGCTCATGTCTTCCGGTTCTGTAGTGAACCTGTATGATCCCTTTGAGAGATCGTATTACTCATATGCCCTTACATGCACACCAACGCGCCGGTGTATAGACCTTGGTTAGGTCATCAACCTATTGGTCTGTCAAATGTACATACTCAGACATATAGCAATACATCTGTCTCCGGTCAGAGGATGCGTGCCTATGTTGTGACAGCATTCAACATAGAACTTAGGTTATCTCGATCTCGTTAAGTCAACTCTTTGACCTAACTAATCTGACACCTCCGAATCTCTATTCCTATGTAGAGGACCTGCATCAAGAGGTCGGTCAGATATCATCCTATGTGAGAAAAGGATTGCCATCTCCTACTCAGGCTGGAGATCACATCTTAACAATCATTTGACGGTGCTTGATGAGTCCTCAATCTAACCCTTTAGATATTCATCCAAGCACCAGCCTCTATAATTCAATAATTGAATCAACAGCTATATGATCATTAAGATAGCCATGGTACATAACCCTAATTGTACAGAGGGACCTATTATGCAAATTATTTATTCTTCATTTCAGATCAGGGAATGATATTTGCAATAACATTTATTGCATAACGGCTCGCCGTGGGCTCACATGTCCAACAATCTCCCACTAGCCCAAAGAGCCATTAATGGGCTAATCATATAAACCCACACTCATGTGACAATCATAGGCTATTTAGAAATAGCTAGGTAAGCTGATCAGTCACTCTGTTCCCAAAAGACTATGCCAAGTCCTTTTACGGCACTTGCATATCCCTAGGTAACAGTGCTCGCATCCAATGCGAATGTTGCATCTAATGCAACCAATACTCAATCTAGTCAAAGCGGTTATAGTGTCCTTGACACTATTGCTTCAATAACTATTATAACCAGTATTTCCATAATCCTTATCAGAATACCTTTATTCCGGGAGATCACTATCTCTTAAGGTATCCACAGTTAAGACCTTTTAGATCTCTATCTATAAAGTCTTAATTTCTTGAAGATGAGACTTAGAGATCACTATCTCTAAAGCCTTGTCATCTTTGAAGATATCGTTATTACTGCAATCAAGTGTTCTTTCTCCATAGTAGGATTAGTAACAGTTTACTACTCCCACTGCATGGCAGATATCTTGCTTTTATACACATTTAGCATACACTTAGCTTCTCGTAACTGATGCATAGGTGCAAGCAGTTCTAGCATTCACTTCCTCAACTCTTTGAGGTGCTATTCCTTTAGATAGGTCAGTACCAAATCTCAAGGGAAGGAAGCCTTTCTTGGAATTTCCAAGAATGGAACATGTCCAAGGTGTACTACAAATGTGACAGTCCCAATACCCTCTTTTCTTTGATTCTGAACAACTTCAGAACTAAGATCCAAAAGGCATGTTTGAGATCATATCTCAAGGTATGGAATAGCCAGATCATAAAACACTTATGATCATCCTTATATCATTCCAAATGATTAGGATATTATCTAAATTTAGCATGATGAACACAATGGCACTCCCACTAAGCTTCACATGGTACATCAAGATTCTATCTGAAATCATAACACTTATGATTTTGTCAAATCTTATGTTCCAACAACAAAAAGCTTATTTGAGTCCATAGATGGAGTCTTCAGCTTGCACATCTTGCTTTTCTAAACCATGAAGCCTTGGAGCTGCTTCATGTGAATATCCTTAGAGAGGTATTCTTAGAGGAATGCAATCTTGACTTACATCTTGAAGATGCAATAGTCAAGTTGTGTAGCTAAGGTTAGAAATATTCTGATGATTTTAAGCATGGTTACCAAAGAGCAAGTCTCATCGCAAGCAATGTCTTCTCTTCCGATGTGTAGCTTATGGCTACGAATCGAGCTTTGAAGGTCTCTACCTTCTCATCAGGTTCCCTCTCTTCTTGAAGATCCATTTACACCTTAACGGGTCTTACCCTTATAGGTGGATCCTCGAGGGTCCATATACAACACTTATATATGAAGTCTACTTTAGACTTTATTGCTAATATCCATCTTTCCATGTCATGATCCTTAGAAGCTTCATCACATGAAGCCCGATCATTGTCAGACTTAATCGACACATGGAATACATCCTCAAACTCATTTGAAGAGGTATTAATGTTTCATCTTTAATTATCCTTCTAGTTTCCGATCTCAGGAGCCTCAATACCATCTCAAGATTAAATGAGTTCCTACACTTCATTTTCATCTTGATTCTCAAGAGAGTCATCCTCTAATAATCACATTCTTGGAGATGAGATCTTTTAAGAATCTCAAGGTCATAAAGTAGGTATCCAATACCATCCTTTATTTTCCTAATGAAGTAGCACTCTCAAGTGCTAGATTCCAGCTTACATGCATGGAACCTCATTAAGGATATATATTGTAGTCTCTACTACACATATATACTTGGAAACTAAGGGATAATTATGCTAAAAATTCATCATTGACCAAATCATGTCACACATGATCCAATTGTATCTCCCTACAACTTCATTGAGTTTAGGTGTGTTAGGAGGATTGAGATAGAAATGATATTCATATCTCTATAAGGTATTCTTTGAATTTTATCTAATAGGTACTTGCTACCTTGCTTAGATCAAATTCATTTCATCTTTCTTCAAACTTTGGTTCTAAACCAAAATTGTGAAATCTTTGAACATTTCAAAGGTTTCTCAGGTGAAGAGAAGAAATCTCGTATCATACGTAATCATCAATAGATATCACATATCCATAATGTTTACTATGATATAGATGATCTACATACATCAATATGTATGAGATCTTGAATACCTCGACATCTAACACCATTCCCAGAGAAGGGTGTATTGGACATTTTACTTCGAATACAATATTCACAAGTATGTAAGATTTGAAATTTTTAGACATTCTAAAGTTTCATCTCTTACTAGTCTATTGATCATATCAATAGACAAATGTCCAAATCTTGATGCCAGATCATTGTCAAATGATCTTCATCCTCCTATTGGTCTTATAAGGTTTGATTTTCAGTCTTAGAAATCTTAATGAACCATTCATTAATTTTCTAATTTTGTGGAGTCCACTAGATGTTAGATTACTATCTGAAATATTTCCATCATAACTCTTTATGATAGTTCTACCTCAGAATTCATGTTTATTTCCAACATTTAGAAACAAACAATGAGGGTATTCTAATATCTAGGTCATAGAGACATTCTCTAAGACTAAGGGCTCTCCCACTGAGAATATGAAGTCCATCTATCCAACAGAGATTGCTGCAACAATTACATCAATATCCATGTAGATGACTACTAAACCTTAAGATCAAATTTCTAATCTTCTAATATATATGCAACCAATTGCAAATGTCCTTAGAAGATTAGGATACAATTGTCAGACTTTATCTTATGAAATAAGAAAGTCAGAGTCAATGATTATATGTAGAATATTCTGATGCTCTATCTGAGTCCTTTACTAAGGATTTTAGACAGACTTGATAGTCATACTATCAACACATCAATATATTGCAGTATTGGCATTCATCCAACTCTTTGGATGTCATATGGAAGTCACAGAAGTAGGTCAACTCTTTGACTTTCCTTCTTACTTGGGTCTGACCCATGCTTCCACTGCACTCTCTTAATCTATAAACAACCATTGCTTAAGACTAAGGATCTCTTATGTTGAATTAAAAAAGAAATTCAATATAAGAGCATTTCAACATTTATACATGCTTCATTAAATTCGTACAATATGAATATTATGAAGCTTCATGAATGACTAGAGTATAGATAATAGAATGATGACACTCATCATATCTACATACATCTTAACTCTTAGAGACTTAGGTTCAGGTAGGTATTCAAACATTTTGAATACATCATCTCTTTCGAGCTACCATTCTGCATAATGCAGAGAACCATGTCATTCATGATTAAATGTCTAGAGCACATATGTATGCCAAAATATCTTCTTTTATTTTATAAGGATTATTTGACAATTACGATCACCATCGATATGTGACTTCTAAAGTACACTCGATGAAAGATCAAGAACATAGAGACATACAAATCCTAAGGTGATGTCTTATTGTCTTATTTAATTGTCATTCCTCATTATGTTGAGGAAACTTACACATTGCAACCACATACATTATGTGTCCAATTGCAAGTACAATATCTGGATCATGAGTCCAATCCATGATATTTTTACTGGTTATTATTGAGTATAACATTGAGTGGGTTTAATGAAGGATTATCTGAAATAAGAAATTTGCATAAGGGTATATATATTATATATACATGTTTTACTTTGATTTAGGAATTTTTATATCAAAGTTGTCTTGCCTTGTCAACACTGAAAGTTCATTCCCTTAATCACTTTCAATGTAAGAGATATTCTTACCATTATATCTCTAGCAAGATCTGGGATCTCCTTTCCTATCTTTGTTGCATCCCAATAATATGAGAACCTACAACTCGGATAAAAAGAAGCGGGAACACATTCCGCCTTGCAAGTCCAACTTGCATTTCCCAATTCGGTCTTTAACACCCGGGCTTACCACCCCTAAGATGATGTTGACCCGTCATTAATTGAACCAACCGTCAACAGGCTTAATACTCGCTATACGCAATCCAATATCGCCCCAATAATATGAGGACCCGATATTGGGGTCACTACGTATACGGCCTTACTCTTTCGAGAAGCAAAGAACCCGATCCAATTAAATCGTATATAGGATCTGTCACTTCGGACAGGCGTCTCCTATATACAACAATTGGCGACGGAATCCTTTGCCTTGACGGGAGACCATGGATGTCACTTATGTGATCCTCCACCTCATATTCAAATTGTAATTAATTATCGTGAAACATATTCACATAATTAATTCTTCCAAGGGAAATACACATCTATTCATAATAGAGTGTTTATTGGATATAATTAATTTAATCACATTAAATTAATCATCAATCCAATCATCAATCAACAAACATGTCTTTTACTTGAATAGTAGGTATATACTCAAAGTACGTATTATTCGAATTTTAATAATTAGAAAAATACACATTGTCTGTCTCCGGTATTATACAGTCCCTACCCGCTGTCATGGCCAGTACCGACGAGAGTGGGACGGACCACATACGTTGCAACCCGCTACCCCAATGCTCTCCGACTAGGCACCACATCCGCCTCGGGAAAGGATAATACCAGATAGACCATCATGTACTTTGAGATGTTCATCGGTTTTTCAACCGAAATTATACCATATAATATAAATCAAAACATTTTTTATTATAAGGAGATTTGCTAGCAAATCCCCAATCCTATTCAAGCAAAAAGGGTTTTTCATGTAAAAGTTGTCCTACAACAATTGTAGGATTAACTATGGTTTTCATGAAAGCAATGTTTGTTGATGAACCATTGATCAAGATCTAATATCTTATCATTGTGGTTTAGGCAAGTGTCATTCAATGAAATAATTATTTCTTTAAATATTTCACAAATATTTATCACTAATTATTCCAGAAAATTAACAATTAATTTTCATCATGATAATTGAATGACATATCACAAGGTTCAAGATCAAAATTGTTAATTTCCAGCAGTGACCCCCAATCACTAAAATTAACTTATCTTGATCAATTTAAATCCAAAAAATGCAAACTCAGTTTCCAAAGATTGCCTATTTGATTTATTAAAGAATCCAAGTGATAATTCACGCATTTCAAGGCGGATTAAAACCGTAATTATCTCATTAATCACGTTCAAATCCGCAGTTCCCGCAACAGTGAATATAGTCATATTCAAAAAGCCATATCTTGAGCAAATAAAGTCCAAATTTAGTAAACTCAAGTCCTATGGTTTCCTTGTTTAATGGGGAACAAAATCCAATTGAAAGTTTCGTGTTTAAACATTTTAAACAGTACCGAAAAAATCAATTAGACACAGGTGCGAAAATTGAAATGCAGTAAAAATTTCGCAACCCTTTCAAGAACAAAATCGTCTAAGGTCTATGGATCATATCCAAAACCTTATTCAATCTGGCTCTGATACCAGTTGAAGGATATTGAGTATCCTCAAGCGCATCACGGAAGCGTGTCGATCGCATCGTATGCAATCGGAGCAACTAGTCGTACTAGATGCTAGATGCAGCGGAAATTAAAATTTTTAACTTTAAAGATGAAACCACATGATCACGAGAACACTTCTCGGATCGTTTCATCAAACCACAAAGTACAAGGAATACCTCTTGAAGCGTGGTTGTGATCGCGAGATCCCAAAGTAGAGATCCTCCTATCTTAAGTCCGACCCACGGAGAATGCGCTTGCGGGCACGATGATGAGTCGCGTCCTTCCCGCAATCCTTTGACGATGATCCAAGCGTCGAGGCATAGAAAAAATGATCTCCTTCGTAATACACAAAGTGGACAGCCACTTGAATATTAGGGAGACCCCACGAGAATGGGAGAGAGAGAGAGTAGAGTTCTTCAACTCAAGAATGTTGTAACTTGGAAAGGCTACCCTAGCCCTCCTTTTATACTAGTTTAGGATCCAATGGATCTCAATCCATGGGACATATGGATCCAAGGGCTATGCTTGGTCCATGCTAAATCAATGGCTATGATTATTGTTGGTTAAAACCAACAACATTAATTTAAATTAAAAAAATGTTGCAACATTATCAACATAATTTAATTTAACAATAACTAATTAAGAGATAACGTGATAAATAAAATGGAGTCAACCAACCTCCCCAAAAATTGGGGGGCGTCACCCATGAACAATTCATGGGTGACGCCACCTATGAATGGTGGTCAATTTTGGCTCCTTTTATTTATCTTATTATTCCTTAATTAATTTTGTATTCACAAAAATATTCACCAAATTAATTCTCAATTAATTTGTGAATATTTCAATCATGCCATTGAATATTATGTGAATCATATTCACAACCCAAACTAGTTAGTAAATTACATTTCCAATTAATTAATAAATGTGAATCTAATCCACATTATTAATCAACAAATGCTATTCACATAAATTCTCTCTCTTATATATGTATATTATAAATCATATTTATAATACACATATATCATGGATAGTGTTATCCACATTCTCTTAATCCTTGATAATTAAATCCCATTTAATTATCTTAGATAATCATTTTCACAATATGAATCATATTCATATTTAAGCTTGATAATTAAATCTCATTTAATCATCAAGTCCTTGCTTGGATATTTCATCAAAAGAATTATTCTTGAACCCTTTCATGAATAATGTGCTTTCTCCGCAGATACTTGGAGATAAGGACAGGGCGATTGTATTATTCCACGTATAGTGACTTGGATATTGAGATCTTATCTCAAATCCAGATCTTACGAACCTCCCACGGATGCTTGATTAAATCAAGACCGCAAATCTAATCTTCTCATTGAATCTGAATCTCATTTAGACCAATGTCCAACACTTGGACTAAGATCATATTGCTTCTCTACTGAAAGGAGTCGCTAAAATCCAGACCTGTTTCATCACTCCCTCGGAATGGAAGCGTCATGGATATACAATCGTTTATGATCACATCACCCTCAGGTATTCCCAATACCTGTACATCTTGCATACTGGAAGACTCATGGTCAACCCGAAGATTAAGATCAATTTTACACTGTCTTCTTCAGGGTTTGATCACTAAGTTTCTCATTTGATCATTGGGATTTGGTATCGATCATATACTTTCCAAAAGCATATATCATACCTAGGTCTTGATCATATACTTTCCAAAAGTATATATCAAACCTACAAATTCAGTCAAGCCTCCAAAGCGAGACGACCGTGCACGGAATTTGATTCTTCCCAATATCTCATGAGTGAGCTCATGTCTTCCGGTTCTGTAGTGAACCTGTATGATCCCTTTGAGAGATCGTATTACTCATATGCCCTTACATGCACACCAACGCGCCGGTGTATAGACCTTGGTTAGGTCATCAACATATTGGTCTGTCAAATGTACATACTCAGACATATAGCAATACATCTGTCTCCGGTCAGAGGATGCGTGCCTATGTTGTGACAGCATTCAACATAGGACTTAGGTTATCTCGATCTCGTTAAGTCAACTCTTTGACCTAACTAATCTGACACCTCCGAATCTCTATTCCTATGCAGAGGACCTGCATCAAGAGGTCGGTCAGATATCATCCTATGTGAGAAAAGGATTGCCATCTCCTACTCAGGCTGGAGATCACATCTTAACAATCATTTGACGGTACTTGATGAGTCCTCAATCTAACCCTTTAGATATTCATCCAAGCACCAGCCTCTATAATTCAATAATTGAATCAACAGCTATATGATCATTAAGATAGCCATGGTACATAACCCTAAGTGTACAGAGGGACCTATTATGCAAATTATTTATTCTTCATTTCAGATCAGGGAATGATATTTGCAATAACATTTATTGCATAACGGCTCGCCGTGGGCTCACATGTCCAACATGATCAAATTCCATGCATGGTCGTCATGCTTTGGAAGCATGACATGAATTTGAAGGTAAGATATATGCTTTGGGAAAGCATATGATCTATACCAATTCCCAGTGACCAAGATTGAGAAACTTAATGATCAAACCCTGACAGTGAAAAAGTGATCTTTATCTTCAGAATGATCATAGGTCTTCTAGTATGTAGGATGTACAGGTATTGGGAATAGCTGAGGGTGATGTGATCATAAACGATTGTATAACCATGACGCTTCCATTCCGAGGGAGAGATGAAACAGGTTTGGATTTTAGATTTTAGTGACTCCTCTCATTAGAGAAGTGACCTAATCTTAGTCCATGAACTGGATATTGATCTGAATAAGATTCAGATGCAATGAGAAGATTAGGCATACGATCTTGATTTGATCAAGCATCAGTGGGAGGTCCATGGGATCTGGATTTGAGATATGATCTCAACATCCAAGTCACAATACGTGGAACAATACAATCACCCTGTCGTTATCTCCAAGTATCTGCGGAGAGATCGCATTATTCTTGAAGGGTTCGAGAATAATTCCATAAGATCTAAGCAATGGAGAAATAATAATTAAATGTGATTTAATCATCTTGATGTGTGAAGAAATTATCCAATATAATTAAATGTGATTTAATTATTATGGATAAGAATAATGTGGATAGAAATATCCAATTATTCAAAATATATTATAAATGTGATTTATAATGTATTAGAGAGAGCTAATTATAATTTATATTTGTTTACTAATTATTATGTGTATTGGATACACATTGTGTAATTAACTGACAATGTAAATTATATGTTGTTTTGGGTTGTGAATATGATTCACAATTTTTCAATGGCGAAATTGCAATATTCTCAAATATAATTGTGAATTATTTTTTTATGAATAAATCCCAACAAAAGTTGTTGAAAATAAATAATAGAGAAATTTAAGGAGATATGCAATCTCAAGGGAATCCATGAGGTTTCCCCACTTTGGAAGATAGTGGGCGGCACCCAATTCCTATATGGAATGGGTGGTCATCTACCCTATTCCATGGGGATGCATGATCTCCTTTGTAATCTTCTCTATATTTGATTGATTTAATTTTAGGATTGATGTGTATTTGATTTGTCAAATATATTTTAATCTAAATTAAATCACAAGTTGTTGGTTTTTACCAACAACATTCTTGACCATTGGATTGACATAAATCAATCTCATCCATTGATTTTATATGTCCCATGGATTGAGAGATCCATGGATCCCAACACTCTATAAATAGAGAGGCATACCATGCTCTCTGTTTACATGCAATATTGGAGCTCTCTCTCATTTTCTTCTCACACCTAACCTCTCTCTCCCTCTTCTTGGTGGTCGTCCACCAAACCCTAGAGGAGAGACTCGTCGACGCTCTCGCCACCACGCCGCTGCTTCGACGTTCTTCGGTTCTCCGTCTTCTTGGAGTGCTATGCTCACGAAGGAGATGTTCAATCTTGTACAACAAGATCAGGAGCAACCGTTCTTGAATCATCTTCTTGGATTGCAAGGACTACGCGGTTCATCCCCGTGCTCGCAAGCGGTCTCACTGACGATCGAACTTGAGACAGGAGGTCTTTTTCTTTAGAGACTTGATCAACCACGCTTCAAGAGGTATTTCTTTATACTTGTTGTGGTTATATATGAAACGATCCGAGAATCGTTCTTGGATCATGTAGTTTCATCACATGAAAAATTTTTAAATTCCGCTGCACAGAACAACTAGTACGACTAGTCATTCTTCGTCGAATCCGATACGATGATCACGCTTCTGTGATGCTCTTGAGGATAATCTATATCCTTCAAGTGGTATCAGAGCCTTAGGTCGACGGTTTCGAATATGATTCGCAAACCGAGGATGACTTGGGTTTGTTAAGGTCGCGAAAGTTTTTTTTATCGCATTTGATTTAGCAGATCTGTTTAGTAAATAATTTCGGCCATGTTTAAAATGTTTAAGCATGAACTATTTACTTGGATTTTTTTCCCCATTAAATAAGTAAATCATAGGATCTAAGTTTACGTAAATCATATTCGTATGCTCGAGATATGGTTGTTTTAATGAACATGTATGCACTGTTGCGGGAACTGTAGATCTTAACATGATTAAAGAGTTAATTACTGTTTTGATCCGCCTTGAAATGCGTGAAACATCACTTGGGTTCTGTCTTAAATCAAGTTAGAAATCTTTGAAAATTGAATTTGTCTAATTTGGATTTGAATTGATTGAGATATGTTAATTTTAGTGAGTAGGGGTCACTACTAAAATTGCAGTCCTAATCTAGAAACAAATGATTGTCAATTAATGAAATTAATTGCTAATTTCATGAAATAATCATGAAAATATTTGTGAAATATTGGAAGATGATTATTTACTTAATTAACTTGGCCTCAACCAATTAATTGATTAGATTTGATATAAATCTTAATTGGAAACACAATCATCAAACTTGATGCTTGAATAGGATTGGGAATTTGTGTAGCAAATTTCCTTATAATCAAAAAATATTTTGATTATTACTATATGGTATAATTCCGGTTGAAAAACCGATGATCATGTCAAGTACAAATTGATATATTTGGTATTATCCTTTCCTGAGGTGGATATGGTATCTAGTCAGAGAGGATTGGGATTGCGGGTTGCAATGTATGTGGTCCGTCCCACTCTCGTCGGTATCGACCATGACAGCGGGTAGGGACTCGATAATGCCGGAGAAAATCAAGGTGTATTTTCTAATTATTAAAATTTGAATTAACACGTATTTTGAGATATTACCATATATATTCAAGTAAAAATGATCAAGTTTGTTGATTGAATTGGATTGATAATTAATTTAATATGATTAAATTGATTATGTCCAATTTAGACACTCTATTATGAATAGAGTTGTCATTTCCCTTGGAGTAATTATTTATATGAATATGATTCATAATAATTAATTAAAATTTGAATATGATATGGAGGATCACATAAGTGACATCCATGGTCTCCTGTCAAGGCGAAGAGTTCCGTCGCCAGGGATTGCATGTGGGAGACGCCTGTCCAAAGTGACAGCTCCTGTATGCAAGCGCATCTGGATCGGGCTCGTCGCTTCTCGAAAGAGTAAGGACGTATGCGTACTGACCCCAATATCGGGTCCTCATATTATTGGGGCGATATTGGATTGCGCATATCGAGTTGTATTCTTGTTGACGGTTGGTTCAATTAATGACGGGTCAACATCACCTTAGGGGTGGTGAGCTCGGGTATTTAAGACCGAATTGGGAGATGCAAGTTGGACATGCAAGGTGGAATGTGTTCCCGCTTCTCTTTATCGGATTTATAGGTTCTCATATTATTGAGATATGACAAAGATAAGGAGGAGATCCCAGTTCTTGCTTGAGATATAACGGTAAGTATATCTCTTACTTTTAAAGTGATTAAGGGAATAAACTTTCAAGGTTGACATAGCAAGAACAATTTGATTTAAAATACCTTAATCAAATATCATAAATATGAATATATGTTTAATATGTTCTAATATAGTGCATTCTTAATTTCAGAAAATGAAGTCCTTGAACCCACATAGTAGGTTTCTTGAGGTCAACCAATTGACCGGCCTAAATTACTCGGATTGGATCCGTAATTTAGAGCTTGTTCTCTCTGCAGAGAGCATAAGTTATGTGCTCTCCGAGGACAAGCATGAGAACTCTAAATCCAAGGAAGAAAAAGCATACAATGACAAGTATGATGAAGATCATGTCTTGTCTAGATGCTATATCTTGGGTTCTCTCTCCAATGTTCTACAGAAGCAACATGTGGAGATGAGCACATGCCAGGAGATAATGTAGAATCTTAAAGATCTTTGTTGACATTAACCGCACCCAACGATACAATGTTATGAAAGAACTCAGTCGCTGCAAGATGCGGGAAGGGACTTCGGTCTGTGAACTATACTCAAAATGTTTGGGTACTTGTCGGAGCTGGAGACTCTTGGGGCAACCATGGATGCAGACATGCAAGCTGACTTCATTTTGCTGTCCTTGCCCAAGTCTTGCAATAACTTTGTAGTCTCATTCCACATGAACAAGCTGGAATTAACAAGCGCTGGGCTTCTTGCTGCATTAAAATCCGCAGAAGATGTAATGAAGAAAGATGATCCCGCTGGCAGTGCAATGGTTGCACAGGTCAAAGGGAAGCTCAGTCGGAAGCAAGGTTCTTGGAAGGGCCCAGCCCAGAAGAGAAAGAAGAAGGGACAAGGTGTTGGCTCTTCTTCCAATGCATCCACTCTAATGGCATCGAAGAAAACCGACGTCTGTCACCACTGCAAAAAGACAGGGCACTGGAGGCATAACTGCCCGGAATACCTGAAGTCGTCAGACAAAGGTAAAGCCTCAGCATGTATGAAATCTACTTTCATTATTGAAACTAGCTTTCTTGTTGGACGAGAGGGAAGTTGGGTTGTAGACTCTGGTGCTTCTATTCATGTATGCAATTTGTTGCATTTGTTTCAGGAAACTAGAAGTCTTGAAGAAGGGGAGGTAGTCATCTAAATGGGATCTGATGCAAGTGTTGCAGCGGTCACCGTCGGGACGTGTCGACTATCATTATCTAGTGGTAGAGTCCTAATACTTAAAGAGTGTCTTTATTTACCTGAAGTTAGAAGGAATTTAATATCTGTATCTAAGTTAGTTAGAAGTGGATATTCATTCCTATTCTGTAATAAATTAGTCATAAATCATTATGATAAATATATTGCATAGGGTATTTTAACTTCTGGAGGACTCTATGAATTGTGCATTAATGAGCATGTCATGAATGTTACAACAACTGATAAAAACCCTAAGAGATCCAAGGATAATAGAAATCATTCGAATATGATTTGGCATCAAAGACTTGGTCATTTGTCTGTTGATAGGATCAACAGATTGATAAAGGATGGACCTTTAGATTTTCTACAGGTTCAATCTTTGCCTACCTGTGAACATTGTATTCGAGGTAAAATGACTAGGATGCCTTTCCGTAACAAGGTTACAAGATGCGAAGGTATTATTGACCTAATACATACCGATGTATGTGGTCCCTTCAATACCGCGACTCGAAATGGATATCGATATTATTTGACGTTTATCGATGACCATTCGCGATACGGGTTTGTCTTCCTATTACGTCATAAATCTGAAACCTTTGAAAAGTTCAAAGAGTTCAAGGCTTTGGTTGAGAACCAAACCGATAGGAAGATTAAACGGATTCGATCTGATCGAGGTGGCGAGTACCTATCAGATGAATTCAAGGAATATCTTAAGGAGAATGGAATTGTTTCCAATCTCACTCCTCCTGGAACTCCCCAACTTAATGGTGTTGCTGAAAGACACAACAGGACCATCATGGATATAGTTTGTTCAATGATGAGTAAAGCACATTTACCTCTTAGTTTCTGGGGATATGCAGTAGAGACTGCAATATATATCCTGAATAAGATTCCTAGCAAATCTGTGCCTAAGACTCCTCATGAGCTATGGTATGGAACCAAACCTAGTGTTAATCACTTGAGGGTTTGGGGTTGCTTGGTCCATGCGAAGAACGTGGATGCAAGTAAGCTATAACCTCGCACTCGTGAGTGTTACTTCATTGGATATGTTAAAGATGGTATTGGATACCAGCTCTATGACCTTGAGACCCAAAAGGTTTTTGTTTCTAGAGATGTGAAGTTTCTGGAGGATGATTTCCTTAAAGGTCAAGACAAAAATGAAGTAGAGGAACTCATTGAATCCTCTGAGAATTTTGAGCCTCCTAGATAGAAACTGAAGAGATAAATAAAGATGAAACACCCATACCTCTTCGAAGGAGTTCGAGGGTGGTTTCACCACCTGAAAGGTATGGATTCCATGTGTCAAGTGAGACTGACATTGATCCTACTTCATTTGATGAAGCACTCGTGGATCAAGACATGGATAGATGGATGCTAGCAATGAAGTCAGAGATTGACTTCATGCATAAGAATGGTGTATGGACCCTAGAGGATCCACCTAAATGGGTAAAACCCATTGGGTATAAATGGATCTTCAAGAGAAAGAGGGGACCTGATGGGAAAGTAGAGACTTTCAAGGCACAACTCGTAGCCAAGGGCTACACACAGAGAGAAGGCATCGATTATGATGAGACATTCTCTCCTGTGGCTATGCTTAAATCCATCAGGACACTGCTAGCTATAGCTACATATCTTGACTACGACATCTGGCAGATGGACGTCAAGACGTCTTTCCTCAATGGATACCTCAAGGAGGATATCTACATGGTGCAGCCCCAGGGCTTCATGACTGAGGATGGCAAAGTATGCAAGCTGAAGAAATCCATCTATGGGCTCAAGCAAGCTTCTCGTAGCTGAAACATCAGATTTGATGAAACCATAAAGAATTATGATTTTGTGCAAAATCATGATGAACCTTGTGTATACAAGAAGACTAGTGGGAGCGCCATTGTGTTCATCGTGCTTTACGTAGATGACATCCTTATCATTGGGAATGATACAGGGATGATGACCAGTGTAAAGATTTGGCTATCCCATACCTTTGAGATGAAAGATCTTGGAGAAGCCTCTTACATCTTAGGCCTGAAGTTGTTCAGAAACCGAGAAAAGAGGATTTTGGGATTGTCACAACATGGATACATTAAGAAGATTCTTGAACGATTCCCTATGGATAGTTCTAAGAAAGGATTCCTACCCTTAAGACATTGTATCCACCTGTCTAAAGGAATGGCTCCTCAAACTGTTGAGGAAAAGAAGGCCATGGCTGGATGTCCTTATGCATCAGCCGTAGGAAGCTTAATGTATGCCATGATGTGTACTAGGCCAGATATCTGCCATGCAGTGGGAGTGGTAAGTCGTTACCAATCTTTTTATGGAGAGCAACACTGGAATGCAGTAAAGAACATATTCAAATATCTAAGACGGACGCAAGATTACATCTTGGTCTATGGAGATGGTGATCTCCAAGTCTTGGGATATACAGATTCTGACTTCCAATCGGATGTAGATGATCGAAAGTCGACATCATGGTTTGTGTTCTTGTTGAATGGTGGTGCTGTGAGCTGGAGAAGCAAGAAGCAGGACACTACTACAAATTCAATAACAAAAGCCGAATACATTGTCGCATCGGATGCTGTAAAGTAGGCGGTGTGTTTGCGGAAGTTCATCCTGGAGCTTGGTGTAGTTTCCTCTGATACTCCCATTCCGTTACTCTGCGATAACACGGGAGCCATTGCCCAGGCAAAGGAACCCAGATGGCATCAAAAGAGCAAGCATATGGAAAGGAAATACCACATCATACAGGAGATACAAAAGCGTGGAGACATCATCATCACCAAGGTGGCCTCTGTCGGCAACGTTGTTGATCCTCTTACCAAACCTCTGACATAGAAGGTTTTTGACTAGCATGTAATGAGTATGGGTTTAAAGATTGTACCTGAATGCTTCTGAGGGCTAGTGGGAGATTGTTAGCAATGTGAGCCCCGGGAAAACCATTCCTACAATAAATGTTATTGTAATAAGTAAATTATCAATAAAAGTTATTGATTATTTTCCACTCCCTTTCTGAGATTGAATGAATGAATGCACTATAGGGTCCCTCTGTACAATAAGGGTTATGTACCATGGCCAACTTGATGATCATACAGCTGTTGATTCATTGGATAAATCATAGAGGCTGATGCTTGGATGAATATCTAAGGAGTTAGATAGAGGACTCATCAAGCATCGTCAAATGATTGTTAAGTGATGATCTCCAGTTTGAGTAGGAGATGGCAATCCTTGCTCAAATGGCTGATATCTGACTGACCTCTTGATGCAGGTCCTCTACATGGGAATAGTGATTCGGAGGTGTCAGGTTAGTTGAGTCAATGGGTTGACTTAACGAGATCGAGATAACCAAAGACCTATATTGAATACTGTCACAGCATAGGCATGCATCCTCTGATCGGAGACAGATGTGTTGCTATATGTCTGAGTGTGTACATTTGGCAGACCAATAGGTTGATGACCTAACCAAGGTCTATACACTGGCGAGCTGGTATGCATGTAAGGACATATGAGTAATACAATCTCTCAAAGGGATCATACAGGTTCACTTGTGAACCGGGAGACATGAGCTCACTCATGAGGTATTGGGACTGATCAAATTCCATGCATGGTCGTCATGCTTTGGAAGCATGACATGAATTTGAAGGTAAGATATATGCTTTGGGAAAGCATATGATCTTTGCCAATTCTCAGTGACCAAGATTGAGAAACTTAATGATCAAACCCTGAAGATGACAGTGAAAAAGTGATCTTTATCTTCAGAATGATCATAGGTCTTCCAATATGTAGGATGTACAAGTATTGGGAATACCTGAAGGTGATGTAATCATAAATGATTGTATAACCATGACGCTTCCATTCCGATGGAGTGATGAAACATGTTTGGATTTTAGTGACTCCTCTCTTTAGAAAAGTGACCTAATCTTAATCCATGAACTGGATATTGATCTAAATGAGATTCAGATGCAATGAGAAGATTAGGCCTACGGTCTAGATTTGATCAAGCATCAGTGGGAGGTCCATGGGATCTGGATTTGAGATATGATCTCAACATCCAAGTCACTATACGTGGAACAATACAATCGCCCTGTCCTTATCTCCAAGTATCTGCGGAGAGATCGCATTATTATTGAAGGCTTCGAGAATAATTCCATAAGATCTAAGCAATGGAGAAATAATGATTAAATGTTATTTAATCATCTTGATGTGTGAAGAAATTATCCAATATAATTAAATGTGATTTAATTATTATTGATAAGAATAATGTGGATAGAAATATCCAATTATTCGTAATATATTATAAAAGTGATCTATAATTATTAGAGAGAGCTAATTATAATTTATATTTGTTGATTAATTATTATGTGTATTGGATACACATTGTGTAATTAATTGACAATGTAAATTATATGTTGTTTTGGGTTGTGAATATGATTCACAATTTTTCAATGGCAAGATTGCAATATTCTCAAATATAATTGTGAATTATTTTTTATGAATAAATCCCATCAAAAGTTGTTGAAATTAAATAATAGAGAAATTTAAGGAGATATGCAATCTCATTGGAATCCATGAGATTGCCCCACTTTGGAAGGTGGTGGGCGGCACCCAATTCCTATATGGAATGGGTGGCCGTCCACCCATTCCATGGGGAAACATGATCTCCTTTGTAATCTTCTCTATATTTGATTGATTTGATTTTAGGATTGATGTGTATTTGATTTGTCAAATATATTTTAATCTAAATTAAATCACAAGTTGTTGGTTTTTATCAACAACATTCTTGGCCATTGGATTGACATAAATCAATCTCATCCATTGATTTTATATGTCTCATGGATTGAGATCCATGGATCCCAAAACTCTATAAATAGAGAGGCATACCATGCTCTCTGTTTACATGCAATATTGGAGCTCTCTCTCTCTCATTTTCTTCTCATGCGCCAACCTCTCTCTCCCTCTTCTTGGTGGCTGTCCACCAAACCTCAGAGGAGAGACTCGTCGACGCTCTCGCCACCACGCCGCCGCTTCGACATTCTTCGGTTCTCCGTCTTCTTGGAGTGCTACGCTCACGAAGGATACGTTCGATCTCGTACGACAAGATCAGGAGCAACTGTGCTTGGATCATCTTCTTGGATTGCGAGGACTATGCGGTTCATCCCGCACTCGCAAGCGGTATCACCGACGATCGAACTTGAGATAGGAGGTCATTTTCTTTAGAGACTTGATCAACCACGCTTCAAGAGGTATTCTCCAAGAATCGTTCTTGGATCATGTGATTTCATCACATGAAAATTTTTTAAATTCCGCTGCACAGAACAACTAATACGACTAGTCGTTCTTCGTCGAATCTGATACGACGATCATGCTTCCGTGATGCGCTTGAGGATAATCCATATCCTTCAGTATCGACTCGGAAAAAATCGGATTTAGCTTAATTTTTCAGTTGAACCCATCAGACTGATTTTTCAAGTAGAGAAAATTGGATATTATAAGTGTATAAAAATAAATGATAAGTATCCATGAAATAATCTTTCAGATCTTTAAATAAAGTAGCATGGTACAAATGAGCAAGAAAAGAAAAAACAATAGAGTGTGCGATTTTTTTCCAAAAGATATGTATCAGTGCAAATGGAGGGTATGAGTGTACGATTTTTTCCCCAAAAACCCATTCAAATTGGTGGGATTTGTTGTTTGACCTTAGTTTCATGCCTGAGCTATGCCATTCACAAAGATGGTTTTAGCTTAGTTTCGTTCACAAGCTATGCCATTTGCAAGTTATGCTATAAGATGCGCTATATTTCTTGTTTAACAGTATTCTGGGAATCTTTACTATAATATTCACAAACCTTTACTATAATATTCATATTTAATATGAAGGATATGGGAAGAATCCTCAAGCGTATCACGGAAGCGTGATGATCGCATCGAATGCGATTGGGAGCGACTAGTCGTACTAGTTGCTCCGAGCAGTGGGATTTAAAATTTTTTATGGGATGAAACCACATGATCCAAGAACACTTCTCGGATCATTTCATCTAAACCACAAACAAGTAATTGGATTACCTCTTTAAGCATGGTTGCGATCGAGTCTCTAAACAAAGAGACCTCCTATCTCAAGTCTGATCCATCAGAGGAGACACTTGCGAGCGCGTTGATGAGACACGTCCTTCTCGCAATTCATGTTGAAGATCCAAGCCACGGATCTCCTAATCTCGACAAATGAGATACAACGTCTTCTTCACGAGCAAGGCACACTGAAGTAGACGGAGATCCACGAGTAAACGATCGGGGAGCATAACGACGATGCTGCAACAATGGAGAATCTCTCTAGGGCATCCATGATGGATGGCCACATGAGAGAGATAGAGAGAATGGGCATGTATAGAGAGAGAGAGCATTCATTAATCATCTCACTTAAAGATCAATGAATACCTCTTCTTATATAGGGTTTTGGGAACTCATGGATTCCAATCCATGGGTAACACATAATCAATGGATGAGATTGATTTGTGTTTCTTTCAATGGCTAAAATGTTGTTGTAAAAACACGACAACTAATGATTTAATTTAAATTAATTTTCAATGACAAACCAACAAAATTAATTTCAAATTAAATTATCTCTGATAAGAGAAAAGATAATGAAGAGAATAAACCAATCTCCTCAAAAGAGGGGACGGCTACTCTTTTCCTCATGGAGAGTTGTAGCAGTCCACTCTTCTTTGGTGGACTTGGTCCATTTCCTCTGATTATCACGAGATCTCATTATCTCATGATATATATCATCATCTCTTGTCGACAATACACCAAAAAATAATTCCAAATTATCTTATGGAAAATATCAACCATGCCACTGAAATTATGTGAATCTTATTCATAACCAAAAAACAAAATATAAATTATATTTTAATTAATCATCAAATGTGAATCCAATTCACATCAATAATTAATCAACAAATATAAATCATAAATCGCTCTCTCTTATATATTATAAATCACATTTATAATATATATGATTAATATGGATAGTGCGATCCAAATTATTCATATCCATGATAATTAAATCGTATTTAATCATCTTAGATCTCTATTCTCATGTGTCAAAATAATATAAATCCCATTCACACTATTTACATCTTTGATAATTAAATCACATTTAATTATCTCAGATAACTCTCCTTATAACATAAATCAAATTCATATTATTCATGATAATTAAATTACATTTAATTATCAATTTTCTCAATGCTCGGATACATATATCAACAATGAAATTATCCATGAACTCTTTCAAGGACAACGCGCTTTCTCTGCGGATACTTGGAGATAAGGACATGGCGATTGTATTGTTCCACATATAGTGACTTGGATATTGAGATCACATCTCAAATCCAGATCTCGAGCCTCCCACAGATGCTTGATTAAATCAAGACCGCAAATCTAATCTTCTCATTACATCTGAATCACGTTCAGATCAATGTCTAACATTTGGACCAAGATCAGATTACTTCTCTACTGAGAGGAGTGATGAATCTAAGATTCATCACTTTAAATCTCATTTATTAAGCATAAAATCCTCAAAATCATCAGCATTTCTGCATTTATTCTGCATAATTAGCATTCATGCATGTTTTCATAAGAATTGCAATTTATCCATGATGTCTGCACAAAATAAGAAGCCAAAAATCTCAGCCAAAATTAACCTATAAATAGCCTAACTTCTGTGATTTTTAACTCATTCAGGCTAACTTCGAATGATCCAAAATCACTCCACTAGTACATATCACTCACAAGAATAAACAAAAAATACAAAAAAATAATTAACCCAAATAACTGGACCAAAAACCCAAATCCTAATTTCTGGATTTCCGGACTAAAAGCCTCATATCTTCCCCATCCAGTGTTCGTTTTGATCCTACTCACTTTTAAACTAATGTACATTCAATTACCTTCAAAACAAGAACAAGTTCAAGTGAATCAGACATATGTGAAAGTTGGATTTTGGGCCCCTTTTGTACATTGTGTATTTTAGTAGTTTTTGACCTTATATTTTTTGTATGTATTTAACCTATTAATAAAAATCCAAAAAAATAGATTACGGTATCTTTATTTACCTTTTTATGTTTCTATATTTTTTTGGATTTTTATTTGGTTTAAAAATGAAAAAAATATACAAAACCCAAAAGTCCTAAGTATTCTACGTACATGGGATACCCCAAAATATCATTTGTAGATCTCATCGAGACGAGCATTTTTTATTAAGGAACATTTTTTATCCGAGGTCATTTGCTATTTATTTTGCATTTTACACAATCTTTATTTTTCGATTTTTGTGGTGCTGACACCTAGCAGCACCTGGTGCCGCCACGTGTCAGCCATTTTTGTCCTATTCATTATTTTATTTTTATTTAAAAAAATAATAAAAAATATAAAAAATAAAAAATAAAAAAAATGAACAAACGTGCTCCGCACATGCCTCCCATTTCCCTCTCCTTGCTGCCACGTGGCCCCTTATGGACCATCCGATCATCTGCTGATCGGACGACCTAGAGGTCGTCACCTACCTCATGCTCCCTTCCCAAATTGGAAACCACCGCCAACAACCCCCCGCAATAATTGTCACCTTTCCCAACCATTGCCACTCCCAATTTCACCGTCGTCGTCGCAATCTCCGTGATCCGCTCAACCGTCTCCGTACATCTCACGACCAACCTCCTCCGCACTTCTCGCAATCACCACCAACGATCTCCAAATCCGGACTTCCCTCTCTTTCTATTTAAAGGCATCGCCACCCTCGTTCACCCGCCATCCGCCGATAGCTTCTGATTGAGGAGGCGGCGGTGACAGAGCCCCTCCTCCATCTTCTTGGCGAGATCCGAAGTCATCCAGGCTTCGCTGCAGCACGACCCCCCCCCCCCCGTCGCCATCGCTGCTCCGCTCCGAGTTCTCCTTGTCGACCCTACGCCTCCGCCTACTCCACCGATCTCCACCAACGACGCTACGTCATTTATGACCACGACCTTCTTCGTCAACAACCTCTGGCATTACTTCAACGAGCTCCGCATCCCCTACGCAACGCCTTCCTCCGCAGCGATCTCCGAGCATCACCGACAACCGCTTCGACATCGACGCCGGCCAGCTACGATTCCACCACGCTCATCGTTGACAACCGCGGAAGGCGGTGCACTCCACCTTCACGCCCCCTTGTGACAGCCAACACCGTTGTATCGACCGCGTCAGGGAAGCCATCCGGAGCTTCGCCAGACCCTTCGCCTCTAGCGTCGGGCCCGACCCGAGGTCCTCCCACGTGCGCAGCACGTGAGGAGGAAACGTCAGCAGCAAAGTCGCCCCCTCTCACGTGATACACACGTGCAGGGGTGGGATATTGCGATCATACCCTCGGAGGTCCTTTTATTTGCCAACACGCCCCCACCAACCAGAGGAACACGTGCCCCTCTAGAGATTTTGCAAGAAATCCCCCCAGACTCCTGCTAATTGCATAATAGCCCCCCCCACATATTTTATTTACAATTATTGCATCTGTACCCTTGTCTTTATCCTTCATTTTAGACTACAACATTTCAGTATTTTTTATCAAAAAATGGCATTCTATTCCTCCCTTAATTCTCTATATTCTGAGATGTTGTGGATATTTTTGTGATTAATGATTAATTAATAATTATTTATTTGGTGGAAAATTGCATATTTTGACCATTTTGTGCTCTTAAAATTGCCATTAATTAATCATTACTCTAAAAATTTCCGAAAATGCACATATTATAGAGTTTATTGTGCTGGACTTTATGCCCAAAAAGATTTGCATTTGCATGCATATTTTGCCCTGTAAAAATCATTTTGCATATTTCATTATTTGATTTTTAATAGGTATTAGATCTTATATTTTCAAGCTTTAGGATTATTTTGAGGTCCATCACCAAGTGATAGATCTTAGATAATTTCATCGCTTGAAAATAAGTAGGTTTAATATTTATTATAATTAAATATTGAAATTGACTTTGTTTGTATTTAAAAATTCATAAAAAAATTACATTGCATCTAAAAATTCCAAAAACATTGCATTCATTTCATCATATTTTGCGTTGTGGCCAAATTTCATATTTTTCGGACATCGTTTGAACGTAATTTATATTTTAGTCCTTAAAATAGGCCAAAATTGCATTTGCATCCTTTATTGCATTAAAAATTCCAAAAAAAAGACCGCCTCGAAAACCGCGCATAAATTTTTATAGGCGTAATTTTAGGTTGTTCCTTTGCCTCCTTGTGTTCGACCTTGGGACTTGCCCAAGTAAAATAAACATAAAACCACGAGATTAAAAATTGAATAAATTATTTGTGGTTATTTTCTTGACCGATTCCGATTGTCGCCTATAACACACGACAAATGATTTTTAGCACGGACGATAAATAAAAACATCTTCCTAACAAGCAAAAATCGGACTCGCCAGATGGCGCCGTTGCCGGGGAGGCAAACGACTTAGTTTTGTGTTTTGAAATCTCTTGTTCGGTTTTCCGCATTCGGGTCATCTGACCCCCGAATCTTTCAGTGTAAATACCATTTTATTTCCTGCAGTTATTTTTCAGCATTTCTTTCGCTTATTTTATTTTTGATTATTTAGTGAGTCACTCTCTTACATTCTCCCTCTTATTTTTCTTGCAAGGTACCCGGCGTACGTGGAGCATTTTTTTAAGAAACCGAAGCATCTTCACCGACATCCGAAAAAGCCGCAATTAATTTAAGACCGAATCGAGTCATGAGAGAGCGTAGAGTGTAGGTTTTTAATTTCTGCAATTTTATTTAATTGCTCATTTACAGCGGTGTCCGTTTGGACTCTCGCGGTTGTAAAAAGACCTTGAATTTTTCTGTGGTGTGTCGTGGCCTGTTTCACACTCCGATGAGGGTGGGGCCCGACTTGAGTGGCGATTAGGATAGACCTGCATATACGGCTCTCAGAGCATTTTAGTTTCTCAATTGTGCTCGTAGGACTTAAGCCACACTTCACATTAACTGAGACGCTCATAGATCGTTCAATTTAGCCAAAATTTAACTCAATTCTTTCTCGCTAATAGAACTTTCTGCTTAGATGCGGTTTTTCATCGGCTTGCATTCATTTAGAATAATCTTCTAATTTCTGTCTAGCATCCCACATGGAGATTGCGATGATTCATTGTAAATCTTCTAACGAAGCATACATCATTGTTTTCGCATGCATAGGCTTTTCCCGAACTCCTACATCTTGTTTTATCACCTAATTTTAAAGGGAATTGGGACTGGACGGTAGACGTGTATTGTATTCATTTAATTTTTCAGTGATCGCCTAATTAAAATTGGGACTGCTAAATATAGCCGATTTCAAGTTAACCCATAAAATCAAGAATTTTTGCGGGAGAGTAACCCCGACCTTGGATTGTTTTTATTTTTCTGAGTAAGTGAGAGACGACACTTAAGGTTAGAATCAAGCTCCGATATTTTCATTTAGACTACTGATTTTAAAAATGATTAGCCACTTCTCAGTGAGGAATACGGGTAGCCGGTAATCGGTCCGGACTTCCTTAGCAGAGTGGACGGTTTAAAGGACTCTGCGTAAAGCTCTGTCCTTAAGTAACACGGGTAGTCGTTTTACAGTCCGTACTTACGCCTATACTGGCTGAAAGTGGATGCAACTAGTTGTACGAACTCGGAACATACTTTAAGAAAATTTCGGCACCTAACAGCTCGCTAATTTTTTGCCAAGATTGATTTATCACCAACTAAAATTGAAAAGATAATAGTCGAACTCTTACGACTTCATTGTGTGAGTTGGTGAACTCGGGGTTTGATTTGTGTTTGCATTGGTGTGCGCGAACCGATACCGAAGATTAAAAGCCACACATTTGATAAAAATTCTTTTGACTATCCCATGCAATCATCTCTCTCTTTCTTGATTTAAATCTCATCATGGAACTTTTTCCAAATTGCAGATCCAACCCATCATTTATTTCAACTCTTTCAAAAATGACCGAACATTTATCCGAAGATCCATCAGCGCTATACTATGAAAATGAATTTGTATCGGTTAGACCCAAAACACCTCCGCCAACTTCAACAAGAGACTCTCAAACACCAACACTCTTCACAAATCTAATTTGCTTCATGAATGACAACTCTTTGTTTTCGGACCTGACAAACCAACAACCGACTGAGGTCTCCACTTCTTCATATGTTAATCCTCTCTACGCCGATCATACAATTCATCCTTCTTATTTGGTGAATGTCAATCCTTCATTCATAGGATATGATAACCACATGATCAAAGTGAACACTTCTTTACCTCTTTCATCTACCCTGCCCTGGAACACCAATGAACAACCATCATCCTGGATTGACCATGACAACCCCCTTTTCAGACAAGACAATCACAGAGAATTGGACTGACTACATAGAAACATAGGAACCCTGTATGCTGACTACACCATATCAAGATCCGATCACTCATGATCAAAAGAATAAATTCTACTCCGACCAACTCCACATGTCTGGATCACATGAGCAGCCGCCTTCCATAGTTATTGAGGAGATATTTTTCAAAATAATAATCATATATTGGATATTCCAAGAGACTCCTCTCATAGCACATCTAGGAAAATGGAAGATGAAATTATTTAATCGCAAAAACACACATCAATTGCTCCCATGAGTGATCATGAACAAATTTTTGAGTATGACATTTCGAGGATAAATAAAAGATTTGAATCAATGGAGGATAGATTGAAAAAATTTACCGATCGATTAATCTCATTCTATGGTGGCTCGGACATTAAAATGAATGAGGAAATGATTGGATCTCAGATAGAATATTTTGAGGATATTCAGGAACCTAGGGACGATTCTAACAATATCACTTATGCATATTATTCCCCTAGAAATGACTATGTTGCTGACTATTACTCTGAACACCAGAACCCCTTCTCATCTGAGGAACACACCATACCCCCACACCACACAGAAAATACCAAAAAAATCAGAATATTTAAAAACCACAAAAAAATCAAAAATCCAGAAAATTTCATAAAAATTGAGATTGAAGACGGTCTGAGGAATTTGGATCCAACTGTATGGGAAGCACTGGAAAAGAAACTGATTTTTGAACTTCCCTTTCTTCAGGCCATTGAACACTTCCTCAACCTTAAAGGATTTTTAATGGAAAAATTAAATATCAAAAAGTCAGGAAGGATTAGAACAAAGACTGAAAGACATATCTTATCAATGACCTCCTCCTTGATGTTGAGGAGAAAAATCAAGAGCCGCATAGTGAAGCGGTTGCCCAGATTTGACTGTGAAATCAAAGACAAGATTTTCACCCATGCTCGAATTGATGACGATTCATCGATCAATATCCTCCCGACCTCTGTATTTCACGAACTTAAACTCGGACTGATTCGGAAGATATGAAAGATTGTTCAATTGGCAGACCGATCGATAAAGAGCCGAGAGGAATTATTTTTGTCATCATGAAATTCCAAGGTGCTCCGCTCAAAGTAGAATTCACGATCATTGATATTGAGCATTAAGGAGAATTCACCTAGTCTCCAATCATTCTCGAAAAGCTATTCTTAGCATTAGCTAAGGCAATTACTGATTGTGAGACTCGGGAAATCAATTTTAAAGCATTGGAAGTATTTAGATCGGACCATGTCTTTGAGGAACCACGATCTTCGGAGGAAACCCACAAAGTCCCCGATAGCTGCAACCATGAAGAGGTAGAAGAGCCCTACCCCGCTGCTACACCTGAGATAACGGTTGTTGATGAGACTATCGGTTTAGAGAATCTTCCCCCTTCTCCATTCCTAGCCGCTCTCACCTTGGAGAATCGTGTATATAAATCATATGATCCGGAGAATTTCAATGACTATTCATCTGGATATTCAAGTGAACTGACTCCTTCACGAAGAAATAAAAAGAGAGTCACCTCAACCTTTCGGAAGAGGAATCAACTGATGATCCCTCGTCAGGTTCGGAAAAAGGAACGAATTCTGAGGAAACAACTAAAGAAACAAAAAGGCATGAATATATGGAGGGTGTCCACTTTCAAATACTATTCCCTTGAGGATAATTCTGATGATGGATACCTTTCATCTGACTCAAATACTTCATCCATTATCCATCATGATTTTTCTGAGGATGACACTGATAATAGTTGGGAATCATATGCCTCGTCTCCATCTCATCATTACGATCTCCCACCGCAGGCTCACAAGAAGATCAGCCGAAAACCGCCTTAATCATCGACTACCCACCCTCCCTCCTGACCACATCGGTCTCCTTGTACAGCTTCTTCCGCTACTTAGGCCAAGGCCTAAGTATAGGGGGGGACCGATGCCATCTGTATATACCATTTTCCTGCATCACACTCCTTCTCCTGATCTCTCCATTTTCCACCTTTCTCTTATACTTAGGTTGACCAGAGCCTAAGTATAGGGGGAACCGACACCCACTAGTATATACTCTCCTCATTTACATATCATGTCCGCATCTTTTGCGCTCTTCTTCTATACTTAGACTGTTCACACGTCTAAGTATAGAGGGGCGGACCATTGTATATAAATTTTTCCCTCTCTTCCGCTTAGCCCGAGCTATGTCTTCTTTTCACTTCTTGTGCTCTAAGGACACAACACTCGCTAAGTATAGGGGGTTCTGTATATATAATCTGTATATATTACTCATATCTCGTACTTTCGCTTAAGTATATATGTATTTACGGGGTGGGTAATTAATTTGAAAAAAAGAGAAGAAAAGAAAAGAAAGAGGATTGTGCTACTAACACTGACTTTGCCCAAAAATTTTGAAAATGGCATCTTATTTGCAATAAAAAATCCCTTGCATAAAAAGGAAAAAATGTGTCTGCATTTCACACACCTGCACTTCATCCAACATCGCATTCATCTGCATCTATGAAAAGTCATTGGGTTCTGAACCGAGTTGTGAGTAGAAACCGAGAGTGATCTGGACTTGACCTTAATCCACCTAATTTTCAGAGGAACTTCACCGAGAAATAGGATTTTAAGAGCTTCAGATCTTTGACTTAATTCTTTAAGTTCCACATGACAATGTGCAGCGTTTGACTCTTAGTGTCTAACCTGGTCTATTCATTCTGGGTACAATTCTAGAATAGGGAATTAATTTGTACTCTCTCGCTATGCACTTAGCTCAACTCAGACGAGATGCTGGAAGACTATGTGAATCTCTTTTCTAGTAGCGTGGAAATCTAAAGACCAGAGTACGGGTTAAAATAAAGCCTCAGAAAAGGGATGGACGACTGGGCAACAATTTTTTTTAAGACCCCAAAAAGTGTACGGAACAAAAACATTCTATATCCGTATGGGCACAACAAGATCCAAGCAGAACCACCAAAAATTCCAAATATAAAGAAGCCACTACCGAATAAATATCAGACCAAAAAGTTCCAAGCTTCAAGAAACCTGCAGATCTTGGTGGAGACTCGGCTACACTGTCCATCGTCACAAGGAGAGGTGAACACAGCACCGATTGTGAACACAGCACGACAGACCTTAGAAGGAAATACCTGAGTCCCCGAGGATGAGTTACTAGAGAGGAGAGAAGCATGGTAGTCCGACATTCTGGATGGGAAGAGCTAAAATCCTTCACGCACATGAGTCGGTTGTTCAATGTTCATAGGGTATACTTTAGGAAGAGGATTGATCTAAGATGACTTCTGAGCCGAAACTGATACAATGATGTGTAGAACTTGAAGGCTGTTAATTTTAAAATTCTAAGTCTCACAGAAGTTCCGACACATAAATAATCCAAAGGTCGAGTTTAGTTTCACTTTCACCTTCAGTTCATGGTCTTGGTATGGAACCCAATATCATTTCACTTCATGATATTTTTTTATGCTTAGGGACGAGCATGGTTTAAGTATAGGGGGATGATGAATCTCAGATTCATTACTCTAAATCTCATTTATTAAGCTCAAATCCCTTAAAATCATCAGCATTTCTGTATTTATTCTGCATAGTTAGCATCCATGCATGTTTTCATAAGAATTGCATTTTATCCATAATGTCTACAGAAAATAAGAAGCCAAAAATCTCAGCCAAAATTAACCTGTAAATAGCCTAATTTCTCTGATTTTTAACTCATTCAGGCTAACTCCGAATGATCCAAAACAACCTCCATTGTGTACATATCACTCACAAGAATAAATGAAAATACAAAAAATAATCAACCCAAATAACTGGACCAAAAACCCAAACCCTAGTTTCAGGATTTTTGGACTGAAATCCCCATATCTTCCCCCATCCAGTGTCCATTTTGATCCTACTCACTTTTGAACTAATGTACATTCAATTACCTTCAAAACAAGACCAAGTTCAAGTGAATCGGAGCTCATATGTGAAAGTTTGGTTTTGGGCCTCTTTTTGTACATTGTGTATTTTAGCATTTTTTGACCTTATATTTTATGTACGTATTTAACCTATTAATAAAAATACAAAAATAAGATTAAGGTGTCTTTATTTACCTTTGATTTTTCCATATTTTTTCTGGATTTTTAATTGGTTTTAAAATGACAAAAGAAAATACAAAACCCAAAAGTCCAGGTATTCTATGTACATAGGATACCCCAAAAATATCACTTTGTGCATTTGATCGATTTTTGTTGTGATATATTCATGAAAGTTGTAGATCTCATCGAGACGAGCTTTTTGGTGAAGGAACTTTTTCGATCCGAGGTCATTTGCTATTTATTTTGCATTTTAAAAATCTTTATTTTTCGATTTTTGTGGTGCTGACACGTGGCAGCACCTGGTGCCGCCGCGTGTCAACCATTTTTGGCCTATTTATTATTTCATTTTTATTTAAAATAAAAAATAATAAAATAACAAAATAAATAAATAAAATAAAAAATAAAATGAACGCACGTGCTTTACACGTGCCTCCGCCTTTCCCTCTCCTTGCTGCCACGTGGCCCCTTATGGACCATCCGATCATCTGCTGATCGGACGGCCTAGAGGTCGTAACCTACCTCCTGCTCCCTTCCCAAATCGGGAACCACCGCCAACAACCTCCCACGCAATCCTTGTCGCCTTTCCCAATCATCGCCACTCCCGATTTCACTGTCGTCGCTGCAATCACTGCGATCCTCTCAACCGTCTCCGTACATCTCGCGGCCAACCTCCTCCGCACTTCTCGCAATCACCACCAACGATCTCCAAATCCAGCCTTCCCTCTCTCTCTTATTTAAAGGCATCGCCACCCTCGTTCACCCGCCATCCGCCGATAGCTTCTGATTGTGGAGGCGGTTGTGACAGAGCCCCTTCTCCATCTTCTTGGCGAGATCCGAAGTCGTCCAGGATTCGCTGCAGCACGACCCCCCCCCCCCCCGGTCGCCATCGCTGCTCCTCTCCGAGTTATCCTTGTCGAGCCTACGCCTCCACCTACTCCACTGATCTCCACCAACGATGCTACGCCATCTACGACCACGACCTTCTTCGTCAACGACCTCCGGCATCACTTCAACGAGCTTCGCATCCCCTACGCAACGCCTTCCTCCGCAGCGATCTTCGAGCATCACCGACAACCGCTTCGACATCGACGCCGGCCAGTTGCAATTCCACCACGCCCTTCGTCGACACCCATGGAAGGTGGTGCACTCCACCTTCACGCCCCCTTGCGACAGCCACCACCACCGTGTCGACCGCGTCAGGGGAGCCATCCGGAGCTCCGTCAGACCCTCCGCCCATCCGCCTCTAGCGCTGGGCCCGACCCGAGGTGTCACGTCCCGGACCTCGAAACATGGGAAAAATTGCGGAAGCATCCCAAACAATGAAATTAATTTTTTTCGGGCCCAGGAGCGAGAAAAAAATTCAATAATCCATAAATAATTTTCAGAGTGCCATACATAATGGAAGAATAAAGGAAATTAACCAATCAATAAAAGATTCAACAAGTCTGAACAACACAATAAAGTTAAATAAGTCTATCCGTACAATGACTTAAGAGGCTAGAAAGTATCAATGAATCTTCAATCCAGCAGACGACCAACCCTTTTGCTTTCCTCTAAGTTGCAAGGTTGTAATTCAATATTAGTCAAACGAATTTGACTAAGTATGCACCAATAATTTATGAGGCATACCACTATAAGCATATACAATGAGTAAAAATTACGATGACAATTTCATATAATAAGAACTATAAATCAACAAATAAATAATGAACTATAAAAGACTTTTCAATTATGCCCATCATTATAGGATAACAATGACAATTCAATAAATTTCTTTGAATATCACAATTTTGTGACCATAATATCAAAATCCATATTAAATAGATATCAATCCCATCTGCCGACACCTAGCAGCCTGAGCTTGGATAGAAGCCACCCCATTCCCTTAAATCAAAAATTTTTAAACTAAAACAAATATCAATACGAGGCCTCCTATCCGAACCCCAATGCAATGGACATCAATACTTAGTCAACCGTCGTAGCGGTAAATTGTTTGGAAGTAGTGTAGGATTACCCTCCTACAACGGTCATTTGGCGGAATTAACCGTCCGCGCGGCACCCGGCCAGGTCAAAGCCTCTAATGGGCCAACAATGAACAATGTCTACTCCCTCACAATGATGGTGTCAAAATCAACAATAATTTTCCAATAAAATATTTGAATAAAAATACATTTTAACCTATATATAAAAAAGGCAATAATATATCTATCTCTTTACATTTAACAACTAATTCATGAATAAGCATTATGTCTAAATATCAACTTGGCACCTAATTACATAAAGTTGTAACACAGAGATATAATCAAAAAAATTTTAACGAGATATTATAAAAAAACTCCATTGCAACAACTAATAAAATCAAATGTGGGGTATAAATGACAATGGTATGAAACATAGACTAATGTACATACCTCTCTTTTTCTTTTCTTTTTTTCAAAACGATAAAGATAGATCACTATGTTTTTCCGTTGACGGGAATCAGTTACCACCTAAAAAAGAGATGGATTTCAATGTCACACGCAATCCGTAAAACATCGCATCATAATATCCGAAATCCCAACAATCACAATACCCCCCTTTTTTAAAAAAAATATAACCATCCAGTTATTGTAATTGCTATATTTTTTTATACATATAGATATTAATGTGAGTATCTACGTATATCAAAACAATAATTTTTTTTGTGGTAAATTCAAATGCATATGTCAATTATGTACAACGTAGATTTTATAGTTGCTTGGATAACATATGTATCCATATATATTTTCATATTAGAGTTTGTATTAGGGATATCATGATAATATATAATCATTACATCATATTATCTAAAAGAAACTTGACATGTATTAGACAGAGTTGTATGAGAGTTTCAATAAGAGTTGATTTTCTGAATTCAAGAAACTATACTGGCATGCGATAGTCTAATTGACCGTAATCCTATAATCAAATGACGTTAGAAAATCCGATGACCGTAGAACTCATGTATTTTTTTTTGAGAACATCCCAGTTAACCTTTTTATCTTAATATCGTAATTTATTTTTGAACGGCAAAACAGGTATGTTGTTTTGCTTATCTCTTTCTTTCTTTTTTTTATAAAAAAAAACACCCCCAAAAAAAAGTGTTACAAAAGCTATTAGGCGGCACTGCGAGTGTTGAGAAACAAGCCTCACGTTTGTCATCATAGATTTCGTGCTCATTTCACGCTAAAAAGATACGAATAAAAGGGAAACTTTGAACTTTAGCAAGACAAGTCGCGAAAAGAAAAAAAAAGACTTTTGCTATGAAAACATGCTTACAATATATGAGATGGTGAAGATTGTGATTCGTGGATCATGGACAAAAATAAAACAAAATGGGCAAAAAAAGACTGCGATTTTCACGACAAACACCCACGGATGGAAATAAATAAAGCAAGAAATAACAAAACAAACACAATCTTAAACAAAAAAAAGTGTATAATCATCCTATGGGTTCGATACATACCTCAAGGTGTCGATTAACTAGCCACGAAGACGCCTTGTCTTCGCCAAAACCAATCGATGCCTCTACTTCAACTTGGTTCCAATCTTGCCGGATTGAAGCCGAGATCGACGGAAGGAGCACCGTCGTCAAGCCTTCCCTCTCTATAACTCCTCGTCCCTCTCGGCCGAAATCTCCCGGGAATGTTAATCCCCTTCGTTGTGATTTAAAAAAAGAGGATTTTGAATACTTCAAATGTTATCCCCTTACGGGTGGATAACTTCCCTCCAGATTTTTTTTTAAATTATCTCCTTTTTTTAAACGTGCATATGGTTGCAACCCTATTTATCCTTATCACTTTATTTAGAACTCAAGTTCTTTCTATTATCCTATTATATTTTTATTATAAAAATATTTAATAGTTATGAAGTTGTTAAGATTTGGAACATCTCATTTAATTATTTAAGGTAAAGTTTTTTTTAATTTCCTTTATCGACTCTTTGTATAATTACATAATATACCCATAAAAAGAATAGATATTGTATATTCAATCTATTCCATTTCAAATGTCCAAGGTTAATTCAATTTTTTTATTATTAAAAAAACCGATCTTAGAACTCTACCCCCCTAAAAAAATACGTCCTCGAAATTCAAAAGACATACCTATAAGTTCAGGATATTTCTCTCGAACTTCGTCTTCGAGTTCCCATGTGGCCTCTCTTTCTGGATGGTTGTGTCAAGCAACTTTTACCATCTTAATAATCTTCCTTCTTAATTGGTGTTCTTGACGATCAACAATGTGTGAAGGGTGCTCTTCATACGATAAATTTTTATGAACCTCGACAGGCTCATAATGAATATGATGAGATGGATCATGAATATATTTCCGCAACATGAAGACATGGAAAACATTATGAATATGTGAATAGTGAGGTGATAGTGCAATGCGGTAGGCTACCTCGCCTACTCGATACAACACCTCAAAAGGACCAATGTACCTTGGACTAAGTTTTCCTTTCCGTCCAAATCTCAATACACCACGGGTTGGAGAAATCTTGAGAAACACACGATCACCAACTGCAAATTCTAGTTCCCTGTGACGGTTATCCGCATAGCTCTTTTGTCTGCTTTGAGCTATCAATAGCCGCTTTTTAATCAAGTCGATCTTATCAGCACACTTTTGCACAAGTTCCGGTCCGATCAATCTTCTTTCACCAACCTCGCTCCAACAAAGAGGAGATCTGCATGGTCTCCCGTAGAGAGCTTCGTACGGAGCCATTCCGATACTAGCATGATAACTGTTGTTATAGGCGAATTCAATAAGTGGAAGATTCTCATCCCAACTTCGAGCATAATCCAAAGAACATGCTCTCAGCATATCCTCGAGGACCTGAATAGTTCTTTCAGATTGACCATCTGTCTGAGGATGGAATGCAGTACTAAACTTCAGCTTTGTACCGAAAGCCTCCTGAAGTTTTTTCCAAAATATTCCTGTGAATGTTGGATCTCTGTCAGAAACAATAGAGACAGGTATACCATGAAGTTTCACAATATTATTCATGTATAAATTTGCTAAACTAGCAACTGACTCCTTTTTCTTCATTGGCAAGAAATGGGCAGATTTCGTCAATCTATCCACAATTACCCAGATGGCATCATAATTGGTTGCATCGGTATTCGGAAGACCCATCACAAAGTCCATAGTGACGTGCTACCATTTCCATTCCAGAACCTTTAACTGCTCCAAAAGTCCAGCTGGTCTTTGATGCTCAGCCTTAATTTGCTGACATACCAAACAACGAGAAATGAATTCTGCAATCTCCTTCTTCATATTTTTCCACCAAAAATTTCGTTGGAGATCCTTATACATCTTTGTACTTCCTGTATGCACAGTGAATTTAGAGCGATGAGCTTCATCTAGAATTTCTCGCTTCAACTCTGCCTGCGAAGGAACCCATAAGCGATTCCTGAATCTGATGCCGCCATCTGGATCAATGAAAAATTCTGAATTTTCTTCTTGACTTTTCTCAGCCAAAACATGATACTCAGGATCTTCTTTCTGAGCTCTCAAAATTTTCTCTATTATTCAGAATGTATCTGGATGCTAGATAAGATAATCTTGTCTCCTTCCTTGAAAGGATTCCAAGAGACCAAATCGTCAATCAACTTCCATTTTTTGATCATCAAACTCGCAGACATCGCATAGCCTTTTCGTCTCAAGGCATCTGCTACAGCATTTGCTTTACCTGGCTGGTAAGCAATAGAGAAATCGTAGTCTTTAAGGAATTCCATCCATCCTCGCTGGCGCATATTCAAGTCTTTTTGAGAGAAGATGTATTTGAGGCTTTTATGATCAGAGAAGACCTTAAATTTCTCACCATAAAGGTAGTGACGCCAGATCTTTAATGCAAACACCACAGCAGCAAGCTCTAGATCATACGTAGGATAATTCCTTTCATGAATCTTTAGCTGCCTTGAAGCATAAGCTACCACTTTTTCATTTTGCATCAACACACAACCCAAGCCATTCAGGGATGCATCAATGTAGATGACAAAACCTCCATTACCTGATGGTAATGTCAAGACAGGAGCGATGGTTAACCTCCTCTTCAATTCTTGGAAGCTATGCTCACATGCAGAAGACCATTCAAATTTTATCCCTTTCCTGGTCAACTCGGTCAGGGGAAGTGAAATCTTTGAGAAATCACGAATGAATCTACGATAGTATCCTGCTAAACCAAGAAAACTTCTAATTTCTGTCACGCTCTGTGGCTGCTTCCATTCAACGACTACCTCAACCTTGGCTGGATCTACAGAAATCCCATCCTTGGAAATAATGTGCCCAAGGAACATGATCTTTTCTAACCAGAATTTACACTCAGAGAATTTAGCATAAAGTTGATTATGCCTCAGAGTCTCCAATACGACTCTCAAGTGCTCCTCATGTTACTCAATACTTTGAGAATAAGCAAGAATATCATCAACAAAAACAATGACGAAGTGATCCAAGAATGGTTGAAAGACACGATTCATAAGATCCATAAAAGCGGCAGGAGCATTAGTCAATCCGAACGGCATCACACAAAATTCATAATGCCCATAGCGTGTTCGGAAAGTTGTCTTCGAGATATCTTTCTCTCGAATCCTCAATTGATGATAGACGGATCGCAAATCAATCTTCGAGAAGACCCTTGCCGATTGAAGCTGATCAAATAAATCATCTATCCGTGGTAACGGATATTTATTCTTCACAGTCACCTGATTCAGCAGTCGATAATCAATGCATAAACGAAGAGATCCATCTTTTTTCTAACAAATAACACGGGTGCACCCCATGGTGACACACTGGGCCTGATAAATCCCAAGTCAAGCAACTCTTCAAGTTGCTTCTTTAATTCTACCAGTTCAGCAGGAGCCATGCGATATGGTGCCTTGGATATTGGTAAAGTTCCAGGAACCAACTCAATAGTGAAATCAATTTCCCGCTGAGGTGGGGGTCCAGGCAATTCTTCTGGAAAAACATCAGGATACTCCCGAACGACGTCGAGATCAGATAAAGTTACGGTTGATGGCTCAACCCTGATAATACTGGCAAGATAGGCTTCTCTCCCTTTCAAAATCATGCGATGTGCTTTCATGGCAGAAATAATGCACCGCTCAGAGACAACACCATGCCCTTTAATGACGATCCCAGAGAACTGGTGGCTTGCAACGATCATCCTTTTTTTACAGCAATCAATAATACAATGATATCGAGAAAGCCAATCCATCCCAAGGATAATATCAAAATCTGTCATCTTCATGACAATGAGGTTACTCGGAAACTCGTGACCTTCACATATCAATGGAGCATCTTGTATAAACTCTAGTGCTTTTACATTCCCCCCAATAGGTGTGATAACCATCAAATCAATATCTAAAAGTTTTGGTTTGGCATCCAAGCTTTTTACTAATGCATCAGAAATAAAGCTATGTGTAGCACCGGTATCAAAAAGAATCTTCGCATGTAAATTTGTAATAAGAAGAGTACCTTCGATGACCTTGTATTCCTTAGCAGCATTATCTCCAGTGGTGAGAGCATATACTCGAGCCGGAACCTTTGGCCTTTGATCTTGTCCTTGAGCAACGGGTTGCTTCCTAAGCTTTGGACAATCATGAACAAAGTGTCCTTTTTTCTCCACAGTTCAGACACTGGCCATTCTTGAGATAGCATTCTCCAAGATAGAAACGATGACAGAAAGAGCATTCAGGAATTCTATTGTTTTGCCCCGGCTTGGAGGCTTTCTTCTGCTTCTGAGAATTTTTGAAATTTTTATTCCTCCCGAATCGATTATACCGATCATTGCGCAGCTTCTCCTCCTTTCTTCGTAAGAAATCTCGCTCCATAGTTGTGGCGCTGTCTAGAGCATCCTCCATAGTCTTCGGCATGCTGGAGAGAACCTTCGATCTTAAAGCAGGGTGAAGTCCCTCAATGAACTTCTGAGTCATATGATACTCATCAGGACATAAGTGTGGAGTATACTTCAGTAAGCGATGAAACTTGTTGTTATATTCAGCAACATTCATATCTCCCTGCTTCAGATTAATAAACTCTTGCTCCTTGATCAACTGCAAGTGCATCGGAATATAGTGCTCGCGGAAGAGTTTAACAAACTCATCCCACAGAATAATCTCTCCTTTTTCAAATTTCCGCAGCTGGCAACTGGTCCACCAGTCCTTAGTAGGACCCTTCAATTGATGAGTAGAGAAGGAGACCTTGCTATGATCCGGACATCTGATTGCATCAAATAATTTTTCTGTCTCCTCCATCCATCGATCTGCTACCTCAGCATCCATTATACCGTCAAAGCTAGGCGGGTTCACCTTTAAGAATCTCTCAAAGGTGACATCATCATGGCGCTCCTCACGAAGACGCCTTTCTTTTTCAAGACGCCTCTCGCGACGTCTCTGATCCCTATCCTTGCTCTGGTGTTGATCAGCTTGATCACGAATCAGCTGGGAGAGCTCCTCGACCGTCTTCATTAATTTGACATTCTGGGCTGCCAAATCTATGGAGCGACGACTCCGCTTACGGTTCGAGACGGTCAACATCTACGAATAGCGACGATCAATTAGTCAGCTATTCCAATTATAATCTATAAATAGTATAAGTCATCCTAAAATTGGATAATATTCCTCTAATCTTTCATTTGGCTCTGATACCACGTTGTCACATCCCGGACCTCGAAACATGGAAAAAATTACGGAAGCATCCCAAACAATGAAATTAATTTTTTTTCGGGCCCAGGAGCGAGACAAAATTCAATAATCCATAAATAATTTTCAGAGTGACATACATAATGGAAGAATAAAGGAAATTAATCAATCAATAAAAGATTCAACAAGTCTGAACAACACAATAAAGTTAAATAAGTCTATCCGTACAATGACTTAAGAGGCTAGAAAGTATCAATGAATCTTCAATCCAGCAGACGACCAACCCTTTTGCTTTCCTCTAAGCTGTAAGGTTGTAATTCAATATTAGTCAAACGAATTTGACTAAGTATGCACCAATAATTTATGAGGCATACCACTATAAGCATATACAATGAGTAAAAATTACGATGACAATTCCATATAATAAGAACTATAAATCAACAAATAAACAATGAACTATAAAAGACTTTTCAATTATGCCCATCATTATGGGATAACAATGACAATTCAATAAATTTCTTTGAATATCACAATTTTGTGATCATAATATCAAAATCCATATTAAATAGATATCAATCCCATCTGCCGACACCTAGCAGCCCGAGCTTGGATAGAAGCCACCCCGTTCCCTTTAATCAAAAATTTTTAAACTAAAACAAATATCAATACGAGGCCTCCTATCCGAACCCCAATGCAATGGACATCAGTACTGAGTCAACCACCGTAGCGGTAAATTGTTTGGAAGTAGTGTAGGATTACCCGCCTACAACGGTCAATTGGCAGAATTAACCGTCCGCGCGGCACCCGGCCAGGTCAAAGCCTCTAATGGGCCAACAATGAACAATGTCTACTCCCTCACAATGATGGTGTCAAAATCAACAATAATTTTCCGATAAAATATTTGAATAAAAATACATTTTAACCTATATATCAAAAAGGCAATAATATATCTATCTCTTTACATTTAACAACTAATCCATGAATAAGCATTATGGCTAAATATCAACTTGGCACCTAATTACATAAAGTTGTAACACAGAGATATAATCAAAAAAAATTTAACGAGATATTATAAAAAACTCCATTGCAACAACTAGTAAAATCAAATGTGGGGTATAAATGACAATGGTATGAAACATAGATTAATGTACATACCTCTTTTTTTCTTTTTTTTCAAAACGATAAAGATAGATCACTATGTTTCTCCGTTGATGGGAATCAGTTACCACCTAAAAAAGAGATGGATTTCAATGTCACACGCAATCCGTAAAACATCGCATCATAATATCCGAAATCCCAACAATCATAATACCCCCCTTTTTTTAAAAAAATATAACCATCCAGTTATTGTAATTGCTATATTTTTTATACATATAGATATTAATGTGAGTATCTACGTATATCAAAACAATAATTTTTTTTGTGGTAAATTCAAATGCATATGCCAATTATGTACAACGTAGATTTTATAGTTGCTTGGATAACATATGTATCCATATATATTTTCATATTAGAGTTTGTGTTAGGGATATCATGGTAATATATAATCATTATAAGATATTATCTAAAAGAAACTCGACATGTATTAGACAGAGTTGTATGAGAGTTTCAATAAGAGTTGATTTTCTGAATTCAAGAAACTATACTGGCATGCGATAGTCTCATTGACGGTAATCATATAATCGAATGACGTTAGAAAATCCCATGACCATAGAGCTCATGTATTTTTTTTTTGAGAACATCCCAGTTAACCTTTTTATCTTAATATCGTAATTTATTTTTGAACGGCAAAACAGGTATGTTGTTTTGCTTATCTCTTTCTTTCTTTTTTTTATAAAAAAAACACTCCCAAAAAAAAGTGTTACAAAAGCTATTAGGCGGCACTGCGAGTGTTGAGAAACACCTTACGTTTGTCATCATAGATTTCGTGCTCATTTCATGCTAAAAAGATACGAATAAAACGGAAACTTTGAGCTTTAGCAAGACAAGTCGCGAAAAGAAAAAAAAGACTTTTGTTATGAAAACAGGCTTACAATATATGAGATGGTGAAGATTGTGATTTGTGGATCATGGACAAAAATAAAACAAAATGGGCAAAAAAAGACTGCGATTTTCACGACAAACACCCACGGATGGAAATAAATAAAGCAAGAAATAACAAAACAAACACAATCTTAAACAAAAAAAGTGTATAATCATCCTATAGGTTCGATACATACCTCAAGGTGTCAATTAACTAGCCACGAAGACGTCTTGTCTTCGCCAAAACCAATCGATGCCTCTACTTCAACTTGGTTCCAATCTTGCCGGATTGGAGCCGAGATCGACGGAAGGAGCACCGTCGTCAAGCCTTCCCTCTCTACAACTCTTCGTCCCTCTCGGCCGAAATCTCCCGCGAATGTTAATCCCCTTCGTTGTGATTTAAAAAAAGAGGATTTTGAATACTTCAAATGTTATCCCCTTACGGGTGGATAACTTCCCTCCAGATTTTTTTTTAAATTATCTCCTTTTTTTTAAACGTGCATATGGTTGCAACCCTATTTATCCTTGTCATTTTATTTAGAACTCAAGTTCTTTCTATTATCCTATTATATTTTTATTATAAAAATATTTAATAGTTATGAAGTTGTTACGGTTTGGAACATCTCATTTAATTATTTAAGGTAAAGTTTTTTTTAATTTCCTATATCGACTCTTTGTATATTTACATAATATACCCATAAAAAGAATAGATATTGTATATTCAATCTATTCCATTTCAAATGTCCAAGGTTAATTCAATTTTTTTATTATTAAAAAAAACCGATCTTACACGAGGTCCTCCCACGTGCGCAGCACGTGAGGAGGAAACGTCAGCAGTAAAACTGCCCCCTCTCACGCGATACACACGTGCAGGGGTGGGATAATTGCGATCATACCCCCGGAGGTCCCTTTATTTGCCAACACGCCCCCACCGACCAGAAGGCACGTGCGTTGGAGATTTTGCAAGATATCCCCCCAGACTCCTGGTAATTGCATAATAGCCCCCCTGCATATTTTATTTACAATTATTGCATCTGTACCCTTGTCTTTATCCTTCATTTTAGACTTCGACATTTCATCAATTTTTTTTATCAAAAATTGGCATTCTGTTCCTCACTTAATTCTCTATAGTCTGACATGTCGTGGATATTTTTGTAATTAATGATTAATTAATAATTATTTATTTGGTGAAAAATTGCATATTTTGACCATTTTGTGCTCTTAACATTTCCATTAATTAATCGTTGCTCTAAAAATTTCCGGAAACTCAGATATTATAGAGTTTATTGTGCTTGACATTGTGCCAAAAAGATTTGCATTTTCTTGCAAACTTTGCCCTATAAAAATCTTTTTCATATTTCACATTTTGATTTTTAATAGGTATTAGATCTCACATTTTCAAGCTTTAGGATTTTTCTGAGGTCCACACCTAGTGAATGATAATTTTATCCCTTGAAAACAAGTAGGTTTAATATTTATTATAATTAAATATTGAAATTCACTTTGTTTACATTTAAAAATTCATAAAAAATTCATATTACATCCAAAAATTCTAAAAAAAATATAGTGCATTCATTTCGTCATATTTTGCATTGTGGTCAAATTTCATATTTTTTGGATATCGTTTGAATGAAATTTACATTTTAGTCCTTAAAATAGGTCAAAATTGCATTTGCATCCTTTATTGCATTAAAAATTCCAAAAAAAGACCACCTCGAAAACCGCACATAAATTTTGATAGACGCGATTCTAGGTTGTTCCTTTGCCTCCTTGTGTTCGACCTTGTGACTTGCCCAAGTAAAATAAACATAAAACCACGAGATTAAAAATTGAATAAATTATTTGTGGTTATTTTCTTGACCGGTTCCGATTGCCGCCTAGAACGCACGACAAATCATTTTTAGCGCGGACGATAAATAAAAACATCTTAACAAGCAAAAATCAGACTCGCCAAGGAATCACTAAAATCCAGACCCGTTTCATCACTCCTTAGGAATGGAAGCTTCATGGTTATACAAATAGTTTATGATCACATCACCCCTCAGGTATTCCCAATACATGTACATCTTGCATACTGGAAGACTCAGAATAAACCCAAAGTATTAGATCAACTTTATACTGTCTACTTTAGGGTTTTATCAGTATTTTGATCATTGGGAGTTGGTATCGATCATATACTTCCCAAAAGCATATATCATACCTAGGTCTTGATCATATACTTTCCAAAAGTATATATCAAACCTAAAAATTCAGTCAAGCATCCATAGTGAGACGGCTGTGCACGGAATTTGATCTTTCCAATATCTCATGAGTGAGCTCATGTCTTCCGATTTAGTAATGAACCTGTATGATCCCTTTGAGAGATCGTATTACTCATATGCCCTTATACGCACACCAGCGTGCCGGTGTATAGACCTTGATTAGGTCATCAATCTAATGGTCTGCCAAATGTATATACTCAGACATATAGTAACACATCTGTCTCCGATCAGAGGATGCGTGCCTATACCATGACAGCATACGATATAGGTCTTTGGTTACTTCGATCTCGTTAAGTCAACTCTTTGACCTAACTAATCTGACACCTCCAAATTTCTATTCCTATGTAGAGGACTTGCATCAAGAGGTCGGTCATATATCAGCATAACTGAGAAAGGATTGACATCTCCTACTCAGGTTGGAGATCATTTCTTAATAATCATTTGACGATGCTTGATGAGTCCTCAACCTAACTCCTTAAATATTCATCTAAACACCAGTCTCTATGATTCAATAACTGAATCAACAATTGTATGATCATTAGGATGGCCATGGTACATAACCCTAATTGTGCTAAGGGACCTATTATGCAAATTAGTTATTCTTCATTTCAGATCAGGGAATGATATTCACGATAACATTTATTGCATAATGGCTCGCCGTGAGCTCGCATGTCCAACAAAATATCCATATTCTGAAAAGGGTCAGTACAATACCTCAGGATAAGGTTTCTTAAATCAGGACATATTACAAGAAACTGGTGGGAGACGGGCAACAAGCTGCGCCTCCAATCCCTTCTGGATGGCAAATCCAATTCCTTGGAACACAACATCCATAGGCCTGGGAACCATAACATTGCTATGTATAATTTTTTGGACCCTCTTAAGGAGCTCTACAGCTTCAGACACCAAGAACCCAAAGGTATCAAACCCGAAAGGGATGAAGACATGTTGATTGTCAATACAATTCTTCTTATGTTTAGCAACTTTGGCTGAGGCAGCTTTCTGTGCAGTGTATCCCGCGGTAAAATCACTTTTTATCAGACCAACTACCGAAGACACTCCAGCTAAATCAATAGATGCATGTTTTCCTCCAGCCCAACCAAAAATTAAAACATTTGTTGGTCTGAGTGGGGATCTCCCCTCGTGTGGATCAGACAAAAAATTCACAGGTGCTTCTTTCTTTGACGCAACTCTAGCCTTCTTGATAACATCATAGAGGACATATCTGACAAGATCATGTATATATTTAAAATTCAGAAGTTCACGACAATGAACGTCATGCTCCCCAAAAGAGTCTAGGAAAGATTTATGGCATACTGGGCATGCCTCATCTGCTGGGAATAGAAGAATCATAAGGCGATATCTGAGAATAGTATGATGCTCAATTGGTGACATATGCGTTCCAAGATCATCAATAGGAATAGCTAGAAGAAAATCTTGTGCATGGTCAGATTGCAAGCATCGAAAAATTGCCTTTTGTCTAGCTGTCATGTCAAATTCAACCTCAATTTCTCTGATAATTTTGCTAAAAAGGGAACTCACCAAAGCATTCTGGAAAAAAAACTCAGACTAGTTCAACGGACGACAAGCATGAGATCTGGCCGCTCAAGTCGATTCATCCACAACAAGTGTGTTGATTCTTCGCCCTTGTCTTCTTAACATATTCTTGTCCTCTTACGTAGGAAATGAAGATCACATCTTTGGACTTGGAAAAACAATATTTTATGGATTCGAATAGAATCAGACTAAAGTTGATCGGAGGGATGTATACATGAGTCATTCTATCTATGGCAGAGGTACCTCCGTTGGTTGAGGTGATGACGCTGATGATCGGTGGCCATGACGAGGCTGCACGAGATGGGTTCGACGTGTGGTGGTTGGGAATTTGAAAAGGAGGGCACTTGGATTTTGAAGAGGGGGTCTCCTGAAAGGGTCTACAACAATTCCCCTTTTTTAACATTTTATTGTGTACTTTTGTTCAATCAAACTGGTTCGAATCGAATCAAACCCGTTCGTTTGAAACCAGTCTCATTTTTTTCAATTTTTTGTTGAACCGGACCAACATTGGACCGGTGCAACCGACCAGTTTGGTTCGATTTTTTATACCCTGCACCAACCAACGACTATTCTTGGCATCATTATCACGCTCTATCTTCACATTATGCTAATACCGTGATTAAACTTATTTTCTACTGCTCTTGTAATTTTACCAAAGTTTTTCTTCACTATCCATCAAATTTTGCATATGGTGACATGACTGTAATTTTCTTTTGACGTCACGAAAACAAGATATATGGAACAACAAAAGCATCCAAGTAATAAAATAAAGTATTGAAAATCAAAAAAACTAATAAAGCAAATAAAAGAAAAAAATTAGAACCGCTCTCGAAATTACAATATTAATCAAACCCTCATAATTACCCTTTGTCGCCTTATTTACATGCCCACTAGTTTTTATCGGAAAAGACTTTCTTTTTTCCTCCACTTTATCGACATGTCCATACGTATATCCATCTTCTTTTCAACCCCTTGAAAAGGGTCCACTTCAAATTCACACCCTCTCTTTTGTTATACGTATAAAAGAATTTTCTTGAGATCTACAGAGTATACTTATCATTCGTTTTGACTTGCAGGCTTCGGTCAGACGCTCTCCCTGGGCTCTTCGTCCAGCTCCACGCTCTCGAGGCTCTCCTCGGAGTCGAACACTTCGTGCCCGGACTCCTGCAGGAACTCCTTGAACTTCACCACCACATGGGCCATGGTCGGCCGCCGGTTCGGCCGGTCCTCTAGGCAATGCAGGGTCAACTTCAGCCACTTTTCCAGCTCGGCATTGTCCGCTACGATCTCCTTGTCAAACACCTCCATAGTTCGGTCGTCTCGTATGAGCTGCTTGGCCCATCCGACGAGGTTGTTGTCGCCAAATTCAACCATGCCGGTAGGACGTTTGCCGGAGAGGAGCTCTAGTAGGACGACCCCGAAGCTATAGACGTCGCCTCTAGTGGTGCAACGGAAACTCTGGTAGTACTCCGGAGGTACGTAGCCCGGGGTACCACTAAGGGAGCTTACGCTGAGGTGAGTGTCGAGAGCGTTGACAAGGCGTGCCATTCCGAAATCGGAGACCCTCGCCTCCATGTCTTCGTCTACGAGGACGTTGCTGCTCTTCATGTCGCGATGGATGATGTGTGGGATGCATGTGTGGTGAAGGAACGCTAGCCCTTTTCCAGCCCCAATTGCTATCTGTTGATTTGTAATATAAGATTTGTGTAAGCAACTAACAAAAAACTATAACAAGGCGAGGAAAAACTGAAGAATACCTTCTTCCTGGTAGGCCAATCGAGGGGGGTCCTCTCTCCTAGGACCCCTCCGCCATGGAGCACGTCATCCAAGCTCCCATGCATCATGAACTGATACACCAACAGACGCTCATCACCAACCTTGCAGTATCCCAGTAACGGAACCAGATTCCTATGTTTGATCTTCCCTATGGTCTCCATCTCCGCCATGAACTCCCTGTCTCCTTGGTTCGCCACATGTATCAGCTTCTTTATCGCCACCGCACTTCCATCCTTCAGCTTCGCCCTGCACGCGTCAGCGCATGCATGCAACCGTATATCAGATCTGAGACAGGTAGGGAGGCACCGCAATAATTTGGACTTAAAATAATTATAGGTATGTTTATGTTACTTGTACACTTCCCCGAACCCTCCTGAGCCGATCAAGGTCTCGGAGCTGAACCCGTTCGTGGCCTCGACGAGGTTGCCGAAGGTGAGCTTTCTAAGATGATCCTTGCCGAACATTGCAACGTTAATGCTCAACGGCTCGTCGGGGCCATGCAGCACCCAAGGATCGTTGCGGCTCCTGGAGAGGCTCTCAACAAAGCTCATGTGCTTCTCCGTCTTGTTCTGCCTGCGCTTGATCTTGAAGAGGAGGAGGAGGAGGGAGAGGAGGATGAGAGTGCAGACGGTGATACCGATGACCATGGTACCAAGAAGGCGACGCTTTGAGGATCGCCAAGCCATGAACGTGGAAGAGGAGGAGGAGGAGGAGCATGAAGGGAGAGGGGAACCGCAGAGGAAGGTGTTGTTGGCGAACCTAGAGGCGGGGAAGGTCATGAACTGGCCGGAGGTGGGGATGGTGCCGGAGAGGTTGTTGTTGGAGAGGTCGAGGTCGTTTAGGAAGGAGAGGGAGCCTATCTCCGCCGGGATGGGACCTGAGAGCTTGTTGTAGGACAGATCGATCACGCCCACGCTTTTAAGCCCGCCTATGCTGCGAGGAATGGACCCTGTTCACAATGAAAACATAAAATTGGGCGTCATTACAAATGATATTTTAATAACGTCTTTAAATTTTATTTTCGATAATATACGAAAATGGTGTACCTGTGAGTTGATTGTGACCAAGGTTGAGGACAATCAAGTAAGGCATGATTCCAAGGCTCTCAGGAATTTGTCCCGATAATGAGTTGTACGAGAGATCCAAATACAGAATGCTGCCATTGCTTCTGAATGGACTCATCATGGCCCCCGTGTAAATCCTGGTCCATGGGCACAAGTGAACCGGCTCATACGCGGCGAGCCTCTCCGGCCGTATTCCCTCGAACTCGAACATGAACCCAGACCCGGGGCACGAAGTTCCCGCCTCGTTGCGAAGGAATGCAAATTTGAACCCTACGAATGGCGGTGTTACCTTGCCGGTCTGCGAGGATAGCGTTGCCGGTATCGATCCTGTTAGCTTGTTGGAGGATAGCTCTACCCACATGAGGTTGGTGCAGAGTCCCAACTCCTCAGGTATCTCCCCTGCCAGTACAAATTGACAATTTGAGTTGGCAATCTCATATGAATCTCTTATATATTAAGTTGATCGAATTGGATTAAATCAGATTGATTTAGAATAAACTCTAAATTTTTGAGACAAAGTCGGAGTTTATGAGACAATTGACAAGTACGTCAGAGAGCTTACAGCGTACAGATATGTGTTGGCGTGCAATGCTGAACAAGTGATCAATTATAACCATCGACCATAGATCTTTCAAAAAATAATGAGGGAATCTACCTGAGAGCTCGTTGTTCCCCAATTGCAGCAAACCAAGCCGCTTCATGTCGCCAATGGTCTTGGGTATCGAACCTGTGAGTCGATTCCCGGCAAGATTGACCCACTTGAGATTCGAACACCTGGTCATAGAACCTGGTATCCTTCCGGTCAACGAGTTGTGGTTGAGCACGAGCACCTCCAGCGTTGATCCCTTGGAGCAGAGCACGTCCGGTATCTCTCCGGTGAAGTTGTTCGCCCACATCACAACGTCCTTGATCATTGGCATCGCCAGGATCTCCGCCGGTATCGTCCCGCCAAGGAAATTGAAGCTCAGATCGATGGTCGTGAGCACACCGCAATCTGCAATGTCGCGTGGCAGCTCCCCAGTGATGTAGTTGTTCGGCAGCAGGAGGCGGCGGAGAGACGGCAGCGACGCGCAGAGACCCGTAGGAATAGTTCCTGTGAGCGCGTTGGAGCTGAGGTCGATCTCCTCCAGTTTCGTGCAATTCCTGAGCTGTGGCAGCGGCGTTGGACCGGAGATATTGTTGAAGGAGACGCTGAGCATCCTGATGGAGGGGAGAGTGGGGATCACCGTGGCGACGAAATTGCCGGAGAGGTAATTCCTACTGAGGTTAATGATTTGGAGTGCAGGGCAATTCGAGAACGATGGCGGGAGCTCTCCGGTAATCAAATTACCTGAGAGGTCCAGCTCGACGATCGTCCGGCAGAGCGTTGCCAGATCGGGTGGTATCTCCCCTGAGAAAGTGTTGCCGGAGAGCGAGAGGCGCTTTAATGATGTCAAATTAAAGAAAATCTTGGATATGCCTCCAGATAACCGATTGCTAGAGAGGTCCAGAAACTCGAGATTCCGGCAATTTGCAAGGCTTGCAGGCGGGCCACCTGCGAGCAGGTTGCCGGAGAAGTCGACCGATGTTAGAGACCGGCAGGCCCCGAAGTCGGCCTTGGTGAGGTCGCCAGAGATGTTGCACTTGGCGAGGTTGAGGGTGGTCAACGCCGGCGGCATCCCGGCCACGAGTCCCGCCGGGAGAGGAACGGAGAACGGGTTGTTGGAGAGGTCGAACACCACGATGCCTGTGCACGGGGCCTCCGGCACACTGAGGCCACCGGGGAGGCGATTGCTGGAGAAGTTGAGGTACTTCATAGCCCCGCAGAGAGTGAGGGAGTTCGTGAGCAATGCGACGTCCGTGATCCGATTGTCGGAAACGTCTAACGACTGAAGTGTTGACGGAATCGGGTAGATGCCGCCGGTGATTGAGTTGCGGGATAAATTGAGCGAGATCAGATGGGGGCAGATTGTGAGGAAGTTGGAAGTGATCTTCCCGGTGAAGTTGTTGCGAGAAAGATCAACGGAGACGAAAGAACACGCTGTCGAGCTATAAGAGAGGTCACCGTAGAAGCTGTTGCCGCTGAGATCGATGGTGGCGAGGGCAGGGAGAGCCATGAGGTCGCCAATTATAAGCCTGCCTGATAGCCCGAGGTTCGCAAGATTGAGGCCCGTTACATGGCCGTCGGTGCCGCACGTCACGCCGGTCCAGGAGCAGACGGCAGCGCCAACACCAATCCAATTTTGAAGGGAATTGCGTGGGTCAAGTAAGATGGATGTCTTCTTGAATGTCCAGAGGACCATGGCATCATCCGCCATGGCTCCATGGACCGCTAGGAGGACGAGGAGGAGGTGGTGGAGCATTGGTGCTAATTTCAAATTAGCGAATTGGGTTCTATATCAATCACAATGAATCTAAAAAATTACTCAATCAACAGAAGCATGAGAATATAGGAAGCTAATTTCCCACAAGAAGCATGAGAATATACGAACAATTTGAAGGAAGAACGCGATTTTTCAGAGCATCAAAGGAGTTGGAATGTAGAACATGAGGTTGGAAGCGGACCGGGGAAACGCCAATTGGATAAGATGGAACATCAAGAAAGGAGGAAGAGGAGGAAGACAAGAACTCGAGGAAAAAAAGGAAGAAGGCCTCACCCCGTTCAAGACAAAAGGGCCATTTGGGGTCATCATGAGGACTGGAGTTCGTGTGATTTATATATAAAGTGGAGGCAGACAGGTGAGGGGAGGGGCATCTAAATATACGAGATGGTCAAAACTTGGGACTTTGATACCCACGAGCACCACCAGCTTTGAGGGCGTGGGGGCTTCCCCTTTCCCCAAGCTCACCACCTCCTCCAATTTTGTCTCCCCTTTTCCTTTCCCATTTCCTTTACAAACTTTCAAACTGCATCAGGTAATGTTATTAAGATTATTATAGTAATATTTTAAATTTATATATTGAACCCTGCATTCTTCGTGCTTCCGCCCATACCCCTGCAAAAATTCACAACTCTACAACACGGGTCCTTCCTTCAGTAGTAAATCCCAACAACAGAATGTATACTTGGATGTACGTCGGATATGATCGTGCTAATGGAGAATGCATATGGAGCATTCTTACATGGACGTGTGTATTAAATATGAAGAGTTTAGGGGTGTTTGCATGACGTCAAAATGCCCGTTGGGAATATCTACTGACATTCCATGGATAACCAAAGAAAATTCCAAGTGGATGGGGGCGGAATCGGAATTTGATTGGTAAAGGAGAGCAGTTAAGACAAAGCTGCGATACACTGCTGTCCAATGTTTCAAATTGGGAAGGTATTTTGTTGTCAAATTTCATTTTCCTGATGAATGAGGGGGAAAGCTTCCTACTTTTTGCCTTGGACTCGAAATCAGAAGCATACACAAGGTGCGACAGAAGCCCCACCAAGATATAAGGATGGAGCACTCGCTCCCAAATGTAGCGGAGAAGCAGGCTAACTCCGTTGAATAATCCAACTCGGGAGGAAAAATCAAGCAGCTAGAAGTGAGTAAGGTAGAAAACCCAACCAACATCCATAGCATGACGGCAAAACACCTACCGCCAAGGCCAAGTGCCATTGAGTTCATTTGCTGCCCTTATATGAACATCCAAGGGTGGAAACTCTATCTCTATTGATAATCTTATCGTCGAAGGACTCCACTATCAATCCCCCCATACAATATAGATTACTTTACTTACTTCAACCATATTCTAATATTCTATGAATTCTACTACCAAAAAAAGGAAGATGCGAACCTTTTTTCCATATTACATGTGAAAAACAAAATAAATTCTATCGGAGGAACTGTTGGAATTGATAAGTTACATCTATGTAGTCGTCAACGGAGTAGAAGCAAGGACATGTGCTCTATCGCCTTAGAGAACCCCCAAGCGATTGTAGTCACGATTTATCACCCAAGTATCACCTTCTCATGTGTTCTTTTTTATTCTCCGTTTATTTTTGTTCTTACGTTATGGTCATTTCCTCTACTTCACCATCTTCGCCTCTCGTCTTCTCTCTCCTTGTCATCTAGTTCGACACAAGACTTACCTAATAAAATATAAGGGAGATAAACATTCGTCGAATATGTTGTACTGACTGAGTTCTACATTCACACATACATAACGCATCGATGATGTTTTTATTTGGGCCAAGCTACATAATATTTTTGTAGAATAGAAGCATGCCAAAGAAACAAAGATAACTGAAGGTGTATATGCTAGTGACAAGAAAATGAGGATAAATAAAGATCATGGAGATTATGGGTATAGGAATCAATGATATAAAATGAAGATTCACTAATAAAAATGTATAGTGTCAGAGACACATATGAGGAACAAGGAGAGGAGTAATATTGGTCATACAATAAGAAAAATGATGCAACAAGGAGAATGACGAACAAATGTTTACTAATTGGTTGTTGTAAGGGAAAAAATGGACATTACATGTACATATATAGTACACATTGGTTGGAAAATCGAAGGGCTTGAAAATAATTATATGAGATCGACTGCAAGAAATTACATATAATGTGAGCATGAATGTAATCCTATTTTGCTCGCATTATAGTCGTAATGTGGTCGTATTGGGCATATGCAAAACAAGTAGTCAAAAAGACCATGGTCACACCTGGGGGGGCACACAAACGATTATGACCACAATGTAGTCATATTGTTCTCATATTATGCGAGCACAGTTGTCCCTCATGCTCGTAATAGTTGATGCCAGTATAAAAATGCACCAAATACGACTACATAGGGGGTTACATGTAGTTGCATTTTGCTGATACCTGAATGAAAAAATGATTACCTGATTCAGTTCCACGCTTTCCTCACGATTATCTATACACGTACAAGATATATAAATTATATATGTACAAGAATACACCGATTCCATATAATCTATATTCACAATAAAACATTACACGCATATCCACATTCACAATCAAGAATCACAAGTATCCACATTTAAGATCAAGCATCACAAGGTGTTCCACATTTAAATACATCACAACACAATATATCGCAAGAATAAATTGAACTTAGAACCATAATGTTAATGACAAAGAGTTGTGAAGACTAAAATATAAGTTCCATAGTACTACATGCCATCGAATGTCAAATCCTTCACTTCTTCCAATGATAAAGGATGCCCTTCCCCTTTTCTTTCCTTCAGTGGCTTTAACTCTCCATCTCTGCTCTCTCCTCTACATCAACATTCCTACACAAATGACGACTTCGTGATAAAACGATCGATGCATTGTAGCCCTAGGTTACGCCTCATATTCATTATCATCCTCGTCCTCATCCACGTTCTTGTCACTCCAATCATCATGATGGTTGGCAACCTTTATTCAACCCCCGAAGAGTACCCCTATTTTTCTAAAAATACATTAATAATTCTATCATGTGATAATAAATAAACGATGAGATATGTAACTACCGGGATACAAAATGAGATTCTAGGACATTGAGTATGTTCTCCACTCCATTCATGAAGTTCAAAATTCGATCAATGTTGGTGGATATCCTTATAATCTATGTCAGGTCTAGAGGAAGTGTCAGAGATGACTGTGTATGCTACGATGGTATGGGACCATTTATGCTCGTGTCACCTAAAGTGTCACAACTAGACTCCGATGAGAATTTAGGATGGATCCCCCTAGGCATGCCGATGGTTGGGGCCAACATGTCGTCCATCAACCACCTCCTGGGATTACCTCTTGAAACATGATTGCGATTGTAGTCTCTAAGCGAAGAGACCTCCTGTCTCAAGTTCGACCTGACGGACGAGACGATTGTGAGCATTTTGATGAGATGAGGGTTTCTCGCAATCCATGGTGAAGATCCAAGCACTAGAACTCTTGATTTCATCGCGTAAATTTTATTGTCTTCTTTACAAACAAGAAGCACCGAAGAAGATGGAGGTCCGCAAGTAGTCGTGACTACACAACGACGTCGTGATGACTACGACTCTCTCTAGCACAGAGTATGGACGGCCACACTGGAGAGAGATGGGGCGTGTGATGAGAATGAGAAATATAAAGAGACTTTCTAGAGATGTTGTATCAAGAAGAACTAGGGTTGCCTCTTCTTTTATAGTATTTTGGGAGTTCATGGATCACAATCCATGTGAAACACAAAAACAATGATTGAGGTTGATTTGTATTTCTATTCAATGGTCTTGATTTTATTACAAAAACATAACTACAAATAATTAATTTAAATCAAACTAATTATAGAGATATTATAAATATATTTAATTTGATTAAATTAATAATTAATCAAAGGATAAGGAAGGTGGCAATCCACCTTCCACATATGGTGGGGACAACCACTTGAACAAGTCAAAGTGGTCATCCACCATCTATATAAGGAAGGTGGTTCTCCTTCCAATTATGTGACATTAATTTATCTCACATAATCCCGTATTATTAACAACAGTAATTTGTTGTAAATTAATTCACAAAAATAATTCCAAATTAATTTTGTGAATATTGTAATCTTGTCAATAAATAAATGTGAATCGTATTCACAACCTAAGATAAAATATAAATTGTATTTCCAATTAATTTCCAATGTGAATTCAATTCACATCAACAATTAATTTGAAAATACTATTTATAATGAGCACTATCTTAATATATTATAAATCACATTTATAATATATGTATATACAAATAATATGGATAGCACTATCCACACCATCCATATCCTTGGTAATTAAATCATATTTAATTATCTTGGATCATCATTCTCATGTATTTAAATAATATGAATCATATTCACATCTTCATGATAATTAAATCACATTTAATTATCAATATCTCAATGCTTGGATGAATTTTAACAATAGAATTAATTTTGAACTCTTTCAAAAATAATGTGCTTTCGCTGCGAATATTTGGAGATAAGGACATGATGATTGTATGTTCCATGTGTAGTGACTAGGATATTGAAATCACGTCTCAAACATTGATCTCGCAGACCTCTCACAGATGCTTGATTAAATAAAGATTGTAGATCTAATCTTCTCATTTCATCTGAATCTCGTTCAAATTAATGTCCAACATTTGGACCAAGATCAGGTCACTTCTCTGATAAGAGGAGTCACTAAAATCCAGACCTATTTCATCACTTCCTCCGAATGGAAGCATCAAGGTTATACAATCATTAGTAATCACATCACCCTCAGGTATTCCTAATACATGTACATTCTGTATACTGGAAGACTTAGAATAAACCCAAAGATATAGATCAATTTAAACTATCATCTTTAGGGTTTTATCATTAAGTTTCTAATTTGGTCATTGGGAGTTGTACTGATCATATGCTTTCCAAAAGCATATATCATACCTACAAATTCTTGTCATGCTTCCAAAGCAAGACGACCATGCATGGAATTTGATTGATCCCAATACCTCATGAGCGAGCTCATGTCTTCTGATTCACAAGTGAATCTGTATGATCTCTTTGAGATATTGTATTACTCATATACCCTTATATGCACACCAGCTCACCGATATAGACCTTGATTAGGCCATCAACCTATCGGTCTACCAAATATACATAATTAGACATATAGCAATACAATTGTCTCTGTTCAGAGGATGCATGTATATATCGTGATAGTATACCTATGACTTGGTTATCTCGATCTCGTTAAGTCGAATCTTCAACCTAACTAATCTAATACCTCCGAATCTCTATTCCTATGCAAACGACCTACATATAGAGGTCGATCATATATCAGCCAAATGAGGTAGGATTTCCATCTCCTACTCAAGTTGCAGATCACATCTTAACAATTATTTGAAGGTGCTTGATGAGTCATCAATCTAACTCTTTAGATATTCTTCCAAGCACCATCCTCTATGATTCAACAATTGAATCAATAGTTGTTTGATCATCAAGACAACCATGGTACATACCCCTAGTTGTATTGAGGGACCTTATAGTGAATTCATTCATTTAATATTAGTTAGGAAGTGAAAATAAACCAATAACTTTTTTTATACATCAAATTACAAGAACATTTTATTATATGAATGGTTCACCTCGGGCTTACTCTGTTAACAATCTTCTGCTAAACCTCATAACCATTTAAGTACAATCCTTAAACCCATACTCATTACATGTTGGTCGAAAAACTTTTGTTTCAAAGGTTTGGTAAGAGGATCAACAAAGTTATCCGTAGAGGCCACCTTCATGATGACGATGTCGCCACGCTTTTGAATCTCTCAAATGATGTGGTATTTCCTTTCCACATGCTTGCTCTTTTGATGTCATCTAGGTTCCTTCACCTGAGCTACGACTCATGTGTTATCACAAAGTAGTGCGATGAGAGTATCAGAGGGAACTACGCCATGCTCCAAGATGAAATTGCGCAAACACATTGCCTTCTTTACAGCATCCGATGCAGCAATGTATTCAGCTTTTATTGTTGAATCGACCATAGTGTTATGCTTCTTACTTCTCCAACTTACAACACCATCGTTTAACAGGAACACAAATCCTTATGTCGACGGTTTATCATCAATATCAGACTGGAAGTCAGAATCTGTATATCCTAAGACTTGGGGATCTCCATCTCTGTAGACCAAGATGTAATCTTTGTCCGCCTTAGATACTTAAAGATGTTCTTCACTTCATTCCAATATTGTTCTCCATAGCAGGATTGGTAACGGCTTACCACTTCTACTGCATGGTAGATATCTGGCCTTGTGCACATTATAGCATACATTAAGCTTCCTACAATTGATGCGTAGGGGCATCCGGCCATGGCTTTCTTTTCCTCAACACTTTGAGGAGCCATCCCTCTAGACAGGTGGATACCATGTCTTAAGGAAGGGAAACCTTTCTTGGATTTCTCCATATGAAACCGCTCCAGGATTTTCTTATGTACTCATGTTGTGACAATCCCAAGATCCCCTTTTCTCTGATTCTAAATAACTTCAGACCCAAGATGTAAGGTGCTTCTTTAAGATCTTTCATCTCGAAGGATGACTTCGTAAGTAATCTACTTTATAATTAGTGTTAAAATTATAACCATTATATATGTATTAAAATGTTATCGTAAGTTTACTAATATTTTGACATTAGGAAGTGGAGAACGAGCGAGTGCCCAGCCGAATGGAAGTCTTCGAGAGGTCTAAGAGCCGCGATGTGGGCGGGGAAGTTCATTGGGTGGATCCTGCTTATGGTCCAATTCATGTAAGTTATTCGTAACATATTTGCATCTTTTTTACAAATTAAATGAATTTGAACTTACTTAAATAAATTTGTAGGAGGAGATGGTCAGGCTCACAACCACTGGCTCTATAGACCACACCGGAACGAGTCATCCACCTCTCCTAATGCGGCCTTCCTCCAGGCGACCGGTCCAGAGCATCAGGGACGCGTCCGTTGTGGTGGTCGTGGTGCCACCATACAGAATTGGTATGGAGTAGGGACCGGCTCGACCTCTCAGAAGACACAAAGGGAGAGGGAACTAGAGAGTCAGGTGTCTAGCATGAATATGGAGATTCAGGATTTGCGCCAACAAATGGCAATTTTCAATGCATTCATGCAGGCACATCAAGGTGGAGTGTCGACTAGCCACCCAACAGATGATGATAATACCGTTGCGAGACTAGGAGACGACGATGACGGCAAAGAAGAAGATGATGATGCTGATGACGACGAGGACGACGACGAGGACGACGACTAGGATAGCTTAGTTACTTTGTAGGATACTGTAGTATATTGTATAAATATTTTGGACAATTACGGTAGGATGCTGTAGTATTTTGAATGCATATGTTGTTGGACGGTGACTTTATGAATGTGGATTGCATTTTTTTGGTGTGGTGATCGTATTATTTATTATGAAGACACCTTTTTTGAAACATGTACTTTGTGTATATTGACATACAGGGCAAAATGAGGATCAAATAGGGGGCAATGGAAACTTTTTTTGTTAGCAGACGAACAAAGGGGACGGTCATAGCGACCGTCCCCTTCGTTATTAAAAGACGGTTATGACCGTCTCCACTTCCTAACTTTTGGGACGGTCGTGACCGTCCCCCCTGAATGCCTTTAAGGGACGGTCGTGACCGTCCCCAATAAGATCCTTTAAGGGACGGTCATGCCCGTCCCCTATACCAGACCTTTAGAGACGGTCACGACCGTCCCCTATGTATGAGTATAGGGGACGGTCGAGAAAACCGTCGCTTATACCAAATGGGACGCCACCTTTGGATATGGTCGCATGACCGTCTCCTTTGATCAAAGGGGACGGTCATGTTATCATTAGCGACGGATTTTGACCGTCGCCTGTTCTACTCTTTCTTGTAGTGATATCGTTCCCAATGATAAGGATGTCATATATATATATATATATATATAAAGCACGATGAACACAATGATACTCCCACTAATCATCTTGTACACACATGGTTCACCAGGATTCTGCACAAAATTGTAACTCTTTATGGTTTCGTTGAGTCTGATGTTCCAACTACGAGAAGCTTGTTTAATCCCATAGATGGATTTCTTAAGCTTGCATACTTTGCCTTCCTCAGTTATGAATTCCTAGGGCTACTCCATATAGATATCCTCTTCGAGGTATCCATTGAGAAAAGTTGTCTTGATGTCCATCTGTCATATGTCATAGTCAAGATATGCAGCTATAGCTAGCAATGCCCTGACGGATTTAAGCACAATCACGATAGAGAATGTCTCATTGTAGTCGATACCTTCTCTCTGTGTGTATCCCTTGGCCACGAGCCGTACTTTGAAAGTCTCTACTTTCCCACTAGGTCCCCTCCTTCTCTATAAGATCCATTTACACCTGATAGTTTTACCCCTCTTGGTGGATCCTATAGGATCCATACACTATTTTTATGCATGGAGTGTATTTCAGACTTCATTTCTAGCATCCATTTACCCATGTCATGATCCACGAGTGCTTCGTCAAATGAAACTGAATCATTGTCAATTTCACCTGACACATGGAATCCATACCTTTCAGGTGGTGCGACCACCCTCGAACTCCTTTGAAGAGGTATGGGTGTTACATCTTCATTTACTTCCTCAGTTTTTGGTTCAAGGAACTCAATATCCTAAGGGGATTCAATGAGTTCCTTCACTTCATTTTTGTCTTGACTCTTAACAAAATCATCCTCTAGAAATTTTACATCTCTAAAGATGAAGACCTTCTGAGATGCAGCATCATAAAGCTAATATCCAATACTATCCTTAACATACTCAATGAAGTAGCACTCACAAGTGTGAGATTCTAAGTTACTTGTGCCCATGTTCTATGCATGGACCAAGCTACCCCAAATCCTTAACTGTCTAAAACTAGGTTTGGTTCCATACCAAATCTCATGAGGAGTCTTAGGTATGGATTTGCTAGAAATCTTATTCAGGATATATATTGTGGTGTCTACTGCATATTCCCAAAAACTAAGTGGTAAATATGCTTTACATATCATTGAAGGGACCATGTCCAGAATGGTTTCGTTGCATCTTTCAGTAACACCATTAAGTTGGGGAGTTACAAGAGGAGTAAGATTAGAGACAATTCCTTTCTCTTTAAGGTATTCTTTGAATTCATCTGAGAGGTACACGCCACCTTGGTCAGATCAAATCCTTTTAATTTTCCTATCGATTTGGTTCTCAACCAAAGCCATGAAATCTTTGAACTTTTCAAAGGTTTCAAATTTATTACGTAATAGGAAGATAAACTTGTATCATGAATGGTCATCAATAAACGTCAAATAATATCGATATCCATTTCAAGTCACAGTACTGAAGGGACCACATACATCAATATGTATTAGGTCAAGAATACCTTTGCATATTTTAACCTTGTTATAGAAAGACATCCTAGCCATTTTACCTTGAATTTAATGTTCACAGGTAGGCAAAGATTGAACCTGTATAAAATATAAGGGTCCATCCTTTATTAATTTATTGATCCTATCAACAGCTAAATGATCAAACCTTTGATGCAAATGACATTTGAATTATTTTTGTCCTCCTTTATTCGTTTAGGGTTTTTATTAGTAGCAGTAACATTCATGATATTTTCATCAATGCACATTCATAGAGTCCACCAAAAGTCAGAACATCATTTGCAATATTCTTATCATAATGACTTATGATAAGTTTATTACAGAATAGAAATGAATATCCGCTTCTAACTAATTCAGATACATATATTAAGTTTCTTTTGACATCTGAAACAAAAAGATATTATTTAAGTATAAGGACTCTTCCACTAGATAATGATAGTCTACAAGTCTCGACAACAACTGTTGAAATAGTTGCATCAGATCCCATCTAAATGACTATCTCCCCTTCATCAAGACTCTTAGTTTCTGAAATAAATGCAAAAAATTGCATACATGAAAAGAAGCATCAGAATCGATGACCCAACTACCTTCTCATCATGTGAGAAAATTTATTTCAATGATGAAAGTATATTCATACCTACTGGGGCTTTATCATTGTCGGTAGACTTCAAGAAATCTATATAGTTCCACTCCAGTGTCCCAGCTTCTTGCAGTGATGACACACATATGTCTTCTTTGATGTCACTAGTGTGGAAGCAGTAGAGGATGAGCCAACACTTTAACTCTTATTCTTTCTCTTATGGGCTGGGCCCTTCCGGATCCTTGCTTCCGACAGTGTTTCCCTTTGAACTGTGTGACCATTGCACTGCTAGAGGAATTATCTTTCTTCATTACATCTTCTACAAACTTTAATGAAGCTAATAACTCAACGTTAGATCAATTCTCCTTGTTCATGTGGAATGACGCCACAAAGTTATTAAAAAGCTTAGGGAGGGATAGCAGAATGAAGTCGAACTGCATATATGCATCCATGTTAGCCTCGAGGGTTTCCAGTTCCGAGAGGTACCCAAACATTTTGAGTATGTGTTCCCTAACTGAAGTCACTTCCTACATTTTGCAGCGAATAAGCTCTTTCATAACATTATCATGCTGAGTTTGGTTGACATCTCCAAACATCTCTTTGAGATTCAGCATTATATCCTGGAAGGTCTCCATCTCCACATGTTGCTTCTGAAGCACATTGGAGAGAGATCCCAGAATATGACATCTGGCCAAAATATGATCTTCATCATATTTTTCATTGTATTTGATATCTTCTGGTATCTTAGGGTTTGTTATCTTGTATTTGGATAACACATATGAGATGCGATCCATAGAGAGAACAAGATCCAAATTATGGATCCAATCCGAGTAATTTGGTATGGTCAACTTATTGACCTCCAGGAGCCTATCGAGTGGTTTTATGGACTTCATTGTCTAAAATTAAAATTCACTATATTAGAACATATAAATAATTATATATTCAATATTAAATATTTGATTAAGGATTTTTAGTCAAATTAGTCTCACCTTTTCAACTTTGAAAGTTCATTCCCTTAATCACTTTCAAAGGAAGAGATATACTTACCGCTATATCTCTAGCAAGAATTGGGATTTCCTTTTCTACCTTAGTTACATCCCAATATATGAGAAACTGTAACTCCGGTAAAAAGAAGTGAGAACACATTCTTTCTTGCAAGTTCAACTTGCATTTCTCAATTCGATCTTCAACATCCGCACCCACCACCCCTAAGGCGATGTTTACCCATCGTTAATTAAACCAACCATCAATAGGAATAGCACTCACTATACGCAATCCAATGTCGTCCCAATAATATGAGGACCTGACATTGGAGTCACTACGCATACGACCTTACTCTTTCGAGAAGCAAAGAGCCTGATCCAGATGCGCTTATATGCAGGAGCCATCACTTCAAGCATGCATCTCCTACATACAATCCTTGGCTACGGAACCCTTTTCCTTGACGGGAGACCATGGATGTCACTTATGTGATCCTCCATATCATGTTCAAATTTTAATTAATTATTATGAATCATATTCATATAATTAATTCTTCCAAGGGAAATACTACTCTATTCATAATAGAGCGATATAATTAATTTAATCATATTAAATCAATTATCAATCTAATTTAATCAACCAATAAACAATCATGATTGTTACTTGAAAGGATGATATAATATCAAATTACGTATTATTCAAATTGTAATAATTAGAAAATTACATCATGATCTATTCAGACATTCTCCTTTCCTTACCCATTGTCATGTCCAGTACACACATGATGTGGGACAAACCGCTCACGAAGCAACCTGCTACCTTCATCGATCCCCGACTAGACACCATATCCGTCGTAAGTTAGGATAATGTGATTTGATCATTTTGTATTTGAGATGATAATCAGTATTTCAATCGAAGTCATATAATATTTATCAAAACCATTTTGATTAATATTACAAGGAGATTTTCTATAAAAATCCCCAATCCTATTCAAGCAATAATATTTTGCATGTAGAGACTGTTCTACAACTATTATAGGATAAACGAAGTTTTTTATGAAACATCCATTCAATGGCCTATGATGATTAATCAATTATTTTCATAATTATTAGATATCATATTAAACCAAGGCAAATACCCTATTTCAATGATTTCCATCGAATTATAAACATATTAAGTACAGAGGTTTGATGATCTAATCATATTCCGACCCATCTCCACTAAATGTGGAATATCTAGGGAAAACAGAGTCAGAATCACGTGAAATAAATTCAAGTGGTTTGCTGATTTGATTCTCTACTTAATTCAAGTGTTTATTTCATATTTCATGATGAAAAATCAGTAAGTAAAAATAATTTTCTTACGGATCTGTGAATACATGCATAAAAGTTTTCCATAACAGGAACCATTCGAGTTATTTTAATGCGCTTTTGGTACCAACTAAATGTTATTGTTTTTGGAATATATTTATACATTAAAAATAGATTTCATTATTTAAAAAATAAATCCAATAGTGCATAAATGTTAGATTTTTATTTTACCAAAAACCGATTCGAATCTTGCATCCAATGCAAAAAAAAGATTCCCGCGCATCCAAAACATGAACCATGATCGCCTAAGATTTTTGGATCATATCCAAGACCTCTACCAAGGCTCTGATACCACTTGAAGTAAATGGAAATATTCTTAAGCGCACCACAGAAGCATGATGATCGCATCGTATGCGATCAGAGTGTCTAGTTGCACTAGTTGCTCGATGCAACAGAATTTAAAGAAAAAGTAAATGATGAAACCACATGATCCAAGAACATTTTTCAGATAGTTTCATCAAACCATAAGAAAGATGTAGTGTCACCTCTTGAAGCATGGTTACGATCATAGTCTCTAAGCGAAGAGATCTTCTGTCTCAAGTCTTACACGACGGAGGAAACACTTGCTAGCACGTTGATGAGAAACGGGTTTCTCGCAATCCAAGGTGAAGATCCAAGCACTAGAACTCCTGATTTCATCACACGAAAACGTCTTCTTCATGAACAAGAAGAACCAAAGAAGATAGATATACACAAGTAGTCAATCCGGTAGCACGATTGTGTCGTGATGACTACAACTTTCTCTAGCACAGAGTATGAATGGCCACACTAGAGAGAGAGATGGGACATTCGGCGAAAATGAGAAATATAGAGAGACTTGCAGAGAAGTAGTATCAAGAAGGGCTAGGGTTAACTCTTCTTTTATAGTATTTGGGAGTCCATGGATCACAACTATGTGAAACACAAAATTGATGTTTGAGATTGATTTGTGTTTCTATTCAATGTTCATGATTTTGTTTTAAAAACATAATAACAAATAAATAATTTAAATTAAAAAATATAGAGATTCAATATAATTTAAATTGATTAAATAAATAATTAATTAATGGATAAGGAAGGTAGCATCATACCTTCCACATATGGTCGGGACAACCACTTTGATAATCCACCATCCGTATATGGAAGGTGGTTCCTCTTCCAATTATGTGAGATTAATTTATTTCACATAATCCCTTAATTATTTACAACAACAATTTGTTGTAGATTAATTCACAAAAATAGTTCCAAATTAATTTTGTGAATATTGTAATCATGCCATTAAAAAATGTAAATCATATTCACAACCCAAAATAAAATGTAAGTTGTATTTTCAATTAATTTCCAATGTGAATCCAATTCACATTAACAAATAATTTGAAGATACTATTTACGATAATCTCTCTCTTAATATATTATAAATCACTTTTATAATATATATACAAATAATATGGATAACACTATCCACATCATTCATATCCATGATATTTAAATCACATTTAATTATCTTGGATCGTCATTCTCATGCATTAAAATAATATGAATCATATTCACATTATTCATGATAATTAAACAATATTTAACTATAAATATATCAATGCTTGGAAACAATTTAACAATGCAATTATTCTTGAGCTCTTTCAATAATAATGCACTTTCTCTGTGGATACTTCGAGATAAGGACATGGTGATTGTACGTTCCACATGTAGTGATTTAGATATTGAGATCGCATATCAAATCCACATCTCGGGGACCTCTCACAGATGCTTGATTACATCAAAATCGTAGATCTAGTCTTCTCATTTCATTTGAATCTCATTCAGATCAGTGTTCAATATTTGGACCAAAATCAGATCACTGCTATGATAAGAGGAGTTACCAAAATCTAGACATGCTTCATCACTCCCTCAGAATGGAAGCATCATGGTTCTACAATCGTTAATGATCACATAAATCTCAGGTATTCCTAATACATGTACATCATGCATACTAGAAGAACGAAAATGAACCCAAAGATATAGATCAATTTACACTATCATCGTTAGGGTTTTATCATTAAGTTTCTCTTTTGGTCATTTGGAATTGGTATCGATCATATGCTTTCCAAAAATATCATACCCACAAATTCTTGTCATGCTTCCAAAGCAAGATGAGCAGACATGGAATTTGATCAGTCCCAATACTTCATAAGCGAGCTCATGTCTTCCTATTCACAAGTGAATCTGTATGATCCCTCTGAGAGATCGTATTACTTATATGCCCTTATATGCACACCAGCTCGTCGGTGTATAAACCTTGATTAGGCCAACAACCTATCGGTCTGCAAAATATACATACTTAGACATATAAAAATACATCTGTATCCAGTCAAAGGATGCACGTCTATATCATGATAGTATACAACATAGGACTTGGTTGTCTCGATCTCATTAATTCGACTCTTTGACCTAACTAATACGATACCTTTGAATCTCTATTCCTATGCAGATGACCTACATCTAGAGTTGGTCATATATCAGCCAAATGAGAAAGGATTGTCTTCTCCTACTCATTCTGGAGATCACATCTTAATAATAATTTGAAGATGCTTGTTGATTCAATCTAACTCTTTAGATATTCATCCAAGCACAAGCATCTATGATTTAACAATTGAATCAACAGTTGTATGATCATCAAAACAACCATGCTACATAACCCTAATTGTACTGAGGGACCTAGTAGTGCATTCATTCATTTAGTCTCAAACAGGGAGTGAAAATAAACCAATAACTTGTATTGTTATATCAAACATTAAAATAACATTTATTGCAGGAACGGTTTGCCTCGATCTCACATTGCTGGCAGTTAAAGACACCTTTTAGCAATATCTACTTAAAGTTTCTACTCAAGAATTAAAAGGATTGTGAAAATCCAAGGAACACTCACCGCCACAGTTTGGCTTCTTGTGTGGACCATTGATTGCCTCACACGTGGGTCTTCTCCCACCATTCCTTAAGTTTTGGTTCACATCGAGAAGCCACATACTGTCACTATACAAAAATGAACACCACTATTAACAAGTATGCATTCATATTGACTCCCATCATTTACATCCAAAATGAACTTGGATGATATTGTATTGTGAGGAATACTTACCAATTCAGCCCTCAGAACCATGAAATGCTTGGCACCATGATTAGATTTGATCTCTTGCTTCCCTCTATTGGTCCTTCCCGCAAGAGAATGTCTCCCAAAATCTTCAAAATTGAAGAGATCACAATATAGACTCCATTTGTTTGGAAGCAGATAAAGTAAGGATGTCAAACAATAAAATAACTGTGAGCAAATTAATACTTAATACGTTGAAAAGTGCACCAAGATGTGAAGAATTCTTTGGTCCTCTCCCAATAAACCTCCCCCTCCAGCTTGGCCAATGTGGTCTCTCTAGCCCTATAAATTCTATTTGTAATCATGTTTCTTAAATTAGTCAGAAGGATACAGAACATCTCTCCGGTATGCTCAGGACGGATGTCATTTGTGTTCTACATTTGAATTGTATTTTTTATCAAACATATATGAGTCAAAAGGACTCTCAAATAGGTACGGATAAATTACTTACGTAAAAAACATCCAAGATCCTATTCTGACCAGACAGACTCATACGAGTCCCTTAGTAGTCCTCACATTCCTAGAATCTCTTCCAGGATTTGTACAGCTCCTTCACTACATTATGATTATCCTTCAATGTATAACTGCATCGATCAACTTCATCATATAAATAAGTTATATATAGTATATTAGAAATATAAATAATTTACATATAGTAGATTAGAAATAATGTGCAAGTTTAGAAATTTAATCAAGGAAGATACACCCATCGGGCAAGAGCTCCAAGAAGTGATGGGGGGCTTGGGCCACGCTTGCAGAGGTGGTAGGGGCAAGCCATGGCAGGAGTGTCACGCACATACTCCACATTCAACATTGGCTCATCCTAATGGCTTGAAGATGGCAAAGTAGGTTGAAATCCATCTGAAGGAGGTGGACGAATTGGAGTAGGCACCACATACCGAAGAAGGTGTGCGGGCACCTCCATCCCAAGAGAGATGTAGTTCTGAACAAATGCACTCATCTTTGGGCCCCGTGATTCGTCGACCATAACTTGAAATCAATAGCACAACATATAGATGTATAATTATAAAATAATAATAATAATTTCAATTGTAGATTAAATTTGTTATATTTATAAAAAACCATATATTAACATCATGTCAGGATGGATGCAGTCATTAGAACTGCCACGTATGCCAGAGCCGCCTCCGCTTGTCATAGACATAAACACATCAATACAATTTATATAATTAGCCTTGAATAATAAATTTATTGAGGAATAAATAACCATTTAATAATATATGATACCGCTTTCACTAACCCATTATGTAGGTAGTAATGATATTTATTGTGCATATTCTCATTCAGAAACTAGTAAGCTCATCGAAACTTGACACTCTTCTATGATGACGATCGTATCAATGTACACGTGAGTCATCCTTCTTAATACAGTAAGGTGTTCATCTCTCTTTCTCTTTTTACCCACTTGAGACACATAACATGTTTTCTCAATTTGAGAATCTAGGACAAAGGGCTCAAACATTCTCATATATATACCAAAAGTGACCTCAACAATATCATGCCTTGAGCTTACCTCAACTCCATGTTGTAAATCAAATAAATCACAAGAAAATAAATATAGGTGATTTGGTGATGGAATGTAATATTCCAATTCAATCACCTCTCAGAAGTTGTCCTCGCTGTAATAAGATCAGGAGATGCTGACACCAAGATTACATGTAGATAACCCTGTATCCCCTTACGATGAGTGGAATCTTGATCCATTAGCATAAAAATCGTTATATGATTTGACCTTGTAATTTGGACCCAAAAAGAAATCCCAAAACATCTTTGACTTTCTATCAGTCATATCCAATGATCCAACATGCTCTTTAAACCACACTACAAACGATTTTTGAACCTCTTCAATCAACTCACTTTCATCAAATATTAGATTATTCGTCGATATCTGATTTCAATACTCTACGCTTTATTAAAAATAAATTAATGATTTACAATTCATACTAAGTTATACTTTCCGTAAATGCATACTCAATGTACAATGAAACTTTATCTGTATTGTCTAGAACATATAGCCCCGCCGATTCTTTCTCATGTCGACTCAACATACGAGTCCTCTCCTTTCTAAATTGCTCCTCACTTGGTCGAAATACAGAGAGACATGCATCTACATCTATGGTTGGAATTTCATTGTGTGGGGTATGATTATGAATGGTCTTCACGTCCTCAAGCATGTATCTCGCGTAGAGGTTTGCAACTTCATCTATGATGTAATGTACACTTATGGATCCTTCGATCTTGTTCTTGTTACAAACCTTCCATTTCAAATAGAACATATACTTATACATACCAACCTATTAGAAAAAGAATAATTAATATTTAAAAAAATTCGTTTTAATGATACCTCTCAAAAGGGTAAATCCAACGGTATTTAACCGATCCTCTGACCTTAGCCTCGTACGACAAGTGTACCATGAGGTGCTCCAATAAATCAAAGAATGATGGTGGAAAAATGTTCTCCAGATTGCATAAAAAGACTAGCGCATTCTTTTCTATTGGTGTCATATCAAAGACATTGATCTTAGATGAATAGATGCATTTGAAGAAGTTGCCGAGCTCTATCACAACATCTACAATTGACTTGGGGAGCAAAACTTTATATGCAATCGATAATAACTAGTCCAAGAAAACATGACAATTGTAACTTTTTATAGCCTTTAAACAATTCTCCTTTTAATCAACTAGTTTCAAAATATTCAAAACATAGTCATATGGAGATTTTAGTCCTAAGGCCCACACACATACTTCCGTTACTTGGTCTTTGATTAGTGTGTATTTTGCACTTAGAATGGAGAAAGAACCATCTCCATGCTTTACCAAAGACAAATATGGACGAGCATCTATGTTCACAAATCTCTTCATGCATTATATGTGTCCTTGGTCTTCCCAGTGGTGCCCAACACTATATGAAACACATTATCGAACACATTTTTCTACATGCATCACATCCGAATTATGCCAAACAATAAGTTTTGTCAAATACGGTAACTCCGAGAAGATACTCGTCTTTTATCCAGTTATGATCTACACCAAGGTCATGAAGTGTACCATTAGCATGTGCCATCAACTATAATAATCGAGCATGCAGTTCTTCTTTAGAAAGTCTAGGGGGCGACAATGAGTCCTCCACTGCATTCCCTTTGAATGCCATTTTTTGTTATCGATAGGGATGATCCAGAGGGAGGAACCGTCTACGACAGTCAAAAAAACATAGTTTTCTACCATACTTAAGCTGAAACGACTTTGTCTTCTCCATACAATACATACAACTTTGTATCCTTGTGTACTCCACCTAGATAGCATACCATATGCAGGGAAATCACTAAAGGTTCACAGTAGTCTGACTCTCATTCGGAATTTTTCTTTGTTGACCACATCATAAGTTTCCACATCATTTTCCTAGAGATCCTTTAACTCATATACTAGCAGTAATAGATACAACAACAACAACAAATCCTTTTCCCACAATTAAGCAGTGTCGGCTAAAAATGGCAAAGTCTTCTCCCACTATAATAGGGTCGGCTACATGGATTCTTTCTCAAATTCATGCAGAAAGATCCGACTATTTTTATGCTAGATGTTGACTACCTAACATTACTAACACAATGGAGAATTTGAACCCAGGTCTTTTGGGTAGCAAGCATACTGCAATACTAATGAATCTATAATTCACATTCTTTATTATTTTATTCTAGCCAAATCCTTTAGCAAAAACATCTGTAAATATGTGTAAATCCAATAAATTATCATTGTACATATTTGTTAATATGGTGTAATTAGCACCTTTTTGTTCGAAATAAAAGAATAAAGAAGAAAAAGAAAAAGAGAATAAGGTTGTAATTATGAAGTAAGTATAGACTGACCCAAAGCACGAGAGAAGATCAATTATTGACCTGATCGATAAGGAATAAAGTAAGGGGAGATAGGGTCCTTGTATATTATTCACTATGTATTCTTTATGCATATCTTCCTCTATTTCATTCATCAATAAAATGACCTCAAAATAAATATTTTTTTAATAAAACTTGTACATAAAATATTTTATAAATAATAAAAATAATATAAAAATCAATTGAGGTACATAACGTAAATAATACCACTCATAAGAAGCCTCAGAAGAGAACCTAAAAGATCAATTCCGGCTCTAAATGAACTCAAATTCTCTCAAACTCACATTCATTGTACTCTAACATTATCCTTAAAATGAGGGTGGTTTCATAATTTTTGGAGTCACTATGAAAAAGTTGGATTTTTTTAGTGTATTGTATAGCTATATTGTATACATATTTATTTATGTATTTATCTTGATGTAATTTATATATATTGTATTTTTAAATAATTTTATATATTCTCGATAATGTTACAAAATTAAATTAAAAATCACATAACACAAAATAAATTAAAAATAAAATCAAAGTTTTATTATACAAATAGCCACACATATATATTGTACAAAGGACCTATTTATTTGACATTCTTATTTAACTTGTAAAAATCAAATAAAAATTCTTTTAATTATGTTGTAGTAAAATATAAAATAAAACAAATTTGTATTAAAATAGTAAAATAAAAATAAAAATATAGAGGTGTACTATACATGTGCATACTACATTATATTATAAATATTGTACATATGAATTCATAAAAATAATTAAGAACCACAGGAAACTATGTTGAAAATAAGAAACATTTTTCACTTTATTCATTTTTATTTTAAATTCATTTATTATTTTTTATTTACTATTCTTTGATTTATTAAATGGAATTTTCTGATTGGTTGTCTCGGGTTTATTGACCCAGGTCAATCCTTCCTCCCAGTCGGGTCATATCCGAATTTTCATTGCCGAAGCTCCTTCTCTCCTATACCCATCCTGACTCCGACCTCGGTTTGCCTTGAGAATCGGACCCGAGATTACTCGTAGATCCGTGATTCTCAGGGATCCTTAGAATGGTCTGGATCTCCCTAGAGTTTTACGCACTCTTCCTATCTTTCTGGAACCCTAGTACTCCTTATAAATATACTCCTCCGCTCACCCAGCTCCGTAGCTTGCCCCTCGTGCCACCATTTCCCCTTAGCCACCTTCAGGAGAGTGACATGATCCCAGAGGACCCCTTAGGAGCTTGAGTTGGTGCCTAGTTGATCGTAGCTCACTACGTGGTCAGAGCAGCTCCACCGCGTGCAGCCTCCTTCGTCTTCCACACCGAAGTAGAGGCCACGACCTTGCTTCATCTTCATCGCACCTTGCCATTCATCGTAGACCACTCAGTACCCTCCATTCCCTTCCCATTTTGTTGTCCACTTTGATTAATTTTTTCACCAGTGTTGTCATTTCCTTTAGATCTGACCATCGAGGTGGAGCTCCATCAACCACACCCGCCTCACAGATCGATCCACCATCTCACCTTCCATCCTCCTTATACAACCTGACCCTCTACATCTCACTCAACGGAGCAAAATTAGGCTAGATCACCTTCTGTCATTTTCGACGAAGGTCATCCACCATCCCACCACCGCTGATTTTTCATCATCAGAGCTTCGCTCGGGCACCGCCACTCACAGAGGTTGGGGAAGAACACATATAGCAGTAACCTTTGATCTGTTATCTCCCATCAGATCCGACAGATCAGATCAAAGATGAATTAGCCACCAAAGCAACACTTCAACTGTTGCTTCGTATGGCTCGAAGATGACACGAACCACCTGCTTACGCCACATGTTCCGAACCTACCTGTCGAACCTTGCTAGGTCATGTGCTATGCGCACGTGATCGTGGAAAAATTACAACTGTGCCCTTCGATTTCTAATAATTATAGGTAAGTCCTTGACTAATGAAAAATTGAAAAATAATTCCTATAGGTTCTTGTATTTGTATTTAATATTTTTTGGATTTTTCTGTAAAAGAAATAAATAAGTTTTCTTACATCTATGTCCTTGCCTTGTATTGTCAATATCTTGTGATTTATAACTTTGTTTTTAGTAAACTTTGTGTCGTTGGAAAGCTTGTTTCTTCCTATTTAATTTAATATATTTAAATCACATTTTTTATCTACGTATTATGCATTGAATTTAGAGTATTCATTTATTATATTCAACCTTCTTATTTAATAAAATAAATCACTCATCGGTTGAATTGGCTCTAATTGGCACTAAAGTTTTCATTACTCTTTTTAATAAATTCACAAGTATTTTATTCTCTAATGAGGCACATAATTTATTATTGTGTATTGAGCATGCTTAGCATTTGCATCATTAGTATTTCATGTAATTTATTTGCATTAAAATGATTTAAAAAATGTATTAACTTGGTGTATAATCATAGTGTTCTTAAGTAAGGACCTAGAAATCATTAAATTAATTAATCATCCATTAAGCATAACTAAATAGTTGTTTGTGTCACTTTATTCGACCCTAAACTTCTCAGATTATAAATTAAAAATAGAGTCCTCTTCACGGAGATATTTTACTTGGTTATATTTATTGCGAATTGGTCTGAGCTACAACGAGTGCATGTTATCTTAACTGATTAGTGATTCATTACTGGGTTACGCACTTGGATGGTGGTGGTTGATTTTCACTATGTAGAGAAAAAATAAAGTACATAGGATTATTCAAAACACTAATCCTATTGATGTTTATATAGTAACTCCTCCCACACATATAAATCTTGAAAAAAATACGCCTTCAAATCCTAATGCAAATAGGACTTTGAATCCCATACCAAATCGGATTTGTATGCAAGATTAAATAGGATTCAAGGTATATCAACAATATCCACATTGAATTAAATCCTCTGATAAGCCTTGCCATGCTGCGTCGTACCACCGCTAACCCCTCCTTGGGGCTACTGCCAGCTATTTACATTAAGCAAGTCAAACAAAGTTTGAACTTACTCCTAGTAATTGTAGACCCGAGCATGATATTCATGATTTTTTGCTTGATGCCCTTCATGACAATCACCTCAACTTTGGCAACATGTATAACTCCACTTTAGCGATGTACCCGTCCTTTAGAGTCCAATACATTAAGGGAAATCAAGTTCTTTCTAAAATATGGAAATGACAAAATCCTTTCACCATCCTCATGACTCCATCATGAATCTCGATCTTCACAAAGCCATTTCCTACAATCTTACACATTGCATCATTCCTTATGACGACGTTTCCATCATCTGTTATTCTCATATGTGCAGAACCAATCTTCATTAGGATTCATATGGTAAGACCAGCCTTAATCAAGAATCCATGAGTTGTCAGTCACCTTCTAATCTGTGACGGTGAGGGATAAAATCATCTTTAGAATCTCTACCTTTTCAATCCATTGCAGCAGTTGTAGCCTTCTTTAGGTAGTCTTTCTTCCATTGTCTAAGTTCCTTGTAATAATTACAGATGTCCCTAAAATTGTGGTTCTTTGACTTAGACTTCTACTTCGCATCGCCAGAACTAACGTGACTCTTTTCACATGTCATAACCAAATCTGTAGCGTTTGAGTCTTGCTTCCATGTAGCCATATGGTTCATGCGTATGCAGACTCATGTGAACTTCTTCTAACGTTAAGAACAGAGACAAATAAATTACAAGGTTCACTAATAATCGAGTGATGAATTCCAGATTTATAAACATAAAAAAACACAACTATTATCTCTCTTGCTTAAGTGATTCAACAGGATTTGTCATCATTTAACATTAATTAACTCTGTATGTGTTGCGAATAATTAACCTAATTATACTATATTATATAATATATTATTGTGATATTATTTTATATCCTTCTTTATTATTAAAAATCAAATAAAAACCAAAATAATATTTTACATAATTAAGTTAGCATAAAATATAAAATAAAAATAACGAGAAAAAGAAAAGAACATGTTTTTATTTATTTTAATCACTTGTAAATTATTATCCATGTACTGTGACATTATTTTTTTGAGTTCTACATGAAAGTTTTATATCTCATCGAGATCTACAACTTTTATGTTCATATTTTTTCTTAACTCTTCTTCTAATTAATTGTTTTTTATTTTCTTTCTATTCATTTATTTTCTGATTATTTGATCATCATGAAATACTCCAGCCTGCATGTTGGATCATCTGATCATCTTGATCAGATGATCATTATTCAATATCCTTCGACTCTACTGATAGCCACTTGATCGTTCTGATCAAGCCTTCTGAGCACTCGCGTGTTGCTAATTACGGACTGTTGGATCTTGATCCAACGGTCCTTGGCTGATGAGAAAGGGATCGATTGGGGTTAAGTATCAATATAAATCAGAGGTCGTTGTGACCCCAATCAGTCAGCTGACTCAATCGAGAAAAATAAAACCACACAAAGAAATCAATCAATCAAGTATGTAAGCAGTTCGCTATTTTTATTTACTTGGTATAGCCAGCAAGGTCGAACACAAGGAGCATGAGAAAAGTACGAAGCAGTCAAATTTCAGAGATAAAATATTTTGGTGGTCTTTAATTTTGTAAATTTTAAATTTTGGAATAAAGGCAAGCAATCACTAGAATAAAGAAACAACAATCTAATTGTATTTTTCTATAAAGCTAAAAATACTCAAAAAAGTAAGATAAAAATATTTTTGGGTTTTCTAATTTTTAAATTGTTTTGGTAATTTTTATGGGCTTTCTAAATCTTTTTTGTGATTTTATAAAAATCAAGTAAGGCTAAAAACTACAAACAATGCACAGTCAGGATCGAATTGTAAGTTAAAAATACCTAAATGCCCTAAGATCTTGATCAATAATTTTTTGCAAAAATAGGGATAAAAATCTACAAACAAGAACTAAAATTGCAATTTTTGGATTTTTATTTGATTTTATATGATTTCTATAAGATTTTGGTTGTCCTGAAATTTTTAAGGTTTCCAAGTAAATTTTCGAACAAAATTGATATAGAAGTTAAAACACAACAAAAGGCATACATAGTAATTTTTATAGAATTTTTAAAACATCTTTCAAATTTTTATGGTTCGTATAAGGCTAGTAGGGACACTTTTAAGAGTTTTTGAATTTTTAAAAAATATAAAATGCAATCAAATCAATCCAACAAAATTATAGTAAATATAATACATTAACAGGAGCTAATGGTAATTTTTATATAATTTTTCGAATTAATTTAATATTTATTAAGTCCAAAATAAAGCCTACAATTAAGCACAATTCACAAGGACCTATTTGTAAATATTTTAAGTCTCAAGACCAATAATTAACACACAAGTAAATCACAGGGTCTAATCAAGCAATTTGTCCGATCAAAACACACGCAACACGTGATCCATGCTCATAGGGCATTGATGCAATTTTTCAAAACTTCACATTCATATCGCAACAACATAAAAGTCCAAGATATAGACTGCAAATGACCTAAAAAGCACATGGGAACGCACATGGTTTCAAAATATAAGGACTAAAATGCAAATACGAGAAAGTATGATGTCCATGCTGCAAAAGTTCTTAACTACAAAACTTACTTAATGGAATAAACATGAAAACACATATATGTAGGGGTGAAAAAGAAATATACCCTGGCATGGGCACATGGCGTGCGTGGAATCTATGTTATCACATGGATTTGATCGTCTCTAGCTACAGATTTGACAGTTCAGGTGCTGTCTCGAACGTGGGCGTCAGATGCATCAGATCAAACGGTCCAAAAGCTTCTATTGTCTAGCGGCTCAGATGCTATCAGGAAGGAGCGAGGTGATCCAACGACAGAGAATGGGTCTGTAAGAACAAGACTCCGACGAACTTCATCCAATCATCGGAAGGGATCTGACGCCCAGATGAAGGCTCGAAGAGGTCTGACTGCATTGTGGAGCTATTCCGCATCAGATGGAATGATCTGATGGAAGTGGCGATGGCGGGATGTGCGGGATAGTGGAGGTGTTCCTGGAGCAGCTCCGGCTAAGTAGCTCATGGTCCAGATGGTGATTTACATGTGCGTCTGTACATGCAAAGGGAAATACGCTTGAAGGCGAAGCTCTGGCGAGGGTTTATTGCATAGGGAAATATGAGAAATGACGGGGGATGATGCTTTGGGTCTACGACGAACGTGATGGAGGGAGACCCATCCTAATCTCGACCCGATGGTCGAGCCATAGGGGGATCAAATTATGTGAGAAGGTGGAGGGTGAGGCGTGGCAACGATCGACATATAGGGTAGTGCGGTATCGGGGCTCTGACTGGTTGGTCAGAGCTGAGATGACTAGGGCAGTGTGAAATGGCAAAAGTAGATCTAAATGGGAAATACGCGAGGAAGGATAATTACCTAAAGGGTCATATGTGTTCATGTGCTTCAGGAGAAGGTGGTCAGCGAGGTCCTAGCCTTTATTAATCCACGACTAGCTAGGAGGCTTCATGTGGCGGAGCTCCGACCACGTCATGAGCTGCGAGCCTCCAAGCACCTCCTAAGGATCCTAAGATGCTCCTCGAGTGGTTGTCACTCCATAGAAGGTGGCTAGGGAAGAATGGTGGCACGAGGGAAGAGCTAAGGAGCTGTAAAGGCTGGAAGAGGGGATTTATAGGTTGCCCTGGGTCTACGAAGATTGGGGCGATACGCGGAACCCTAGGACACGAGGGTCATTGATCATCAGGCTTCAATCAGGCGTAGGAATCAAGAGGAGAGATGGTCGGGTTTGGGCGTGAAAATTCAGAAAAAACGCTCCAACCAGAGGCATCCGACCCGACCCGGTCTAAAAGGGGAGTTAACCGAGGTAAACGTTCCCAGCTCGAGCAATAGAAATCCAAGAATTTCAAAAATGAAAGAATAATAAATAAATAATAGTAAATGATTTTCAATTAAAAAGTGTATAAAATAAAAAAATGTTTTTTATTTAATAAACTATTTTTCTATTATTTTTTATTATTTTTATGAAAAATAAAATAATATATATACAGTATATAGTATTATATACATGTATAATATACTTATGTATTATGTACATACGTTTTTTTATTATTTTTATAAAAATAATATTATTTTATAATTTATTTATTTACAACATTATTTTAGGAGTATAAAACAATTTTTATTTTATTTTTATAAATTATGTGATGGTATAAAATAAATAATGAATGTAGTGTGTATGTGTGTATTTTGTACAAAGGTTGAATGTTTTTATTTTTATTTTATTTTTTTATTTTTATTTTATTTCTGTAATATTATTAAAGTTATATACAAGGGTGTAAAAGAATGAAATAATTATTTTTTATAAAGAATAAATATGTACAGGTATAGGTGTATGTACAATACATAGTAGACCTTATCTCTCCCTACTTATTTTTATTTTGAGATCAGGTCAAGGCTTGACCTTCTCTTGGGGTTTGGGTCAATCTGTAATTATTCTAAATATATCATTATTTTTCTTTTCCTTTATTCTTTTATTTTTGCAAAAATACATGCTAATTATGCATTATTAATAATGCCATGCAAAATGCTAAGTTATTATATTTACAAGTATTTACATGTGATTTTGATAAAAAAAGAGATAAAATAAAAGAATAAAGAGTGAGAATCATGGATTCATCACTGACCTTCGTCATCCTCCCACCCTCTTTCTCCAAGAGACACGTCTCTTCAATTTATGCCAACTTCACTGTATTTTCCATGCCATCTAAGCCATCCTTCGAATCAACTCTCACAAGTACTCCAGTCCCCTAACTTCCCTCATCCCAACTACCATTGTTGATTGTAGGTTGTTGAAAACACCGGGCGGTGACCTCCTGTCGTCAACTTCCACCTTCTCTAAAACCCTTCCTCCACCCTTGTAACCGATATCTGTCAGTTCATGTGCATACTCCAAACCACCTTTTTCTCATTTGTGATAGATATAGATAGAGAGGGAGAGCGAAAGATAGAGCTTGACTCCATCGAGATCCTTGTTTTTGATTGCCAAGTTACAAGCCCTAGGGACATTTATCAAGCTCAAGATTGGCAATCCTTGTGAATCGAAGAATGAAGGAGCTTCAGAGCTTCTTTCAAGGTTAGGATTCATTGCCCTTTCCCATCTTCTTCCAGGTAAGACTCTAATATCAGTTTCCTTTTGTTTTAACCATTTTCTTTCCCTGAACTCATTCACTCAATCCTTCATCTTAGAACTCGTAAACCATAGTTAATCATCCGCACGCCTCTTCATCTCAGTGACCGATTCACTTCTACACTTATGTGTTCATCTCGACTCACCGTCTTTTCTGCACAAATAAGAAACTCGTTTGGGATTACATTGTTGTTCTCACATTGAGACAACAATGATAGTACGATATTCGCATTACAGATGTTGTCCTGAACCATGATACTTCATTGTCCTAGCCTTTGCGCCCAGCTAGGGGCATAAACTCTAGCGTTTGTTGAGAGGCACCTCGACAAATACCTTGTATATATGCTATATACTTAGCACAATTTATGTCTTCCTTTGCAGCTCTTTGATCACTATGAGGACATAGTTCGAGCTAAGTACAGGATGTGTCATATATATATATATATTGTATATATACTTTAGACATACTCATATTTTTAAAATGTGATTATTTTTTAGATATGTATATAAATGTGTAAAATCCACATGTGTTTATAGACTTTGATCATCTTCCATCTTAAAGAAATAAGACAAAAAAACTAAAAAAAACAAAAAAGGGAAAAAAAGAGAAATGTTTTTCCTCTTATAAAAAATTTTGTATAATATGTGTATATACTTATATATATTTTATTAACCCTTTTTCTCTCTAAAAAATAAAAAATAATAAAAAAACTCTTTAAAAAATTTCTTTGTATATATTTCTTGCATTTGCTTGTGTTTTTTTCAGGATAATATTGACATTTAAACTAAGTCCAAAATAAAAATAAAGAATGGAGCTTAGTTGGACCTTAATCCACTTAATTTCAGAGGAACCTTATAAAAACTGGATTTAAGACTTTTTAGGTCCTATTGACTTAATTCTTTGAGTCCATAAAACTATTTTTACATGTCGTCTTGAGTAGTCTAAGTAGAATATTTAACAACACACGCATGATTCTTCTAGTCCATGGCTTATCTGGGACAAGCACTCTACACGTAGCTCTTCTTGGAGGAGGAAGTGAGGAGGTATAATTTTTGGCTTGGGGTAGCACACAGGTATGTAACAACTAGTGGGAATATCTGTCTTCTTCTGGGGAGGGTAGTGCATCTCAACTTGATCTAGTAGCATTGAGGTCTAAAAACATGATGTTGTGGGGGTTAAAATAATGCTTTAAAAGAAGGATAGTCTAGTACCTCAAGAGGAAAAACTTCTTATGTACATGTTTTACTTTGTATATATTTGAAAAAATAAAGAAAAAATAAAGAAAAAGAAAGAAATGCTTGTCGGAGTGTATATACAAGTGAAAAAAAGAATAAAGTAAATTTCTGTAAGTTTGCAGTAGATGACTTGGCTACACTGGTCATGCATACAAGGATAGGTAGCTACACTGGTTATCGTCCATTCTTTTCGTTATCTCCTTTGAGCTAGTTGTACTTGAACTTAGAAGGGAATATCCTCGTTCCTCGAGGAAAGAGTTGATAGACCGGGAGACTAGAGTTACCTTGTTGATAAAGGTTGTTTCTTTGCTACTTTTGAGATAGGGAGCTAGAATTCACTTACACCGTACAAGTAAAGATTCATTGTCATAAGAATTTGTGTATGTATACTTGTTCTAACCTGACAGTTGAGGCAACCTTAATAGGAGTCTTATGGAACTTGAAAGCTGCTAGGTTTTAAATCCATTTCAATAAGGTTCTACCACACTAATAATACAAAGGTCTGATAGAGCTCCATACTACAACTTTATGAAGATAAGTTTAATACTCAATATTATCCTAATTTTTTTATTTTTCCTTTATTTTTCTTTTATTCACTCATTCTTTCAAATAAGTGTTTGCTGAGAAACTAACAAAGGTAAAGCATGGAAAGGTGATGAATATGCATTTCATCATATTTATTCATTTTAGCTTAAAATCCCTTATAAAACACTTATATATATATTAATAAATCTGTATTCTTACTAACTTGCATCTTTGTATAAGTATTGTACATATATTATTATTTTAACCTAAAATAAATAAATAAAGGAACAATAAAGAAAATAAAAAGACTATATATATGTATGCAATAGATACAGGCTGACCTGAACCCTAAGAGAAGGTCATGACTTGACCTGATCGACCATGAATAAAGTAGGGGAAGATAGGGTCTTTAACTAGAAAATCCAAAAAAATAATATTTTGTAAGTATTTTTTATTATTATTCTATGTATATTTGTATAAAACTTACATTATTTTATTTTTACATAAATTGATCTCAAATTAACAAAATTTCAAAAAAAATTATAAATAAAAGTGTTTATTAAATTATAAAAATAATTGCAAAATAAAATAATGTACATAATAAAAGTAACCACTTTCAGAAAAAGCTGTGAAACAATAATTAAAAGACCAATTTCGGCTTCATTTGAACTCGAATTGAATCAAACTCACTTCCATCGTATTCTAATTAAATTATCTATGAAATGGCAGTGGTTTCATAAAATTGGAGTTACGATTTGAAAGATGATTTTCTGGGATGGTTTTTGTAACCAATTATTTATATATAAAATTATAAATTTTTTTATACCTATTGTATTTTTAAATAATTATAAATAATTTTAATAATTTTTAAAAATAAAATAAAAAATTTAAACATTAAATAAACTAATTTCCTTATTTAACTGAGTATATAATGCACCATATGTATATAGTATATGTATAGTTGATTTCCATAAATAACCACCACAAATAATTAAATAATTAACATTTGTTATTCAATTTAATAAAGTTATAAAATAATATAATTACTTAATTATGTAAATAATTTTATTCGCCATCAACCTCTTCCCTTCTTTTCCTCTCCATTCAAATTTTGAAATTCAAATTAATTTATTTTCTTCTCTGTTTACTTGACTCATGCTCCCGCATTTCTCCTTGATCAATCTTTTAGTGAGAGGAGCCTATTCTCCGAGAGCATTCTTGAAGTAGAGAGGTGCCTAGCTTTCGAGACGTCCGGTGACAGCGAGTCATTCCTCGTCGAGGCCATTACGGTGTTATCCGCTCCCATTCGGTGAGATCCATTTTCATTTCTCATTTTCAGCTAGGTTAATCCTAGTTTAATTTTTGTGTTTTTAATTTCATTGTCATTTTTTAATTCTAGATCTTCGAATTCATCATCACGATGTGACCCTTTCCTGAATCCGAACTTCCATCTCATTTTCTCGATCTCATCACTTCATGTTCTACCTCACACAACCACACACCTCCGACCACACACGGTGGATGGAGATTCGGTTCCATCCATCCACATCGTTGGATCTGCATCCATTTGCCTAATCTGTATTTGATTTCTGTGGATCGAGACGTCATGCTCTGGTCGATCTATGTATTTTTTTTATTGTAGGTACACGAGATTTCAAAAAATTAAAATAATTACAGTTGTAATTTATTCAAAAAAATAAAAATCTATTTCCAAAAATTTTGGAAGCTGCCATCGCTGATCACCCCACTGCCACGGCTCGTTCCACTGCTGCAGCCTCCCGCACACTTCTAGCTGGAGCAGCCCCTTCGCATCTGCCCTCCTCCATCGACTCATCAACGGAGGGCGTGTGTTTCCCCCTCCTTGCTCATCGTTGCCGACCCGACACACCACCTGGACCACCGTTCGCCCAATCCTCCACATCGTGCAGCTACGTCACAAAGCCACAACGCCCTCACGAGAGCAGGTGCTCAAAGACCTCCACCTCCTCCGCTCAACTACGTTCGCCATCTCCAACCTTGAAGCGACACCACCATATCCTCCTGGAGGAGAACCCACCCCTCGTGCATAGAATCGTCAATCCCCTTCACCTCTCATCGAGAGATCCACCTCTCACCGAGGATTGCCATTGACGTCGCACCATCTAGACACCATTTCTTGGAGACCAGGGTTGGGCGGGGTTGGGTTGAGTTTGGTGGGCTGCATGAATAGTAAACTGTGAGGAGGGGGTACCCTTGTGAATAATACTCAACCCAACCCAACCTTGCCCAACCCTGCAACCAAACGAACCCTTACATGAGACCTGTCCTCGCGAGCTCCTCATCTACCGTTGAGTCCCCCTGGAGCGAGATCCTCTACCTCGCTCCGTCCACCACCGACAGGATCTCTACACCCGTGCCATCGCCCGTCGATCTCCACCTCCATGTGCCTCCCGCAACCCACCGTTGATCTGAAGATGCGTCGCCACCCACTCTAACTTGGGAACGAAGGAACACAAGGGGTGGCGTCACCCCTTTGGCATGTAGAACAAAAACAAAAGACCCCAGTATGCCTTAAATTTATGGGGTAAATTACATTTTTCACCCCTATCATTTATCAAAATTACAAAGAAGGCCCCATCCAGTTCAAACACGTACGTCGCACGATTTCATTGAGTAATTTATGTTTTCTGCAAGCCATCTTATTTTGGTTACTTTTTCATGCAAAAATATTAAATAATTATTTGCATGCTTTTTATTATTGAAATAATTTTTTTTACTCACTAAGTTAGTAAAAATTTTGTTATATTCATGTTACCTATCTCTTTCTAATGTAATTTTCTCATTGAATTTTATTGCCATTTACTATTATTAAAAATTGAAAAGCATCACATTTTCATTGGTTGATATTGAAAATCATAAAAATTCGAAAATTGATTTTAAAAATTCCAAAAAATAGATTAGTTTTCTTTTGGTGTATTTTATTTTCTATGCAAATTTCACATAATAACTATTTTTAAAACCCAAAAAATAAAAAATAGTAAAAATAAAAAAATCACAGAAAATTGTAGAAAAATCCAAAAATAGTGGTTCCACTTCTTATTTGTAGATAATTTATTATCTTTTTAGGAAAATAAATCCATTCACTTTTGAGTTTATTTATATTTTTAAATTTCAAAATAATTCTGTTTGCTCACTGTTTGTTTTATTCCCTATTTTTATTCATTCAGAAAATCCTAAAAAATTTAAAAAATCATTAAAAATAGTAAAAATATCGTAAAAAAATAACAAGATTTTATTTGGATATTTTTTAGCATTTTTTATATATTTGAAAAATAAAAATATCCATTCTCTATTTTTGTATATCACTTGTTTGAAAATTATTTTCTCGAAAATTAAATTTTTTGAAAATTTAAAACTAATAAAAATATATAAAATATAAAATAATAAAATAAAAACACCACAACCTAGAATAGTGTTCATAAGATTCATTTATTTTTTTCATTGATTTCTCATTGATATAATAACCCTCAGGAATGTAGTCTCCTAGAGTTTTATCATGTTGGTTATATAGGTAAATTAAATAGCAAATTCTCTTGCTAAATTTTCTATAAGGGTTAAATGGGGATGTCCCCTGGAGAGCTAACTTGGCTCCCCCGTACCATTTTGCTTGTTTTTTATTTTTTATTTTTTCAAAAATTTATTTTATGAATATTCATCACTATATTCCTATATTATGTTATTCAAATTTCGTGCAAAATAGAGACTCATACAACCTCCATCCAGACAGTCATTTTTTAACGGTAATAGATTTCTAAAAATGACCCTTCCAGATGGAGGTCATAGGAATCTATGTTTCACACGAAGTTTGAATGACCCTCCACAGAAGAAATTTTCAAAAAAAAATAAAAAATGGGTGAAATGGCGTGGGGGGAGCCATGTTAGATCCCCCATGGGGCAACCCTATTTTACCCTTTCTATAATTATTGTCTTGACAACTAAATAAGTTTTTTTAGGGACTATTTTGGTTGCTATGACACATATTTATTTTCAATAATTCAAAAACCCAGATTCTCGCACAACAGTTCCCCATTCCCTTTGATTGGTTGGAGGTCTCCACCCATCACCGATTTAACCTTTTGCCTCTAACAACTCGACAATGCAGCTCATATCCATCCGTTGTCAGACCATCACCATGCCTCTAGGGCCTTTGCAAAATCTTCATCGAGGATCTCAGACCATCAGACTGCCCAACAATGTATAGAGGAGCTTCTCAACCATCGTCGGATATTCGCTCAGGCACCATCGCTCACGGAGGTTGGGGGAAGACCACACATAGCAGCAACCTCTGATCTGATCTCTCTGATCAGATCTGATGGATCAAATCAAAGTTGAATCAACCACCAAAATAACATTTTGACCGTTGCTTCGGATCGCCCGAAGCTGACCCGAACCACCTGCTTACACCACGTTCCCAACCTACCTGATGAACCTCGTTGGATCATGTGTTGTGTGCATGTGATCATGGAGAAATTACAAGCGTGCCCTCCAATTTCCAATAATTATAGGTAAGTCATTGCCTATTGAAAAATTACAAAAAAATCCCTACAGTTCCTTGTACTTGCATTTAATCCTTTTTGGACTTTTCTATAAAAGAAATAAATAATTTTTCTTACATCTATGTCCATGCTTTGTATTTTCAATATCTTGTGATTTATAACTTCGTTTTTAGTAAACATGGCGTCGTTGGAAAGCTTGTTTCTTCCTTTTTAATTTAGTATGTTAAATCACATTTTTGATCTACATATTATGCATTGAATTTAGAGTATTCATTTATTATATTAAACCTTCATATTGAATAAAATAAATCACTCATCGTTGAATTGGCTCTAATTGGCACTAAAGTTTTCATTACTCTTTTTAATTAAATTCACAAGTATTTTATTCTCTAATAAGGATCATAATTTATGTATTATGTATTGAGCATGCTTAACATTTGCATCATTATTGTTTCATGTAATTTATTTGCATTAAAATGATTTGACAAAAATGCATTAATTTTGTGTGTATTCACAGTGTTCTTAACTTAGGACCTAGAAATCATTAAAAAAATTAATCACCCATTAAGTATAACTAAATAGTTGTTTGTGTCACTGTGTTTGACCTTAAACTTCTCATATTATAAATTAAAAATCGAGTCCTCTTCACGAAGATATTTGACTTGGTTCTATTTATTGTGAATTAGTCTGTGCTACAACGAGTGCATGTTATCTTAGTTGATTTGTGATTCACCACCGGGCTACACACTTGGGCGGTGGTGATCTTATTTCACTATGTGGAGAAAAAAAGAAAGTACATAGGATTATTCAAAACACTAATCCTGTAGAGGTTTATATAGTAAGTCCTCCCACCCATATAAATCTTTAAAAACTAAGACTTCAAATCCTAATGCAAATAAGACTTTGAATCTCATACCAAATTGGATTTTGTATGCAGGACTAAATAGGACTCAAGGCATATCAACAATCTCCACATTAAATTAAATCCTCTGATAAGATTTGCCATGCTTCGTCGTACCATCGCTAACCCCTCCTTGGGGCTACTGCCGGCTATTTACATTAAGCAAGTCAAGCGAAATTTGAACTTACTCCCAGTAATTGTAGACCCGGGCATGTCATTCATGATTTTTTGCTTGTTTCCCGTCATGACAATCACCTCAACTTTGGCAACATGTATAACTCCACTTTAGAGATGTACATGTATCCTTTAGAGTCCAAGACACTAATGGATATCAGGTTCTTTCTCAAATAAGGAAATGACAAAATCCTATCACCATCCTCACGACCCCATCATGAATCTCGATCTTCACAAAGCTAATTTCACAATCTTACACATTGCATCAATCCCTATGATGATGTTTCCACCATCTGTTATTCTCATATGTGCATAACCAATCTTCATTGGGAGTCATATGGTAAGACCTACCTTAATCAAGAATCCATGAGTTTGCAGTCACCTTCTAATCTGTGATGGTGGGGATAAAATCATCTTTAGAATCTCTGCTTCTTTAAGTCATTGCAGTAGTTGTAGCCTTCTTTAGGCAGTCTTTCTTCCAATGTCTAGGTTCCTTGTAGTAATTGCATATATATCCCTAAAATCATGGTTCTTCGACTTGGACTTCTACTTCGCATAGCCAGAACTAACATGACTCTTTTCACAAGCCATAACCAAACCTACAGTGTTAGAGTCTTACTTCCATGTAGTCATTTGCATCATACGTATGCAGACTCTTGCGAACTTCTTCTATCTATTCTCTTCCCACAATAAATGATTGAATAAAATTATTATATGATAATAGAAGAGAAACCAACAAAATCAAAGCGACATCCTCATCTTCAATTTTAACATCTAAGTTTCTTAAATCCATCAACAACATATTTAAGCAATCTATATATTCTTTAAGACATGTGCATTCCTGTATTTGGAGGGAGAACACACATTGCTTCAATATCAACTTGTTGGTTGGTGACTTGGTTATGTATAGAATTTCGAGTCCAATCCACATACCGATTGCAGATGTTTCATTGGCAGCCTCCACGATAATCTTATCGACCAAGCGCATCGTGATTGTCTGAGTGCCTTCGCCCTCCCGTGGTCCAACTGCGACCAGATGCCCTGCCACTTTAGAAGGGCACACATCTTGATATGTCATAAACTGAATTTGTTCCTCCTTGTGAACTTCTCGTTCTTCATATTGTATGACATCATCTTGCTTGATGATCCTGATAGACCTGATGCTCTGATACCAGCTTGTTGCGAATTGTGGCAGCATAATACACAAAAATGATCAATCAAGCAAGCATGAAGAGACACTGATTTACAAGGTTCAGTCATAACTAGCTATATTTTTGGGTAGCGATAATCGGTTTTTACTATGTAAAAATAGAAGAAAGTACAGAGGATGATTTAAAATACTAATCCCAAGGAGTTTCATATAGTATCTCCTCCCACACCAATAAATCCTAAAACAAATAAAACTTCTAATCCTAAAGCAAAGAGGACATTGAATCCCAAATCAAATATAACATTTATGCAAACTTAGTTATGATTCAAGACATATCAACAATATCCATGAACTTACGATTAAAATATTCCAAGTGTCTTTATTAGATGCAATCGGTTCCAAGTCTTGTCATTCCTACTAAGGAAACTTCAACCTTGGTGTATCACAAGGATGTTGTATTAAACTTTAAATGACCATGTTTCTCTCTTTCTCTCTTAGGATGGCTTATATATTGACATCCTATTTAAGGTCAAATTCCAGTAATAATATTGTATAAAAACATCTTCATGTTATTTGCAAATAGAGTTACCACCCTAGTTGCGAGAAGAACTGAATGCAATTTTAAGGCTTCGAAATTTTGGTTTTCTTACATTCAGGAGACATAACTTAACCTATTAAATTATTAACCATTGAATTATTATATTATTGGAAACGAGATGCAACTGAAGATGATGATTGCCAAATAGTTATTGAGATATGTTGGGCCCCATAAGGATATTTCCTTTATATTCTAATGATTTATTTCAACGTCTTAATGATGGATATTTCATCAACGTGCGACCACGAAACAGTGGAGCATTTTTTTTAAGCGGGGGATGGGGGATCATCTTTCTAGAGAATAAAGTCTGTGCCATAATCCATTCTTTTCCCAAAACTAAACAAGCTATGAAAAAGAACACAAATATAATTTTATAATGATGGAAGCGCTCTGTCCTTCACGTTAGGTAATTATTGAATCGTGATGGATATAGATTAAAAACCATGCATACCACCGTATAAAACTTTAGTACAAGGAACATTCAAATGCAAACAAAAGTCGTAAATTAACTAGGAATAATCTACCTATGCTATGGGAGAAAGATTTAAGCAAATGAAGTCCTTGTCTTGATTTCCTTTTACTTTCCATTTTTCTAAGGTGAAAATCTTACTTCTTGCTTTATTTCTCTTTGTTCATTTCTTTTAAAATAGACGACAACTAACATTTGAATTACTCGGAGATTTTGGATAGAATTGTATATTTCTATGACAGTGATCGAGCAACTAATCCATACTTATCCATAAGGAATCGAATCCTATTGATATTGTTGGAGAGTATTTAATATTGCGTAAGCATGTCTTCACGTAAACGTAGAAAGTTCCACCTTTTTACGAGGAAGACCCACTTAATTACGAATAAAATGCATGTCCTATTTCATGCACCAACTCTTTTGTTCATGCACCATTTCCTTCCTTCCTTACAGGGACGTAGCCAGAAATTTCTACTTGGGGGGGCCAAAATTATTGAGACTATATATAAGTTATCTTTGTTACTATTTCTCATTGTAATTATTAAAAGGGTTTTTATCACTTGTGCCCCTCTGAGATATCGTAATTTCAGTTATACCCCCATCTTTTTGCAATATCAGTTGTGCCCCTCACTTCTTTCTCCGTTATCACTTGTGCCCTTCCGTCAGATTGACCGTCAATGAGTTGACTTAACCATGGTTTTTTCAAACCTTGGTGCAGTTAAGAGGGGTATTATTGTCCAGACTTCTTCATCTTCTTCCTCCTCCATTTGTTCTTCTTCCTTTCTCTTCATAATTTCTCTCTCTTAGTGACACATTCATGCATCCATCGAATCTCTAAAATTTTTGCATTTTCATGGATATATCACTCATTACGAATCAAACGGTGAATTTTATCGAACTTTTTGATGAATTTTTATGAATCAATTTGTTAAAAATTTATCTTAATTTAACAAGAATTGAAAGCTCTCCAGTTTCAGCCAGACATGCGAAGGAGGAGGGCGGAAGGGGGAGGCACGGAGAGGGGGAGGCGTAGGGAGCAGGGGCGACACAGGCGGGGGCGACTGACACCAAGATCCCGAACATGTTCACCAACTAGAAGGCCTGATTCAACAGCGCCAACCCCCGCCCGATGTGCAGCCTCCTCGCGTTGCCGTACTTCTCCTCCTTCGCCTTCACCACCTCGCTCCGCACCCACTCCGAGATCGCGATCGTCCTCTTCACGTTGTAGAACATCGGCACGAAGGCCCTCACGGGCGCTGAGGAGCCCCGACCTCCACCGCCCCCTCCGCGAACATCTGTCCTACTAGCAAGAATGCGTGCGGGGTTGCCGCTTTGATCCCCCCTTGCCCCCCTCCAGGATCCCATGGAAGATGTACACGATCGGGAGGAGCAGGCTGACGACGCCGCCTGCGGAGGCATACGCGGTGAGGGCGCGGGAATCGGTGAGTTCGGGGCCGGATCCGAAGGACGGTGGGGGGAAGACGACGCGGGAGAGGAAGAGGGCGTAGGCGAGGGAGAAGAGAAAGAAGGAGAAGTCTTCGAGGGTGACCATGCCGCTGGCGGAGAGGACGATGATGACAGCGAGGGAATTGTGCTGGCGGATGTAGAAGAGGCGGAGACGGCAAGGGCAGTTTTGTTTTCACTGGATATTTCTCTTTTGTCAAAGTTTTATTTTTTCTTGTGATATTGTAAATGTTGAAGTGGATTTTATATCTTATATATAATTTTCAAGATATGGTAATACATTATTCATATTCGTTGATATCAACATCGACATCCATAATTATGTAGATATATATATGGAAATACTTATACGTTTTTCCATAACTGATCATTTATATCGTCATGTTGGTATCTTTTGTAGAATGATATTAGTCTTTATACTCTATATGATTATCTTAATGATATCGTCATGTTGGATAGCTAACTGGCTGCTTCCACCCCATTTTTCGATGAAATTTGGTTTTTTTGAAAAATACCGTCATGTATTTTCATCATTATATCCTTCTAATATATCATTCAAATTTCGTCAAAAATAGAGACTCTTATGTCTTCATCTAGAACATATAATTTTAATGGCATTATAATCAATGTAATTGACCTGTTTTAGATGGAGGACATAGGAGTTTTTGTTTCTGACGAAATTTGATGACATATTAAAGGGATATAATGATGAAAATACGTGATGGTATTTTTCAAAAAAATCAAATGTCGAAAAATGATGCAGTGGCAACCAGTTGGCTACCCTGAGGGAGCAGCCCCATTAAACCCTTATATGCATATATCGATTTAGATATAAATTTTTATTGATATGAATGTAATATCGATATTTGTATCCATTTGGAAACTGATGCGGATACGGATGTCAGAATTTGTATGATATTGATACGATGTCGTATAAGATACAGATGTATTTATATCTATACTACTTGTAAATGGGAGATGGGGGGCCATTATATACAACTTATTATTTTCTATAGTTAATTTTTTTATTTCACATATAAATTATATTCTATTATAATAATATATTATATACAAAGATTTAATTGGGAGACTTGGGGGGCCAAGCCCCCTCCCGCCCCCCCCCCCCCCTGTCTCCGTCCCTGCTTCCTTATCCTACCTTTGGAGCAGAGAGATTACGATGTCTTCGACCACAATCACTAATGCCGCCCTTCTCTTTTGAAAAATTATCTAAGCTTGGTAAAAATATAAATAATTATCATTTGTCCAATCAGTGGTCTACTTTGCTTATAAAAATGGGTGCTTCAACAAACGCATCATCGTAAAAATTATTTGATTGCCTTATTTTTTAAAACGAATTTTATTTCTAACCATTTAAGGAGCAAAGAGAAAGGTAAGGTTAGAAGTTGGCCTCACTCTTGTTTGTGACATTTGAAATTACCCTCGAGCAAGTCATGTAAAGAATGAAGATGAACTAGACGATTGGCCTTCATATGCACTTCCTACTTTATAGGCCTTACTGAGACCAATCACTAATACCCCCACCCCCTTTGGTTGTTCCATCTTCTTTCGCCAAACACACTTAATTGATGCTTGTTGGCAGGAGATACCATCACGAACATCGGGGCAAGAAGAATAAGATTATTTGAAGATGAATATCCACCTTTGGCGAAAGAATTTACATGGCATCATCAAATGATACAAGTCTTGATAAGGATCTCGAATGCTGGTGATCCAACATCATCTAGATTTTCTTGAAGAATGTGAGATCTCATACGAGGTAAACTATTATAAGTCAAAGTTGTAGCTACCATAGTAACACAGTTTGGTCATGTAGATCATCTTTAGTACAATTTTTTTGCAATATTTGTATAATTATGTAATAAATACTTCATTTATTAATTAATTAACAACATTATCTCAGACAAGTTTATTTACAACACCTATATCAAGAAAATTCAACAAAAAAAGAGAGAGCTAGATCTTCTATTGCCATAACTTGTTTATTTTGTAACGTAAGTGATATGAAGTTCAGTAAGAGAAGGAGGCACCGACGAAGAAGGCGTATAACATCTTTGGTTAGTTTGGGAAGTAACATAAGAAGGACATATAGTTTTTGGAAGTAAAATAAAGAGGGAAAACAAAGATAGAATAGAAATTAAAGTCAAACGATTTAGTTTGATATTTTTTAAAACCCTAAGGGCTCGTTTGGTTGCAGGGTTGGGCAGGGTTGGCTTGGTCCAACCCGGGTTGGCCCTGCAACCAAACAGGGTTCTCCTCCTCACAGTTTACTATTCACAGGGGTACCCCTGCCCAACCCAACCATGTCCAACCCTGCAACCAAACGGACCCTAAATCTATCACTCTTGTTTTATAATTGAAAAGGACAACAATGGAAAAATCAACAAATATAAGATATGGAAGACAAGACAGAAAATAGAGTAGAAAACAATGAGACGAGGCATCCACCAACTACATGGGGACCCATATTCCTTTCATTTTGGCTGTCTTTCTTCCGCACGTACTCACTTTAATTACATTTTAATCACTACTTTTCCTTTGAAAGGAATCCACAGATGATTTCATTACTATATTTAATATGAACAAGTTCTTTTCCAAGTGCACGAGTGGCTGCCCTCTTCAAGGCCATCACGATGTCTATCACTGTCTCTTCTCTTGTCTATGAAAAGTACTAGAGAGTATAAATCGCGAATAAACACGTGTAGTCAGACGAACTCTTAGTAACCGTTATTTTAGAGAACAAAGATAAGTTCATCCTTGTTTTTCTTATGTCAAGAATAACTACTTTTACTTTATATTCCATAATTATTCCCGCATCCTATTATTCCTCTCGTTTAAATAATGATTATTATTAGTATCTCGTTTACACTATAAATTCCACAATAATTATCACTTATTCTACATGATATCCACAAATATAAGGAAACGAAGCATACGAATAAGTAACCCTTAAAAGAAGCATGAATCGAAAATACACTCATTTTTTTATCTTATACTTTTTCCACCCTTCTTATTTCCATTCAGATGAGTGATAAAAAACTATAAGTGAGGTCCTCTCATTCGTGTTCGATTGAATTGAGAGATAAAGAAGAGAAAAGTATTGTAAATAGAAACGTAATTAAAAGGATGTGATCATGATGTGACCGCTTATTCAGGAATAGCTTATTTCAGGATAAATTTTTTTTATATCGAGATAAATGGATGATATCTGCATCCAAATGGATCGCAGTCCTTCCATTTACTTTCTTGGAAAGTAACACTAACAAAAAAAACTCATATAAAAGAGAAAGAAATCAATGTTTATTACAAAAAATCCAAATAATAGGCCGCTCATAAAAAATAACCTTATTTTATACACCAAGAAGAGGAAGATCGGAAAAAGGAGTATCCACAAATACTCCCCCAAGAGGTGGTTGACAGTGTCAACCAAACTATACTTCTAGATGAGAAGAGGAAACTTACTTCAAGTTTATTTTTGGCCTTTTTATTTTTTTTAAAAATATCATCATTGATTATCATAACTATATCCCTTTAATATGTTATTCCAATTTCATCAGAAACAAAAACTCATATGTCCTCCATCCAGAACCGGTCGATTACAACAATTCTAAGACCTTTAAAATTACATGTTCTAGATGAAGAGCATAGGTGTCATTGTTTCCGATGAAAATGGAATGACATATTAGGAGGATATAATGATGAAAATCCATGATGGTATTTTCCAAAAAAAATAAAAAAATGATAAAAAATGGGCATGAAGTAAGTAACGTTACCTACTTCATGAAGTAGATATTCTTTCCTCTTTCCAGATATACACACAAAATAGTGTCGGAGGGACAACCAATAAAAGTATTTCATACAGAAAGGAAGTGAAAATTATAGTGTCTGGATTATTTTTTGAAATACTCGAGTGAAATGTTATCATTGGGCAAAAATTGCACAGATATAGGATGGATGTTTGGCTGATTCTTCAACGTTTTAGCACAAGGAGCAATAACTTCTGCCCTTTGAACAATCAAAATTGTCTTGTTTAGAAGTATTCTAGTGAAGAAAGAGGGTTAGGAGAGAAGAATTTAGACCAATTCTACCAAAAAGTATGGGAAGTAATAAACAAGAACAAGCACGATAAATATGAAGAATGTGAAGATTTTACGTGGCACCCTCTTCCGTGAGGAGCGGGATGAAACTATAAGAGAATGCGTCAAAGGACAGATTCTTCTATTTCATTCTCTCAATGAGTACATGGGTATATGGCTCTTTATATATCCTCACCAACTCTACAACCACTAATAGACGATATGATACAATCTCTAGGTCATTTTTCAATACACCACAATAGAGATGAGGTAAGAAGGTGAAATTTCGGGATTTGTATATCCATATCCTCTACTTTCATAATGATATTCTGACATCCATACTTCTGATACTTAGAACCGTGTATAACTACAAACCATTACATGGGACACCTATATGTTAACTTCCATTTAATCTTGTGTACTAATGGTGAAGGGAACCGTCAAATATTAACAATTTTACCCCATGTCCTCTTTCATATATATTTGCCAACTATACCACGCCCTTCCCCCCCTCCCTTCATCTTCGTTCCTCCTCCTTAAATACCTCTCCATATCGTTCCTCATCCTCTTCCCAAGCGATGTGGGTGGCCCCAACCTCTCTCTATAAAAGCATGAAGCTCTTCACAACTACAAAACTCTTCCTCCCCAACACATTCCTACTGTCACAACCTTCTGCACCATCAATAACTACAAGCTTTTCCTTCTCTCCTTTCTCCTCTTTGTTAAACATGTAAGACAACAATGAACCATTGTGTAGTAAAAATTACGATCACATCATTTCATATCTAAAATAAAATGAATTTGTATTTGCATTATTTTTAATATCCCTAAGTACAAATATGGATATGTACCATATCCATTTTAAGTATCATACAGATATTGATCTAAAGAGTTAGATCATATAGGCTAATGAATAGTTGTATATATAAGGAGTTAGATCGAGAACTCAATTGACATTGTAAAGGGATATTCAAAGAAGATTTCTAGTCTAAGAAGATAAGATAATCTTCTATAAAGATTGTTATTTAACTAACACTCTTCACTTCAAGAAAACTAACTATTGACCACCACAAAATTATGCTCAGAATGTAGTCTCATTTGGAATTACAACCATATTAGGACCACATGTAGTATCAATATGGTCCCCATTGGTTATGTTGTAGTTTATCATCACATTATGTTGGAATTGTGGTGTCAACTTTTAGGCACCACAATGCAACCACATATGGTAGCATTCTGCAATCACGTTATAGTTATGGTGGTGACTTTGGTGTTTGATCCAGAGTTGTAAAGAAAGAAACTTCATAAATGCTTGAGAAATTCATGTTAATATCTCAAGCTTAGTGAAAATGAGATGTGGGAGGCAGTAGCATCTTATATCCGAAAGGTAGCCAAAGAGATGCTAGGCGAGTCAAAGGGAGGAACTCCAGGTCAAAAGGAGGCTTGGTGGTGGAGTAAAGGGGTGCAAGAGAAGCTAAAAATAAAAAGAGATTGTTTTAAAACTATATCTAAGGATAGAACAGAGGAAATTATCACAAACTATAAAATAGCATATAAGGAAGCAAAGAAGGTCGTAAGAGAAGCTAATTCAACATCTTATGAAGTTTTGTATAAAGATCTCGACTCTAAGGAGGGACAGAAGGATATTTTCAAGTTGGCCAAAACAAGAGAAAGAAAGACCAAAGACCTTTCTCAAGTGAGATGCATTAAGGACGAGGAAGGTCATGTGCTTGTTACTCAGAAGGATATAAAGACTAGATGGGAGCAGTACTTCCATAAACTTTTCATTGGGGAAGGAAATAGAGAGATCACTTTAGGTGATCTAGCTTGTAGTGAAAGTTACTTGAATCGTGCAAACTATAGACGAATACAAAGAAAGGAAGTAGATGAGGCTTTGAAGGTTATGAGACCCAGGAAAGGTGTAGGACCGGATGACATCCATGTAGAAGTATGGAGAGTTTTAGGTGAGCATGGGTTGACTAGGCTTATGAATCTATTCAATGTTATTTGGCGAAGCAAGAAAATGCCTGAAGATTGAAGGAGGGGTATTGTGGTGCCTCTTTATAAGAATAAAGGAGACATTCAAAATTTTTCAAATTATAGAGGTATCAAGCTGATGAGTCACACTATGAAAATTTGAGAACGTGTGATCGAAAGAAGGTTGAGGCAAGTTTCCAATGTAGAATAAAACCAATTCGAATTCATGCTAGGTCGCTCAATGATTGAAGCCATCCATTTGATGAGGAGAACAATGGAGATTTATAGAGCTAAAAGGATGAACCTCCACATGATCTTTATTAATTTGGAGAAGGTTTTTGATTCTGTCCCACGAGAGATATTATGAAGAGTGTTGGAGAAGAGACAAGTACCTGTCCTATACATTAACCTCATAAAGGAAATGTATGATAGGGCTTTATCTTGTGTAAGGATCCCGTCTGGGAATATTTGATATTTTGACATCAACATTGGTTTACATCAAGGTTTTGCTTTGAGTCTATTTCTTTTTACTTTGATTATGGACGAGTTGACAAGTCACATTTAGGATGATTTACCTTGGTATGTGTTATTTATTGATGATATTGTGTTAATTGACGAGACTAGAGATGGAGTAAATGATAAGCTTGAGGTCTGGAGACATGAGTTGGAGACTAAATGATTTCATATAAGTAGGGCTAAGATGGAAAATATGGAGTGCGTCTTTGATAGAAGCAATGGTGAAGGAATCTAGGTGAAGATTGGTGACGACAACATTCAGAAGAGAGATTCCTTTAGATATCTGGGATCTATTCTGCAACATGATGGGGAAATTGATGGAGATGTTAATAATAGAATAAATGCAGGTTGGCTAAAGTGGAGAGGAGCTTATGATGTTCTCTGTGATAAGAAAATTCCTTTAAAAATTAAAGGAAAGTTTTACAAAGCAGTCGTGAGACCTACTATGCTTTATGGATCTGAATGCTGACCAGTGAACCATAGACATGTGCAGAGAATGAATGTAGCAGATATAAAAATGCTAAGGTGGATGTATGGACACACATGTAAAGATCAGATTCGGAATGATGCAATCAGAAAGAAAGTTGGTGTAGCTCCGACCGAGGATAAGATGCGAGAAAACCACTTAAGATGGTTTGGACATTTGCAAAAAAGATCAGTTGATGCACCAGTTAGGAGATGCGAGTGTTGGGATGTTGAGCCGACTAAGAGAGGGCGAGGATGACTCAAGAAGTGTTGGAACGAGACCATACGAAGGGATCTTAGTTTTGTGGATATAAGCCTGGGATTGACCCAAGATAGATCTGAATGGAGGCGAAGAATCCATGTAGTCAACCCTACTTAATTGTGGGAAAAGCCTTTGTTGTTGTTGTATCTCAAGCTTAGTGAAGAAATCATGTAGCTCGGTTAACCAAAAATCCTAAGTCTAGAGGACTTAATTTGTGGTTTTCACTCTTCTAGATTTTTATGTAAACAACTTGTACAGTGTGATTGCCCGGATGGTTTGTTTGTTATTTAGTCTAATTATTTCTACGAAATGTTTGACATGGGTACTCCCCCCTCTAGTAGTATTGTGAATCTCACGAACTCACAAGTGGTATTAAAACAGGTTCTAGTGCAACGAAGTAAGACATCGTTAATACACATGATAACATCAACAAGAAGCAACATCTCATTTGAAAGTCAATCTATTGCCAAGCCTCCGCGCTTCTATAGGACTAACTAAAACTGCTGAGAAGGTCCGAATGCCGATATTTCTAGAGTCAATTGCCTCTAAGATACGTAATGTAATAATTTAAACCAATTGTATTAGACCTCGTCCTATTATAGAAGCCCCACTCTCCTTAGCTGATAGAAAGAAGGCTACATTAGACTTTAAAGTTATGAACACCATTTTATTACCACCATCAAAGAAGAGCTTAACAAAGTTTTAGCATATAATACGAGATATATGAGATCTTGAATAAAATCAGCATCATGTACAAAGGCACTTGCAAGGTGATAGACACCTAAATAAGTCTTCTCCAACAATGGTATGATTTCTTTAAGATGGATAATCCGTCGAAGTGATGTACTCACAATTCTCAAGGATTAATAATGATTTACTAAATCTAGTTATGAAGATCAAGGAATCTATCCATGTAAAGGAGATTCTCAGTTATCTCACAACATATTGGAGGACTATTGTTACAGATATCAAAGAAGGAAATATGCCAACACTCTACTAATAAACAATCTCACATGCAAGCTTCTATCTTATGAAGTAGAGAAAAATAAAATAATAGAGGCAGAAGGTATATATAACTTTGTTATTCATCGCCTCCCAATCACTCATTTGTCTCAGATTTGAAACTGTACATGTTCTAAAGACAGAGTCATTTGCACTCGCTCATGTCAAGACAGATTGATGACAAATAAAGGTTATGAACACATAAATTTATTGTATTTTAAAACAAACTTCTCTTTTCTATAAACACACACATACACACAAAAGGGGAAGGAGTATGTACCTAGGGCGCCCACAACTTTATATGCCTACCATGAAACAAATATTAAATTCTTAGTCTAAACCATATTTATGTAACATCAAACAATCAACAACTACTATGAAATGAAACTCCAAACATCTTGAAAGTTGAGTATTATCTTTATTTTATAATATGAATCAAGATCTATTTGACTTATATTTTAATTAGAAATATGCATGTTTTTGAGGATGGGAATATACACTTGTCTCCGCCCATAGGCACATTTTCTGCTATATCTGTCTATGTCTCTCTCCAATTATTGCTAAGTAGTTTTCGGATATTCGTAACACATTCTATTTGTATGTGTGTGTATTTGTATGAGCCTATATATGTATTTATGTACACATAAAGAGATAATACCTAGAGGCACATACGTACATATACATACATATAAATGACCTTGTGCATACATACACAGGCGCGTGTCTGTGTGGACTAAGTATTTTGCTGGTGTTGTATCGATAAGGCTTAAACAAGGCAAGATCAATAGACGTAGAAGCTGACTAGGTCACTTAACTATGAGTTCTAAGATAAAATATAATAGCAATAGTTTTATATTGTTATATAAGCATACACTGTCTCGATATATTTTATGTATTCTCATACTAGTATATATTATACTATTAATAATCTGGAAATTACAATTTTTAAATATTTAGAAATAATATATACTTAAGTTTTCATGTTTTTTCCTAACATAATTATATATTATATGATTATATAAGTATAATATGATTTGTTGAGTACCCTCTAGGTCGTCAATACTTGGAATCTTTTAAAGTATTTATGTAATTGGACATTATATATGTGTGTAATTTTTATTATGATTTTATGTTTGTATGTTTATAGTTTTCATAAATGATTTGTTCTACTAGATATTTACATAAAATCAGGTTTTGGAAAGAAGACTAATTCTTGTAACTTTTGTTCATTTTATGATGAGTTTTAGGTGTTTTATTATATTTCCATACATTTTGTATTTCAGAATTTTTTTGGCATTAATAATTATTTTATCCAAACTATATGTGTCTTGAGTTATGATTTAAGTTTATTTGTTGTTGTTAAATCATTATAATTGAGTTTAGGCAAACCTTGGGAGCCTCTTGAAGAGGAACCACATGGTGGTGCATGCTAGGTTATCTTTTTAAGCCACTTGGTGGTATCCCCAGAGGGAAAGGGAATACTCCTAATTTGGGGCTATCTCGTGGCATTAGGAACCTTTAGAAGGCCGAGGGTTCGAGGCCCACATGTCTTAACATTTTCTCTCCTTTCATGTAGAGGAGGGTGGTTTTCGTGCTCAGACATCGAGGACCCCTACCTCATCATGGTATTGTATGATCCTGTTGCTTTTAGACTTGGCTATTGTGAGGCCTTGGTTCCCCCGTGGTCTTAGGATCCTTACGAGTCTTAATGGAGGGTCGTTTAGAGATGCCATTGATTTTGTACGGTCGTGCCCGATCTGTCAAAGGATGGGAGGGACAGTTGGACAGAGAGATGAGATGCCTATGCAACCGATGATTATTTGTGATGTTTTTGATGCATGGGGCATAGATTTTATGGGTCCCTTTCCCAACAGCCAAGGACATGAGTACATATTGTTGGCGGTTGACTATTTATCCAGGTGGGTGGAGGCTATCCCCCCTCGCTCGTCTTCCAACTGCGGCCAGCCCTCGGCCCATCGCCGACCGCCCTCCTAGCGGCGCCGCCCTCCCAGCGGCCACGCCGTCGCGGCCGACGCCGCTGCCCACTTCGCTGAAGTCCGCCGTCCACGCCTCACCGACACCTCCGACCTCCCGCGCCGCCAACGAGCCCTCGCCGTCCACGCCTCACCGACAACCCTCGCCGACGACCTCCGCCGACCAGCCGCGCGCCTCGCCGTCCTCGCGGCCGTGCGCGGGGCCGCCGCCGCCTCCCCCGTTGGGTTCTTCCCCATGCCCAGCAAGGAAGAAGAACAAGGTTTTGGTTATTTTTTTATTATCGTGAAAATTGCAAGTGTTTACTTTCATGTTTCCTTAATTACAAATAAGTCCTTGTACATAGTTTGTATTGTTTAAGTTCATTTCTGTTTTGCAAAGACACCCTTGTGTTCGCACTTTAATTTGGACCTTATTTTGGCATCGTTTTATTCAATGAAAAATTCCATTATGTTGAGCAACTAATTCTCTGTCATCTGAGTATTTATTTGTATTTTTGTGATATTTGGGTAATTAACTATAATTGTTTAACTGCAATTTTGCATAGTTTACCCATTCTGTGCCATTAAATTAATATCTCACAAACGGTTGCTCCAAAAACTCCACAAAAATTAGGAATGATGCCTTGAAATGTGATAAACGTACTGTCCAAATTTCATCCAAAATGGAGTTGTCTTGTGCTTGGAATAATTTATGGAGTGGTTTTAGTATTTGATTTTTAATTAAATCCACAAATATCCTTTTTGCGAAATTTCAAGTCTCCTGAATTGCACATCTAAATATCTTTCTGAAATAAATCGCACTCTGATTAATTTGATAACGTGGATTTATTAAAAATTATTTACTCACTGTCACTCTGATTTCACTAAAAAATCCATAAAAAATTCATAACTTGTCAAAAAATTCTAAAAATATTACTGTAACTTCCTTGCATCATCTTTTAGTTCCAGTAATTTTTTTCATAATTTTTGCTTACTGTTTGTGTGAAAAATTACGAGAAAACCCATAAAAAGTGTGCATTTTTCATTCTTGCATTTTAACCCCTAAAATACCAAAAAAAAGTTCCTTGCATTCATCACTGGATTAAGACTCTAGGAAAAATATAACTTTGCTAAATTGGACTTATTTTCTATTCAAATTAATTTGGCTAAGTTGTATGCTCTCTTAGTGTATTAATTCCGCCGCATTTGCATTTGCTTTGGTTTTTGCATAAAAAAATATTACTGTAACTTCCTTGCATCATCTTTTAGTTCCAGTAATTTTTTCATAATTTTTGCTTACTGTTTGTGTGAAAAATTACGAGAAAACCCATAAAAAGTGTGAGCGTGTTGATGCTTGTGAGCGTGTTGATGAAATACATACTCCTCGCAATACATGTTGATGATCCAAGTGATGAATCTCCTGATCTCGTCACACGAGATCCGACATTTTCTTCACGAGCGACGTGCACCGAAGAAGATGGAGATTCACGAGAAAACAATCCGACAGCATAACAACAACGTTGCAGCGATGGCGACTCTCTCTAAGGGCTCCATGGTGGACGGCCACAATGAGAGAGAGAGAGGACATGAAAGAATGAGAGAGAGAGAGAGAGAGAATATGTTGTTGTATTTGTTGTAACTTGAAGAGCAAGGGATGCATCTTCTTATATAATTTTTTGAGATACCCAAAATCAATGGATGAGATTTATTTGTGTGTCTTTCAATGGCAATATTTTGTTGTAAAAACACAACAATTAGTTTAATTTAGAGTATATATATTGAAAAATCAATATAAATTAATCCCAAATTAAATAAACATGCATTGGAGATTACGGAATGGAGATTGCCTCCTTCCATAATATGGAGGCGGATGGCCATCCTTTCCTAATGGGAGTTGGTGGTCAGTCTCATGTAATCTCATGATATTACATTATTCCATAGAAATCTCCAAGATTTACAACAACACTTGTTGTAAATTATTCTACAAAAATAATTCATAATTATTTTGTGAATTCTGAAATCTTGCCATTGGAAAATTGTAAATCACATTCACAACTCAAAATAAAATGTGATTTACATTTTAAGTTAATTATCCAATGTGAATCCAATTTACATCAATAAATAATCAACAAATATAAATCATAATATGCTCTCTCTAATACATTATAAATCACATTTATAATATATATGAATAATTGGATAGTGTTATCCACATTATTCATATCCATGATAATCAACTCACATGTAATCATCTTAGATCTCTATTCTCATGTGCCCAAATATTATGAATCACATCACACTATTCACATCTTTTATAATTAAATCATATTTAATTATCTAAGGTAACTCTCCTTATAATATGAAACAAATTCATGTTATTCACGATAATTAAATCACATTTAATTATTAATTTTCTCAATGCTTGGATATATATATCAACAATGAAATTATCCTTGAACTCTTTCAAGGATAATGTTACTTGGAGATAAGGACAGGGCAATTGTATTGTTCCACATACAGTTACTTGGATATTGAGATCACTCTCAAATCCAGATCTCGCGGACCTCTCATAGATGCTTGATTAAATAAAGATCGTAAATCTAATCTTCTCATTGCATTTGAATTACATTCAGATCAATGTCCAAAATTTGGACTAAGATCAGATCACTTTTCTATTGAGAGGAGTCACTAAAATCCAGACATGTTTCATCTCTCCTTAGGAATGGAAGCATCATAGTTATACAATCGTTTATGATCACATCACCCTCAGGTATTCCTAATACTTGTACATCCCGCATACTGGAAGACCTAGAATAAAGCTGAAGTATTAGATCAATTTTACACTGCCTACTTCAGGGTTTTATCATTAAGTTTTTCATTAGATCATTGGGAGTCGGTATCGATCGTATACTTTTCAAAAACATATATCATACCCAGGTGTTGATCATATACTTTCCAAAAGTATATATCAAACCTACAAATTCAGTCTAGCTTCCAAAGCGAGACGTCCATACATGGAATTTAATTCTTCCCAATATCTTGTGAGTGAGATCATGTCTTTCGATTCAGTAATGAACCTGTATTATCCCTTTGAGAGATTGTATTACTCATATGTCCTTGCATACACACCACCGCACCGGTGTATAGACCTTGGTTAGGTCATCAACCTATTGGTCTGCCAAATGTAAATTTCGAACATATAGTAACACATCTATCTCTGGTTAGAGGATGCATGCCTATATCGTGACAACATACGACATAGATCTTCGGTTGTCTCAATCTCGTTAAGTCAACTCTTTCATCCAATCACCAGCCTCTATTATTCAATAATTGAAACAACAATTGTATGATCATTAAGATGGTCATGGTACATAACACTGATTGTACTAAGGGACCTATTGTGAAAATTAGTTATTCTTCATTTCAGATCAGGGAATGATATTTGCAATAACATTTATTGCATAATGGCTCACTATGGGCTTGCATGTCCAACAATCTCCCACTAGCCCAAAGAGCCATTAACGGGCTTATCTTTTAAACCCATACTTATGTGACAATCATAGGATATTTAGAATAATAGCTAGGTAAGTTGATCAGTTGCTCTATTCCTAAGATACTACGCCAAATACTTTTACAGCACTTGCATATCCACTAGTAACAGTGCTCGCATTCAATACGAATGTTGCAGCTTATGTAACCAATACTCAATTTTGTCAGTTATAGTGTCCTTGACACTATAGCTCAAATATTATTATAGTTAATATATATTTTCCATTATCTTTATCATAATACGCTTATTCATGGAGATCTCTATCTCCTAGGGTATCCGCAATTAATCCCTTTTAGATCACTATCTATAAAGTCTTAAATTCCTGAAGATAAGACTTTGAGATCAAGATCACAAAAAGTCTTGTCATCTTTTAAGATATAGTTATTATTACAATCAAGTGATTTATCTTCATAGTAGGATTAGCAATAGTTTACTACTACAACTGCATGGTAGACATCTGACATTTGTACTCATCTAGCATACACTCAGCTTCTCGTAACTGATGCACAAGGGCAAGCAGTTCTAGCATTCACTTCCTAAACTCCTTAAGGTGTTATCCCTTCAGATAGGTCATTAGGAACCCTTTCTGGAGATTTTTCTGAAAATGGAACATATTCAAGGTGTACAACTAATGTGACAGTCCCAATACCCTCTTCTCTATGCTTCTGAACATCTTCAGAACTAAGATCTATGAGGTATCGTTGAGATCATATATCAAGGTATGGAACAATCAGATTATAAAACACTTATTATTATCCTTATACCATTCCAAATGATTAGGATACCATCTACATTTAGCATGATGAACACAATGTCACTCCCACTAAGTTCACATGGCTCATCAAGATTCTATCTGAAATCATAACATTTATAATTTCATCAAATCTGATGTTCCAACTACAAGAAGCCTATTTAAGTCCATAAATGGAGTTATTTAGCTTGCAGAACTCTCTTTCCTTATCTACGAAGCCTTAGGGCTACTTCATATGAATATCCTCATAGAGGTATTCATAGAGGAATGCAATATTGACATCCATCTTGAAGATGTCAAAGTCGAGTTGTGTAGCTATAGTTCGCAATATTCTGATGGTTTTAAACATGGTCACTGAAGAGCAAGCCTCATCGTAAGCAATGTCTTCTCTTCAGTGTGTAGCTCATGTCTAAGAGTCATGCTTTGAAGGTCTCTACTTTCTCATCAAGTTCCATCTTTCTATTGATGATCCATTTACACCTATCGTATCTTACCCTTATAGGTGGATCCTCGAGGGTCCATATATAACACTTGCATATGAAGTCTACCTTAGACTTTTATTGCTAACATCCATATTTCCATTGACATGATCTTCATAAGCTTCATCATATGAAGTCCGATCAATGTCAGACTTAACTGACACATGGAATCCATCCTCAAATTCATTTAAAGAGATATTAATGTTTCATCGTTAATTATCCTTTTAGTTTCTAATTTCATGAGACTCACTATCTTATCAAGATTAAATGAATTCCTTCACTTCATTTTCGTCTTTATTCTCAAGAGAGACATCCTCTAAGAATGATATCCTCAGAAATGAGATCTTTTAAGAATCTCAAGGTCATAAAGTAGGTATCTAATAGCATCCTTTATTTTCCTAATGAAGTAGCACTCTCTTGTGCTAGATCCCAGCTTACTTTCATGGAAACTTATTAAATATATATATTGTAGTCTCTACTACATATATCCCTTGAAACTAATAGGTAATTATGCTAAGATTCATCATTGATCACATCATGTCACATATAATTCACTTGTATCTCTCTACAACTCCATTGAGTTTATGTACATTAGGAGGATTGAGATAGGAATGGTATTCCTTTCTCCATAAGGTATTCCTTGAATTCATCTAGTAGGTACTTTCTACCTAGATTAGATCAAATTCATTTTCATTTTCATTTTCATTCAACTTTGGTTCTAAATCGAAATTGTGAAATCTTTGAACATTTCAAAGGTTTCATAGGTGAAGAGAAGAAGTCTGATATCAAACATAATCATCAATAGATATCGCATATCCATAATGTTTATTATGATATAGATAATCCACATATATCAATATGTATGAGATATTGAATGCATTGACATCTTACACCATTCCTAAAGAATGGTGCATTGGACACTTTTCTACTTTGAATACAATATTCACAAGCATGTAAGATTTGAAATTTCAGACATTCTAAAACCTCATCTCTTACTAGTCCATTGATATCATCAACAGACATATGACCAAGGCTTGGTGTCATATCATTGTTAAATGATCTTCATACTCCTATTGGTCTTTAGAGGTTTAATTTTCAGTATTAGAAAGGTTAATGAACCATTCATTAATTTTCTAATTTAGTAGAGTCCTCCAGACGTCAGATTACTATCTGAAATATATCCATCATAACTCTTTGTGATAGGTCTATTCTAGAATTCATGTTTATTTCTGATATTTAGAAATAAACAATGAGAGTATTCTCATATCTGGGTCATAGAGATATTCTCTAAGACTAAGGGCTCTCCCACTGAAAATATGAAGTCTATCTATCCAGTAAATATTATTGCAGCAATTGCATCAATATCCACGTAGATGACTATTAAACGTTAATATCAAAATTTATAGTTTTCTAAACATATTCAACCAATTGCAAGTATTATTAGGATATTGAGACAAAATTATTAGACTTTTATCTTATCAAATAAGCAAGTCTATTTCAATGATCAAATGTAGTTATAGATTATTCTGATACACTATCTGGTCCTTCTCTCAGTATCCAAAATAGTCTAGATAGTCACACTATCAGTACATGGATTTATGGCAGTATTGGCATTCATCCAACTATTTGGATGTCATATGGAAGTTACAAAAGTACAATCAACTCCATTACTTTCCTTCTTACTTGGGTCAGACTCATGCTTCCGTGATGCTCTCTTTATCTATAAATAAACATTGCTTAAGACAAAGAATCTCTTATGTTGAACTCAAAATAATTCAATGTAAGAGTATTTCAACATTGATACATGCTTCATTCCATTCATACAATATGATTATTATGAAGCTTCATGATTGACTTGAGTATAGATAGCAGAATGATGACACTCATCATATCTACATACATCTTAACTCTTAAAGACTTAGGTTCAGGTAGGTACTCATACATTTTGAATACATCACCTCTTATAAAGCCACCATTCTGCATGATGCAGTGAACCATGCCATTCATGATTTAAATGTCAAGAGCACATATGTATGCCAAAACATCTTCTTAGATTTTTATAAGGATTATTTGATAATTATGATTATCGTCGATATGCCACTTCCAAAGTATATTCGATGAGAGATCAAGACTATAGAGACACACAAACCCTAGGTTATTGTCTTGTTGTCTATTTAATTGTCATCACTCGTTATTACGAGGAAACTTGCACATTGCAACCACATACAATATGTGTCCAACTGCAACTACAATATCTTGATCATAGATCTAATCTATGATATTATATTGATTTTTATTGAGTATAGTATTGAGTGGATTTAATGAAGGATTATATGAAATAAGAAATTTTCATAAATATATATAAATATTTACTTTACTTTGATTTAGGAATTTTATATCAAAGTTCTCTAGCCTTGTTAACACTGAAAGTTTATTCCCTTAATCACTTTCAATGTAAGAGATATACTTACCTTTATATCTCAAGCAAAATCTGGGATCTCCTTCCTTATATTTGTCAATTCACAATAATATGAGAACCTCTAACTCAAATAAAAAGAAGCAGGAACTCATTCTTCCTTGCAAGTACAACTTGCATTCCCAATTCAGTCTTTAACACCCGGTCCCACCACCCATGAGGTGATGTTAACCTATCGCTAATTGAACCAACCGTCAACATGATTAGAACTCGATATGTGCAATCCAATATTGCCCCAATAATATGAGGATCCACTATTAGGGATACTGCACATACAACCTTACTCTTTCGAGAAGCAAAGAGTCTGATCCAGATGCGCTTGTATGCAAGAGTTGTCACTATGGATAGGCATCTCCTACATACAATCCCTAGCGACGGAACCCTTCACCTTGACGAGAGACCATGGATGTAACTTATGTATCCTCCATATCATGTTCAAATTATAATTAATTATTATGAATCATATTCACATAATTAATTCATCTAAGGGAAATAACACATATATTAATAATAGAGTGTTCTAATTGGATGTAATTAATATAATCGTATTAAATCGATTATCAATCCAATTCAATCAACAAATTTGATTGTTACTTGAAAGGATGGTATTATCTCAAAGTACGTATTATTTGAATTTTAATAATTAGAAAATACATCATGATCCCCCATCTCTTATCCCTTACCTACCAGTTATCATGGCCAGTATCGACGGGAGTGAGATAGACCGCTCAAGGAGAAACCTGCTACCCTAACGCTCACCAACTAGATACCAGATCCACCTCAAGTTAGGATAATGCCGATTGATCGCTTTGTAATTAAGATGATAATTAGTTTTTAAATTGAAGTTATACTATATAATAATAATTAAAACCATTTTGATTTATATTATAAGGAATTTTTCTAAACAAATTCTCAATCCTACTCAAGAAAGTTTGTTTGTTGGAGAGTAGATCATGTAACCAACTATGATCTAGATCTTATCTAATCAATTATTAGTTAAGGCAATGTCATTTAAGAAAATAATCATTATCAAATATTTCACAAAATATTCACCAATAATTATTCCAAGAAATTAACTATTAATTTCACTAATTGATTAAATGACAATCACAAGGTTCTTGATTAGGAATGTAATTTCCAACAGTGACTCTCACTTACTAAAATTAGCATTTCTCAATCAATTTAAATCCAAATCATGCAAAATAAGTTTTCAAAATTTTCTAATCTGATTTAAAACAGAATCTAAGTGATTTTTATGCATTTCTAGGCATTTTAAAATAGTAATTAACTCCTTAATTAGTCAAGATTTGCAATCCCCGAAACAGTGGATACATGTCCACTAAAATGATCATGACTTGAACAATCAGATTCTAAATCATGCAAACTCAAATCTCACGATTTCCTTATTTAATGGGTAACATAATCCAAGTGATAATTTTATGTTCAAACAATTTAACAAGCTGAAAAAATTCACAAAACAGGACTGCGTGAACCAAATGCGATAAAATATTCACAAACCCTGATGAGCCCAAGTTATCCTAGGTTTATAGATCATATCCAAAACCTCCTACCTAAGGCTATGATACTACTTGAAGGATATGTGAAAATCCTTAAGCACATTACGGAAGCATGAGGATCTCATCATATGCGATCGAGAGCGACTAGTCGCACTAGTTGCTCGAGTCAACAGAATTTAAAAAAAAAGTTAACACAATGAAATTACATCCAAGAATTTTTTTTGAATCATTTCATCTAAACCGCAAACAAGTATTAGGGTTACCTCTTGAAGTGTGGTTGTGATCGAGTCTCTAAAAGAAGAGACCTCCTATCTCAAGTTAGATCCGACGGAGGAGACTCTAGCAAGCGTGTTGATGAAATACGTGCTCCTTGCTATCCATGTTGATGATCCAAGTGATGAATCTCAAGATCTCATTAGACGAGATCGCACGTCTTCTTCATGAGTGAGGTGCATTTGAAGAAGATGGAGATTCACAAGAAAATAATCTAACAACATAATGACGACACTGCAACGATGACGACTCTCTCTAGGGCTCCATGGTGGACGACACAATGAGAGAGAGAGAGGACGTGTAGAGAAGGAGAGAGAGAGAGAATATGTTGTTGTAGTTGTTGTAACTTGAAGAGCAAGGGGTGCCTCTTCTTACCTAGTTTTTTGGGAGTCCATGGATCACAATCCATGGACTTTCCAAAATCAATGGATGAGATTGATTTGTGCTTCTTTCAATGAACATGATTTTGTTGTAAAACAAAACAATTAATTTAATTTAGATTATATATTGAAAAATCAATATAAATTAATCCCAAATTAAATCAATCAAACATGGGAGATTATGGAATGGAGATTTCCTCCTTCCATAATATGGGGTTGATGGCCACCCTTTCCTAATGGGAGTTGGTGGCAAATATCATGTAATCTCATGAGATTACATTATTCCATGGAAATCTTCAAGATTTACAACAATACTTGTTGTAAATTATTCTGAAAATGTAATTCATGATTGTTTTGTGTATATTGCAATCTTGACGTTGGGAAATTGTGAATCACATTCACTATCCAAAATAAAATGTGATTTACATTTTCAATGAATGATCCAATGTGAATCCAATTGACACCAATAATCAATCAACAAATATAAATCATAATATACTATATCTAATACATTATAAATCACATTTATAATATATATGAATAATTGGATAGTGCTATCTATATTTTTCATATCCATGATAATGAAATAACATTTAATCATCTTGGATCTCTATTCTCATGTGCTCAAATAATATGAATCACATTCACATTATTCACATCTTTTATAGTTAAATCACATTTAATTATCTAAGATAACTCTCCTTATAACATGAATCAAATTCATGTTATTCATGATAATTAAATCACATTTAATTGTCAATTTTCTCAATTCTCATATACATATATCAACAATGAAATTATCCGTGAACTCTTTCAAGGATAATGTGCTCTCTCCACATATACTTGGAAATAAGGACAGAGCAATTGTATTGTTCCACGTGTAGTTACTTGAATATTGAGATCACATCTCAAATCCAGATCTTGCAGACATCTCATAGATGCTTGATTAAATCAGGACCACGAATCTAATCTTCTCGTTGCATCTGAATCACATTCATATCAATGTCCGACATTTAGACTAAGATCATATCACTTTTCTACTGAGAAGAGTTAATAAAATCCAGACCCGTTTCATCACTCCCTAGGAATGGAAGCGTCATGGTTATACAATCGTTTATGATCACATCACCCTCAGGTATTCCTAATACTTGTACATCCTACATATTGGAAGACTTAGAATAAAATCGAAGTATTAGATCACTTTTACACTGCCTACTTCAGGGTTTTATCATTAAGTTTCTCATTAGATCATTGGGAGTCAATATCGATCGTATACTTTCCAAATGCATATATCATACCAAAGTGTTGATCATATACTTTCCAAAAGTATATATCAAACCTATAAATTCAATCAAGCTTCCAAAGCGAGACGACCGTGCATGGAATTTAGTTCTTCTTAATATCTCATGAGTGATTTTATGTCTTCCGGTTCAATAATGAACCTGCATGATCCCTTTAAGAGATCATACTATTCATATGCCCTTGCATGCGCACCAGCGCGTCGATGTATAGACCTTGCTTAGGCCATCAACATATTGGTTTGTCAAATGTATATACTCATACATGTAGTAACACATTTGTCTCCGATCAGAGGATGCATGCATGTATCATGACAGCATACGACATAGGTTTTTGGTTATCTCAATCTCGATAAGTCAATTCTTTGACCTAACTAATCCGACACCTCCGAATCTCTACTCTTATACAGAGGACATGCATCAATAGATCGGTCAGATATCAACCTATAGAGAAAGGATTGCCATCTCCTTCTCAGGCAGGAGATCATCTCTTAATAATCATTTAACGATGCTTAATGATTCTTCAATCTAACTCTTTAAACACTCATCCAAGCATTAGCCTCTATGATTCAATAATTGAATCAATAGATGTATGATCATTAAGATGGCCATGGTACATAACCTGGTTGTACTAAGGGACCTATTACGCAAATTAGTTATTCTTCATTTCATATCAAGGAATGATATTTGCAATAATATTTATTGAATAATATCCTGTTGTGGGCTCGCATGTCCAACAATTAGATCCTAATAAATTAGGAATAATGATTATAGTGGAAATTCAATTCCGTGCTACGTGAGAATTACCATTCATAGGTACCCACATAGGATATGCATGGAATGCCACTTACTGCAAGGTACCCACATAGGATATGCATAGAATGCCACTTACTGCAAATGTGAGGGAATATACCCTCCTTCAATATTTTTTAATTTACAAACAACTGCTATAAACATATATGCAAAAATTCAAATATGTTATCCTTATTCAATTTAAAATATGAATACATATGGATAACAAAGGGAAATCGTACTTGTATTGATTTTAAAATGGATATAGATACACATATCAAAACATGTATAAAATGGATATGATAGTTGATTGGCATTGATGTATCCATATTTATTTGAATATTACATTTGGTATAAGAGATATTTAAATATGACAAATGTAGTGAATTTATGTATTTCATAATAATTACGTAAAATATGGTTATAAATAAATCTATAACTATTGTCAAGATAGAGATGCAAATTTTAATATAGATATTTACTAATATCAACTTAATATTTGTATCTTTATCTATTTTAAAATAGATATAGATACAAATATATGGAATATATGTGGTAATGGATAAGATGTAAATGGATGCACATGTGTTTGCATATTAACGTTGATATAAAGAATATATAGACGAAATAAGTATTGAATTTATTTATTTATTTAAGTTGTTATAAGCGATAACCATATGATACAAATAAGTGACATATTTATTTCATGAACTTTATATCAAACATGTCTATATATAAATATATAAATATACTTATATTTATGGATATCAAAGCAATCTCGGTATAGGTATCCATTTTGAAATGGATACATATTTTGAAATATGTATAAATAGATGTAGAGGCATCAGATGCGGATATACCTCTATCCTTTTTTCCACAATGACGTAGGTATAAGAGATATCTAATAGTAATGAAAATACTAAATATATTTATTTAATATCAATTATGCTACATATTAAATTATTGATGTACAATATTTTTTGTAAAAACTTTGCAACTATATTTTTTTTGCTTTTAATATCATTCTATAAGTGGATAAAATCGTTATTTCAGGATACCAATTCTATTTTTTATCTAGCAAAATATATTAAAGAAAAGATTTAATTCTTTCCATTCTTTCTTCATGTCAAACAGGGTAAAGGAACTGGTTTCATATGAGAAGTTCCATTAATATTGTAAACCAAATTATGAAATGAAAAAATAAATTCCTTTCCATTCTTGTTTTAATCACATTAATCCAGCATTCCTTTGCAACTGAAAAACCAACAAACAAATTAGCTAAGTAGTAAGTGTAATAACTGAGAGGACAGAATTGTGAATTTTATAAGGATATAGGAGCACAAATGTTGTTGGAAAAAGATAGGGCTTTACTGTAATTGCAAAATCTCGAATGGCACGTATATAAAAAAAACTAATATTTAAAAAAACTAAAAAAAAGCAACATAAACTACAACAAAATTGATCTAAACCAATGAATAATTTAATATTAATTATCATATCTCCTATAATTAAATATTTAACAATGAGTATTGTCCAATGCTTGAATCTTTAAATGCGAAAAGATATCATATTCATTGTTATATTCCTCGCAACGAATTATATAAAAGCTGTTATTCATTGGCATTTCATCGTCGAAATCGACAATAATTAATATAAATTGTAACGAATAAGCCAACCGAAAATTATCATTATATGAACATTTATGGATGAATATGTTATCCGTTGTTGATTATAAGAACAAAAGATTATTTAGCAATGAATAATATCATATGTAATATTTAACATTAAAAGATATCACAATGAATATTTAAATTATTCGTTGGTTTAGATAAATTTTGATGCAGTAATTAAAACAGATACTTACTTTTAATATGTATATCAATTTTAACCAAGATGGCAACATGATATATGCATCGAATTACATACGACCAAGTTATCATTTAGTTGCCGGCAATCCAAGCGTATGCCCTCCCAATTCAGACCTGTGATGCCGCAATTTTTTATATCCATAGCAGATTAGCTAATTTCGATCTTTAAAAACTAGGAACTTGGCACATCCGATGGCACGCAAACGTGCGCCCACACGTGTACCAGCTGTCTCCGTTTGAACAGAAGGATAAATTAATTTGTAATTAGGGAAGGGTTGTCATGTAACGTACTATCAAGTCAGTGCTAAACCTTATGCAGAATATATTAAGCCCTAACTAATCGACGAGCTTAGTGAGGGACTGACTTCAACGTGAAGGTCACAAATCCGCAACACTTTACTGTGCATTGTTCTCCCCATGCCCTCATTGCCATGCACGTTGTGCTGGTTATTGGCCCCCATACCTAATATTTTTCGTGCTATTTATAAACAATTCTTATTAGAAGTAGCAAAAGGATAATGGAGCCTTGTGCAAAAACAATTTGGTTAGTGGAAGGGCGTGACTGTCTGATTGGTCGCTGCCCGTCTAGGGCAACTTTTTCCTGTAAATTAACATTGGAAAAAACCTTCATAAACATCACATTTCATTATCTAAATTAAAAAGGTAGTATGGCAATTTGAACCCCTCTAATGGTCTGGTGGTAGAAGCATTGTGCTCCCACTTTAAGGACTATGATTCAAGACCCACCCCCATTTAACTAGTAAAAAAGAGCATGGTAATTCGAACCCAAGGGTTCCCCCACCACCACATAGTTCTTTTATTAGCGAGATATTATGGGATTAGGGGCACGTCACCTCCCGCACATTTTAACAAAGCAAAAAAATCTAAGCGATGGAAAATAAAAAAAACCCCACATGTTTGAGGGCAATTTCTATGGTTGACTTCATTCTTCCATTTAGTCCTTTGGTTCCTTAATAAGCTACACTTTGTCGCATCTTAAAGCATGATCAGTCTTTGGCAAGGAAAAATGGGATTTTCATGTCAATCAGCAACTACCACATCCATGGACGAGGAAGATAAATGGTTTCTTAATTAAGTTAATGAAAATCACTCTGTTTGCATATTGAATTCATAGTAAATTTAATTTACATCCAAAAATTCGAAAAAATGCATTATAGACTAATTTCATCATTTTTGCCCTTCTTTCCAATTTTCATAATTTTTGCATTTCATTTGCACGAAAATTTGTGGAAAATCTTATGAAAAAGATTCATTTTCATGCATGCATATTATGCTAAAAAGTATAACAAATATGTTCTGGATTGATCATTGCATAAATAAATTGGAAAAATAGCCTTTTGGATTTTTAAGTTCATTTGCATATTAATCTGTATTTTTCACTTTAGTTAATTTGACCGTAATATTATCATTCTGCACTTGCATCGCATTCATTAACTGTTTAAAAAATATAAAAAATCCCTAAAAAACCCTAACACCTAAATTATTTGAAAATTAACCTAAAGAGACATTGGCCTCCATGAGTTCGACCATGTGCTTGTCTAAGTAAAATAAATTTGACTACCTTAATTGTATTTATTTAGTTAATCATTTAAGCGATCTTTTTGAGAAATTACGATTTACCTACCTGTAACGAAATGACACATTAATTAATTCTCATGAACTAATCATGGTGAATATGTGGTTTTTCATATGGCGTCATTGCTTGGGAGGCACGACTTATGTTAATTTTAGAAAATTTAGAAGATAGGTTTTTCACCTCCCAATAGCCTACCCCCATGACCTTCTTTTAAATTTATCTCTTTATTTTTCAGATTTTTTTTTATATTTTATATCTCTCTCTAACATAAATCTTATATTTTTGTGCGAAGATCTGGTGGACCGGAGTGGCTACACTGGAGCCAAGCAACTTAGTTGCATTAGAGGTTAGTTCTTCGTGGGTTGAGCCGGCTAAGAAGAACATAAAAATTAAGATTGAATCGAGTCATGAGATAGTGTAGAGTCCTTAGGTTTTTAATTTCTGTATTTTATTTTATTTTATAATTATTTGTAATAAGTATACTTTAACAACGGTTCCCGTTTTGGATCTCACACTTGTACCTAGACTCAGATATTCTTATCTTGTGATGTGTTGAGACTCGTTTCACTCTCCTGTGGAGGGTGGGGCTTGACTTGAGTGGCCTATAGTTAGATCTGCACTCATAGCTCCTAGAGATTTTTATTAGGTTATATTATTGCTCGTGCTCGTTTAATCTAGGACCGACCACACTTTACACTAATAAGATGCACTTATAGAACATTAGATTTATCAAATATTAAACTCAAATTCTTCCCGACTAATAAAAGTTCCTACTAGGTGATTTCCTCGCTTGCATTGTCATTTAGTGTAAAATTTTCAATTTTGTATTGCATCCCACGTGTAGAGAGTTGGGAAGCATTGTAAGTCTCCTAACTTGGCATTAATCATTATTTTTGATTTTACATCGATTTTTTCGATCTCCTTCCCTTGTTTTATAACTAAAGAAATTAAAAGGAAATGGGATTATTGATAGGCATGATGAATGGTAGATTAATTTACAAGTGACAACCAACTTAAAACTATGATTGCTAATAAAATTTTGACTAAAAATCATAAAAACTAAAATTATTTTTAGGAGAGCAACATCATAAAAACTGAATCCCAGTTAATGGTCTAGTGGTAGTATAGTGTGTCTACCACACAAAAGACCAGGGTTCAAATCCCATTCTCGATAGGGTTGTGTTGGGTAGTCGACGACCATCGTAAAAAATAGTTGAATCTTTCAACATGGAACTGAGCAATCCATGTAGCCGACCCTAATTATAGTAGGAGAAGGCTTAGTACATTTTATAGAGCAACCTCGTCCTTGAACACAGGTACCTACATCCATATGGAGTGGATAAGGATGTACATACTGAGGTTAGAGCCCAAATCTCTGGACTTACGTCCTAAGTCTCCGACTCTTGCGGGCTTGGGAGCTGCAAGCGCTTGCCTTCGACCTTAGAGAGATGTGTTGCTGTACATCTTCTCACTATTATTCTTAGGGGTGCAGAGTTATTTATCCCAATAGGCCTCATTTAATCCTCATGAATGTTGGGACATGTCAATAATTTACACATACATGCTATGATTTGACGTTAGGATACAACTTGGCCGATAAAACAAACCGAATGGAGAGGCATGCACCTTATGATTTTTCGGACTTGATTGACCTTAGTAATCAAGCTCACAATAACCAGACCTCATACTACACATTCAAAAAGACTACACATGTAGGGTATTGGACTCATGAGCTTGATCTACAACCTCCTTATCTATTAACTCCATCATATGAGATTTTGACCAATATCTATCGTACGGATGGTCCATACTCGACACAACATTGCATGCCAGAGTCTAGGTATGTTGCGTAGGAGACTTCAAGTTCTTAGTCGTATCCTCCAACTAAGTAGACTTCTCCCATGACTTGTCATGGGAAAATTTTGGAGGATGATATTTCTAGAATTGTTAACAGATATGACTTAATAGAGGATAAGTTGACAAATGTCAATGAGCTATTAGTTTTATTTGTTGCCAGCTCAGGTATGAAAGTGGAGATTGAAATGAGCATATTTGATGTTGAAAATCTAGAGGATACTAGGAAACCAATGTACTCTATATAGCTGGAGTCTATTCTACCTTCCTCTTCTACTAATCATTTGTCTTCCAATCTAGAATATGAATATTTTCCCATTACTCCACCTACTAAAAGGACCAAAAAATAAAAATCTCAAAAAGACTCAAAAAATTAAAAAAAGAAAATATCATGAAAATTAAAAATAAAAAGATTTGAAAAAACTAGATCATGTCTTAGGGTAGCCATTGCTAAGGAACTGATTCTTGAGCTTCCCTTAATAAAGGACATATATCACTTTCCTGACCTCAAAAGAGTTGTAAAAAGTAAATTAATGCCTAAGAGGTCAGGCAATAAGAGAACCATGACTGAGAGACACCTAGTGTCAATGGCCACCACCTCGATGATGGGAAAAGATCAAGAGCCGTAGAGTGAAGCGGTTTCCCACGGTTGAGTGTAAAATCAAAATCACTATATTCACCCATGCTTGGATTGACCATGACTCATAAATTAACAACATCCCGACCTCCTTATTTGACAAGATCATACTCGGACCAATTAAGAAGTCAAGAATGCGTGTTCAGCTGGCTAACCGACCCATTAAATGGTCGAGAAGGGTTATTTCATCCATCATTACTTTCCAAGGTGCTCCACTCAGAATGGACTTTACAGTCATTCGATATTGAGCACTGAGGGGAGTTCACCAAGTCTCCCATTATTTTTGGGAAGTCATTCTTAGCCTTGGCTAAGACGACTATAGACTACGAGACTTGGGCGATGATTTCCCAACATTGGGTACTGATGAATCGTTAAATGCATGTATTAAAATTGATCTGTTGTAGTACATGCACTTATTTTCATACAAAACCGACAGCTTTAATTTATAACATGGGAAGTCTAGAGTCGAACACAAGGATGCGAGCAATTTTTTTGATTAAATTTAGATCTCAAATATTTTAAATAGAAATTTTAGGATTAATTATATTGAAGAAATGCACAAAACACAACTGGATATATATAAACACATTTGTATGCAGTTAAATTAAATGCAAACAATTATACATAATAATTATAAATAGAACAACCACACTTGAAAGTTCATGACAAATAACTTGGATTAGTTACGAAAATATCCTGAACTGATTGCTTACTAATTTTAGGCAAATTGTGATAAAAGTCTCAAACCCTTTTACATAAGTTAAATCTTCACTTTAATGCTTAATAGTGATAGAGAGTAACTAAATTATTTAAGACTTACTAATTTTTTAGATTTAACTAACAATAGATTTTTTAAAAAAACAAGTTAACTCAAAGATTCAATTCTTCACTCAAAGTGCATTTTCATTAATGTTTCACGATTTAAGCAAGCACTTTAAACAAAGAACAATTAATGAGTGGCCTTTAAATAAAAATTAACCACAAATTTTGTCAAAAGATAGAGTACTAAGCAAGCATTGCAACGCAATCAAAATCACATTAATTAGATTTAAGGATAAAAAGATATTCAACAACTAACCTAGGGGCAAAAATGTAAGAAAAACTTCAAGGTTTTATTACAAATCAGGACAAATAGGGACTGGAACGTAAAAACAATAAAAAGGCTAATATGCAAATAAAACAAAGGTGGAAGGACTTATCTACCATTATAGAGAATCAACGGGTATCAATGCAAAAAGTAGGCATCACGTGTTGAAGGCGTGTGCATCAAGGCTTGGACCGTGCATAGGCTCGAGTACACATGTCTTGATTGATCATCTTGGCGCTGGCTCGACTCTCCCTAGTCTCAGATGGCGAAGCGGTGCTTTGGCATGTAACGTTGCATGCTGAAGACCCTTTGATCAAGGCTCAGGTCAGATAGATCAATGGTGACTTCTTTTCATCAATCGGCGGTCTCCTCCGCATGCTGCGGAGGTGTGGCTGGGCTCCGACGACTGTCATTCTCCTCCATCGTGCTTTATTATTGTCGGTGAAATCTATGAAGCTCTATGAGGGTTTGGCGAAGTCAGTGTCACCACGAAGAAGATACGAGATTGTCTAGGTCGCCTGGTCGGTGTAAGATCATTAGAAACATAGGGCTTGAACCTTCCTCCATTCAATATCTGATTAATGAGGTCTATTGTGCACCTGCAAGTGTTAGCAGACAAAACCATCCAGAAGAAAATAGTTTAGGGAGTGGGATGGGCTCAATCAAAGGTGGTGGATGCGAGCTCTATATGGGTCTTTCCTCTGTACAAGAGGAAAAAGGGATCAATGTGAACACATTCATGGGTAAGCGTAGAGTAAACACTGGAATACACACGTAGATGTATGGACTGAGTTGTTAATATAGATCCACTCATATGGAAGAATCGATGATGTTTTGAATTAGATGAAAATATGGAAAACAAAACAGAAGTAATGGGAAGATTACCTAAGACTTAAAAGGGAACAAGAGAAGATGAAGAAGATGAAGAATACATTCCTTGGATGGATCTTATCAAACCTTAGGTCATTACTCAATGCTTAGGATATCATAGAGCTTGAACAACCACTTGTTTGAGGTTGTATCAAGGGAAAAAACCCCTTAAATCTCGACGGAGTAATTTCTCCGTCATCGCACTCATTCTATTTTAAATTCTGTCATAATCGATGAGAAAGGTCTAGGAGGCTACTCTCGAAGTGGGCTTATAGCCGGAGCAAGGGGCGGTGATGGTCTATTTAAAGATGAAATGGCGGAGGTTGGTAGTGGTTTTTAACGAAGTTCCAACCGTTGCCATTGCGATATCAGTTAGGTTAGAAGGGAGTTAGAGCATCTGCATGGGTTATGGAAGTTAGCGGAAGGGTTCAGTGGTTGCAGCTGGTTGGGAGTTGGTCGAAGTAAGTTGCGAAAATAGGTTGAAGAAGTGTTGGTTGGACAGTTTGTAGAGGAGAAAAGAGAGATGCGGGAGGTTGAAGGTGAAAGAATAGATGTTGGATCTGAATCTGACTACCCACATTTGGGCACGAAAGACCGGTTGAGATGCGCTTGATCAGAAGATCGAACGGTGGATATGTGGGCACTAAGGGGCGGTTTGGATCATCTGATCAAGGGATCGAACAGTCATGGATCTATGCGCCCACAAACAGATGGGATCGCATTATAGGAAGACCATCACACAACACTGGATGCGGTGCATGGCGACTGAAGAAGTGGGGTACGTGGCTCAATCTGACAATGCCATGTGGCCCAATCAGGATTGAAGAATTTAAATAAAATGGAGTAAAATCAAAAGGAATTAGTTAGAGGAAGAATTAAGAAAATTGTAAACATGAAAGTTGTAGATCTCGATGAGATCTACAAGTTTTATGTAGAAGTCAAAGAGATTAAATACTAATAGAAACCATATAAAACTATTTTCTTTATTTTTCATTTTATTATTTTTATTGGTTTTTTTTATTTTATGTTGTTTTATTTATGTACAATTTAATCTAAGTTCTATTTGATTTTTAATAAGAATTAAATACTTAAAATATTACACATGATAAAGTTATATTAATATATAGTAATTTACAAATCCGAGATTTACCATCTTAATTATGTTGTTTTAACGCGTTGTAGTCAGATAAATTCAGATCCATCAAAACCCGCTTGTATTGATTTATCAATGTAATGCAAGTGGTCGAATTTATTTTATTTGGGCAAGTCTAAGGTCGAACTCGGGAACACGAGCCTCTAAAGTATTTATTTAGACTCTCATTATTTAGATTAAGTGACGAATTAATAGTTCATAGGTAAGCACACAAAAAACAGACAATGTAGACACATGCAGACACTTTTTGTTTGATTTTTATCATGCAATGAGATGTAAGTACAAACAAATACTATTATGCCCTACTTAGCTGAAATCATTGAAACAAGAGGATATAGTCAACTTCAGGTTCAAATAATGAAGCAAATCCATTGATAAATTAATACAAGGCATGAGAAATCATTATATAAAAGACACAGCATTACTAATATTAGTCATCAAAATCTAAAGCGTCAAGTCAGAGAGAAAGTCATGCCATCAGAAAGACAATGAAACAAGCTTTGAAACGGGACCAAAATCGATTAAAACAGAGCTTGAATGCTTAAGATATGTAATAAAGAGCCCAGGAGCATAAATGCAATGAAAATATGAAAGTAACTATCTAAAATACTACAAATAGGTCCCTGGAACTGGGCATAAGTGGTGATTGTAACTCCAAGATTTTTCACCCAGTTGTCGGCTTTGCCACCCAAGGCAAATGGAAGGGTTGTGAGTCTAATATAATCATGTCTAAGGTTAGCGCAGACAAGCTCGAAGTCCCTTAGGAATATGTATGGCCCCTCATAAGCATTCCCATCAAAATGCGGCAACAAGTTCAAAAACTGTGGCGTCAACTTAAAATAAACTTCAGGTTCTTTTGGACTCAAATAATTCTGAATTATGTACTGTCCAAGGTTATATACCGCATCCATTAGTGATTCGATCCCAACATTGAGCTATCCTAACTGAACTCCAAGTAATGATTGTTGCTGCTCAGATGTAGCTAATCTGGCTAGTACCATTCTCATCAGGTCTTCAGGGTGTTTTTCTCCCTCTTCTTTCTTATTTGGAAACATGTTACTTGAATCTTCTTTAGGGCCTGCATCAGTGACGATCGAAAAATTTCATACTATCGGGCTAAGGTAAAAACAATCAAGGTCGTTGCGACCCGAATAGCGAGAATCGATCAATCAAGAAAAATCAGACCACCAAAATGAATAATCAGTCAAAAGCCAAATAAGCGGTCTCGCTATTTATTTAACCTGATATAGAGACCAGGGTCGAACACAAGGAGCACGGATTGGCCAAGTGGCCTACGAAGTAGCCAGAAATGAATAAAATAAAGAAAATATTTTTGTGGATTTTATGTATTTAAAAACTGTATTTTTTAATTATGAGGAAAATATATAAAAATCTAGAAAAGAGCACAAACAAATAATTATTTAACAACACAAAATTAATTCAGAAAAATGTAATAAAAATGTTTTTGGGTTTTACAATTTTTTTAAGTGTTTATGGTAATTTTCTCATATTTTTATATTTCTTGTTCATTTTATAAAAATAGAAAAATGCAAGAAGAGGGAACTAATGTGTAGCCTGATTTGAAGGTTATTTAAAAATAGAAAAATAACCTCTAAAAATATAGAGACAATTTTATATCAAGCTACAAGCAAACACTAAGCTACAGAAAGAGAAATTGCATTTTTATTTTTTAAAAATTTTTAATGATTTTTATAAGTTTTTTAGGGTTTTTCAATTTTTAGGGGTTTTATATATCCAAATGCAATAAAAATTGGATTGAAGGAAATAATCACTAAAATAAACAGTACCTAATTTTGTTAGAATTTTTGGATTGTTTTTAATATTTTTAGTTGATTTTCTAATTCAAACAATAGAAAAAATATAGGTTTTTTATTTTTTAAAAATAACAAACATCAATAAAAATATCACAAGAAATTAATGAAATTTTACACATTGGCAGGAGCCATGTTTCCAAATTTCACCAAATTTGGATTTGATTTGATATTTTATTCAACAAATAAACAAGTCACATCACATAGGGACCTAAACGCAAGAAAAATAAGTTTTAGGGCTACAATGGAACACGTGCAGAAAGTATAAGGGTTCAACTGTAAATTTCACACTAGATTCGACACATGCTACAATTCCAATACGCACAGGGGTATATATGTAAATATCAAAACATAAAGTTCATTTCATAACAGTCAACAAACCCAAGCCCTAAACATGCAAAAAGCCCACAAAAGTCACGTGTCGAAGCACGTGCATCCACAAAATAGGGACTAAAGTGCAAATACAATAAACTACATGTCCTAATATGCAAATTATCCAAGTGTGCTATGTTATTTAATAGACTAAACAATAACTGAAATAAAATGCTGGGGGTCTGGCGCAAATTACCCTGCCAAAGTGCATGCGGGTCGCGTGAGGGGTGACGTGTCTGGTGGTGAATGGCTGGTGGACGTGCAGCTCTGATGGCGCCTCCTAGCAAATCGGACGGTCCTGGCTCGAGGGCAAACGTGGGGTGCACGTGGCCGTCATATCGTAGATCTCACGGCCTGACAGTGGCAGGTAATGAATGATGTTGATGACGTCTGGAGGTGAGGTACGATTCGAAGGTGGAGAGAGAGTCTGGATGAACTCCTCCCCGGTGGACTTCATCGACGAACTGGAGTGGTTGTACGCGTCCGATGGGTGATCGGCTAAAGGGCTTCGACACGCCTCGTCACTCCGCGTCTGGTGGTGGCAACCGATGGAGCTCCCAACGGTCCGATCCTCCGGCAAGGGAGGGAGGACCTGGGTGACTCCGACGAGGTATGTGAGATGTGACTCAGGGGGGTAACTCGCGCTTATTCACCTGCAAAGGAAAGCTCGTGCTCGGAGGAAGACTCCGACATGGGTTATTTGATAAACAACAACGAGAAGCGGGATGATTTGGTGAAGGGGGGTCCCAGCGGAGGTGACGGAAGGGACCCAGCCCGATCTTGGCTCGGATAGCCAAGATCGAGGTGATCAGATCGTGGAAGGAGGATGACGATGGGTCGGTGCGCCTATCTATACGGCTAAAATGAGGTGGCGGGGCTCCGACCACTGGGGCGGAGCTGGCGGAGCGAAAGATGAAAGATTGAATCTACTCGTTAATCAAGACACTAACAGGGGTACCTGATGGAGGGAATCGTCAGTGGGGGAGATGCTGGGTCTCCTACAGTCTTCGTCTTGATGGAGCGACGCCTCCAGAGGCTCGGGCTGCGCCGGCGGCGGAGCTCGACGACAATGGTCACCGGACCTAAGGCAAACGCCTCCAATCACTCACTACGACTCCCTATATCCCTCGATGTCACTCGAGCAAGAAGGTGGAGGTCACTTGGGTCGAAGGCGGGAGCCAAAGGTGAGTGAAAATGCGGCTGGGAGGAGAAGCTATATAGTGGTGAAGGTCCGGGAAGATGGGAGTTGGGCGCGCTATCCGATGCACGGACCCCTAGAGAGAAGAGCGGGCGTGAATCACGGATCAAGGAGCTGCAATCGGAGCCTGAGGTTTGGGTAAATGGGAGGCGGATCACCTCTGGAAAAATGGGAGAAATCGGGTCGAGACGAGGTTCGCGAAGCAGAGTGGTCCAGGGGGGAGTTGACCGGGGGTCAACATCCCCCGTGGACCAATCAGAATCCATCATTTATTAATTATTTGTAAATTAAATAAAAAATAGTAAATGATTTTATTTCCAAATATTTTCAACATGGAAATTGTTTATTACTTTTAAAATTATTTTTTTGTGATTTTTATTTATTTTTTTGAATAAATAATTTAATGTATATACATAATATATTATTATATATAGGTATAAATACATGAGTATTTTTTTAATTTTTATTAGTTTATTTTTGTACAATTATCCCCATTTTATATTTTATTTATTTACAACATAAAAATTGGGATATAAAATAATTTTTATTTTATTTTTATTGTTTATTTACAAGGATATAATAAATAGGTATATGTGTATATTTACATGGTATATACAAGAGTAAGAGAGAAGTTATTTTTGTTTTATTTTTATTTTTCTCATTTTTATTTTATTTTTAGAAATATCTACAAGTTACGAGAAACACATAAATATTTTTATTTTATAAAAAAAATATATATACTCACATGGACGGAAAATATGTACAATAGTGAATGGCCCTATCTCTCTCTACTTGTTTTATTTTGCGGTCAGGCCAATGATTGGCCCTCCCTTGGGTTCGGGTCACTCAATATTATTTCTAAATATTTCCCTATTTTTTCTTTTTTTCTTTATTCCTTTATTTTTATACAAAAACATGCTAATTATTGCTATTTACACAATGCATGCAAGTTGATAATTTATTCTATTTACAAATATTTACATGGTATTTTGCAAAGATTTTTAGCTAAAATAAAGGAATAAAGAGTGATGAATGGGGATTCATCACCCCCTATACTTTACTTTTGCTAGTCCCTTAGGGCCTGTTTGGTTGCATGGTTGGACAGGGTTGGGTTGGGCAGGGGTACCCCTGTGAATAGTAAACTGTGAGGAGGATTGGGTTGTTTGGTTGGAGGGTTGGGAAGGGTTGGGCCAACCCAACCCTTCCCAATCCTGCAACCAAATAGGCCCTAGCAAACACTTATTTAAAAAAGAAGTGCAAAAGAGAAAGAAAAAGAAAAAGGAGGGAAATCAAGGTTGTTATTAAACATTCCTTCATTAAATTGAAATATGGAGCTCCGTCAGATCTTTGGATTATTAATTTGTCGGAACCTTATTTGTACTTAAGCTTAAAACTTAATAGCCTCAAAGTTCTACCAATCTATGGTCAAGACTCCTCAATAAACTAGATCAGAACAAGTCTACATACACGAACTCTAATGACCATGAATCTTTCCTTATACTGTGTAAGTGAAATGTATCTCCCCACCTCAGAAATGACAAAGAAACAACCTCCCTCGACAAGGTAACTCTAATGCCTCAGTCTAGCAACTCTTTCCTCGAGGAGCGGGGTATTCCCTTCTAAGTTCAAGTACAACCGGCTCAAGAAGAGGAGGAAGAAGAGAATGGACCATGACTAGTGTAGCCACATATCCTTGGAAGCTCTAACCATTGTAGCTGAGTCTCCCGCTGCAAGCTTCATGAGATGGTCATGTGTAACATAAGCTTTGCTTTACTTGACTATATATATTCCGGTGGGTATTTTATTTTTAATCAGACCCACCACTTTTTTGGAGTTTTTATTTCTTTGCACATTTTTTTTCGATGTGCATATTTACAACATATCTACATGGTGCAACATATATACATAAGGAGTTTTTCCTCTTGAGCCAGTAGACTATCCCTCTTTTGAAGCTTTATTGCAACCCACAACTCCTGTCTTTAGACTTCATCACCGCCAGACTAAGTTGAGACGTACTTCCTTCACTATAAGAAGAAGAGAGGTTCCGCCTAGAAGTACTACCCTCATATGCTACCCCAAGCGAAAGGAAGCTGCCTCCTCACCACCTCATCCATGGAGAGCTATGTGTAAAGTATTGGTGCAAGTAAAGCCATTGTCTCTGAGAGTCATGTGTGTGTTGTTAAGTGCTCTACTTAGTCTCATCAAGATGACATATGCTCATAGACTAGTGGACTCAAAGAATTAAGTCCCAATGGACCTGAAAAGTCTTAATTCTAAGCCCTATAAGGTTCCTCTTAGAATTAGGTGGATTAAGGTCTTAACCAAGCTCCATTTTCCAATTTAATTTCAGACCAGTTTAAATGTCAACTATGATTTGGAAAAAACTGTACAAATATTTACAAAGATGCAATTTTACAAATTTTTACAAATGTGCAATTTCTTTGAAAAATGTTTGAAAACATGGATGTATGCATGAATGCGAAGTTTTGCAAAATATTTACAAAAATTTATACAAAGTTTTTGCAAACGTTTTGTTTTTCAAACATTTTACAAAAATTTTGTACTATGTACATAATTTTGATATGAAAATATTTACAAACTATTTACACAAATCATTTTTACAATCATTTGTAAAAAAATAATTTTTATAAATAGATAGGTATGTGCAAGAAGAATTTTATGTACAAGGGAAAAATTTTAAATTTTTATGGATTTTTAGCCATTTTATTTATTAACACACTCACACAAAGTACGAGTTATGGCTAAAGTATATATTAAATATATACGACACCCCCCTATACTTAGCTCAAACGATGTCCTCAGAGTGATTAAGAGAGATGAAGAAGACATAACTCATTCTTAGTATAGGGAAGTGAAAAGGAATGGTATGTACAAAGGTGAATGAAAGGATAGAATGAAGAGGACTCGGTGTTTCCCCCTATGCTTAGGATCAAGTAATCCTAAGTATAGTAAGTTGTACATGAAGGAAAATCCGAGTGGAAGGATGTACAGGGTCTACCTCCCTTATACTTAGGGTAAAATATCCCTAAGTATAGGCATCAAAACGGAGGTAGAAAGAATCAATAGAATACTCGAGAGTCCTACACCCCCCATACTTAGGGTAAAGTACACCCTAAGTATAGCAAAATCATAAGATAAAGATGGTGTGTGGGACTAAAGAATAGAGTGATATGGACAACTAGATTTATACAAGTCAGGAGAACCGTGATAATCAGGCGTGATATGCAATAGATGTGAGTCAAAAGACTACATCTCATGCAAAGTGAATAGGGGCAACATCAGCGACCCGCGGCTCATGATCTAGATATGGCTTGAGCCGCTGACCGTTAACACGAAAGGTAGCATCAGAAGACAAATCATATATATATCGATACTCCCAATGTCATGCACCTTTCGAACTAGGTAAGGTCCCTTCCATTTGCTCTGTAGCTTCCCTGGAAATAAACGAAACCTACATCAAACAACCATACTGTCCTGGCTCAAACTGCTTGTGGCTGATATGAGAATCATGCCACTCCTTCACTCTCTCCTTATACTATAGGCTGCTCGAAAAGGCTGTATCACGAAGCACCTCCAGGGCTGCTAACTCTACCCTCCTCTGATCTCCTACACTTATTGGATTCAAAAGTATATCAATAACAACCCAAAGTGACCTATGTCTCAGCTCAATAGGTAAATGGCAGGGCTTGCCATAAACGAGGCGAAAGGGAGATGTACCCAAAGGAGTCTTGAAAGACGTCCTATATGCCCACAAGACCGAGTCCAAAAGCTGTGACCAATCCTTTCGGTCAGGGCGGACGACTTTATGCAATATAGTCTTGATCTCCTTGTTCGACACTTCAGCAAGATCATTCGTCTGAGGGTGGTATGGAGTGGCTACTCGATGGTCTATGCTGAACTCGCTAGTAAGGGCCTTTACCTTGTCGTTGACGAAATGAGACCCCCCCATCAGAAATCAACACTCGAGGTACCCCAAACCGTGAAATGATATTCTTCCTCAAAAATCTGCAAACAATCCTCGCATCTGCGGTTCAGGTGAGGATGGCCTCAACCCAATGACTCACATAATAAACGGCCAACAGAATGTACTCAAATCCCTTACTCCTAGGGAATGGACCCATGAAATCGATGCCGCATGCGTCAAAAACCTCACAGAAGTTTATGGACTGCATCGGCATCATATCACATTTTCCACAAGTGCCCATCCTCTAACAGTCAGTACACCTTTTCATGAACTCAACAGAGTCCTTGAAAAGAGTAGGCCACTATAGGACAGATTGGAGCACTTTCTGTGTCGTTCTCCTCCCAGAGTGATGTCCTCATGCCTCAAGCTTGTGCCAATAAGGACGCTCTGGTGCTCCTTCTGAGGAATGCACTGACGCCAGATGCTATCCCCCCTTCATGATAAAGGACGGGATCCTCCCAGTGGTAAAACTTGGCCTTCACGAGGAAGGTCTCAAGTTTCTACATGGGCCAATCTTGTGGAACTTTCTTGGCGACAAGATAGTTCACAATATCTGCATACCATGGGAGAGAGACGATAGCAAGGATCGCCTCATCTGGGAAGGTCTCACATATAGGCTCAGTCTGCTCAGAATCCTCAAGAAACTCCAATCGGGAGAGATGATCCACCACCACGTTCTTGACTTCAGGCTTATTCTTAATCTCTATATCAAACTCCTGGAGTAGAAGGATCCATCTGGTCAATATGGCTTTGGCATCTTTCTTTTCCATGAGGTATCTGATGGTGGTATGATCGATATAGATGGTCACTCTAGATCCAATGATGTAAGATCTGAACTTATCTAGGGTGAAGACTACAACTAGCATCTCCTTCTCAGTAACAGTGTAGTTCCACTGAGCGGCATCCAAAGTATGCCTAGCGTAGTGAATAGCAAAGGAGACTCCACCCCTCCTCTATCCTAGCATGGCCCCTACGACAAAATCAGAGGCATCCTTCATGATCTCGAATGGGAGAGACCAATCAGGCGACTGGAGAACAGGATCCTCTACAACTAGATTCTTGAGAGACTTAAATGACGATAGACACTTATGATCAGCAAGGAACTCGGTGTCTTTCGTCAGAATATCAATCAACGGTCGGGCAATCCTACTGAAATCATGAATGAAGCATCGGTAGAAACCTATGTGCCCCAGAAAAGACCGTAACTGCCGCAAATTGGACGATCGATTTAGTTTTCTAATGACATCCACCTTGGCCGGATCAACCTCCATGCCCCTGTTGGAGATGATATGGCCAAGCACCGTCCCCTGAGTCACCATGAAGTGACTCTTCTCCCAAGACAACACAAGGTGAACCTCTATGCATCGCTGAAGGACGCGATCTAGGCAGTCAAGACAGGAATCAAATCTATCGCCGTAGACCGAAAAATCATCCATGAAGACCTCCAAGCACTCCCCCTCCATGTCCGAAAAGATGGACAACATGCATCTCTGGAATGTCACCGAAGTGTTGCACAATCCAAATGGCCTGCGTCTGAAAGCATATGTCCCGAAGGGATAGGTGAAGGTGGTCTTGTCTTGGACCTCGGGTGCAATGGCCACCTGATTGTATCCGGAGTACCCGTCCAAGAAACAATAATGGCTCTTCCCTACCAACCTCTCTATAATATGATTAATAAAGGGCAGGGGGAAATGATCCTTATTGGTGGCCTAGTTCAATCGTCTGTAGTCCACACAGACCCGCCAAGAAGTGAGTACCCGGGTAGCGATCTCCTCTCCGGACTCACTAACAACTGTGGTGATGCCCGTCTTCTTGGGAACCACATGCAACAGACTGACCCATTTGGAGTCAGAGATGGGGTACATAAAATCGACGCTCCACCATTTCGATATTTCCTTCATGACAACCTCTCGAAGATTCGGGTTCAGCCGCCGTTGGAACTCACGAGATGGCTTCGCGTCCTCCTCGAGATAGATATGGTGGGAGCACAGGCCCAGACTTATCCCCTGGAGATCGGCTACACTCCATCCTATCGCCTTGCGATTCTTTTCAAGAACCCCATCAGATGGGATTCTTGCTCTCCAGTCAAATCAGCGGAGATAGTGACTGGGTACATCTCATGCTCACCCACAAGGAACCTATACTTCAGCGATGACGGTAGCGGCTTCAGCTCTGGACAAGAAGGTGACTGACAGATCTGGCCTCTGAAACATCTGAGTGAATGCATCCAAATCTACATGGAAGAATGAGAACTCTCGCTCATAATATGAATCTGGCGAAGGCTGCTCTACTGGTGTGTCTCTACTCTGTGCGGGGTTAGCCTCCTCCCTAGCTGTAGGCTCTGTGGAAGTCAGACAAGGTATCAAATCATCAAACTCTGCCCAGTCTAAATCTGACTCCGAGGGATCTGTATCAGAATCACAACAAAAATATGCCTCGCGATCTGGAACTGGCTCTGTTGCATGAGATGTATCTTGGACCAGGAATACGCTCTCTAAGCTCTCCTCTGCTAGTGTCTATGCATCAACAAACTTTGAAGGTGAAAGGATGGCATGTGCTATTGGATCTGCCCAAACTGCCTCGTCATCTGTGATCACAAAATCGCAGTCCTGGTGGATGTCTCGTCCTGCCTCTGTCGTCTGCTCTGAATCTGAAGTCGGCTCTGAGCAAGTTGAATCTCTGGCTCTAGTCTCCTCGACCATCTCTATTTGTATACTCTCACCCTCGATGCGAAAGTACACCTTCTCGCTATCATGATCGAATATCGCCTTGGCTGTGGCCAAGAACGGGCATCCTAAAATGATGGGGGTATCGGTCACGAACTCAGGGATCTCCATATCCAACACAACGAAGTCCACGAGGAATTTCAGGCCCTGAAACGTGACGACAATGTCCTTCAGCAACCCCTTCGGCCTCTTGACAGATCGATCAGCAAACTGAAGGATTGTCCTGCTCTGTCGGAGAGGGCCCAACTCGAAGCGGTCGAGAATGGCTGTCGGAAGTTGGTTGATCGAAGAACCGTTGTCTAATAGAGTGTGGTCGAACCTCTGCTCATGAATGTGGCATCTGACATACGGGGCTTCTGCATCTGGACTCTTGGCTGGAAGACGGTTCTGAATCGCGAAACATGTGACACAAGTGAGCACATGGATCTCTTACTGGTGGTTCCGCCTCTTCCTCCTAACTGTGGTCCTGTCTCTGAGTGATCTCTAGAAGAGAGGTATGTGCTTCAACGCCTCCTGTAGAGTTAGCTGTATGTGAAATATATCAATCATCTGCTGGCTGAACTCTATCTAATGGTTCTTTTTAGGATTTTCTTTTTTCTGTCCCTTAGCCAAGTGGAGTGCTCGAGGAAAGGGGACTATTGGGTCCTTCTTAGATGAAGGACTAGGAGAGGGTCTGGAATGCTCATGAATAGCAGAATCCACACAAACATCATCAAGCAACACAGATGGATCCGAAAATAATACACCCTTTCCTTTATTTGCAGAAATGTCCTGAGATAAATGCACTGAAGGAAAACAACAGGACTAGCAGAACGGTAAATGATGGCCCCAGTGCCACACTCATCATTTGGAATCGTGACATCGGTACCGTGCTCTGGCTCAACAGCTGGTCTGGTGGCGTCAGTACCACCTCCTCCAACTGGTGAAGCAACAACCTCAATATCGTCGGTGGGATCAACATCCATGGTGGCGTCAGCACCATCGTCATCATCTCTAGCAGCATCAGCATCGCTCTCCTCCTCTCCTGGCGTTCCTGAAGTGGCATGGGATCGTCGCTCAGACGAGGCGCCGCCTGCTGGCATCCTACCGCTCCTAAATGAAAAAATCAGCATCAAACATGTACGCAGACATATCACCAAGTGAAGCACTAGGAGTGGTAATCTCAGTGAACTCTACTTGCTTAGACTTCCTCTTGAGGTTGTTCGGGTTCGGCTCGATCTGGGCAGGGATGGCGGCCTTCCCTCTCACTATCTCTCTCATCTCCTGACAGAACTCATCCATCTCTCGTCAAAAGATAGCCTGCTGCTCGGACATGAGGCAGGCTAGATCATCAAGTGCGGGTTTCTCATAGGTCGTCCCATGAGAACCTGACGGGTGGCCTCGCTGGTAATGTGGCTGCTGGTGGTGGTGAGGGTGAGAGGGGTACTGCGGATGATACTGCTGCTAAGGCTGCTCACGCCTCCAAGGTTGTCCCTGCTGATAGGGACGAGGACCATACTGCTGGTGGTGGGATGGTTACTGCTGCTGTACTGGGGGCTGGGGCTGCTGGTGGGTCTCTCGCTGCTGATCGTACCGGCCACCCTGAACTAGAGGCTGCTGCTCGGAACTGGTTCCTCCGGCTGACCAGCGGAATCCGGGCTGGTCTCGTCGGATACTAGGCTGGGGTCGGTCATACCAAATCCCGTTGACATCCATCAACGGCTCCTGCTCGTAGGTGGGTGGAGGGAGTGCTGCCAGGGGCTAGTCTGGCTGGTAGACCACCATCTGAGTGTCCTGGGATGGTGGTTGCTGGTAGAACTTTGGTGGCTGCTGGTACGACTCCGCCTGTGCAAGGTGGACCTATCTAGGCTGACTGGAGTGCTGGGATGAGCTACCACTACAACTCGGATCTTCCCGTGACCTGAGACGGGGCTGAGAAGCCATCTGTGCCTCCTGGAGATACATGATCTAGGTCTTCAGGTCACTCAGCGCCTATGCCATCTGATTTATCTGAGTCATCCCCTAGCACTGCTTCTTCTCTATCAACTCGATCCGGTCCAGCTTCTTGCTGATGATGCCCATGTCTGCGGCTGTAGACTCTGCCTGTACGGCTGTCGCTGACGAAGTGGAAGGACCGGCATCGACCCATGTTATCCTCTAAAACTGCACGGCCTGTGGCTAGGGGCGTCCCTGAGTGTAGAGTCAGGTCTGGGACATTACTGTATAGTTCTCGGCCATCTCCTCATAGATGACCCAGACCTGATCCTCATCCTTGGCGAAGTAGGAACCGCTACAAGAAGCATTCACCAAGCCCTACAGTTCTGGTGTCAGTCCACAAAAGAATCTCTGAACTAGGTTCGGCTTCGAGATATCATTGTGCGGGCATCTGTCGGTAAGCTCTCTGAACCTCTCCCATGCCTCATGGAACTGCTCGTTGGGGAGCATGGAGAAGTTGCTGATCAAGGCCCTCGCTGCATTTTTCTGCCCGAGTGGATAGTACTTGTTCAAGTACTCTGTGTGGAGCTGCTCCTAGGTAGTCACAAATATCCCCAAATGCTTCAGCCAGTTGGCTGCTCGGTCAACAAGGGAGAAAGGGAAGGCAATCATCTGAATAGTATCCTCGTCCACCTGCCGATCGTGGATGGTGCTGCAGATCATCTCAAACTCCTGGAGATGAAGATAGGGCTCCTTAGTGGCGAGCCCGTGGAAGCGGGGGAGAAGCTGAAATGTCTGTGGGGGGAACTTGAAGTCCCTCACGATCGTTGGAAGAACGATCCACCAATGTGTAAGCATCGATCCGAGGTTGTGCAACTCCCGCATCGTTCTGGCTGGCGCTGGCTGGACCGGCTCCTCCGGCTGATCTGGTCTCCCGCTCCTGCGGCTCTCGGCTGATCTTGTGCTGTCCTCAACCTCTCCATCTCTCTCCTCATCTCCACCATGAAAGCTCCCTGATCCCGTATCTGTCGCTGCATAGTCTCGAGGGAAGCTAACAGGGTGTTGTTGATTGCACCATGGTCCAACACATATGTCGTCGTCTCTGGCCTCTGACCCTCGGTGCGCTCCTCACTGCTGGCCATGGTCTCTGTAAAGACAAAAGACCCAAACACAGGTGCCGATAAATCATCTGTCTGCTGTCTCTGATCTGACACTGGCACTGGTATCTCAGAAGTGGAAGAAGGGTGGTCAAGGGGGAACAGGGCGGAATCGAACTCGGGTTCGGAGAGCGGGTCTCGTCTCTCACGAACCAACCTAGATGAACGAGCTGGAGTGCTAAAAAATGGTGCAGCCAAAGGCTTCCTAAGAGACCTCCTGCCCATCATCTTGATATGGAGAGTCCGGCGGATAAGATCTGGAAACACACAAGATGAGCAAACAAACCCCAGGTTTACCTACACAACACAGAGCTGATGACTGTAAGAGATCGGTCGATTATCTTATCAATTTTATTTTAGGTGATAATGTCAGTCTATCAGAGGGGTTACACGAGCTTATGGGAATCCAATCCTCCCAACAGACTGTCCCATATAAAAGGTCGGTAGTCTGATAAGAGATCGGATATGGCTCTAGCCTAATGTGCGGGTCGCTCTCTCTCTCATCCAAACCAGACAAGGAGGGGGTTGCTCTCCCCAAGTCAAATTTTTTAGATGAAGTGTCTTTTAGGCTCAAATGTGTTTAGCTGTCCTAATTTTATAGTTTTTCTTTTTAGGTATTTTTCAATGCAAACAACGCCTAACGAATTTTTCGGTTCTCCTGATTATTTAAGTCCAAAAACAGGGGGGAGAAGATGAAAAAACTGATGCGCGATGAAATCAATGATGAATGTAGAGTAAGAGATGCGTACCTGACTCAAGCAGTCTACATGCAAAGTAATTCGTGCAAGCGAGTCCTATCTTGCACGCGTTGTATGTGACTCCTCAAAGCACGTGGACTAGAGTCTAAGTAATCCGGCTTTTTCTTGTGAATTAATTAGTTAGGTCCAATTACGATCTAATAGGAGGAGGTAGATAGTTAGGGATTGGATCCTAATCAATTACGTCACAATCAAGAGAAAATCCTATGCTAAAGCCAAAAACACGTAAATCAGATAAGCAGTTAATGAAGTAAATGTGAGAAAACTAAAACCGGTGAAAAACGCGGTGAGGTCCCCCAAGCACACCGGTGCTCGGTGAAACAAACCCCGGTAGTGACCAATAAAGTCCAATTCTAAGTACTTGTATTATTACAAATAAGGTTCTACTGAAAATAAAACTAAACTACTCTATGGCTATCTACGCTACACTACGACAATTTGTGGTTATTTGTGGTTCCCGCAGTCCTGCTCAGCTCCTCACACTCTCCTGCAGCACTATGCAAAAAAGAGCCGCCTCTGACTCCCGCGGTTGCGTCGGCTTTCGAAAAAGCCACCTCGGTCCTCAGACCCTCACAAGAAAACAAACAAGAGTGTATCAGATCAGATTATTATAAAAATATACAAATATATCGGAGAAAAAATATCTACAACTATCCACAGAAAAGCCACGAAAAAGCCACGAAAATCAGAAACGACTACTAAGCCGTGCTCCCCGGCAACGACACAATTCTGACAACCGAAAAATCTCTCACTATCGAGCTAAGGTAAAAACAATTAAGGTTGTTGAAACCCGAATAGCGAAAATCGATCAATCAAGAAAAATCAGACCACCAAAATGAACAATCAGTCAAAAGCCAAATCAGCGATCTCGCTATTTATTTAACCTGGTATAACGAACAAGGTCGAACACGAGGAGCACATATTGGCCAAGCGACCTACGAAGTAGTCAGAAATAAATAAAATAAAGAAAATATTTTTGGTCGATTTTATGTATTTTAAAAAATCTATATTTTTTTATTTATGAGGATAACATATAAAAAGCTAGAAAAAAGTACAAACAACTAATTATTTAACCACACAAATTAATTCAGAAAAATGTAAAAAAATGTTTTTGAGTTTTACAATTTTTTAAGTGTTTTTGGTAATTTTCTCATATTTTTATATTTTTTGTTGATTTTGTTAAAATAGAAAAAGGTAAAAACATGGAACTAATGTGCAGCCAGATTTGAAAGTTTATTTAAAAATAGAAAAAAAACCTCTAAAAATCTGGAGAAAATTTTATATCAAGCTACAAGCAAAAACTAAGCTACAGGAAGAGAAATTGTATTTTTTTTATTTTTTTAGAATTTTCAATGATTTTTATAAGTTTTTTAGGGTTTTTCAATTTTTAGGGATTTTATATATCAAAATGCAATAAAAATTGGATTGAAGCAAATAATCACTAAAACAAATAGTGCCGAATTTTTTAGAATTTTTGGGTGGTTTTTAATATTTTTAGTTTATTTTCTAATTCAAACATTAGCTAAAATAGAGGTTTTTAATTTTTTTAAAAAATAGCAAACTACAATAAAAATGTCCCAAAAACTTAGTGAAATTTTTACACAGTGGCAGGAGCCACATTTCCAAATTTCACCAAATTTGGAGTTGATTTGATATTTTATTCAACAAATAAACAAGTCACAACACACAGGGACCTAAGCGTAAGAAAAATAAGTTTCAGGGCTACAATGGAACACGTGCACAAAGTATAAGGGTTTAACTATAAATTTCACACTAGATTCGACACATGCTACAATTCCAGTACGTACAGGGGTATATATGTAAATATTAAAACATAAAGTTCATTTCATAACAGTCAACTAACCCAAGCCCTAAACATGCAAAAAGCCTACAAAAGTCACGTGTCGAAGCAAGTACATCCACAAAATAGGGATTAAAATGCAAATACAATGAACTACAAGTCCTGATATGCAAATTATCCAAGTGTGCTAAGTTATTTAATAATCTAAATAATAACTGAAATAAAATGGAGGGGGTCGTGCGCAAATTACCCAGCCAAAGCGCATGCGAGATGCGTGAGGGGTGACGTGTCAGGCGGTGAATGGCTGGTGGACGTGCGACTCTGATGACGCCTCCTTGCAGATCAGGCGGTCCTGGCGCGAGGGCAAACGTGGGGTGCACGTGGCCGTCAGATCGTGGATCTAACTGCCTGACAGTGGCAGGTAACGAATGATGCTGATGACGTCTGGAGGTGAGGTACGATCCGACGGTGGAGAGAGTGTCTGGATGAACTCCTCCCCAGCGGACTTCAACGGCGAACTGGAGTGGTTATGCTCGTCCGATGGGTGATCATCTAGAGGGCTTCGACACGCCTCGTTGCTCCGCGTGTAGTGGTGATGACCGATGGAGCTCCCAACGGTCCGATCATCCGACGAGGGAGGGAGGACCAAGGTGACTCCGACGAGGTATGCGAGATGCGACTCAGGGGGTAACTCGTACTTATTCACCTGCAAAGGAAAGCTCGTGCTCGGAGGAAGACTCCGGCATGGGTTATTTGATAAACAGCAACGAGAAGTGGGGTGATTTGGCGAAGGGGGGGTCCCAGCGGAGGCGGCGGAAGGGACCGAGCCCACTCTTGGCTCAGATAGCCAAGATCGAGGTGATCATATCGTGGAAGGAGGATGACGATGGGTCGGTGCGCCTATCTATACGGCTAAAATGAGATGGCGGAGCTCCGACCACTGCGGCGGAGCTGGCGGAGCGAAAGATGAAAGATCGAATCTACTCGTTAATCAAGACGCTAACAGGGGTATCTGATGGAGGGAATCATCTGTGGGGGAGATGCTGGATCTCCTACAGTATTCACCTTGATGGAGCGACGCCTCTAGAGGCTCGGGATGCGCCGGCGGTAGAGCTCGACGATGATGGTCGTCGGCCCTAAGGCAAATGCCTCCAATCACTCGTTGCGACACCCTATATCCCTCGCTATCACTCGAGGAAGAAGGTGGAGGCCATTGGGGTCGAAGACGGGAGCCAAAGATGAGTGAAAATGCAGCTAGGAGGCGAAGCTATATAGTGGTGAAGGTCCGAGAAGATGGGAGTCGGGCGCGCTATCCGATGCATGGACCCCTAGAGAGAAGAGCGGACGTGAATCACGGACCAAGGAGCTGCAATCGGAGCCCGGGGTTTGGGTAAATGGGAGGCGGATCACGTCTGGAAAAATGGGAGAAATCAGGTCGAGACGAGGTCCGCGAAGCAGAGTGGTCAAGGGGGGAGTTGACCGGGGGTCAACATCCCCCGTGGACCAATCAGAATCCAGCATTTATTAATTATTTGTAAATTAAATAAAAAATAGTAAATTGTTTTATTTCCAAATATTTTCAACATGAAAATTGTTTACTATTTTTCAAATTATTTTTTTGTGATTTTTATTTGTTTTTTTGAAAAAATAATTTAATGTATATACATAATATATTATTATATAAAGGTATAAATACCTTAGTATTTTTTATTTTTGTTTTTATTAGTTTATTTTTGTATAATTATCCCCATTTTATATTTTATTTATTTACAACATAAAAATTGGGCCATAAAATAATTTTTATTTTATTTTTATTGTGTATTTAAAAGGGTATAATAAATTGGTATATGTGCATATATACATGGTATATACGAGAGTGAGAGAGAGAAGTTATTTTTGTTTTATTTTTATTTTTCTCATATTTATTTTATTTTTATAAATATATACAAGTTATGAGAAATACATGAATTTTTTTATTTTATAAAAATAATATATATACACATGGAGGGAAAATATGTATAATGGTGAATGGCCCTATCTCTCTCTACTTATTTTATTTTACGGTCAGGCCAATGATTGGCACTCCCTTGGGTTCGGGTCACTCAATATTTATTCTAAATATTTCCCTCTTTTTTCTTTATTTCTTTATTCCTTTATTTTTTGTACAAAAACATGCTAATTATTGCTATTTACAGAATGCATGCAAGTTGATAATTTATTCTATTTACAAATATTTACTTGGTGTTTTGCAAAGATTTTTAGCTAAAATAAAGGAATAAAGAATGATGAATGGGGATTCATCAATCAGCAATATGTTCTTGATTAGAAGAGGATTTATGAGTCAAGATATTCTCATTGAGGTGAAGGTCTTCCTCGATGAGGTGGGAAGAGAGAAAGAGAATGGTTTAAGAGTAACCGTCCCGCGAGTGGGTAATCCTGGGCTCAAGAGGGTCATGAGTCCAGGTTGGTCCAAGTTACGCCCAAACCTTTGAAGACATACTTCTTGTAGGGTTCAACGAGAGATTCGCAAAGTTCGAATAAATATCCCCCTAATTAGTTATCTTCGATGTCAAAAGAACCGATTAGAAGACGATATTCAATAAGGTGTTAGTTCTACGTTGCATGTAAATGTGTGGAGTAAACTCACGCAATACAAATGCAATTCAAACACTCAATTTCACCAACTCAACGTGTGATAGTCGTAAAGGTTCAATCGAATTATCTGGTCAATTTTAATCAGTCGTAATTACAATCTTTGAAAGATTCACGGGTTGTTAGGTGCATGTATTTCCCTACAAATGGGTTGTTAGCAATGTGAGCCCCGGGCGAACCATTTCTACAATAAATGTTATTGTAATAAATAAATTATCAATGAAAATTATTGATTATTTTTCACTCCCCTTTCTGAGATTAATGAATGAATGCACTATAGGGTCCCTCTGTACAATAAGGGTTATGTACCATGGCCAACTTGATGATCATACAGCTGTTGATTCATTGGATGGATCTTAGAGGCTGATGCTTGGATGAATATCTAAGGAGTTAGATAGAGGACTCATCAAGCATCATCAAATGATCATTAAAGTGATGATCTCCAGTCTGAGTAGGAGATGGCAATCCTATCTCTTATGACTGATATCTGACTGACCTCTTGATGCAGGTCCTCTGCATGGGAATAGTGATTCAGAGGTGTCAGGTTAGTCAAGTCAATGGGTTGACTTGACGAGGTCGAGATAACCAAAGACCTACGTTGAATACTGTCACAACATAGGCATGCATCCTCTGACTAGAGACAGATGTATTGCTATATGTCTGAGTATGTACATTTGGCAGACCAATAGGTTGATGACCTAATCAAGGTCTATATACCGACGAGCTGGTGTGCATGTAAGGACATATGAGTAATGCGATCTCTCAAAGGGATCATACAGGTTCACTTGTGAACCGGGAGACATGAGCTCACTCATGAGGTATTGGGACTGAACAAATTCCATGCATGGTCGTCGTGCTTTGGAAGCATGACATGAATTTGAAGGTAAGATATATGCTTTGTGAAAGCATATGATCTATACCAAATCCCGATGACCAAGATTGAGAAACTTAATGATCTAACCCTGAAGATGACAGTGTAAAAGTGATCTTTATCTTCAGGATGATCATGAGTCTTCCAGTATGTAGGATGTGCAGGTATTAGGAATACCTGAAGGGTGATTTGATCATATACGATTGTATAACCATGACGCTTCCATTCCGAGGGAGTGATGAAACAGGTTTGGATTTTAGTGACTCCTCTCATTAGAGAAGTGACCTAATCTTAGTCCATGAACTGGACATTGATCTGAATGAGATTCAGATGCAATGAGAAGATTAAGTCTACGGTCTTGATTTGATCAAGCATCAGTGGGAGGTCCATAGGATCTGGATTTGAGATACGATCTCAACATCCAAGTCACTATACATGGAACAATACAATCGCCCTGTCCTTATCTCCAAGTATCTGAGGAGAAATAGCATTGTTCTTAAATGGTTTAAGAACAATTCCATAAGATCTAAGCAAAGAGAATTTGATAATTAAAAGTGTTTTAATTATCATGATGTATGAGAAATTATCCAATATGATTAAATGTGATTTAATAAGTTTGGATAAGAATAATGTGGATAGAGATATCCAATTATTCATGATATATTATAAATGTGATTTATAATGTATTAGAGAGAGTTAATTATAATTTATATGTGTTGATTAATTATGATGTGTATTGGATACACATTGTGTAATTAATTAACAATATGAATTACATGTTGTTTTGGGTTGTGAATATGATTCACAATTTTTCCATGGCAAGATTGCAATATTCTCAAAGATAATTGTGAATTATTTTTTTGAGAAATAAAACCCAAATAATTTTTGTTGCAAATAAATAAGAGAGATTACATGGAGATTTGCAATCTCATGGAGATTACAATCTCCATGCAATCCATGGACGGCACACCACTCCTAATTGGAGTGGGTGTGCGCCTACATGGAAGGCACATGGAGATGAAATCTCCATGTGTCTTCTCTCCTTATTTGATGGGTTGATTTAGAAATGAATTATATTTGATTTTATCAAATATATTTTGACCTAAATTTGTTGCTTTTGACAACAACAATCTTAGCCATTGGATGAACATAAATCAATCTCATCCATTGATTCTATGTGTCCCATGGATTGAGATCCATGGATCCCAAAACCCTATAAATAGAGAGGCATACTTGGCTCTCTCTTTACACATGCTATTGTAGCACAAACTCTCTCTCTCTCTCTCTTTCTCATATACACGACAGCCCTTCTCTCCCTCTCTTCTTGGTGGCCGTCCACCTTGGTGGAGAGAAACGTCGACGCCCACGCCATCGTGATGCCGCTTCGACTCTCTGCGGTTCTTTGTCTTCTTGGAGTGCTTCACTCACAAAGGAGACGTTTGATCTCGTGCGACGAGATCAGGAGCAACCGCGCTTGGATCAACTTGGATTGCGAGGACACCGCGACTCATCTCCGCGCTCGCAAGCCGTTACTCCGACGATCGGACTTGAGACAGGAGGTCTCTTTTCGTAGAGACTCGATCAACCACGCTTCAAGAGGTATTGCATTATACTTGATGTGGTTATAGATGAAACGATTTGAGAATGGTTCTCGGATCATGTGGTTTCATCGGTTTAAAAATTTTAATATTCCGCTGCTCCGAACAACTAGTACGACTAGTCGTTCTTCGTCGTATTCGATACGACGATCACGCTTCCGTGATGCGCTTGAGGATTTCCCCATATCCTTAAATGGGTCTGGTTCTTACGACTAGTTGGACCTACTTTCAATCCGTATAGAAGTAAGTGCGGATCATATAAATACGTCTACCCATTCCTTGAGGATAAAGCCTTAAAAAGCATCCTCTAAACCTCCCACTCTGCTAAGGAAATCCAGACCGTTTACTAGCTACTCATAGATCCTCACTGAGAAGTAGATAATCACCTAAAAAGAAAAAACAAGTAGTCTATATGAAAATAATGGCTTGGCTCTATCCTAGGGTCGTCTCTCTCTCTCTCTCTCACTTGCAAGTAAATTCAAACAAGGAGTGTTTTATGCACCCGTGAACAAGGTTTTTTTATTCCAAATTTTTAATCGACCTACTCAATTCAGTCTCAATTTTAGAGTTAGGTTATCACTTGAAATTTATCTGAGCACAATAAGGCACATCTACCATTCAGTCCTAATTTCCTTTTTTATCTTAAGTTGACAAGAGAGGAATCAGAAATCAGAATGCAAACGTGAAACGGGGATGCATGCTCAGAAGAAGGTATACTTACAGTGACTTCCAGTACTCTTTATGCATTATGCAAAACTAAATTTTTTTATTTATACTAAATGCATGCAAATCGAGAAAACTGCACATAAACAATATACTATTATCGGGGAAGAATTGAGTTAATTTGAGCTAAATAGTATGTATCTATATGCCTCTCATTATGAATGTTACAGATGTGTGAATCTTCTAAGATATATGGCCTAGATTACGATGGACATAAACAAATTTCATGCTACACTATTTTGTGCCTAACCCTAATTTTGCCACTCAAGTCAAGTCCCATCGCGAAGAGTGAAACAGGTCTCGACACACTACAAAATAAAGTCCAAGTCTTTTTTACACACGCGACCTCTCAAACAAGAGCAATTCTCAATGAGCAAATTATCTAAATTATTACAACACAATAATTACAAAAATACTCTCAAAAAATAAATTAAATTTCCTATCTCTTCAGCAGTCGGCGTGCATCACGTCTGTGGACCTCCGATGCACTCCAAATTCACCGGGCCCTCGCAAGGAAAATAAAATTTATGTTAGAAGGATAGAAAACAAAATATATACAATAATAAGCGAAAATTAATTGAGAGAAAAATGGAATATAGACTACCCTAGGGAGTGAAAATGTAAATCTATTTTTCAAATTAATCCCTAAGTTGTTTGCAACCCCGGCAATGGTGCCATCTATCAGGTCCGCTAAATACATGATATAATTTATACTCGTTGTAATATGGGTACTTAGTGAATCAGTCATAATGGAGAAAAGATATCCGTGAAGAGTGTCTTGGCTTAAATTTATATCCTAGGCAAGTCTAGGGTCGAACACAGGGAAGCAAAGGAACAACTTCAGGTTAAATCAAAAACTTGGGTCTAGATTTCCAATGCGGATTTTTTTGTATTTTTTATGCAAAAATAAATGCGAATGCAATATGCGGGTGAATTAAGTTAATAAGAAAGCACACAGCTTAGAAAAATTTATTTTTAATAAGAAATAAGTCTAATTTAGCTAAGTTATATGTTTTCCTAGGAATTTAATCCATTGATGAATGCGAAACATTTTTGGAATATTAAGAATTGAAATGCAACAATGAAAAATGCTCACTTTTTATGAGTTTTTTTCACAATTTGTCATACAAACAGAATGCAACAACCATGAAAATTTTACTAGAACTAAAACATGATGCAATGAGGCTACAATAATTTTTTTGGAATTTTTAGACAAAATGTGAATTTTTAATGAACTTTTTAATGAAAATAAAGTTACTGCAAGTAATTAATTCCTAATAAATCCACATCATCAATTCATCCAGAAACCAATTTATCTCAAGAAGTTATTTATAATGCAATTCAAGAGAGTTAGAATTTCGCAAAAATAATGTGTGCAGATTTAACTAAAAATCTAGTACGAAATCACTCTATAATTTATTTAAGGAAGAGGACAACTCCAATTAAGATAAAATTTGGATAATAACTAAGTCATGTTTCAAAGTATCATTCCAGATTTTTTAAGAATTTTTGAAGTAAATATGAATTAGATATGAATTTAAGAGCTCAAATTGGGTAAAATAAGTAAGTTCTCACTATAATAATTTTAATTAATTACCCAAATGTCACAAAAATATAAATAAATACCATACGATAGAGAAGGAGTTACTCGACAACATGAAAATTTTCATTAAATAAAATGATGCTCAACTGATGTCCAAATTAACTCATAAACATAGGTCCCTGATTGTAATTCCAGAAATTAAAGTTCAGAAACAAACTATGTACATGGACTACTTTGTAATTACAGAAACTAAAGGGGAAAACGCTGCAATTTTTATAAAAAAATAAAAAAATTGAAATTGACCTTCTCCTTCATTGATTGCAGTTAGGGCACGAAGGTTGGGAGGAGCAGTGGGCGGCGCATAGCTGCATTGGTGAGGAGGCGGCGTGCCGTGGCTTTGGTAGAGCGACGGAGGAGACGTTGCAGCTGGTAGTATGGTTGTGTTGGAGAGGCTCCCACGTGGGGGTGTAGGAGGGAGGAGAGGACGGGGAGCAGAAGGCATGCTCGTGGGCGAAATGGAGGGAGGGGCTCCTGCTGCGTGGGGTGGCTAGGTTGTCGAGCTGCGGGCTGGAGTGTCGGCGGTGGAGGGGCGGCAGGGGGTGCGGCAGCGCAGCTGCTGCACCTGCTGCTTCTTTTTTTATTTTTTCTATATTTTTTGTTGTATTGATTTGATTTTCAAAATTTATTTTTTAAATTTTGTTCATTTTCTATAACAGGGAGTAAACAAAGTATGCCAATATGATGAAGTGGTGATGGTGATATGCTAAAAACAAATGAACAAATGAAGGTGCGTGGGTGGTGATGTGATGTGATAAAAGTATAAAAGAAAAAAATGATGACAAAGTGAAAATAAAATTACCTATGATAGAAACGGTTTCCTATGGGGTGCTCACGAGAAGTACGTTCCTCGTTCGAATCGTCCTGTTGCTTCTTTTTTTATTTTTTTTCTATATTTTTTTGTTGTATTGATTTGATTTTCAAAATTTATTTTTTAAATTTTGTTCATTTTCTATAACAGGGAGTAAACAAAGTATGCCAATATGATGAAGTGGTGATGGTGATATGCTAAAAACAAATGAACAAATGAGGGTGTGTGGGTGGTGATGTGATGTGATAAAAGTATAAAATAAAAAATGATGACAAAGTGAAAATAAAATTACCTATGATAGAAACGGTTTCCTACGGGGTGCTCACGAGAAGTACGTTCCTCGCTCGAATCGTCAACAAGCGATGAGCTCGAGCAACGCATGGGTGCAACTGCGATGTTGGCCAGAATGCCAACCGATCTCACTGGAGAGGAAGCCGTCATCGCTCTACTTCGTCGTTCGCTGTCACCGAGATTGGTGGTCGGAAACTCTCGATTCTCTCTCGCATAAAGGTGGATCCAAAGCAATTATGAGGAGAATGAGGTGTATGAAAAAAGATGGAAAATAGAGGTTAGAAAGGCGGTGGAGTTGAATAAGAGGTTAGATTAATGGTGGAGTTGAATGAGAAGTTATATGGATGGTGGAGTTGAATGGAGGTTGATTGAATAAGAGAAGTTATTGTAGAGAATGGGAATTAAATAAAATAAAAGAAAATAAATAAAGTAGGGTACTAAAATACAATAAAATAAAGAGAAGAAAAATAGTGGGGAATTTATAAAAGAAGACAAACAATATGTACATTTTTTACTTTTCTAATTTTAACTTTTTGTATATTTTATAAAAAATATTTACAGCATAAAAATGAAATAAAATACTAGGAATAAAATACAACACAACAATGTTTTTTGTATTTTTTAGTAATTAAAAAAAGTAAATAAAAAATGAAGAAAGAATGAACCACTTTCATTGGATAGATAATTTTCTAACTCAGATTGTAATGTACGCCTATGTCCCAAAAGCCATATTTTAGAAACAAGCTCAGATTGTAATGAACCACTTTCATTGGATAGATAATTTTCTAACTATAACTTTAAAAATGGGTTTCGTGAATTTGGAGTTCATACAGAGCGGAAATTTGGTCGGGAAGTTGGACTTTACGGTATTTTCTCTTTGGGATTTAGGAGTATTTATTTGAGATGAAATTTATTTTATATTTTTGTATTTTTCTATACATTTTTTAAACAAGTTACAAAAATAATTACCTAAATAGGAGTTGAAATGAATTTATTAAAAATATATGAATTTTTGAACTATTTGGTGCTGAAAAACTCCTTTATTTTGTGGCTTTTTATTATTAATTTTTTGTATAATATAATATGTAATAATTAGTGTATTTTATTACAAGAGTCATTATATTAATTTATTATTTTATGGACATTTATTTGATATTTTACTTGGAGATTTTGCTAAGATTAGTAGATTGAGATGATGAATTGTGGATCCATCGGTGATTAGTGTTAATTATTTATAATGATGTAGTTAGTAATTAGTGTCAATTAGGTAATGAATCGTGTGATTAACTTAAGTGAAGCGACAAATATAATCAATTAAGCTAATAAATCTCAGATTTATCACCCATTATACTTAAGCTAAGCTCATCCTCAGGCTAATAAAAAAATGTTAGGAAGTTAGTTTCATTAGTGGGATGCCCAACATGTGCAAGTAAGTATACAAGGCTTGATTTGACCTAGAATATTAGATTTTAACAATTCTAATTACTCTAAGTTTATCTAGGTATTAATCAAAAGGAATTCAACTCCTCTATCTGTCGGACTCTCAATACATACATATACATAAGAAGTATGACTTAGTGTAGAATGCATCATGAGAGTAGAGTCAATAAATCACCAATAATTCCAATCTTAGAAGCTCTCCTCAGGATCCAACCCTCATCTCTAAGGAATATATCAAGTCTTGCTTCAATCTACCGTCTGTCATACTTTGATGGGGTAGATGGATGGCCAGATTATGGAGGAAGTAGGGTTTGTACTTATTTTCTCCTCCACTCATTGGAATAGGGTTCTCTCAAGTGCCAATACTCATCACAATTTTCATTTTTATTTTTGCCAATCAATGTGTCCGTCAAGAGAAGTTGAAATCGGTTGCACTTGTCTTCCTGGGAATACACCATGGTGTCCCTTTTTTGAGTATCTAATATACCATCTACACCCAGACTTGTAGCATTAACGATGCAGAGCCCTTTTTGGGTAATAACCCGACTCCTGGTCCTAATAGAGGTGCTCCAAATGGACACTTTGAAATGGTCATAAGTGCTTGCCCTTGGTTGTAGCTCTCTGATATTTGACTTTGTATAGTGAGAGCTTTTCTTTCATCATTTCTTTCTTTTCTTTATTTTTGGCTAGCTCCACTTCTTTTACCATCACACCCTGTCACTTTAGGTCGAAGTCAAGAGGTAGCATGAGAACATGTCCCATACTGACTAATATGCTGACACTCAGAGCTAATATGCTTGCACTCAAGTTTCATGAAGACGTCATTAATTTTATCCCATCCTCAAGCATCATATAGATCAAGTCCAAACTCAAGCTTCCAATCTCAGTCTCTCCTCGGTGATATTTTGACTCATCTCAATCATGAATACAGTTGTATATGTGACGTTAAAGTCAAATTTCTTTTAAGGGAGATTAAGAACGGAATATAGCATGCATATCTTTGAACTAGGAGAGAATGAATTTTTAAGTCCAAGACTTTAATCTTAATACATGATAACTCTATGTCTAGGGACTTCTTAAACCAAGGGTTGAAGATCATTTCAAGCATTGAGTGCATAGTTAAAGTATTAGAGAAGAATCACTAATTAATAAGTCAGTGAGTTAGTTATTTACAAAAGAATGAAGGATTTATTAGATTTTATTGTCAAAGACAACAGATTGGGTATTTTCGACAACATATCACAAAGAACTTTCTAAAATACCCAACATAACACTACAAACTTCAGTTCCTTAAAATTCAAGATCATATATTCGACATTTGAAATCACAGGCCGCCTTATGATTCAACTTCTTTCTTCTAATGGAGAGAGCTTTGGAGTTTGAGTATGAAAGATCTTAATCAACTTGAAATTTCAATCTTCTAGAATGATGCCCTTCTTCCTCAAAAGTGATATCCATATCTACATGGGAAGCATCAAAATTCTTCATGATTATGGGAAGATGAATCAAACCTTTAAATCTTGCTATTTTTGGGTTTTTCTTAGAAGAAAGAAACTAGACATATAAAGTTGACCCCACTTACAAGATAGGTGGGAATCCAAGTACTGGACATCCTTAAGAAATGATAAAGGTATTTACATATCTAATTCTGCTATCAATAAATCATCCTCCTCAGTTGGCATTACTCTTTTCAAAGAACTCTTTATCAATTTCATCTTCTAGAATATAGAATTAAAATCCAGATTTTCCTCCATGAGTAACTCTGAAAGACTCTAAGGCGGAACAACCATATAAAGGGAAAGAAGAAACGATTCGGTATACCGTCACAACCTCTAAGAACAACAAGATTTAATTTCTGACTTTTATTGACTTTGAATTAGTTAATATCATTTACACCCTTGATTTTGAAAAGAATTTTGAAAATATTTTGCAAACATTATCAAATATATACATAGGTTTTCAAAATATTTTACAAATGATTTTCCAAACATGTCAAACCTTGTTTTTTAAAAACAATTAAATTTTTTTAATACCATGTCAAATATGTATATGTAATTTTCAAAAATTATTTTCAAAATATTTTATAGAAAACTCGGTTAAAAATTGTAATATAATGCCCATAACCCCAAAAGTTCTAAAAAGTTTTAAAAATATGAGCTATGGCTAAAGTATATATGCAATATATACGATAGATCCCCTATACTAAACTTTTGTTATGTCCTCATAGCACAAAGTGGTATGAAGCCATAGCTAAACTAAGCATAAAACAGTCTATAAGAGCTAAGTTGAGGTTGGAACAAGTGTAAGAATGAGTCACAATGAATATACAGGAACTGTTTTTCCTATACTTAGGTTCAGGAAAACCTAAGTAAAGTTATCAAGTTAAATTCATAGCTGAAATCAGAACATAGAAAGAGATAGGCAAAATCCCCACCCCCCCCATACTTAGACTGTGAGAAGCCTAAGTGTAGGTGGAATAATAAATAATAAGTTACTGATAAATAAGGAGTTAAAGGATTGTTAGAGAGCATGAACCTTTTAGAAATGAATCTTTAAATGACAATCATACCTCATTTGATAAAAATTAAACTGACCCAACAAGCATGAAGTTAATCAGTTCAACGGGAGTTAACATTTCCTTTGATTCTACAAAATGCTTAAATAAATTCCCATTGACCAAAAAGGAAGGTGCATTCTTTGAAAGCTATGAAATATCTATACTACTACTCTCATGCACTTCCCTTACAATATATGGACCCATCCACTTAGATTTTAGTTTCCCATGAAATATCCTTAACTTCATATTAAACAACTATACCTTTAGTCCAGGAATAAAGTTCTTGCATCTAATATGCACATCATGCCACTTCTTAACTTTGTCCTTATAGATCTTGTTGTTGTCATATGCTCAGTTGCGGATTTCCACAAGTTCATTTAAGTTGAGGTCTCTACATAACTTTCTTAAGTGAGAGCTCCAGATTATTTTCTTAATTGTCTATTCAGATTTGTGCACTAACTTATCTATCAAATGACATGACTTGCCATAAATCATCATGAAGGTGAAGTGACCAGTGGTGTTTTATAGGTAGTTCTATAAGCCCATAGAACTTGGTCTAACCACTGAGACTAGTTCTTCCTATAAGATCAAACTAACTTTTGAATAATGTTCTTCACTTTTCTATTTGAAACCTCTGTCATGTCGTTTAATTGAGGGTGCTAAGGACTTGTAATTCTATGCTCAAATCCATAGTCCTTTGATAAAGATTTAATTATTTCATTCACAAAATGACTATCTCAATCAAATATCAAAACTTTAGGTACCCTGAACCATTAAACAATATGATCTTCAATAAACTTGCAAACATTTTTACCATCTACAGCTCGGGTTGGAATAGCCTCCACCCATTTGGACAAGTAATCAACTGCTAACAAGATATACTCAAAACCTTGTCTATTAGGAATGGGACTCATAAAATCTATACCCCAAGCATCAAAAACATCATAAAAAATCACAGGTTGAATGGGTATCTCATCTCTTGCTCAAACAATCCTTCCCATCCTTTGGCAAACAGGGAACAACCGTACGAAATCTAAAGTATCTCTAAACAAGGTTGGACATAAAAAACCACATCGCAACACCTTGTAAGCGGTTCTTTTTCTTGAATGGTGTCCTCCATCTTCAAATGAATGACAATACATGAGGACACTCTGGTATTCCTTCTGAAGAATACACCTTCTCTAGATATAATCCGGTCCTTCAAAGAAAAGGAATGGATCCTCCCAATGGTATTTCCTCGATTCCGACTTGAGTCAGTCTATACTGCTCCTGTCCATCTATGGGGAACTTGCTTTGAGACAAGAAAGTTCACCATGTTGGAATACCATGGGAGTGGGTCAATAACAACAATAGACTCATCTGGGAAGGTCTCTTTAATAGGCTCAGTATCATGGTAATCCTTAATTTTAATCCTCGAAAGATGATAAGACACTAAATTTTTAACTCTAGGTTTATCCTTAATTTCCAAATAAAATTCCTGGAGTAACAATATCCACCTAAGAAGACGTGCCTTCACATTCTTATTTTCTATGAGATATCTAACGGTTGAATGATCAGTATAGATTGTCACTTTTGAACCTAAAATCATAGACATGTACTTCTCTAAGGCTCAAACTACTGCAAGCATTTCTTTTTTAGTCACTGTATAATTTCTCTGAGTTGTATTTAATCTTTTCCTTGTGTAGTAAATAGCAAACGGAATCTGATCTCGTCGTTGCCCCAATACAGCTCCTATAGCAAAATCCGAAGTATCAGTCATGATCTCAAAAGGAAGAGACCAGTCACAATCCTATAGAATTGAAGAATCGCATATTTTCTTTTTAAGGAGCTCAAAGGCCTCAAGACTCTTGTGATTTTCAAAGAACTCGATGTCTTTCCCAAGAGATCTATCAGGGATCAAGAAATCTTAGAAAAATTCTGAATAAATCTTCTACAAAATCCAACATGCCTAAGAAATGACCTTACTGACTTAATGTTGGTTGGTGGATCAAGTTTCTTGATCACGTCCACCTTGGCAGGGTCAACCTCCATTCCCTTCTTGGAAATGACGTACCCCAACACAATACCCTCGTCAACCATGAAATGAGTTTTCTCCTAGGAGAGCACGAGATTCACCTCAGTACATCTTTCAAGTACTTGGTCCAGTTGTGCTAAACAAGAATCAAATGAATCACCAAGGACCGAGAAGTCGTCCATAAAGACCTCTAGGAAATTACCAACCATTTCAGCAAACATTGCAATCATGTACCTTTGAAATGTACCCGGGGCGATACACAACCCAAAAGCCATGCATCTGAATGTGCATGTGTCAAAAGAACATGCACAAGTAGTCTTTTTCTAGTCTTCAGGGGTGATGACTACTTGATTGTAGCCAGAAAACCCGTCAAGAAAATAAAAGAACTCTTTCCTTGTTAGATTCTCCAAAATATGATAAATAAATGGCAAGGGAAAGTGATCTTTCTTATTCATAACATTCAGGCTCCTGTAATAGACACAGACGCACCACGATGTAGGCACTCTATTCGCAATCTCAACTCCTTCCTAATTGGTGACCATCTGAATTCTCGATTTCTTCGGGATGACATGTAAAGGTACCACCCCTTGGAGTCAGAGATTGGGTAAATAAATCCCGCTACACACCATTTTTCTATCTCTTCTTAACTACTTCCCGAAGATTTGGATTAAGTCTCCTCTGAAAATTATGGGAAGGTCTAGCATTATCCTCAATTAAAATGTGATGTGAACAGAGTAAGGGGTTTATACCCACGAGGCCCGACACTATCCATCCTATAGCCTTACGGTTTCTCTAACACTTCTAACAACCTAGCTTCCTCCTCTACAGTCAACCTAAAACTAATGATGACAGGAAACTTGTTTGTTGGTCTCGTAAGGAAAGAGTACTTGAGTGTAGGAGGTAGTGGCTTCAATCTTGCAAAGATAGATCATCGGGAATATCAAGCTGATTACCACTGAATCGGAATATATTGTGTAGTAGAGATGAATTATCTAAAAGATTGTCAGCCAACTTAATTGAAGAATAGGGAGTCAGATCACCAAAGATATACGGTAGTTCGTCCAAAGTCGTGCCCGACTCATTATCTAATTCCCTTTATTCCGAATGAAGAGGAATTGAAAAGTCCAAAGAGACTTCTACATCATCAAGTGAATAGGGGGATGCATAACTCAAGAACTTTGGCAATAACCTTTCAACTACTTCGTGTACATGGTCCTCCAGATGAGAGGGTCTCATTCTGTACTGTTCGGTTCTGAGCCTAGATTCCAACAGTGCTAACTACATTGCAGTCTGCCTCTGAGAGTGAAGAGAAATCAGTACTAGATTCAGAATCAGGTTTTTGCCATTTCGTTTGCTTCATCTACAATTCCACCTCTCCACTAGGAGAACGGAACTTCATCATCCTTATCTAATAATGAAAAGAGGCTCCAGTGGTCCTAAGGAAGGGTCGCCTAAGGATAATCGGTGAATATCTTCATTGATGAGGAATATCCATATCAAGAATAATAAAGCCCACTTTATAATCCTATCCCTCAATTGAGATAATGATATTCTTGACCATCTCCTTAGCCTTTTTCATTGATTTATCTGCAAATTGAAGTAACTCTCTATATTTACATAAAGATCCCAACTCCAACTTCTCATATAAGGCAAAGGGTATTAAATTTAATAAAGAAACATTATCTACGAGAGAGAATGCAAACGATATGTCATCAATATGACTCACACATAATGTACTCCTAAATATCTCTTCTTTTGTGGCAATTTCTGGTTTTTGAGACAAAATGCAGTCACAATCGAAAGAACATGAGTCTTGACGTAGTTATTAGGTTTCTTCCTACTTGCTCTGCTATAAGTGCATCTCACCTTCAAATATTTTTGAAATGCAGGATGACTAGTCACACATTCATCAAATGGCACTTTGACCATGATATTATCTCTACATAATCGTGTCATTTCATGATCATCTTTTTGAATCTTCTTAATTATGCTCTTTCCTGCTATAAGAGCACGGGGGAAAGGGATTGGCAAAGAATTATATGATGACTCAGAATCATAAACGGAAACATGCTTTTTATTAAGAGAAACTGGGTTTTTCACACTTGAATATTTTACGATTGGAATAACAACTGGATCATCTACCATAGGATGGGTAATGCCTGCTGAATGTGCCTTCTCCTCATCCGAAGGTACAAGGTCCTCTATACACTCTAAATCTGATGAATGCTACTTTATTCTTGAACTCCTCCTTGATCTAGAACTTTCTCTCTTTTAAAAATGCCTGGTGTCATCATTTTCTGAAGTCTCCTCATGTTAAGCTTCAGATTTGGTCCTATCTATGTCCTTAGCCCGATCAGGTACAACCATGGTCAGTCCGCTCCGGAGAGACATATGATTAACATAATCAAATGGAGAGATCTCGTGCTCAGACTTCTGGAAATCTGAGTAATATACCTGATCTAATTAATGTTGTTGTTGAGGTTTGTTCAGGATATTGGGATTAGCCTGAACCTAGGCATGAATGGAGGTAGCAGGAATACTACATCCATCATATAAATGGGATAAGCGGTTGAGGTCGACCCTAAAATCTTGAACTTTGTTTCGATAAGAACGCAACTCCTCTAAAATCTGACACTGAAAATCCATGGGACCGGAAGATGATTGTTGATGTGGTTGTGAGAAGAAAAAGAAGGGTGTGAAGACTGGCCCTGATAACCATAAGGTTGCTATTCTGACTGGGTGTGATGCTGATTATTTGGGCCATGTTGGCTCGACTGGTATGCCTACCGATGTCTATATTGTTGTTGCTGCCTTAATGCCTAATAAGAACTGATTCCAGAGCTCTGTGGTGCTGGAAGAGGTGTAGGCGTAAATGATGTGATATAAAAAGTCCGGGGATGCTGGGATGAGAAAAAATCCCCAGAATTTCCCTGTCCAGCGGGATCATTCGTATATCACACACCATTTACTTCCCACACTTGGGAAGGCTCCTCTATGACTGTTTTAATAGGCAATGGTTGCTGCTGACAAGAATGAGCTAAAGGCAGGTCCTCTACCCATGGTTGTGGTGGCCCTGACATCTGCTTCTCCTGAATATGATGAACACGGTAAACTGGCAGCAGATGCAGTCACGACAGGTACCCTCATCTTGGATACCTTTTCAGAAATTTTCGCCATCTGTTTAGGCAGTTCGGATAAGTTGTTGTCCAACTCATTCATACGCCTATCTATTCTCTAGACGACTGTGAGTTTATCTGCTATAAGGCTCATGTCAAAAGGATCCGATGTATCCTTCATTCCCCCACTGGATTGGAATGGATTAGGAGTCTAACTGAGCTCGAATAGCGGTTTGTGCTCTACTTGTCTCGGTTGTTCGTTCGAATACTTTACATACAGTGTCCGCACCTCGTGATGCATAGTTGCCTCCACAAGCAGCACTAACCATACCCTGCACCTCAGGGTGTAAACAGGTATATAAGGATTGAACCAAGATGTTAAGCTCTAAATCATGGCAAGGACATTTCTGCAAGAGGTCCTTGAATCTCTCCCATGAGTCACAGAAGCTTCATTAGGTAATTAAGATAAACTCGTGATGCGTGAACATGTCAAGTTAGTTCTACTTAAAGGGTAGAACATCTTCAGGAAGAGGTCCTTGAATTGTACGAAGGTAGTAACAACTACCCCTAGGTTCTTCATCCAGTAATCTGCCTTATCCTTTAAGGCAAAAGGAAGGGATTTGAGCCTAATGTAGTCTTGACTAATCCTAGAATGTCTAAGATTAGAACAAACTAGATCAAAGTCCCTAAGGAATGCATATGATTCTTCATGTGCATTCCCATGAAAATGTGGTAGCAAGCTAAGGAATCGTGGCTTTAATTTATATTCGACTTTAGGTTAAGCTGGTCTTAACCAATTAGTCAGCTAAAATCTCCCAGGATTATATGCCATGTCCATTGGTGCATCTTTACCCAATTGCAATTGGCCTAATTGAGCTCTCATAATTGCTTGATTCTGTTCTAATTCTGCCAATATAGCAGGCATTGGATCTTCTCGCTCTTCCTCCTCTCCATTTCCATTTTGTTTCTTAGAAGGCGTCTTTAATGTGTTTTCATTGCCTTCATCAAATAAAGGGTCTACATGAGATCTAGATGATGATAACGAAATTATATCGATTTCACCAACCTAATGGTCTTCGGTGAGAAAAGAAGAGAATGGATTGGTTGAAATATAATCACTCCAAAGGAGGGAATCGTGATACACCAATTCAGAAAAAAGGTTATTTCCAAACTGGGATGGTCTAGTTAAAGAAGGGGAATGAGGAACTAGACTGGTGAAGATGTAATATTTGGGCGGTTCAATGACAAGCTCACAACATTCGAGCAAATATCCGACCAATTATCCATCTTCGAAGTTCAAGATATAGGAAATTTGAGCACGCTTGTTATACAAAAGAGTCTAGTTCTACTAGGCATGTGAATGTGTAAAGTTATATAAATCAATCAATACAGACCCTTGTGAATTCACCAACTCAACGCTAAAGGCTGAGATGATAGCATTATTATCTTGTCAAATTTTAATTGGTGATCAAATACAAATCTTATCAGAGTTAGGAGTTGTTAGGTATCTGAATTTCCTTATAAACGGTCCTGATTCCTATAACTAGATGCATCAGTCTCAGCTAGTATGGAAGTAAGTACGGACCGTATAAATACGGCTACCTGTTTTTTAGGACTGGGCCGTGCATGGTGTCCTCTAAACCTTCTACTCTGCTAAGGAAATCCAGACCGTTTACCGGCTACCCGTAGATCCTCACTGCAAAGTGGCTCATCATTTTTATGGAATTAGATGTTCATACGAAAATCTATGTCATGGATCTATCCTAATGTCATCCCTCTCCCACTTGATATGTACCTGCAAACAAATGAGGTCTTTATTCCAATTTATTTAGGTCAACTTGCATCAATTCAGTCTCGATTTTAAAAGTTTTGTTATCACTTGAATTTAAGTGACCACAAACATCACCTAACATACAGTCCCTTTTCCTTTATCCTTAGTTGATGAAAACTGAGGGAGAAAGTGAAAAACGGAATGCAGTCAAAAATCAATGATGCATGCAGTCGTTAGAAATACTGACAGTGCTTCCCAGCACTCTCCATGTAGATGTACAATAGAGTTTATAAATTTAGCTATATGATGCAAACCGAGAAACCGTACCTGAGTAGTAGTTCTATTAGCGATGAAGAAATCAATTTATTTGACCAAGTAGAACGTATGCTATGTGCATCTATGAATCTCCCAAGATTTTTGCAATTGTGAATCTTATGGGATTCATGTAGTGTTTCCTAAATTACGAAATGGATCAAGCAAGAATGACCTACGATCTTTCTATTTGGCATAAAGCATTGATAAAACATCACTCAAGTCGAGAACCACTCTCGACACAACCGCACATAAGAATAAATAAAGTTAACATGCCTTTTTTTACATGTACAAGATCTTAATGGTGGTCCTCTTTAAATTAATTAATTAATAATAAATAAATTCTAATTAAGCTAATTAATCTATATTAAATCAATTATTTTGTGAGCTCTTCAGCAAGTTGCATCCAAGCTTCTTGCCTCTATCATCATTCAAAAATAGTTGGCTCCATAGGCCTACAACAAAACAATAAATTTATTAGGAAATTCTAGATAGATTAAAATACTTAATTAAAAATACATCACAAGTACAAAACAACATTCAAAGAAAATAAGCTCAAAAATAATTAAGCCCAAAATTACTAAATAAATAATTGCTACTAAATATAATCAAAAAATATGTCGTGTCCCCGATAATGGTGTCATATGATGAATCACTCAATGCGTATATTAAAATCGATCCGTTGTAGCATGGGCACATAACTCTCCATACAAAACTGAGATGAATCTCAATGACGAGGTTCTCAGCTTTAATTTATAACCTGCAAAGTCCAGGATCAAACACAAGGATGCGAGCAATTTTATTGATTAAATTTAGATCTCGAACATTTTAAATAGCAATTCTTGGATTAACCAAATTGAGGTAATGCACAAAACACAACTGTGTGTGTGTGTAGGGTAAAATGGGGCTGCCCCCAGGGAGTAGCCAACTTGGCTACTCCCACCCCTATTTTTCCCTCATTTTTTTATTTTTTTGGAAAATAAAAATTTGTATATTCATCATTATATCCCTCTCACATTCTATTAAAATTTCGTCAGAAACAGAGACTCCTAAGCCCTCCATCCAGACGTCATTTTTTTAACGGTCGCAGGATTTTTTAAATCGACCATGTTTGGATGGAGGCCGTAGGAGTCTCTGTTTCTGACGAAATTTTAATAGAATGTGAGAGGGATATAATGATGAATATACAAATTTTTATTTTCCAAAAAAATAAAAAAATGAGGGAAAAATAGGGGTGGGAGTAGCCAAGTTGGCTACTCCCTGGGGGCAGCCCCATTTACCTCATATATATATATATAAACACATTGTTTATGCAAATAAATTAACACAATAATGCACAATCAATATAAATAGAACAGACAAACTTAAAAGTACATGACAAATAACTTGGATTAGACAAAAATTTTAGGCAAATTGTGATATAAGTCTCAAACCCTTTCTACATGAGTTAATTCTTCATTTTAATGCTTAATAGAGATAGCGAGTAATAAAATTATTTAATGACTTAAGAATTTTGTTTAGATTTAACTAACAATGGATTTTAAAAAAATCAAGGTAACTCAAAGATTCAATTGTTCACTCAAAGTGCATTTTCAAAAATGATTCATGAGTTAAACAAGCACTTAAACAAAGAACAATAAATGAGTGGCTTTTAAATAAAAATTAACCACAAAATTTGCCAAAAGATAGAGTACCAAGCAAGCTTTACAAAGAGTCCAAATTCATATTAATTTGATTAAAGTATAAAAAGATATTCAACAACTAACCCACTGATATAAATGTAAGAAAAACTTCAAGGATTTATTACAAATCAGGAAAAATAGGGACTAAAAGTAAATACGATAACTTGTAGGGGCAAATATGCAAATAAAACAAAGGTAGAAGGACGTATCTGCTATTATTGAGAATCGACAGGGTATCAATGCAAAAAGTCCACATCACATGCTGAAGGCGTATTCGTCGAAGCTTGGACCGTGCATAGGCTCGGGTACACGTTTCTTGATTGAACACCTTGGCCCTGGCTCGGCTCTCCCGAGTATCAGGTGGTGAAGCGGTGCTTTAGTGTGTAACGTGGCGCACTGAAGACCGTTTGATCAAGGCTCAGGTCAGATAGATCAATGGTGACTACTTTTCATCATTCGATGATCTCCTTCGCATGCGGCGTAGGTGTGACTGGGCTCCGATGATTGTCACTCTCCTCCGACGTACTTTATTATCATCGGTGAAGATCTATGAAGCTCTCTAAGAGTTTCGAGAAGTCAGTGGAGCCACGAAGAAGCTCAGAGATTGTCTAGGTCGCCTGGTCGATGTAAGATCGTCGGAGACAGAGGGCTTGCACCTTCGTCCGTTCAATGTCTGATCATTGAGGTATATTCTGCACCTGCAGGTGTTAGCGGATAAAACCATCTAGAAGGAAATGGTTTAGTGAGTGGAATGGGTTCACTCAAAGTTGGTGGATGCGAGCCCTATATGGGTCTTTCCTCTATACAAGAGGAAAAAGGGATCGATGTGAATACATTCATGGAGAAGCATACAATAAACAATGTAATACACGCATGGATGTATGGATCGTGTTGCTGATATAGATCCACTCAGATGGAAGAATTGATTATTTTTTGAATCATATGAAAATATGGAAAACAAAATGGAAGTAATAGGAAGATTACCTGAGACTTAAAAGGGAACAAGAGAAGACGAAGAAGATGAGGAATGCGGGCCTTGTATGTTGCTTATCAATCCCCTGGTTGTCATTCAATGCTTAGGATATCACATATCTTGAGCAACCACTTGTTGGAGGTTGTAGCAAGGGAAAACCCCCTTGGATCTCGCCATAGTTATTTCTTCGTCGCCGCATTCGTTCTCTTCTGGAGTTTGTCACAACTGATGAGAAAGGGCTAGGAGGCTACTCTCAAAGTGGGCGGATAGACAGAGCAAGGGGTTGTGATGGGCTATTTAAATATGAAATGGCGGAGGTGGGCAATAGTTTTGCCCGAAGTTTCAACCGATGCCATTGCAATAGCAGTTAGGTTAGAAAGGAGTTAGGGTATCTGCGTGTGTTAGGGAAGTTAGCTGAAGGGTTCAGTGGTTGCAGTTGGTCAGGAGTTGGTCGGGGTAAGTTGCGAAAATAAGTTGAAGAAGGGTTGGTTGGACGGCATGTGGAGGAGAAAGAGAGATGCGGGAGGTTGAAGGCAAAAGGATGGTCGTTGGATATGAATCTGATGGCCCGCATTTGGGAGCGAAGGGTCGCCTGAGATGCGCTTTAATCAGAAGATCGGATGGCGGATATGCGGGATCTAAGGGGCGGTTTGGATCATCTGATCAAGGCATCGAACGATCGTGGATCTAAGCACCGACAAATGGAGGGATCTCATTATAGGAAGACCATCACTCGGTGCTTGATGCAGTGCATGGCGACTGAAGAAGTGGGCCACATGGCTCTATCTAACAGTGTCGCATGGCCCAATTAGGATTGAAGAATTTAAGGAAAATTGAATAAAAAAGAATTAGTTAGAGGAATAATTAAGAAAAGTGATTAACAATAAAGTGGTAAACAATTTTCTTGTAGAAGTCAAAGAGATCAGAGGTCCTCTATACACAGATAATAATTATTAATATAAACCATATAAAACCATTTTTTCTTTTTCTTTTTTTATTTTTATGGGTTTTTATTGTATTTTATGTTGTTTTATTTATGTGCAATTTTAATCTAATTTTTATTTTATTTTATTTTTAATAAGAAATAAATACATAAAATATTACACCATGATAGAGTTATATTAATATAAATTAATTAGTGTTATTTATTTACAATACAGTAATTAGTAATTAGTGTCAATTAGGAAATGAATCTTGTGATTAACTTAAGTAAAGGAGACAAATATAATCAATTAAGCTGATAAATCTGGGATTTATAAGGTACACACCAACCTCACATGACCTCTGAGGATGAAAGTCAACCCAACGCGACCATATAACCGTAGACATCCATGACTATCGAGAAGTAGATGAATCCTACCTCTCTGCTACACCTAAGACATTGACTGTCGAGTCGGCCATTAGCCATAAGATGCTTCACACCCCAAGACTACCACAATCATTAGGGGAATCCCTAATCACCAATCCCAATTTACCTTATCCCATGATGGAGATCTAGTACATCACCAAAAGATAATAGGTGATTTCTCCTACTTTTTTTGCCTCACCACCACTACGATAGCCTCTATGGAATACTCACAAAAACAAACTATCTCGGAGTCATAACAACTCTTTTCCGATTCTCATGATCATTCCAATGATTTGATTTATGTGCCAACACTACCACAATCAATTGGCCCCTCACATACATTACCTCCATGACCTTCAACAAAGGACACTGTCAAGACCCAATTGATCCTTTACAAGAAAGCTGCTACCCCATCTTCTAGTTGGTTATCTACTAAGAAGAAGCTGAGTATTGATTCCTTGAGGTGTTCCCCCAAATCCCTTGGGGCTCGTTTGGTAACCGGGTTACCCCGGGGTAACCAGGTTTAACCCCCTCTTTTCATGTAATGGAATTTTATCATAAATCATAGTGACATCACATGACATTATTTATTTCAACCCTCTCCAACCTACATAACTATCCCAAACAGCTACTATTCTAATCAGGTTACCCCAACCCACCCCAACCCAGTAACCAAACATACCCTTAAGGCATGTCACTCCCCTCTTCCTCCTAATGCTTCAGGTTCTAGAAAATCAGTTAAGAAAGGTTCCTTCGATATACCGGAGATGGAGTTTTTAAGGATCCATCATCAGATTCGGATGAGATGATCTATATGAGTGACCTTATTTCGATTATTCTTAACCCATGTTTAAGCAAGCAGTCATTTGTCGATCCTCATTGGATAATCCCTTCATCTTATTATTATTCCTCTGAGGATGATTCCGATAGTGGCACACATGTGCATTTCTTACCACCTAGTTCCTACAAGAAGATTTGTCACAAACCTTCTTAATACTTGTATATTCTCACTCCATCTTGTATAGTTTTTTTCTTTTTGCTCCCTCCCTCTCCCGTGATTTGCATCACTTGCCTCAGTTATGTATCATTTTCATTTTGTAATTATACTTAGGATGACTAGATCATAAGCATGGGGGTGAGTGGCCCGAGTTGCTCTATCCTTTCTCATACCCCTTTCTCTGTAAATTCCCCAACCCTGTCGGTTCTCACACTTACTCCTTCCTATATACTTAGGTTGACCATCGCCTAAGTATTTGGAGGACCGATGCCCACCCTATATTTTCATTCATTCATTGTCTTCTTGACCTCGACCGCCTCATTTTTGCTCTTCTTTTATACTTAGGATGACTAGAGACTAAGTATAGGGAGCATGTCGACTTCTATTATTTTCACTCTCTTGTGTTGAGCATGAGCTATATCTCTTCCTCTCTTCTTATGCTATGAGGACATAGCACATACTAAGTGTAGGTGGTGTATATATTACATTTATATACTTTATCAATAGATCATACTTTTACGTATTATATATAACATTCAATAAACATGGGATGGGTAACCACTTCGTAAAATTTGTAAAACAAATGTGTGTGTAAAATATGTGTAATAAGTAAAATACATATAAAATTGTATAATGTGTATATGGTACAATATGTAAAATATATGTGATTTTATATAAGTCTGTGTAAATAATACTCTATTTGTAAAATTGTTGTAAAAAAATTGTAAAAAAATTTTATATGTAAATTATGTAAAATTAGGGGTATACTATTTTTTGTAAAAATGGCTTCTCATTCATTCCTATAAAAAATATAAATAAAAAATAAAAAAATGCATTTCTTCATTTCATTAGCATATCAGGCATATGCAAAGTAGAAAGTCATCGGGTTCTGAATCGAGCCATGAGTAAAAACTGAGGGTGGACTTGACCTGATCTTAATCCACTTATTTTTCTGAGGAACTTCATTGAGAAGTATGATTTTAAAAACTTCAAGTCATAGACTTAATTCTCCGAGCTTTACAAGACAATGTCTAGACTTTGACTCTTAGTGTCAAACATGGTCGTCTCATTCTGAGTAGACTCTTGGATAGGGAACTAATCTGTATTCTACACTGCACACTTATCACAACTCATACGACATAATGGAATATTATAGGTCTTTTTCTTTAGAAGCATGAACATATAAAGATCGGGGTAGCAGGTTCAAATAAAGCCTCAGATAAGGGATGGATTAGAGATTGCATGGTAGTTCGGCATCTTGGAAGGGAAGAGCTAACATCCTTCACACATCACAAATAGTTATTCAATGTTCATGTGGGATGCTTTACGAGGGAGTTGATCGAAGATGACTTCTAAGTCAGACCTAAACAAATAACTTCTACAACTTGGAGGCTTTTATTTTAAAACTTTATTCTCATAAGGAGTTATACCCACATTATCAATACAAAGGTCGGGTCGAGCTTCATTTTCACTTTTATTCATGACCTTGGAATGGAACCCTAACTCGTTTCATTTATGCATTCATTTTGGTTTCTCAGGGACGAGCAAGGTTTAAGTATAGGGGTGATAGACCCGGAAGTTACCCTTTTAATAATGTCGTTTTAACTACGTTGTAGCCGGATAAATTCATATCGATCAAAAACCACTTCTTCAATTATTGGTCCAATTAAAAGCAAACAGTAATTTTTTTTACTTGGGCAAGCCTAAGGTCTAACTCAAGGATGCAGCTTTCTGCTTAGATTTATTTAAGGTCGATATAGATGCTAGGTTTTCAGATAAATATTTTTTTGGTATTTTTAAAATGTGATTAAAAATGCAATGCAATTTCAGGCAAAGCAGAGGGACTAAATTGTAAATAACAATAAAACAATGTCCAAAAATTCTAAAACTTGTCCAAAATATAAATAATGATGAAATTAGACTACTGTATTTTTTGGAATTTTTTGACTCAATATGAATTAATTAAGAATTAAATATGAATGCGGGGTAATTTTTGAAATTTTAATTCTAATAAATACCAAACATCAATATTTTCCAGAAATATATTTATCCTAGGTAGTTCTATGTGAGAAACAACCAGAACAATTTTCAATTATAAAAAATATTAAGTGAGGAACGAACAAAAAATTAATCACACAAATTATCAATAATTTATTAAGACCTTGTTATGCGTGCAAAGAAAGTGATTTTTGGAAACAAAGTGGAACTAATCAAACTTTACCTACTATGACTTTTTCACGATTTTTGGAGTAAGGGTTAATTTAATATTGAATTAATAACAAGTAGTGGGTAAAATATTCAATTCACAAAAATAATTATATTAAATAATCCATAGCTCACAAAAATCAAATCAACATTTTTAATGATAAAGCATGAGTTTTTCTACAATGTGCAATTTTTAGAATAATAAAATAACGTCGATTGAACGTTCAAATTAACATGCAAACTTAGGGTTTTATATGCAATTTACAATATAAAATTGAAAATGAAATAAACATGCACAAGGATGATTATGCAAATACCTACACGCTTGAGGGCGTTTATGCAAAATCTCAAGTTGTCACGTGTGTTATGTGTGCCTTCCAACTGGTTGGGACTCGGGCGTGATTTGCTAAAGATGCAAGGTGCGATGTGCAATTTTCCTAGAATGTCAAGCGCAGTCACGTGCCTTAGAACAGTAGGGGGAACTTTGTGATTTGTTGCTTTCATGGGGGCTCGGGCATAAATTACCCCCCGCCCTCACGTGCGGAGCACGTGAGGAGGGGATTAGGATAAGAGAAGGGCATCTGAGGTGGAGGGTAATGATGTCGAAGGTGGGCGCACGGGATGGAGGAGTTGGTCGCCTCGTGTGGTGAGGTGTCCTGCACGGGGAGTTGGGCGTGAGAAGCAAGTGCAGCTCTGGTGACAGTGACCACACACAGTCGTGTGTGGACGTATGGGCTAGTTTTATAGGTTGGTTGATGTTGTGCTTGAGGTGATGCCCTATGTTGGAACTGAGGCGACGAAGGCGAAGGTCAACTGCACGCCTATGGCTGGAGCGGTGATGCCTCGGTCGACACACGGTCGAGGAGGCGGACGCGAGTATAAGCTGATGTCACGGTTGTTTCTAACTAGAATGACGTTCATGAGCAGCCGAATGGAGGAGGTGGTCAAGCTACAGGGAGCAGGCGGGCACGATCGTCGGTGGCAAGCGATAAGTGGTTGGCCTGCGCTTGCTGGTGACTCGCCTCTGGAAGGAGGATGGGGTTCTCCGGAGGCGGCAGAGCAGGGGCGATTAGGAGAATAGGGGAGTTAGCGAAAAATAGGGGAAGGAGATGATGAAGGTGATCGAGGAAGATGGGTCTTCCTACGGGTGGATGGATCAAATTCGCTTGGGGCTGGAGCCGTTAAGCGGCTCCGGTTGTTTCCTCTAGCGACTGGCGAAGAGGAAGCCTCGAAGCTTCACAGCTACAAGATAGTAGTTGTAGCAGCGAGAAGGGCTCGCTAAATCTCGTCGTACATAGAAGGTTGTGCTGTTGTCGCACTCAAACTCGCTCGAGCGTTGTCACCACAGGGGAGAGGAGGTTGGTGGATTCTTCCTTGAAGATGGCAGATGGCGCACAACGTTGGTGATGGAGGTCCTATTAAGGGAAGTTGGAGGAATGGCCGAGATCAGAGGAGATCGTAGGGAGAGAGAAGGTGGGGAGAGGGAATGAATGGCACAAGAGGAGGGAGTTGCGGAGGAAGTGGACGAGGGAGCGGAAGACGCGGGGTTTGTGCGCAATAGGAGCGGGAAGTGGTTGGATGCAGGCGCGGGTGGCCGAGTGAGGCGGGGTTGTGGTTGTGTGCGCTGCAAGAGGTGGAGGTGGTTGATTCGCGAGGGGGAGAAGAGGCAGAGTTGCGCGGGGTCATTGTGCACCGTCGTGTGACGCGAGCTGGTGTGTGGGTCACGAGAGAGGATGGGGAGGGTCGTGGGTTGATGAGTCAAAAACCGAGCGACCGAGGTATGAAGGTATCAATGGTCGTTGCGACCTCAACCTCTTAGATCGGACTCAATCAAGAAGAAGAAAGATCACTAATCAAAATATCAAACAAATCAGGTCAAAAATAGCGATCTCGTTATTTTATTTTACGTGGTACAGGTACCAGGGTCGAACACAAGGAGCACAGTTTGGAAAAACCAACGAAGTTGTCGGAAATCAAAAACAAGTATTTTTGGTGGTTTTTATGTTTTTAAGTTTTTTTGGATTTTTCAATATTAGGAAAAAGGCTAAAAACACTAAGAAAGTCTCAATCAAACAATTATTAACTACCTGAAAAATACTCAGAAAATTCAAATAAAAATATTTTTGGATTTTAGAAATATTCAGATGTTTTTGATATTTTTTCTTAGATTTTTCTGATTTTTAGTTGATTTTATAAAAATGAAACGAGTCCATAAATGCAAGCTATTGTGCAGTCAGAATCTAAAGGCTATTTAAAAATATCTAAATAACCTACAAATTTCCAACAACAATTTTATGAGAAATTAGAAATAAAATACTAACTACAGAAACTGAAATTTCATTTTTTTGGATTTTTTTAAATCCAAAAGCAATGAAACTTGGAATGAAGTAAAAGCACACAAAAACAAACACAAAGTAATTTTTCTGGATTTTTTAGAGGGTTCTTAATATTTTTAGTTGATTTTTAAAATTGAACAGAAGAAAATTTTTGGGTTTTTGAATTTTTAAAAATATAAAATGAAAATAAAATGAATCCAAAAATTCATTGAATTTTTTACAACATGGCGGGAGCCATGTATCCGAATTTCATGAAGTTTGGATGAGAATTGCTATTTTATTCAACCAATCAAAAGCATCCAGCACACAGGGACTAATAAGCAAGAAAAGGAAGTTACAGGGGTCAAATTGCAACACACGTCAAAAGTATAGGACCCTTCCCGCTATTTACCCAGGAATTTTAGCACATGTCGAAACTCAGCATTTATAGGGGCGTGGATGTAAATACGAAAACTAAATTCAAATCATAACATCCATTAATTGCAGGGTAAGATATGCAAATGTCACACAAAAGCACGTGTCGATGCACGCGTAACCATACAAACATGACCAAAGTGCTAATACTGAAAATAAAAGGGGCTCGAATGCAAATAGTCCACAGTGTACTATTTATTTAATAGACTAAATAAGAACACAGAGAAAGTGTAGGGAAGAAAGCACAAATTACCCCAGCAGCTCGTGCGGGTCATGTGGGGGGTCAGGTGGCGGGCGGTGAGTGGCTGGCAAAGAGCGGTCCTGATGAAGATGGCTGGCGCATCCAACGGCTCTGACAAGATGGCGAACATAGGGGTACGTGGCCGTTAGATCTGATATCTAACGGTCTGACAGGAGCAGGCAGTGGACGGTCCAGATCCTAACTGGGGAGGAGGCGAGATCCGACGGCTGAAGGAGGTGCTGGAAGAACTCCTCCATGGCGAAGTTCACCGGAGGACTAGGGGTGCTCCGTGCGTCCGATGAATGATTAGGAGGGAGGGCTCGACTCGCGACGCCCCTCCGCATCGGTTGGCGGTGGCGGATGGAGCATCCACCAGTCAGATCTCCGAGAAGGGGGGTGATGACCGAGAAAATAACCACTCACTATCGGGCTAAGGTAAAAATCAATCCACGGTCGTTGTGACCCAAATAATGAGGCTCAGTCAATCATGAAAAATTTAGACTGCCAAACAAGAATAATCAGTCAAAAAGCCGAATAACGGTCTTGCTATTTATTTAACCTGTTATAACGACCAGGGTCGAACTCAACGAGCACGGATTGGCTCAAAGGAGCCTACGAAGTACTAAAAAATGAAAGGAAAGAATAAAATGTTTTTGGTGGATTTTTTATATTTTTAATTTTTTTGTATTTTTAAATTATAAAGGAAATATGAAGAGAAGGCAACGATTTATTAAACACTCCAAACAACTCAGAAAATTCAAATAAAATTATTTTTGTGTTCTATAAGTTTTTAAGTCTTTTTGGTAATTTTCTCAAAATGTTTTGATTTTTAGTTGATTTTATAAAAATAGAAAAAGGCTGAAAATCAGAATCAATGTGCAGCCGGATTTGAACGGTTAATTAAAAATGTGTAATTAGTCTCTAAAAATCTGGAGACAATTCGTATGAAAACTAGATATAACAACTAAGCTACAAAAGGAGAGTTTGCATTTTTTGTATTTTATAGAATTTTTAAGAATTTTTAAAAGATTTTTAGGGTTTTGAGATTTTTAGGTGTTTTATATATCCAAATTCAACCAAAATTGGACTGAAGCAAGAAAACAACAAAACAAACAATATCTAACTTTTTTGTAATTTTTAGATGAGTTTTTATATTTTTAGTTGATTTTATAATTCAAACAGTGACAAAAATGGGTGTTTTTGATTTTTTTAAAAATAACAAACAATAATAAAAATGTCCCAAAAATTAGTGAAGTTTTTACACAGTGACAGGAGCTACGTATCCAAATTCCACTTGATTTGGAATTAATTTGATATTTTATTCAACCAAAACAAAAGCCACAATACACAAGGACCTATGTGAAAGAAAAATAAGTTTTAAGTATAGGGGGTTAAACCACAAAATTCACACAAAATTCGCACATGTTCCAATTTAAGTATGCACAGGGGTATATATGCAAATAATGGAACCAAAGATTCATTCCATAACAGACAGAAACCCAAGCCCTAAACATGCAATTTGCCCACAAAATCACGTATCGAAGCACGTGTCTCCACAAAGCAGGGACTAAAATGCAAGTATAAGAAACTACAAGTCCAGATATGCAAATTATCCAAGTGTGCAAGTTTATTCAACGGACTAAATAAAAACTAAAATAAACTGCAGGGGGTCGGGCGCAAGTTACCCAGCCAAAGAGCATGCGGGGCACGTGAGGGCCAGGTGTCAGGCGGTGAATGGCGGATGGCGTGCGACTGTGATGGCGCCTCCTGGAATATCCAACGGTGCTGATACGACGCCGAACGTGGGGTGCACGTGGCGGTTAGATCTGGTATCCAATGGCCTGACAGAGCAGGGTACAGACGGCTCGGATGATATCTGGAGGTGAGGGGCGATCCGACGACAGAGAGACATGCTGGAAGAACTCCTCCTGGGAGAGCTTCTCCAGCGAGCTGGGAGTGATCCGAGCGTCCGATGGAAGATCGGAGAGGGGGGTTCTCCTCGCGAGGACGATCCGCGTCGAGTGGTGGCGTCCGATGGAGCTCCCAACGGTCAGATCCTTCGACGAAGGAGGAGGGAGCTGGGTGACTCCGACGAAGGGTGGAAGACGCGTCCAAGGGGGTTTCCTGCGCTTATTCTTCTTCAGAAGAGAGCTCGTGCTCGGAGGAAGTCTCTGCATGGGTTATTGAACCAATAGTAAAGGGAAGCGACGTGGATAAGCGGAGGGAGGTTCCGGCGGAGGCGGTGGAAGGAACCAGACCCGATCTTGGCTCGGATAGCCAAGATCGAGGTGATCATGTCGCGGAAGGAAGGTGACGATGGGTCGAGGGATCTATCTATACGTGGGAGATGAAGCTTCGGGGCTCCGGCCACTGGGGCGGAGCTGGCGGAGCTAAGTGGAAAAGATTGAATCTAAATGATGAACTGGAACCTAAGGGAAGTACCTGATGGTCGGAGTCGACTGTGGGGGAGATGCTGGATCTCCGACAGTCTTCGCATCGATGGAGTGTCGCCTCCAAAGGCTCGGGCTACACTGGCGACGGAGCTCGATGATGACGATCGCCAGACCTAAGGCAAACGCCTCCAAATCCTCACTGCAACACTTGCAATCACTCGTTGTCACTCAAGGATGATGGTGGAGGTCCTGGGAGTCGAAGACGGTAGCCGAAGGTACGTGAAATGGCAGAAGGAGGTGAGGCTTTATACTGGTAGGGGTCCGGCAAGAATGGAGTCGGGCAAGGAAATGTGGTGCACGGATCCCTAGGAAGAATGGCGGGCGTGGATTCAGGGATGTAGCGTGAATAATCGGGTCTGGGGTTTAAGGAAATGGAAGGCAGATCGCATCTGAAAAATTCGGACAAGTCGGGTCAGGACACGGATCCGCAATGGATGTGGTCCTGTGGGGAGAGTTGACCGGGGGTCAACATCCCCCGTGGACCAATCAGAGCCTATGATTTATTAATTATTTGTAAATTTATTAAAAATAGTAAATGATTTTATTTCAAAAAAAAATCAGCATCAAAAATGTTTATTATTTTTCAAATTATTTTTTTGTGCTTTTTTATAGTATATACATGATGTATTGTTTATATATAGGTATATATACCAAGGTATTTTTTATTTTTATTTTATTTGTTTATTTATGTGCAATTATTCCAATTTTATATTTTATTTATTTACACCATAAAATTTGGAATATAAAAAGGTTTTTATTTTATTTTTATTAATTATTTACAAAGGTAAAATAAATAGGTATTTTATTTTATATACATGGTATATGTACACTGAGGAGAGAGAAATTATTTATTTTTATTTTTATTTTATTTTATCCCATTTTTCTTTTATTTTTATAAATATATACATATTATGAGGGACACATAAATATTTTTATTTGATGAAAATAATAATATATACATAAAAAGGGGGAATATGTACAAGGCTAGTCGCCCTATCTCTCTCTACTTATTTTATTTTGCGGTCAGGCCCATGTTGAGCCCTCCCTTGGGTTTGGATCACTCAATATTTATTATAAATATTTCCCTCTTTTTCTTTATTTCTTTATTCCTTTATTTTTACACAAAAAATGCTAATCATTACAATTTACACAATGCATGCATTTTGACAAATTATTGTATTTACAAACATTTACATGGTATTTTACCAAGGTTTCTAGCTAAAATAAAGGAATAAATAGTGATGAATGGTGATTCATTACCCCCCAATACTTTACTTTTGCTAGTCCCTTAGCAAACACTTATTTGAAAAAGAAGTGCAAAAGAAAAAGAAAAAGAAAAAGATGGAAAATCAAGGTTGATTATTAAACTCTCCTTCATTAAATTGAAATATGGAGCACAGTCAAACCTTTGGATTAATAATTTGTCGGAATCTTATTTGAACTTAAGCTTAAAACTTAACAGCCTCTAAGTTCCACCAATCTATGGTCAACACTCCTCGATAAACCAGATCAGAACAAGTCTGCATAAACAAACTCTAATGACCATGAATCTTTCTTTGTACTGTATAAGTGATATGTAGCCATGTATCCTTGGGAGCTCTATCTAGTGTAGCTGAGTCTCCCGCTGCAAGCTTCATGAGATGGTCATGTGTAACATAAGCTTTGCTTTATTTGACTATATACACTCTGGTGGGATTATTAAATTTTCAATCCGACCCACCACTTTTTTGGAGTTTTTCTTTCTTTGCACTTTTTTTATGTGCATATGTACAACATATCTACATGGTGCAACATATATACATAAGGAGTTTTTCCTCTTGAGCCAGTAGATTATCCCTCTTTTAAAGCTTTATTGCAACCCACAACTCCTGTCTTTAGACTTCATCACCACCAGACCAAGTTGAGACGCACTTCCTTCACTATAAGAAGAAGAGAGGTTCCGCCTAGAAGTACTACCCTCATATGCTACCCCAAGCCAAAGGAAACTGCGTCCTCACCACCTCATCCGTGGAGAGCTAAGAGTAAAGTGCTGGTGCAAGTAAAGCCATTATCTCTGAGAGTCATGTGTGTGTTGTTAAATGCTCTACATAGGCTCATCAAGATGACATATGCTCATAGCCTAGTGGACTCAACAAATTAAGTCCTAATGGACCTGAAAAGTCTTAATCCTAAGCCCTATAAGGTTCCTCTTATAATTAGGTGGATTATGGTCTTAACCAAGCTCCATTTGTCAATTTAATTCCAGGCCAGTTTAAATGTCAACTATGATTTGGAAAAACTGTACAAATATTTACAAAGATGCAATTTTATAAATTTTTACAAATGTGCAAAATTTTTGAAAAAATGTTTGAAAACATGGATGTACGCATGAATGTGAATTTTTGCAAAATATTTACAAAAATTTACATAAGGTTTTTGCAAACTTTTTGTTTTTCAAACATTTTACAAAAAATTTTGTACTATATACATAATTTTGGTATGAAAATATTTACAAAATATTTACACAAATGATTTTTACAAACATTTGTACAAAAATAATTTTTATAATTAGATAAGTATGTGCAAATAGAATTTTATGTACACAAAATTTTTTTAAATTTTTATTGATTTTTAGCCATTTTATTGATTAACATACTCACACAAAGTACGAGTTGTGGCTAAAGTATATATGACATATATACGATACCCCCCTATACTTAGCTCGAACAATGTCCCCAGAGTGATCAATGGCGATGAAGAAGACATAACTCGTGCTTAGTATAGGGAAGTGAGAAGGAATGGTATATACAAAGACGAATCAATGAATAGGATGAGAAGGACTCGCTGTTTCCCCCTATACTTAGGATCAAGTAATCCTAAGTATAGCAAGTTGTACATGGAGGGAAATCCGAGTGGAAGGATGTACAGGGTCTACCCCCCCATACTTGGGGTAAAATATCCCTAAGTATAGGCAGCAAAATAGAGGTAGAAAGAATGAATAGAATACCCGAGAGTCCTACACCCTCCCTATACTTAGGGTAAAGTACACCCTAAGTATAGCATAATCATAAGACGAGAAACGGGTGTGGGACTAAAGAATAGAGTGATATGGACAACTGGATCTATACAAGTCGGAAGAACAGTGATAATCAGGCGTGAGATGCAATAGATGTGAGTCAAGAGACCACATCTCACGCAAAATGAATTGGGGAAACATCAACGACTCGCGGCTCATGATCTAGATATGGCTTGAGCCGATGGCCGTTAACACAAAAGGTAGCATCAGAAGACAACTCAGATATATCAATACTCCCATTGTCGTGTACCTTTAGAACCAAATAGGGTCCCTTCCATTTGCTCTGTAGCTTCTATGGAAATAGACGTAGCCTAGCATCAAACAATTATACTCTCTGTCCTGACTCAAACTGCTTGTGGCTGATATGAGAATCATGCCACTCCTTCACTCTCTCCTTATACTATAGGATGTTTGAAAAGGTTGTATCACGAAGCTCCTCCAGGGCTGCTAACTCTGCCCTCCTCTGATCTCCTACACTCAATGGATCCATAAATATATCAGTAACAACCCAAAGTGACCTATGTCTCAGCTCAACAGGTAAATGGCAGGGCTTGCCATAAACGAGGAGAAAGGGGGATGTACCCAAAGGAGTCTTGAAAGATGTCCTCTATGCCCACAAGACCGAGTCCAAAAGCTGTGACCAATCCTTTCGGTCAGGGCGGACGACTTTTTGCAATATAGTCTTGATCTCCCTGTTCGACACTTCAGCAAGAGCATTCATCTGAGGGTGGTATGGAGTGGCTACTCGATGGTCTATGCTGAACTCGCTAGCAATGGCCTTTACCTTGTCGTTGACGAAATGAGACCCCCGGTCAGATATCGACACTCGAGGTACCCCAAACCGTGAAATGATGTTCTTCCTTAAAAATCTGCAAACAGTCCTAGCATCTGTGGTTCGGGCGGGGATGGCCTCAACCCAACGACTCACATAATCTACGGCCAACGGAATGTACTCAAATCCCTGACTCTTAGGGAATGGACCCATGAAATCGATGCCCCATGCGTCAAAAACCTCAGAGAAGTGTATGGGCTGCATCGGCATCATATCACGCTATCCACAAGTGCCCATCCTCTGACAGTCAGTACACCTCTTCATGAACTCATCAGAGTCCTTGAAGAGAGTAGGCCACCATAGGTTGGATGGGAGCACTTTCTGTGCCATTCTCCTCCTAGAGTAATGTCCTCCTGCCTCAAGCTTGTGGCAGTAAGTAAGGACGTTGTGGTGCTCCTCCTGAGGAATGCACCAACTCCAGATACTATCCCCTCCTTCATGATAAAGGACAGGATCCTCCCAATGATAAAACTTGGCCTTCGCGAGGTAGGTCTCAAGTTTCTGCCTGGGCCAATCTTGTGGAACTTTCTTGGAGACAAGATAGTTCACAATATCGGCATACCATGGGAGAGAGGCAATAGCAAGGATCGCCTCATTAGGGAAGGTCTCACATATAGTCTCAGTCTGCTCAGAATCCTTAAGATACTCTATTCGGGAGAGATGATCCGCCACCACATTCTTGACTTTATGCTTATCCTTAATCTCTATATCAAACTCCCGGAGCAGAAGGATCCATCTGGTCAATCTGGCTTTGGCATCCTTCTTTGCCATGAGGTACCTGATGGTGGTATGATCAGTATAGATGGTCACTCTAGATCCAATGATGTAAGATCTAAACTTATCTAGGGAGAAAACTACAACTAGCATCTCCTTCTCATTGACTGTGTAGTTCCGCTGAGCGGCATCCAAAGTATGTCTAGCGTAGTGAATAGCAAAGTGGATTCCATCCCTCCTCTGTCCTAGCACGACCCCCACGGTAAAATCGGAGGCATCCGTCATGATCTCGAATGGGAGAGACCAATCAGGTGGTTGAAGAACAGGAGCCTCTACAACACAACTCTTGAGAGTCTCAAACGACGATAGACACTTATCATCAACAAGGAACTCCGTGTCTTTCGTCAGTAGATCAATCAACGGTCGGGCGATCCTGCTAAAATCATGAATGAAGCGCCGGTAGAAACCGACGTGACCGTAGTTGCCGCAAATTGGACGGTGGATTGAGTTTTCTAATGACATCCACCTTGGCCGGATCAACCTCCATGCCCCTGTTGGAGATGATATAGCCAAGCACCATCCCCTGAGTTACCATGAAGTGACTCTTCTCCAAAGACAACACAAGGTGAACCTCAATGCATCGCTGAAGGACTCGGTCTAAGCAGTCAAGACAAGAATCGAATCTGTCACCGTAGACCGAGAAATCGTCACCGTAGACCGAGAAATCATCCATGAAGACCTCCAAGAACTACCCCACCATGTCCGAAAGATGGACAACATGCATCTTTGGAATGTCGCTGGAGCGTTGCACAATCCAAATGGCATGCGTCTGAAAGCATATGTCCCGAAGGGACAGGTGAAGGTGGTCTTGTCCTGGTCCTCGGGCACGATGGCCACCTGATTATAGCTGGAGTACCAATCCAAGAAACAGTAATGGCTCTTCCCTACCAGCCTCTCTATAATCTGATCAATAAAGGGCAGGGGGAGATGATCCTTCTTGGTGGTCTGGATCAATCATCTGTAGTCCACACAGACCCGCTAAGAAGTGGGTACCCGGGTAGCGATCTCCTCTCCAGACTCGCTAACAACTGTGGTGATGCCCGTCTTCTTGGGCACCACATGCAACGGACTGACCCATTTGGAGTAGGAGATGGGGTGGATAAAATAGGCGTTCCACCATTTCGAGATCTCCTTCATGACAACATCTCGAAGATTCTGGTTCAGCCACCGCTGGAACTCATGCGACGGCTTCGCGTCCTCCTCGAGATAGATATGGTGGGATCACAGGGCCGGACTTATCCCCTGGAGATCGGCTACACTCCATCATATCGCTTTGCAGTTCTTTTCAAGAACCCCCTTCAGACGGGATTCCTGTTCTCCGGTCAAATCAGCGGAGATAATGACTGGGTACATCTCATGCTCACCCGCAAGGAACCTATACTTCAGCGATGACAGTAGCGGTTTTGGCTCTGGACAAGTAGGTGTTGGAGGATCTGTCCTCTGGAAAGTCTATGTGAATGCGGCCAAATCTGCATGGGAGAATGAGAACTCTCACTCGCAATCTGAATCTGGCAGAGGTTGCTCTGCTGGACTATCTCTACTCTGTATGGAATCAGCCTTCTCCATAACTTAGGATTAGTGGAAGTCAGACACGGTATCAAATTGTCAAACTCTGCCCAATCAACATCTGACTCCGAGGGATCTGTATCAGACTCACAAAATCTGTCTCACGATCGGGAACCAGCTCTGCTGCCTGAGATGTATCCTGGACCAGGAATGCGCTCTCCAAGCTCTCCTCTGCTAGCGTCTCTGCGTCAGTGAACTCTGAAGATGAGAGGATGGCATGTGCGATTGGATCTGCCCAAACTGCCTCATCATCTATAATCACAAAATTGCAATCCTGGTGGATGTTTTGCCCTGCCTCTGTCATCTGCTCTGAATCTGAAGTCAGCTCTGGGCAAGATGAATCTCTGGCTCTAGTCTCCTCGAACATCTCTATTTGTATACTCTCACCCTCAACACGAAAGTACACCTTCCCGCTATCATGGTCAGACACTGCCTTGGTTGTGGCTAAGAATGGACATCCTAGAATGATCGAGGTATCGGTCACGGACTCAGGGATCTTCATGTCCAACACTACGAAGTCCACGAGGAATTTTTGGCCATGAATCGTGACGACAATGTTCTTCAGCATCCCCTTCGGCCTCTTGACAGATCGATCAGCAAACTAAAGGACTGTCCTGCTCTGTCGAAGAGGGCCCAACTCGAAGAGGTCGAGAAGGGATGCCAGAAGTAGGTTGATCGAAGAACCGTTGTCTAATAGAGTGCGGTTGAACCTCTGCTCATGGATGTGGCATCTGACATACGGGGCTCCTGCATCTGGCCTCTTGGCTGGTAGACGGTTATGAATTGCGAAACACGTGGCACGAGTAAGCACATGGATCTCTGACTCATGGTTCCTCCTCTTCCTCCAAAATGTGGTCCTGTCTCTGAGTGATCTCTGGAGTAGAGGTATGTGCTCCAAGTCCTCCAGTAGAGTCAGATGTATGTGAAATCTATCTATTGTCTGTTGGCTGAACTCTATCTGATGGTTCTTTTCAGAATTTTCTTTTTTCTGCCCCTTAGCCAAATGGAGTGCTCTGGGAAAGAGGACTACAGGGTCCTTCTCAGATGAAGGACTAGGAGAGGCTCTGGAATGCTCATGAACAACAGAATCCACAAAAAAATCATCAAGCAACACGTGGATCTGAAAACAACAAACCCTTTCCTCTATTTGCAGAAATGTCCTAAGATACATGTACGGAAGGAAAAACAACAGGACTAGTAGAACTGGAAATGGTGGCATCAATACCACCCTCGGCATCTGGACTCGTGGCATCAGTACCACGCTCTAGCGCAACAACTGTAATGGTGGCGTCAGTACCACCTCCTCTAACTGGTGACGCGACAACCTCAATATCGTTGGTGGGATCAACATCCATGGTGGCGTCAGCACCACCGTCATCATCTCTCGTGGCATCAGCACCACTCTCCTCCTCTCCTGGTGCTTGGCGTGGGATCGTCGCTCAGATGAGGCGCCGCCTGCTGGCATCCTACCACTCCTAAGTGTAACAAAATCAGCATCAAACATGTATGCAGACATATCACCAAGTAAAGCACTAGGAGTGGTAACCTTAGTGAACTCTACGTTCTCAGACTTCCTCTTGAGGTTGTTCGAGTTTGGCTCAATCTGGGCAGGGATGGCGACCTTCCCTCTCACTATCTCCCGCATCTCCTGGCGGAACTCATCCATCTCCCGTCGGAAAGTAGCCTGATGCTCAGTCATGAGGTGGGCTAGATCACCCAAGGCATGCTTCTCATAGGTCGGCCCATGAGAACCTGACAAGTGGCTAATGAATCTCAGATTCATCACTCTAAATCTCACTTAATAAGCTCAATTTCCTCAAAATCAACAGCATATCTGCATCTATTCTGCATAATTAGCATTCATGCATATTTTCATAAGAATGGCATTTTATCCATAATTTCTGCACAAAATAAGAAGTCAAAAATCCAAGCCAAATTTGACCTGTAAATAGCCTAACTTCCCGGATTTTTAACTCCTTCATGCTAACATCGCATAACCCAAAACCACTTCCACTATATACATATCACTCACAAGAATAAACGAAAAATACAGAAAAATCATTAACCCAAATAAGTAGACCAAAACTCAAACCCTAGTTTCAGGATTTTCAGACTAAAAGCCACATATCTTCCCCATCCAGTGTCCGATTTGATCCTACTCACTTTTGAACTAATGTACATTCAATTACCTTTAAAACAAGATCACGTTCAAGTGAATCAGAGCTCATATGTGAAAGTTGGGTTTTGGGCCTCGTTTGTACATTGTATATTTTAGCGGTTTTTGACCTGATATTTTATATTTTCTTAATTAATAAAAATCCAAAAAAATAGATTTAGGTATCTTTATTTATCTTTGAGTTATCCATATTTTTCCGGATTTTTATCTGATTTAAAAATAACAAAAAAAATTAAAAACCCAAAAGTCAAGGTGTTCTATGTACATAGAATACCCTAAAAATTCACTTTGTGCATTTGATCGATTTTGGCTTTGATGTCTTCATGAAAGTTGTAGATCTCATCGAGATGAGCATTTTTTTGTGAAGAAACATTTTCGATCCGAGGTCGTTTGCTATTTCTTTTTTATTTTACAAAAGATTTTTTCTTCGATTTTTTTGGTGTTGACACGTGGCAGCCCCAGAGGTCGCCACGCGTCAGCGGTTTTTGGGGTTTTTATTATTCAATTTTTCGTATAAAAAATAAATAAATATTAAAGGGCCCGCACGTACGTCGCACGTGCTTCCCAGGCACGTGCTCCGCACGTGCCTCGCCCTTCTCTCTCCTGCCCCGCCACGTGGCCAAAGCAATGTCGTTCGATCAGCGGTCAATCGAACGGCTGCAATGCTTCATCTCCTACCTCCCGCAACCATCGGCCTCCCTCGCAACCGAACCCCCAAAACCTCACACCGGCCACCTTTGACCTTATCTCCTCCGCCCTCGCGAGCCGCCCCCCTCCATAACCACTGCCGTCGACCTCGCCAACCACTTCGCCCACTTCTCGTGCGTCACCAACGATGATCCTCAACCTATTTAAGGGTCTCGCCACTCCAGGAGATCTGCATCTGCCGATAGAGCTTCGAGGAGGCGGCGGTGACAGAGCCCCTTCTTCTTCTCCTGTGAGGTCCGAGGCTTGCGCCTCGTCGCAGATGCGGCCAACACCGCCTACTGCTGCAGCTCCGCCTTGGCGTCGAGCCAACGATCATCCTTCTCCGCCGACTCAGCCTTCTCCTCCGACAACACACATCCTTCTCCAACGACGGTCATCTCCTTCTACGACGACCTTCGATATCTCCATCAACTCCGCCAACGACTCCGCCGACCTCAACGCCGCCATCGTCATCAGTGCGGGCACTGCCACATCGCCCCTGCTCCTCCGCCAACCATCGTCTTCTCCGTTTGCACGCCACCGGAGCCCTCCTTCACCGACCCTCAAAGTCACATCCTCGGCCGACCCTCAGCCACTCGCCGCCGGGCCAAGCCCGAGACTCCCTGCCACGTGCAGCGCACGTGAGGGGGGGCGTCATCAGCCTGTCATTCCCCGGGTCATGTGCTCCGCACGTGACCGCAGGGTCAATTGCAGAAACACCCCCCGATCATCGTCCATTTTACGCCAAGGCTCCCCTTCATTCCAAGGGCACGTGCCCCTTGGGAAAATTACCGCAGCCACCCTCCCCTTTATCGGTAATTAACTTTAGGTCCTTCAGTGCATTTTTATTTATATAGTTATTTTATTTATTGCAGAAAGACCCCCTTATTCCCCATTTATTTTGAACATCTACATGACATTTATTTATTATTAAAAAAATAGCATGATGTTTCTCACTTAATTCTCTACATTTTGACATGTCATGGATATTTTTGTGATGATCGGTTAATTAACTATTAATTATCTTGTGGAAATTTGCAAACTTTGCCCATTTTATGCTCTTGAATTTGCCATTAATTAACCATTGCTCTAAAAATCCCTGATAAATTACATATTGTAGAGTTAATTGTGCTTGACATTGTGCCCAAAAATATTTGCATTTGCATACATTGTTTGCCCTGTAAAAATCATTTTGCATATTTCAGTATTTAATTTTTAATAGGTATTAAACCCTACATTTTCGAGATCTAGGATTTTTCTGAGATCCGTCACCCAGTGATAGATCTTAGGTAATTTTATTTCCTGAAAATAATAAGTTTAATATTTATTATAATTAAATATTGAAAATTCTTTTATTTGCATTTAAAAATTCCTAAAAAATTCTTTTTACATCCAAAAATTTCAAAAAATTTACTGTGCATTCATTTCATCATAATCTACATTGTGGCCTAGTTTTGTATTTTTCGGACATCGTTTGAACATAGCCGACATTTTAGTCCCTAAAAAGGCCGAAATTGCACCGTGCATCCCTTATTTGCATTGAAAATACAAAAAAAGACCGCATCGAGAATCGTGCAAGACTTTTGATAAAGACAACTCTAGGTTATTCCTTTGCCTCCTTGTGATAGATCTTGGGACTTGCCCAAGTAAAATAAACAAAAAAACCACGTGATAAAAATTGATTAATATTTGTGGTTATTTCTTGACTGATTCTGATCGCCGCCTACAACGAATGACACTTTAATCTTTTAGCACGAACAAAGATAAAAACCAATATTTAAAGTCGCATTTTCAGACTCGTCAGATGGAGCCGTACCGGGGAGGCAAACAGCTTAGTTTTGTGTTTTGAAATTTCTTATTCGATTTTCCGCATTCAGGTAATCTGACCCCCGAATTTTTCATTGTGAATACCATTTTATTTTTTGCATTTCTTTTTCAGCATTTATTTCGCTTATTCTACTTTTTGAGTCACTCTCTGACATCCTCTCTCTTATTTTTCTTGTGAGGTACACCATACGTGGAGCGGTTTTCAAGAAGCCGACGCATCTTCACCGACATCCGAGAAAGCCATAATTAATTTAAGATCGAGTCGAGTCGTGAGAGAGCGTAGAGTCTAGTTTTTTTTATTTTTGCAATTTTATTTACTTGCTCATTTACACCGGTGTCCGTTTGGACTCTCGTGTAAAAAGACTCTAAACTCTTCTTGTGGTGTATCGTGGCCTGTTTCACTCTTCGGTGAGGGTGGGGCCCGACTTGAGTGGTGATTAGGATAGACCTGCACATACGGCTCTCAGATCATTTTGTTGTTGTGCTCGTAGGATCTAAGGCCACACTGCACTTTAACTGAGACGCACATAGATCGTTCAACTTAACCAAAAATTTAAATCAATTTTTGCCTGCTAATAGAACTTTCTGCTTAGGTGCGGTTTTCATCAGCTTGCACGCATTTAGAATAATTTTTTCAATTTTGTATTGCATCCCACATGGAGATTGCAAGGAAGTACTGTAAGTCTTCTAACTGAGCATACATCATTGTTTTCGCATGCATCGACTTTTCCCGAACTCCTCCCTCTTATTTTATCACATAATTTTAAAGGAAATTGGGACTGGACGGTAGACGTTTATTTTGTGCTCATATAATTTTTCAGTGATCGCCTCATAAAAATTGGGACTGCTATAGCCTATTTGAAATAACCCATAAAATCAAGAATTTTTGCAGGAGAACAACCCCGACCTTGGATGATTTTATTTTTCTTAGTGAGCGAGAGACGACACTTAAGGTTAGAACCAAGCTCCGACACCTAACATCTCGCTAATTTTTTGCCAAGATTGATTTATCACCAACTAAAATTGAAAAGATAATAGCGGAACTCTTACGACTTCATTGTGTGAGTTGTTGAACCCGAGGTTTGATTTGTGTTTGCATTGGTGTGCGTGAACCGATACCGAAGATCAAAAGCCGCAATCTGATAAGAATTCTCTTTACTATCCTGTGTAACCATCTCTCTCCTCTCTTGATTTTAAACCTCATCATGGAACTCTTGTACAAAAACTCTTACAGACCCAACCCCTCATTCCTTTCAACTCTTCCAGAAATGACCGAGAATCCATCAGAACTTTACTATGAAAACGAATTCGTACGGTTAGACCTAAAACTCCTCCTCCAAGAGACTCTCAACCACCCTCTCTTTTTATAAATCCGATTTGCTTCACGAATGACAATCCTTTGTTTTCGGACCTAACAAACCCACAATCGAATGAGGTCTCCACTTCTTCATATATCAATCCTCTCTATGTCGATCATTCAATTGATCCTTCTTATTCAGTAAACGTCAATCCGTCATTCATGGGAGATGATAACCACATGATTGAACTCAACACTTCTTCATATCTCCCGCCGTCCCCGCCAGTGAACATACATGAACAATCATCATATTGGATTGACCATCACAACCCCCTTATCAGACATGACAATCATATAGAGGACTGGATTGAATACATAGAAACACAGGAACCCTATATGCTGACTACACCAGATCAAGATCCGACCACTCATGATCAAAGAAATAAATTCTATTCGGACCAACTTCACATGTCTGAACCATATGAGCAGCCGCCTTTCATAATTATTGAGGAAATATTTCCCGAAAATAATGATCATATATTGGATATTCCAAGAAACTCCTCTCCTAACACATATAGGAAAATGGAAGATGAAATCATTGAATCACAAAAATACACATCGACTACTCCCATAAGTGATCATGAACAAATTTTTGAGGATGATATCTCAAGGATAAATAAAAGATTCGAATCAATGGAGGATAGATGGCAAAAAATCACCGATCGAATAATCGCATTCTATGGTGGCTCGGACATAAAAATGGAGGAGGAAATAATTGGATCTGAGATTGAAAATTCTGAGGATATTCAGGGACCTAGGGACGATTCTGACAATATCACTTATACATATTACTCTCCGAGAAATGACTATGCCGCTAACTATCGCTCCGAACATCAAGGTCCCTTTTCATCTGAAAGACACACCACACCCCACACCAAATAGAAAATACCAAAAAATGGAAATATTTGAAAACCACAAAAAATTGAAAATCTAGAAAACTTCATAAAAATTGAAACTGAAAACGATCTAAGGAATTTGGATCCGATTGTACGGGAAGCACTGGAAAAACGCTTGATGTTTGAACTTCCCTTTATACAGACCATTGAACACTTCCATGACCTTAAAATATTTATAACAGATAAATTAATGAACAAAAAGCCGGGTAGGATACGAACAAAGACTGAAAGACATATCTTGTCAATGGCCTCCTCATTGGTGTTGAAGGAGAAAAACCAAGAGCCGCATAGTGAAGCGGTTACCTAGATTTGACTGCGAAATCAAAGACACAATTTTCACCCATGCTCGGATTGATGACGATTCACCGATCAATATCCTCCCGACCTCTGTATTTCATGAACTCAAACTCAGACCGATTCGGAAGATACCACAGATTATTCAATTGGCGGAACGATCAATAGAACGGCCGAGAGGAATCATATCTGTCATCATGAAATTTCAAGGTGCTCCACTCAAAGTAGAATTCACGATCATTAATATTGATCATCAAGGAGAATTCACCCAGTCTCCAATCATTCTCAGAAAGCCGTTCTTAGCATTGGCTAAAGCAACTATTGATTGTGAGACTCGGGAAATTGATTTTAAAGCATTGAAAGCACTTAGATCGGACCATGTCTTTGAGGAACCACGATCTTCTGAGGAAACCCACAAAGTCCCTGACAACCGCAACCATGAAGAGGTACAAGAGCCCTACCCCAATGCAACACCTGAGATAGCGGTTGTTGATGAGACTATTGGTTTAGAGACTCTTCCCTGTATTTCAATTCCCGAGGATCTCAAAATAAACAAATCATTCTTCAATGATCCTGAGACTAATGCATGGTCGCACCCTGGAGCAACATTCTCTGAATACCTGGACCAAATCATCCCAAATCGAGAGTGCACCAACATTCAGGAAACTAAGAACAAGCACACATGCCAAACACTGACCAAGGAAAATTCCAATGGCTATTCATCTGGATACTCAAGGGAACCGACACCTTCACGAAGAAATAAAAAGAGAGTCACCCTTGACCTTTCGGAAGAGGAATCATCTGATGGTCCCTCATCAGGTCCGGAAAAGGAAATCTACATGAGTGAAGTCTGTTCGGCATCTCTAAAGCCATATCTTCGCAAGGATTCAAAATTCAATTATCGTTGGACAACTCCCGTTCCTAACTACTACTCATCCAAAGCTGATGCTCCTGCCCTCTTCAAGTACACGAGAATTCTTTCATATGAGCTGACTGAGACTGGTTCTTCTGAATATTCATCTGAGGACAAACCACGTGACCCCAAGAAGGAGAGAATTCTGAGAAAACAATTGAAGAAACAAAAAGACCAGAATATTTGGAGTATGCCCACTTTCGAATACTAATCCTCTGAGGATAATTCTGATGATGGATATCTTTCATCTGACTCAAATTCTTCATCCATTATCCATCATGATTTTTCTGAGGATAACAGTGATAATAGTTGGGAATCATATGCCTCTTCATCTCCATCTCATCATTATGATCTCCCACCGCATGCTCACAAGAAGATCAGCCGAAAACCGCCTTAATCATCGGCTACCCACCCTCTCTCCCGACCACATCGGTCTCCTTGTACAGCTTCTTCCTCTACTTAGGCCAAGGCCTAAGTATAGGGGGGGACCAATGCCATTTGTATATACCATTTCTCTTATCACACTCCTTCTCCCGATCACTCCATTTCCACCCTTCTCTTATACTTAGGCTGACTAGAGCCTAAGTATAGGGGGAACCGACACCCACCTGTATATACTCTCTTCATCTACATATCCTGACCGCCTCTTTTTACGCTCTTCTTCTATACTTAGACTGTTCACAGTCTAATTATAGGTGGGTGGACCATTTTATATTAATTTTCCACTCTGTTACGCTTAGCCCAAGCTATGTCTTCATTACGCTTCTTGTGCTCTGAGGACACAACACTCGCTAAGTATAGGGGGGTTTGTATATATACTTTGTATATATTTTAGCCATACGTCGTACTTTCGTGTAAGTCTATATGTATTTACGGGGTGGGTAATTTAAAAAAACAAAAAATGCCACTAACACTGACTTTGCCCAAAAATTTTTGAAAATGGCTTCTTATTAATTTTTGCATTGACAAAAAAACCCTTGCATAAAAAAAATATGTGTCTGCATTTCACACACCTGCACTTCATCCAGCATCGCATTCATCTGCATTTGTGAAAAGTCAAAGGGTTCTGAACCAAGTTGTGAGCAGAAACCGAGAGTGGTCTGGACTTGACCTTAATCTACCTAATTTTCAGAGGAACTTCACTGAGAAATAGAATTTTAAGACCTTCAGGTCTTTTGACTCAATTCTTTAAGTTCCACATGACAATGTACAGTGTTTGACTCTTAGTGTCTAACCTAGTCTCTTCATTCTGGGTACAACTCTGGAATAGTGAATTAATTTGTACTCTCGCACTATGTACTTAGCTCAACTCAGACAGGATGTTGGAAGACTGTGTGAGTCTCTTTTCTGGTAGCGTGGAAATCTAAAGACTGGAGTACAGGTTGAAATAAAGCTTCGGAAAAGGGATGGATGGCTGAGCACAATTTTTTCTAAGACCCCAAAAAATGTACGGAATAAAAAGATTCTATATCCGTAGGGGCACAACAAGATCCAAGCAGAACCACCAAAAATTCCAAATACAAAGAAGCCACTACCAAATGAATAGCTGACCAAAAAGGTCCAAGCTTTAAGAAACCTGTAGATCTTGGTGAAGACTCGGCTACACTGGCCATCTTCACAAGGAGAGGTGACTACACTAGCCACCCTCCACTTCTTTTCCCCTTCTTCTATCTTCTCCCTTAATTCGATTGTGAACACAGCGCGACATGCCTTAGTAGATGGTATTCTAGATGGGAAGAGCTAAAACCTTTCACACACATGAGTCGATTAATCAAAGGTATACTTTGGGAAGAGGATTGATCTAAGATGACTTCTGAGCTGAAACAGTGGCAATGATGTGTAGAACTTGAGGGCCGTTGATTTTAAAATTCTAAGTCTCACAGAAGTTACGACACACAAATAATCCAAAGGTCGAGTTTAGTTTCCCTTTCACCTTCAGTTCATGGTCTTGGCATGGAACCCAATCTCATTTCACTTCATGGCATGTCTTTTTGATGCTCAGGGACGAGCATGGTTTAAGTATAGGGGTATGATGAATCTCAGATTCATCACTCTAAATCTCATTTAATAAGCTCAATTCCCTCAAAATCAACAACATATTTGCATCTATTCTGCATAATTAGCATTCATGCATATTTTCATAAGAATGGCATTTTATCCATAATTTCTGCACAAAATAAGAAGCCAAAAATCCAAACCAAATTTGACCTGTAAATAGCCTAACTTCCCGGATTTTTAACTCCTTCATGCTAATACCCCAAAAATTCACTTTGTGCATTTGATCGATTTTGGCTTTGATGTCTTCAAGAAAGTTGTAGATCTCGTCAAGACGAGCATTTTTTGTGAAGAAACTTTTTCGATCCGAGGTCGTTTGCTATTTCTTTTTGATTTTACAAAAGATTTTTTTTCTTCGATTTTTCTAGTGCTGACACGTGGCAGCCCCAGAGGCTGCCACGTGTCAGCGGTTTTTGGGGTTTTTATTATTCGATTTTTCGTTTAAAAAAATAAATAAATATTAAAGGGCCCACACATGCATCGCACGTGCCTCGCCCTTCTCTCTCCTGCCCTGCCACGTGGCCAAAGCAATGTTGTTCGATCAGCGGCCGATCGAACGGCCGCAGTGCTTCATCTCCTACCTCCCGCAACCATCGGCCTCCCTCGTAACCGAACCCCCGAAACCTCGCACCGGCCGCCTTTGACCTTATCTCCTCCGCCCTCGCGAGCCGCCCCCCTCCAATAGCACCGCCGTCGACCTCACCAACCACTTCCCCCACTTCTCGCGCGTCACCAACGACGATCCTCGACCTATTTAAGGGTCTCGCCGCTCCAGGAGATCCCCATCCGCTGATAGAGCTTCGAGGAGGCGGCGGTGATAGAGCCCCTTCTTCTTCTTCGACGAGGTCCGAGGCTTGCGCCTCGTCGCAGGTGCGGTTTACGCCACCTACTGCTGCAGCTCCGCCTTGGCGTCGAGCCAACGCTCATCCTTCTCCGCCGACTCAGCCTTCTCCTCCGACAACGCACAACCTTCTCCAACGATGGTCATCTCCTTCTACGACGACCTTCGATATCTCCATCAACTCCGCCAACGACTCCGCCGACCTCAACGCCGCCATCGTCATCACCACGGGCACTGCCACATCTTCGCTGCTCCTCCGCCAACCATCGTCTTCTCCGTTCACACGCCACCAGAGCCCTCCTTCACAGACCCTCGAAGTCACATCCTCGGCCGGCCCTCAGCCACTCACCGCCGGGCCAAGCCCAAGACTCCCCGCCATGTGCAGCGTACGTGAGGGCGGGGGGAGCGTCATCGGCCTGTCATTCCCCGGGTCACGTGCTCCGCACGTGACCGCAGGGTCAATTGCAGAAACACCCCCCGGTCATCGTCCATTTTACGCCAAGGCCCCCCTTCATTCCAAGGGCACGTGCCCCTTGGGAAAATTACCGCAGCCACCCTCCCCTTTATCGGTAATTAACTTTAGGTCCTTCAGTGCATTTTTATTTATATAGTTATTTTATTTATTGCAGAAAGACCCCCTTGTTCCCCATTTATTCTGAACATCTACATGACATTTATTTATTATTCAAAAAATAGCATGATGTATTTCACTTAATTCTTTACATTTTGACATGTCATGGATATTTTTGTGATGATCAGTTCATTAACTATTAATTATCTTGTGGAAATTTGCAAACTTTGCCCATTTATGCTCTTGAATTTGCCATTAATTAACCATTGCTCTAAAAAGTCCTGATAAATTACATATTGTAGAGTTAATTGTGCTTGACATTGTGCCCAAAAATATTTGCATTTGCATACATCGTTTGCCGTGTAAAAATCATTTTGCATATTTCAATATTTAATTTTTAATAGGTATTAAACCCTACATTTTTGAGATCTAGGATTTTTCTGAGATCCGTCACCCAGTGATAGATCTTAGATAATTTTATTTCCTAAAAATAAGTAAGTTTAATATTTATTATAACTAAATATTGAAAATTCTTTTGTTTGCATTTAAAAATTCATAAAAAATTCTTTTTGCATCCAAAAATTCCAAAAAAATTTACGGTGCATTCATTTCATCATAATATACATTGTGGCAAGTTTTGTATTTTTGGACATCGTTTGAACATAACCGACATTTTAGTCCCTAAAAAGGCCGAAATTGCATCGTGCATCCCTTATTTGCATTGAAAATACAAAAAAAAATACCGCATCGAGAACCCTGCAAGACTTTTGATAAACACAACTCTAGGTTGTTCCTTTGCCTCCTTGTGATCGACCTTGGGACTTGCCCAAGTAAAATAAACAAAAAAACCACTTGATAAAAATTTAATAATATTTATGGTTATTTCTTGACTGATTCCGATCGCCGCCTACAGTGAATGACACTTTAATCTTTTAGCACGAACAAAGATAAAAACCAATTTTTAAAGCCGCATTTTCGAGCTCGTCAGTGGCCTCGCTGGTAGTATGGTTGCTGTTGTTGCTGTGGGTGAGAGGGGTACTGTTGATGATACTGCTACTGCTGAGGTTGTTCTCGCCTCCAAGACGGTCCCTGCTGATAGGGAAGAGGACCATACTGCTGATGCTGAGATGGTTGCTGTTGCTGGTGTACTGGGGGATAGGGCTGCTGGTGCTGCTCACATTGTTGGCCATACTGGCCACCCTGAACTGGAGGCTGCTGGTTCTGCTCACGCTGCTGGCCGTATTGGCCACCCTGAACTGGAGGTTACTGCTGGGAACTGGTGCCTCCGGCCGACCAGCGAAATCCGGGATAGTCTCTTCAGATACCGGGCTGGGGTCGGTCATACCAAATCTCGTTGACATCCATCAACGACTCCGGCTCGTATGTGGGTGGAGGGAGTACTGCCAGGGGTTGATCTGGTTGGTAGACCACCATATGAGTGTCCTGGGATGGTGGTGGCTGGTAAAACTGTGGTGGTTGTTGATATGACTCTGCCTGTACAAGGTGAACCTGTCTAGGCTGACTAGAGTACTGGGACGAGCTGCCACTGCTGCTCGGATCTCCTCGTGACCTGAGACAGGGCTGAGAAGTTGTATGTGCCTCCTGGAGACACATAAGTTGTGTCTTCAGGTCACTCAGTGTCTGTGCCATCTGATCCATCTGCGATATGACCTGGTACTGCTTCTTCTCGATCAACTCAATCCAGTCTAGCTTCTCGCTGATGATGCCCATGTCTGCGGCTGTAGACTCGGCCTGTGCGGCTGCCACGGATGAAGTAGAAGGACCGACATCGACCCGTGCTATCCTTTGGTACTGCACGGCCTGTGGCTGGGGACGTCCCTGAGTGTAGAGTCGGGTTTGGGACATCACAGTGTAGTTCTCGGCCATCTCCTCATAGATGGCCCAGACCTGATCCTCATCCTTGGTGAAGTAAGAACTGCCACAAGAAGCATTCACATGCCCTACAATTCTGGTGTCAGTCCGCAAAAGAAGCTCTGAACTAGGTTTGGCTTCGTGATGTTGTGGTGCGGGCATCTGTTGGTAAGCTCTCTAAACCTCTCCCATGCCTCGTGAAACTGCTCGTTGGGGAGCATGGAGAAGTTGCTGATCAGGGCCCTCGCTGCATTAGTCCGCCCGAGTGGATAGTACTTGTTCAATTACTTGGTGCAGAGATGCTCCCAGGTGTACATAAATCTCCCCAAATGCTTCATCCAGTTGTCTACTCTGTCAGCAGGGGAGAATGGGAAGGCAATCATCCGAATAGTGTCCTCGTCCACCTGCCGATCGTGGACGGTGCTGCAGATAATCTCAAACTCCTGGAGATGCAGATGGGGCTCCTCAATGGCGAGCCTGTGGAAGCGGGAAAGAATCTGAAGTGTATGTGGGGGGAACTTGAAGTTCCCCACGATCGCCGGAAGTACCACCCACCGGTGTGTAAGTGTCAATCCGGGGTTGTGCAACTCCCGCATCGGTCTCGGCTGCTCTGTCGACTGTACTGGCTCCTCTGGATGATCTGGATCCCTCTCCCCTACAGCTCTCGGTTGCTCTCACGCTGTCCTCAGCCTCTCCATCTCTCTCCTCATCTCCACCATGAAGGCTCCCTGATCCTGTATATGGCGCTGCATCGTCTCGAGAGAAGCCAACAGGGTGTTGTTGATCGCACCATGGTCCAATACATATGTCGTCATCTCCGGTCGTTGACCCTCAGTGCGCTCCTCACTGCTGGCCATGGTCTCTGCAATGGTAAAATACCCAAACTCAAGTGCCGATAAATCATCTGTATGTTGTCTCTCATCTGGCACTGGTATCTCTGGACTGGTAGAAGGGTTGTCAAGGGGGAATACGACGGAATTGAACTCGGGTTCGGAGAGTGGGTCTCGACTCTCACGAACCAACCTAGAAGAACGGGTCAGAGTGCTAAATAGCGGTGCGGCCAGAGGCTGTAAGAGACCTCCTGACCATCATCTTGATCTGACGAGTCGAGCAGATGAGATCTGGAAACACACAAGATGAGCAAACAAACCCCAGATTCACCTACTCAACATAGAGCTGAAGACTGTAAAGGTTTGGTAAATTATATTGCCAATTTTTATTTAGGTGATCAAGTCAGTCTATCAGAGCAGTTACGCGAGCTGATGGGAATCCAATCCTCCCAACAGACTATCCCGTATAAAAGGTCGGTAGTCTGATCGAAGATCGAATATGCCTCTAGCCTAGTGTGCGGGTCACTCTCTCGCTCATCCAAACCAGACAAGGAGGGGATTGCTCTCCCCAAGACAAATTTTTATGTGAGGTGTCTTTTAGGGTCAAGTGTGTTTAGCAGTCCCAATTTGTAGTTTTTCTTTTTTAGGTATTTTTCATTACAAGCAACGCCTAACGAATTTTTCGCTTCTCCTGATTATTTAAATCCAAAAACAAGGGGAGAAGATGAAAAAGCCGATGCACGATGAAATCAATGATGCATGCAGAGTAAGAGATGCGTACCTGACTCCAGCAATCTACATGCAGAGTGATCCGCGCATAAAGTAAAGACTGAAAGTAAACTACCTATATGATGCATGAGAAACCAGCCTTAAGCAGAGAAATTTCTACACGATAAAAACAATAGTTGCGTACTCAAACCTAAGTCCGGAGTCCTATCTTGGGAGCCACTCGGTGTCCGCCACAATGGATCCTACAAGCACTGTATGTGACTCCTCAAGGCACGTGGACTAGAGGCTAAGTAATCCAACTTTTTATGAGTTAATTAATTAGGTCCAGTTACGATCTAATAGGTGCAAGCAGATAATTAGGGTTTGGATCCTAATTAATTACGTCACAATCAGAAGAAAATCCTAAGCTAAGGCCAAAACTGCATAAATCAGACAGGCAATTATAATAAAATACAATAAAAACTGAAAACCGGCGAAAAACACGGTGAGGTCCCCTGAGCACACCGGTGTCGGCGAAACAGACCCCGGTAGTCACCGATAAAGTCCAAGTCTGTCCATGTATTATTACAATAAAAAGTCTACTAAAAATAAATCTAAACTACTCTACGGCTATCTACGATTATTTACGCAGCTATTCCGTGGCTCCCGCACTCCTGCTCGGCTCCTCACGCTCTCCTGCGACACTATGCAGAAAAGAGCCGCATCCGACTCCCGCGGTTGCTTCGGCTTCCGAAAAAGCCACCTCGGTCCTCGGGCCCTCGCAAGAAATCAAACAAGAATGTATGTCAGACACAGATTATTATAAAAATATGCAAATAAAATCAGACCAAAGTATCTACGTATATCTACAGAAAAATCGCGAAAAAGAAAACTGTAAAAAAATCAAAAACGACTACTAAGCTGTGCTCCTCGGCAACGGCGCCATTCTGATGACCGAGAAAATAATCACTCACTATCGTGCTAAGATAAAAATCAATCCACGTCGTTGTGACCCGAATAATGAGGATCAGTCAATCAAGAAAAATTCAGACCACCAAACAAGAATAATCAGTCAAAAAGCCGAATAGCGGTCTTGCTATTTATTTAACCCGGTATAGTGACTAGGGTCGAACTCAAGGAGCACAGATTAGCTCAAAGGAGCCTACGAAGTAGTCAAAAAATGAAAGGAAAGAATGAAATGTTTTTGGTGGATTTTTTATATTTTTAAAAATGTTTTTTTTGTATTTTTAAATTATAAAGGAAATATGAAGAGAAAGCAAAAAGCACACAAACAATAATTTATTAAACACTCCAAACAACTCAAAAAATTAAAATAAAATTATTTTTCTATTTTATAAGTTTTTAATTATTTTTGTTAATTTTCTCAAAATTTTCTGATTTTTAGTTGATTTTATAAAAATAGAAGAAGGCTGAAAATCAGAATCAATGTGCAGCCAGATTTGAAAGGCTAATTAAAAATGTGTAATTAGCCTCTAAAAATCTGGAGACAATTTTTATGAAAACTAGATATAAAAACTAAACTATATAAAGAGAGTTTGCATTTTTTATATTTATAAAATTTTTAATAATTTGTATAAAATTTTTAGGGTTTTGAGATTTTTAGGTGTTTTATATATCCAAATTCAACCAAAATTGGACTGAAGCAAGTAAACAACAAAACAAACAGTACCTAATTTTTTTGTAATTTTTAGATGAGTTTTTTTATTTTTAGTTGATTTTATAATTCAAACAATGAAAAAAAATGGATGTTTTTGATTTTTTAAAAATAATAAACAGTAATAAAAATGTCTCAAAAAATTAGTGAAATTTTTACACAGTGGAAGAGCCACGTATCCACATTTCACTTGATTTGTAATTAATTTGATATTTTATTCAACTAAAACAAAAGCCACAGCACACAGGGACCTAAGTGAAAGAAAAATAAGTTTCAGGGGCTAATCAGAAACACGTGCTAGAAGTGTAGGGGTTAAACCACAAAATTCAAGATGAAAGCTACTGCTCAGAGGCGAGGTGGATGAGATGCGAGCTGGGGAGCAATCGGGCACTCTTTGACCTGCAGATGAAAGCTACTGCTCGGAGGCTTGCTCTGGCGAGAGTTATTTGATGAAACACGAAGGGAAGCGACGGTGGGAGGAAGATGAAGGTTCTGGCGAAGGCGGCGGAGGGAACCTAGCCCAATCTTGGCTCGGATAGCCAAGATCGGGATGATCAAGCTGCGAAAGAATGATGGCGGCGAGTGGGGTAGTCTATCGAAGCAGATGAAGGTGGTCGATGGGGCTCCGACAATTGGGTCGGAGCGGCGGAGGTCCGATGAAGGATTTTACGATAAAAGGAACCAGGGTCAACGAGAGGTATACCTGATGATCTGAAATCGATCCTGAGCTCCAAGAGGATGTGGCGATGTTGGTCGTTGCCTCGACCACGCTGCGGCAGGCGGGGACGCTCGAACGTGGTGGCATTCCGACCATGTGCCTTGAGCAACGGCTGCAACCACTCATTCCGACCACCAATGGGTGCTTCCAGTCGCTGTCACCGAGGGGAAGAACGTTAGGGTAGAATGAGGGCTTGCAGCGCGAGCTACTGAGCTGGGGAATGGATGGAAGGCTTTATACTCGTCCCCAGGAGGCGAGGAAGAACGGGCACGGGCACGCGAACCAAGGTAGATCCGACCATCCCTACAGATCCGCGAGGGTTGTGGATCCAAGGGGAAGGTCAGGCGAAGAAATCAGGGCGAAAGGTGGTCAGATCCGCTCTAGAGATTTTGGAGAAATCGGGTCGGTGAGCCAGATCCGCGAAAGTGGTCCTGGGGGGGGCAGTTGACCGAGGTCAACAGTCCCCCGTGGACCATTCAGAAAAATCGAAGGTCAAAATCATTTATAAAATTATTTAAAAATCGAAAATGATTTTATTTAAAAATATTTTCAACATGGAAATTGTTCCTTATTTTCCAAACTATTTTTTGGTTATTGTTATTTATTTTTTTGAAAAATTAATTAAGATATATACATTATATTATAGCATGTGCATATATAAAATATTTATTTATTTTTATTTTTATTTTGTTTATTTTTGTACAAAAACCCCCAATTTTATATTTTATTTATTTACAACATAAAATTTGAAGTATAAAATAATTTTTATTTTATTTTTATGAGTTATTTTCATGTATTAAATGAATAGGTATATGTCACATATATGCATGGTATGTACAAGGTGGAGAGAGAAAAGTATTTTGTTTTAATTTCATTTTCCTTTTTTTGTTTTATTTAGAAATATATACAAGGTAATAAAAACACATTTTTATTTGTATTTTTGTGAACATAAAATATGTACACATAGAAGGAATATATACAAGGTTAAATGACCCTATCTCTCTCTACTTGTTTTATTTGGCGATCAGGCCCATATTGGGCCCTCTCTTGGGTTTAGATCACTCAATATTTATTCTTAATATTTATTCTTTTTATTTATTCGTTATTCCTTTATTTTTGCACAAATACATGCTAATTATTCATATTTAACATAAGCATGCCTATTGGTATCTTATCGTATTTACAACTATATGCATGGTATTTTGCCAAAATATCTAGTTAAAATAAAAGAGTAAAGAGTAATGAATGGGGATTCATCACCCCCCTATAATTTACTTTTGCTAGTCCCTTAGCAAACACTTATTTGAAAAAGAAGTGAAAAAGAGAAAGAAAAAGAAAAAGAAGGGAAATCAATATTTGATTATTAAACTTTTCTTCATTAAATTGAAGTATGGAGCCCAATCAGACCTTTGGATTATTAATTTGTCGGAACCTTATTTAGACTTAAGCTTAAAACTCAATAGCCTCTAAGTTCCACCAATCTATGGTCAAGACTCCTCAACAATCCAGATCAGAACAAGTCTACATACACAAACTCTAACGACCATGAATCTTTCCTTGTACTGTGTAAGTGATATGTAGCTCCCCACCTCAGAAATGACAAAGCGATAACCCCCCTTAACAATGTAACTCTAATGCCTCAGTCTAGCAACTCTTTCCTCGAGGAGCGGGGTATTCCCTTCTAAGTTCAAGTACTACCGGCTCAAGAAGAGGGGGAAGAAGAGAATGGACCATGACCAGTGTAGCCATGTATCCTTGGGAGCCTAACCAGTGTAGCTAAGTCTCCCGCTGCAAGCATCATGAGATGGTCATGAGTAACATAAGCTTTGCTTTATTTGACTATATACACTCCGATGGGTATTTTATTTTCAATCAGACCCACTGCTTTTTTTGGAGTTTTTCTTTCTTTGCACATTTTCTTTTCGATGTGCATATGTACAACATATCTACATGGTGCAGCATATATACATAAGGAGTTTTTCCTCTTGAGCTAGTAGACTATCCCTACTTTGAAGCTTTATTGCAACCCACAACTTCTGTCTTTAGACTTCATCAACACCAGACCAAGTTGAGATGCACTTCCTTCACTATAAGAAGAAGAGAGGTTCTGCCTAGAAGTACTATCCTCACCAAGTTGAGATGCAAAAGAAAGCTGCCTCCTCACCACGTCATCCGTGGAGAGCTATCTGTAAGGTGTTGGTGCAAGTAAAGCCATTGTCTCTGAGAGTCATGTGTGCATTGTTAAGTGTTCTACTTAGACTCATCAAGATGACATATGCTCATAGCCTAGTGGACTCAAAGAATGAAGTCCCACATGGACCTAAAAAGTCTTAACCCTAAGCCCTATAAGGTTCCTCTTAGAATTAGGTGAATTAAGGTCTTAACCAAGCTCTATTTTCCAATTTAATTCCATGCCAGTTTAAATGTCAATCATGATTCAGAAAAACTATACACAGATTTACAAACGTGCAATTTTTACAAAATTTTTGAAAATGTTTGAAAACATGGATGTATGCATGAATGCAGAAGTTTTACAAAATATTTACTCACATTTACACAAGGTTTTTGCAAACTTTTTGTTTTTCTAACATTTTACAAAAACTTTGAACTATATACAAAATTTTGATATCAAAATATTTACAAACTATTTACACAAAATCATTTTTACAATCATTTGTACAAAAATAATTTTTATAAATAGCTATGTATGTGCAAGAAAGGATTTTATGTACAAGAAGAATTTTAAATTTTTATGAATTTTAGCCATTTTATTTATTAACACACTCACACAAAGTACGAGTTATGGCTAAAGTATATATGAAATATATACGACACCCCCATATACTTAGCTCGAACGATGTCCTCAGAGTGAATCAAGAGCGATGAAGAAGACATAACTCGGGCTTAGTATAGGGAAGTGAAAAGGAATAGTATACTATAACAATGAATCAAAGAATAGAATGAAGAGGACTCGGTGTTTCTCCCTATACTTAGGATCATGTAATCCTAAGTCTAGAAAGTTGTACATGAAGGGAAATCCAAGTGGAAGAATGTACAGGGTCTACCTCCCCTATACTTAGGGTAAAATATCCCTAAGTATAGGCAGCAAAATAGAGGTATAAAGAATCAACAACATACCCAAGAGTCCTACACCCTCCTATACTTAGGGTAAAGTACACCCTAAGTATAGCATAATCATAAGATGCAGATGGGGTGTGGGACTAAAGAATGGAGTGATATGGACAACTGGATCTATTCAATGTGGAAGACAGTGATAATCAGGCGTGAGATGCATTAGATGTGAGTCAAAGACCATATCTCATGCAAAATAAATAGGGGCGACATCAACGACCAGCGGCTCATGATCTAGATATGGTTTGAGTCGTTGCCCGTTAACACGAAAGGTACATTCAGAAGACAACTCAGATATGTCAATGCTTCCATTGTCATGTACCTTTTGGACCAGTTATGGTCCCTTCCATTTGCTCTGTACCTTCCCTGAAAATAATCGAAGCCTGGCATCAAACAACCATACTCTCTGATCTGGTTCAAACTGCTTGTGGCTGATATGAGAATCATGCCACTCCTTCACTCTCTCCTTATAATGTAGGCTGTTCAAAAAGGCTTCATCTCTAAGCTCCTCAATGGCTGCCAATTCTGCCCTCCTATGGTCTCCTACACTCATTGGATCCAAAAGTATCTCTGTAACAGCCCAAAGAGACTTATGTCTCAGCTCAACTGGTAAATGGCAGGGCTTGCCATAAATGAAGCGAAAGGGAGATGTACCCAAAGGAGTCTTGAAGGATGTCCTATATGCCCCCAAGACCGAGTCCAAAAGCTGTGACCAATCCTTTCAGTCAGGGCAGACGACCTTCTGCAATATAGTCTTGATCTCCCAATTCGAAACTTCAACAAGACCATTGGTCTAAGGATGGTATGGAGTGGCTACTCGATGGTCTATACTGAACTCTCTAGCAGGGGCCTTTACCTTGTCGTTGAAGAAATGAGACCCCCGTCAGAAATCAACACTCGAGGTACCCCAAATCGTGAAATGATATTCTTCCTAAAAAATCGGCATACAGTCCTGGCATCTGCGGTTCGGGAGGGGATGGCCTCAACCCAACGACTCACATAATCAACGGCCAACAGAATGTACTTGAATCCCTAACTCTTAGGGAATGGACCCATGAAATCGATGCCCCATGCGTCAAAAACCTCACAGAAGTGAATGGGCTGCATCGGCATCATATCACGCTGTCCACAAGTGCCCATCCTCTGACAGGCAGTAATCTCTTCACGAATTCATCGGAATCCTTGAAGAGAGTAGGCCACCATAGGCCGGATTGGGGCACATTCTGTGTCGTTCTCCTCCCAGAGTGATGTCCTCTTGCCTCCAGCTTGTGGAAGTTGGTGAGGATGCTATGGTGCTCCTCCTAATAAATGCACCATCGCCAGACACTATCCCCTCCTTCATGGTAAAGGATGGGATCCTCCCAATGTTAAGACTTGTCCTTCGCTAGGAAGGTCTCAAGTCTTTGCCTGGGCCAACCCTGTGGAACTTTATTGGCAACAAGATAGTTCACAATGTCAGCGTACCACAGGAGTGAGGTGATAGAAAGGATCTCCTCATCTGGGAAGGTCTCACATAAAGGATCAATCTGCTCAGAATCCTCAAGATGATCTAATCGGGAGAGATGATCCGCCACCACATTCTTGACTCCAGGCTTATCCTTAATCTCATTATTAAACTCCTGGAGTAGAAGGATCCATCTAGTCAATCTCTCTTTGGCATCCTTCTTTGCCATGAGGTACCTGATGGCGGTATGATCAGTGTAAATAGTCACTCTAGATCCAATGATGTATGATCAGAACTTATCTAGGGTAAAACTACGGCTAGCATCTCCTTCTCTGTGATTGTGTAGTTCCATTGTGCGACATCCATTGTACAGCTTGAGTAGTGAATGGAAAAAGGCAATCCATCCCTCCTCTGTCCCAGCACAGCCCCTACGGCAAAATCGGAGGCATCTGTCATGATCTCAAACGGGAGAGACCGATCAGGCGGCTGGAGGATAGGATTCTCAACAACTAGACTCTTGAGAGTCTCAAATGATGCAAGAAACTTATCATCAACTATTAACTCGGTGTCTTTGGTCAGCAAATCAGTCAACGGCCAGGAAATCCTACTGAAATCATGAGTGAATTGTCGGTAGAAACCAACGTGCCCTAGAAAAGACAGTAATTGTCGCAAGTTGGACGGTGGATTGAGTTTTCTAATGATATCCACCATGGTCGGATCAACCTCCATTCCCGTGTTGGAGATGATATGGTCAAGTACCGTCCCTTGAGTCACCATGAAGTGACTCTTCTTCCAAGATAAAATAAGTTCGACCTCAATGCATCATTGTAGGACGCAGTCTAGGCACTCAAGACAAGCATCAAACCTATCGTCGTAGACCGAAAAGTAATCCATGAAGACCTCTAGGCACTCACCCACCATGTTTGAAAAGATGGACAACATACACCTTTGGAATGTCGTCGGAGTGTTGCATAGATCAAAGGGCATGCGTATGAAAGCATGTCCTGAAGGGACAGGTGAATGTAGTCTTGTCCTGGTCCTCTGGCGCAATGGCCACCTAATTGTATCCGGAGTACCCGTCAAGGAAACAATAGTGACTCTTCCCTGCTAGCCTCTCTATAATCTGATCAATAAAAGGCAGCGGGAAATGATCGTTCTTGGTGGCCTGGTTCAATCGTCTATAGTCCACACAGACCCTCCAAGAAGTAGGTACCCGGGTAGCGATCTCCTCTCCAGACTCCCTCACAACTGTAATGATGCCCGTCTTCTTGGGCAACACATGTAATGGACTGACCCACTTGGAGCCGGAGATGGGATATATAAAATCAGCGCTCCACCATTTTGAGATCTCCTTCATGACAACATCTCGAAGGTTCGAGTTCAACGCCACTGGAACTCACGCGATGGCTTCATGTCCTCCTCGAGATAGATATGATGGGAGCATAGGGCCGGACTTATCCCCTGGAGATCGGCTACGCTCCATCCTATCTCCTTGCGGTTCTTTTCAAGAATCTCCATCAGACGAGACTCTTGCTATCCAGTCAAATCTGTTGAGACAATGACTGGGTGCATCTCACGCTTACCCGCAAGGAACCTATACTTCAGTGACTACGGCAAGGTCTTCCGCTATGGGCAACTGGGAGCTGGCGGATGTGGCCTCTGAAATGTCTGAGTGAATGCGACCAAATCTGCATGGGAAAATGAGAACTCTCGCTGAAATCAGAATCTGGTGAAGACTGCTCTGCTGGTGTATCTGTACTCTGAATCGGCTCGATCTCCATCCTAGCTGCTGGCTCTGTGGAAATCAGACATGGAATCATATCATCAAATTCTGCCCAATCTATGTCTAGCTCTGAGGGATCTGAAACTGAATCACACAAATGAACTGCCTTGCGATCTGGAACCTGGTATGCTGCCTTAAAAATATCCTCTGCCAGGAATGTGCTCTCCAAGCTTTCCTCTATTGGAATCTATGCATCAGCAGGGTCCAAATCTGAGAGGAAGGCTCGTGAAACGGGGTCTGCCCAAAATTACACTCCTGGTGGATGTCTCGCTCTGCCTCTGTCATCTGCTCTGGATCTGTGAGCGGCTCTGAGCAAGATGAATCCCGCGCTCTAGTCTCATCAATCATCTCTATTTGTATACTCTCATCCTCGACGTGAAAGTATACCTTCCCGCTATCATGGTCGGACACTGCCTTGGCTGTGGCCAAGAACGGGCATCCTAGAATGATGGGGATATCGGTCACAGACTCAGGGATCTCCATGTCCAACACTACGAAGTCCACGGGGAATTGCAAGCCCTGAATTGTGATGACCACATTCTTCAGTAACCCCTTCGACCTCTTAACAGATCGATCAGCAAACTGAAGGACCGTCATGCTCTGTCTAAGAGGTAAAAACTCGAAGCAGTCGAGTAAGGCTACCGAAAGTAGGTTAATCGAAGAACCACTGTCTAATAGAGTCCGATCGAACCTCTGCTCATGTATGTGGCATCTGACATAGGGAGCTCCTGCATCTGGCCTCTTGGCTGGCAGAGGGTTCTGGATGGAGAAGCAGGTGGCACGAGGGAGCACATGGATCTCTGACTAGTGGTTCCTCCTCTTCCTGTGAATGGTGGTCCTCTCTCTAAGGTTCCTCTGGAAGAGGGGGATGTGCTCCAAGGCCTTCTGTAGAGTCAGCTGTATCTGGAATCTGTCTATCATCTGCTGGCTAAACTCTAGCTGGTGGGTCTTTTATGATTTTCTTTTTTATTCCCCTTAACCAAGCCAGGTGCTTGGGGGAAGGGGATGGCTGAGCCCTCCTCAGATGGAGGGCTAGGAACGGGTCCCTGCTACTGTGGCATCGATGAATCCGTACAAACATTACCAATAATCACAGATGGAATTGTAGAAGAAAAAGAACCCTTTCCTTTATTCACGGAATAGTCCTGAAGTACATAAACAGGTGGACAGACAACAGGAACAAAAATTGTGGCCTCAATACCACCTATGGAATCCCGGTTCGTGGTGTCAATACCACACTCTGGCTCAGCATCACAACGGATGGCATCAGCACCACCTTCTCCTGGATCTGGCGCTCCTGAAGCTACGAGTGGCCGTCGCTCAGATGAGGTGTCGCCTGCTGTCATCCTACCGCTCCTAAGTGTAACAGAGTCAGCATCAAAATGATATGCAGAAACATCACCAAGAGAAGCACTAGGAGTGGTAATCTCTATGAACTCTACATGCTCAGACTTCCTCTTCAGGTTGTTCGGATTTGGCTCTATCTGGGCAGGAATGGCGGTCTTCCCTCTCATAATCTCACTTATCTCATGTCTAAACTCGTCCATCTCCTGTTGGAAGGTGGCCTGTTGTTCGGACATGAGGTGGGCTAAGTCATCCAAAGCGAGGTTCTCATAGGTGGGCCCATGAGAACCTGACGGGTGGCCTCTCTAAAACTGAGGCTGTTGATGTGGAGGAGGGTGAGAGGGGTACTGGGAGTGATACTGTTGCGGAGACTATTGCTGCCTCCAAGACTGTCCCTGTAAATAGGGACGAGGACCATGTTGCTGGTATGGATGTGTCTGTTGTTGTTGTTGTTGTGGGAACTGGGGCTGCTCTCGCTCTCGTTGCTGGCGGTACTGGCCACCCTGAACTGTAGGCTACTGCTGGGAGCTGGTACCTCCTATCGACCAATAGAATCCGAGATGGTCTCGTTGGATTCCAGGCTGAGGTCGGTCGTACCAGATCCGTTGACATACATCAACATCTCTTGCTCGTATATGGGGGGAGGGGAGTAGAATCGCCAAGGATAGATCCGGCTGGTAGATCACTATTTGAGTGTCCTGGGATGGTGGTGGCTGGTAGAACTTCTACGGTTGCTGGTACGACTCCGCCTGGACATGGTGGACCTGTCTAGGCTGGCTGGAGTGCTGGGACGAACTGTCGTTGCTGCTCGGATCTCCCTGTGACCTAAGACGGGGCTGAGAAGCTACCTGTGCCTCATGAAGACACATGATATGGGTCTCTAGGTCACTCAGCGGCTGTGCCATCTGATCAATCTGCGTCATGCCTTAGAACTGCTTCTTCTTGATCAGCTAAATCTGGTCCACCTTCTCGCTAATAATCCCCATATCAGTGACTGTAGATTCTGCCTGCGCAGCGGCTGCTGCAATGTAGAAGGATCGGCCTCAACTCATGTTATCCTGTGATAGGACACAACTGGTGGATGGGGCTTCCCATGAGTGTATAATCGGGTCTGGGACATCACAGTATAGTTCTCGACCATTTTCTCGTAGATGGACCAGACATGATCCTCATCCTTGGAAAAATAGGAGCACCCATAAGAAGCATTAACAAGCCCCTGCAACTCCGATGTAAGCCCGCAGAAGAAACTCTGGACAAGGTTGGGCTTGGATATATAGTGATGTGGGCACCGGTCTGTGAGCTCTCGAAACCACTCCCATGCCTCGTGGAATTGCTCATTGGGGAGCACGGAGAAGTTTCCGATCAAGGCCCTAGCTGCATTCGTCCGATCGAGTGGATAGTACTTGTTCAAGTACTCGGTTCGGAGTTGCTCCCAAGTGGTAACAAATCTCCCTATATGCTTCAGCCAGTTGGCTGCTCTGTCTACGAGGGAGAACAGAAAGGCAATCATCCGGATGGTATACTCATACGCATGTCGATCATGAACAGTATTGCAGATCATCTCGAACTCCTGGAGATGGAGGTATGTCTCCTCAGTAGCGAGCCCATGGAAACGAGGAAGAAGCTGAATCGTATGAGGAGGGAACTTGAAGTCCCCTACAATCGCTTGCAGCACTATCAATCTGTGTGTGAGCATCGATCTGGGGTTGTGCAACTCCCGCATCAGTCGTGCTGGTGGTGCTGGCTGGACTGGCTCCTCAGGCTCTCTGTCACCCGGAATGTCTCCCCCTCCTCTTGTGGCTCTGCACTAATCTATGTCGGCTCGCATCTGCTCCATCTCACGGCACATATCCACCATGAAAGACACCTAGTCTCTGATCTGACGCTGCATGGTCTCCAGAGAGGCTAACAGGGTGTTGTTGATGGCACTCTGGTCCAATATGTATGTCTCTGTCTTGCAGGGTCCATCAGTGCACTCCTCATTGCTGGTCATGGTCTCTGCAAAGGCAAAAGACCGAAACTCAAGTGCCGATAAATCATCTGGTATCTGTTGCGGTCTCTGCTCAGGCACCTTAGGACTGGCAGAAAGGTGGTCGAGGGGGAACATGGAGGAATCAAACTCGGGTTCGAAGAGCAGGTCTCGGATCTCACGAACCAACCTAGATGAGTGGGCTGGAGTGCTGTAAAGCGGTGCAGCCAAGGGCTGCCTAAGAGACCTCCTGCCCATCATCTCGATCTGATGAGTGAATGCGGAAGAGATCTGGAAATACATAAGATGAGAAAGCAAACCCCCGATTCACCTACTCAACGCGGAGCTGAAGACCGTAAAGGCTTGGTCGATTATCTTGTCAGGTTTTATTAGGTGATCATACAGTCTTTCAAAGTGATTAAGCGAGCTGATAGGAATCCAATACTCCCAACAGACTGTCCCGTATAAAAGGCCGGTAGTCTGTAAAGAAATCAGATGTGTCTCTAGCCTAGTGTGTGGGTCACTCTCTCGCTCATCCAAACCAGACAATGAGGGGATTACTATCCCAAGACAAATATTTAGGTGAGGTTTCTTTTAGGGTCAAGTGTGCTTTGCAGTTCCAATTTTATAGTTTTTTGTTTTTAGGTATTTTTCAGATCAAACAATGCCTAACGAATTTTTCGGATCTCTTGATTATTTTAAGTCCAAAAACTGAGGGAGAAGATGAAAAAGCCGATGCACGATCATACACGATGATGCATGTAGAGTAAGACATGCGTACCTGTCTCTAGCTCTCTACATGCAGAGTGATCCGCGCATAAAATAAAGACTGAAATAAAACTACCAATATGATGCACAAGGAAAACGGCCTTAGACGAAGCAGTTTATACATGATAAGTACGATAGTCAGGTAATCAAGCTAAGTCTTGAGTCCGATCTTGGGAACCACTCGGTGTCTGCCACAATGGATCCTGCATACGTTGTATATGGTTCCTCACGGCACGTGGACTCGAGCCTAACTAATCTAACTTTTTCTTTGTGATTTAATTAATTAAGTCCAATTATCGAACTATAGGAACAAGCAGATAATTAGGTTTTGGCCTTAATTAATTACATCACAATAAAAGAAAATCCTAAGGCTAAGGCTAAATCCTCAAAAATCAGATAAGCAGTAAAAATACGGTGAAAACTGAAAACCGATAAAAATCGTGGTGAGGTCCCCCGAGCACACTGGTGCTCGACGAAACAGACCCCGATCAATCAACTAAGTCTGAAAGTCTGTCTCTGTCCCTGTTTTATTACAACACAAATATGCGGGAAAAGAAATCTAAGTTACATCTAACCTACGACTATCTACACTCCTGCTCCAGTCCTTTTGAGTCCTGTGGCTCGATGTAGAAACAAGCCACCTCCGAATCTCGTGGGTGCTTCGGCTCTCCGAGTAAAGCCACCCTCGATCGTCGGGCCCTCGCAAGAAAAACAACAATGAAAATATGTCAAATAACAATTATTATGAATGAAAATAAAGGATAGAAAATGCAGGCAAAAATTAAAATAAAAGCCGAAAAAGAAAATCGACTACTAAGTCGTGCTCCCCGGCAACGACATCATTCTAATGAACCAAAAACCGAGAGACCGAGTTAAGAAGGTATCAATGGTCGTTGCGACCTCAACTTCTCAGATCGGACTCAATAAAGAAGAAGAAAGACCACCAATCAAAATATTAAACAAATCAGGTCAAAAACATCAGTCTCGCTATTTTATTTTACCTGGTATAGCTACCAAGGTCGAACACAAGGAGAACGATTTGGAAAAACCTACAAAGTAGTGGAAATCGAAAACAAGTATTTTTGGTAGTTTTTATGTTGGATTTTTCAATATTAGGAAAAAGGCCAAAAAGACTAAGAAAGACTCAATCAAACAATTATTAACTACCTCAAAAATACTCAGAAAATACAAATAAAAATACTTTTGGATTTTAGAAATATTCATATGTTTTTGATATTTTTCTTAGATTTTTTTATTTTTATTTGATTTTATAAAAATGAAACAATTCCAAAAATGCAAGCTATTGTGCAGTCGGAATCTAAAGACTATTTAAAAATATTTAAATAGCCAACAAAATTCCAACATAAAATTTTATGAGAAACTAGAAATAAAATACTAACCACAGAAATTGAAATTTCATTTTTTTATTTTTTAAGAATTTTTAATGTTTTTTCTAAGTTTTTCAGTGTTTTTCAATTTTTAGGGTTTTTATAAATCCAAAAGCAATAAAACTTGAACAAAAGTAAAAGCACACAAAAATAAACACACAGTAATTTTTCTGGATTTTTTAGAGGGATTTTAATATTTTTAGTTGATTTCTAAAACTGATAGAAGTAAACTTTTGGGTTTTTAAATTTTTAAAAATATAAAATGAAAACAAAACGAATCCAAAAATTCAATGAAATTTTAACAAACATGGCAAGAGCCATGTATCCAAATTTCATGAAGTTTGGATGAGAATTGTTATTTTATTCAACCAATCAAAAGCATCCAGCATACAGGGACTAATATGCAAGAAAAGGAAGTTATAGGGGTCAAATTGCAACACGCATCAAAAGTACAGGACCCTTCCCACAATTTACCCACAAATTTTAGCACATGTCGAAACTCAGCATTATAATGGCTTGGATGTAAATACGAAAGCTATAAATTCAAATCATAACATCCATTAATTGCTGGGTAAGATATGAAAATGTCACACAAAAGCACGTATCGATGCATGTGCACCCATACAAACAGGACCAAAGTGGAAATACTAAAAATAAAAGGGGCTCGAATGCAAATAGTCCATACTGTACTATTATTTAACAGACTAAATAAGAACACAAAGAAACTACAGGGAAGAAAGCATAAATTACCCCAGCTGCTCGTGCGGGTCACGTGGGGGGCCAGGTGGTGGGCGGTGAATGGCTGGCAATGAGCGGTCCTGACGAAGATGGTTGGTGCATCCAACAGCTCTGACAAGATGGCGAACGTGGGGAGTACATGGCCGTTAGATCTGATATCTAACGGCCTGATAGGAGATAGTAGTGGACGGTCCAGATCCTAATTGGGGAGGAAGCATGATCCGATGGCTGAAGGAGGTGCTGGAAGAACTCCTCCCTGGCAAAGTTCGCCGAAGGACTGGGAGCGCTCCGTGCATCCGATGAATGATCATGAGGGAGGGCTCGACTCGCGACGCACCTCCGTGTCGGTTGGCGGTGGCGGATGGAGCATCCACCGGTCAGATCTCCGGGAAGGGGGGTACGATCGGGGATAGCTCCAACGAGGTGGATGAGATGCGAGTTGGGGAGCAATCGGGCACTCTTTGACCTGTATATGAAAGCTACTACTCGGAGGCTTTCTCCGACGAGAGTTATTTGATGAAACATGAAGGGAAGCGAGGGTGGGAGGCAGAGGATGGTTCCGGCATAGGCGGCGGAGGGAACCTAGCCCAATCTTGGCTCGGATATCCAAGATTGAAATAATCAGACTACGGAAGGATAATGACGGCGAGCGGGGGAGTCTATCGGAGTGGATGAGGGTGGTCGATGGAGCTCCGACCACTGGGTCAGAGCCGACAGAGGTCCGATGAAGGATTTGACGATAAATGGAACCAGGGTCAACGAGAGGTATACCTATGATCTGAAATCGATCCTGAGCTCCAGGAGGATGTGGCGATGTTGGTCATCGCCTCGACCACGCTGCGGTGGGCGGGGAGGGCTCGAACATGGCGGCGCTCCGGCCACGTGCCTTGTGCAATGGCTGCAGCCACTCAATCTGGCCACCAAGGGGTGCTTCCGGTTGTTGTCACCGAGGGGAAGATCGTTAGGGTAGAATGAGGGCTTGCGGCAGGAGCTACTGAGCTGGGGAATGGATGGAAGGCTTTATACTCGTCCCTAGGAGGCAAGGAAGAACGGGCACGGGCACGCAAACTGAGGTAGATCCGACCTTCCCTAGGGATCTGCGAGGGTCGTGGATCCAAGGGGAAGGTCGGGCGAAGAAATCAAGGCGAAAGGTGGTCGGATCCGCTCCAGAGATTTTGGAGAAATCGGGTCGATGAGCCAGATCCGCGAAAGTGGTCCTGGGGGGGTGGGCAGTTAACCGAGGTCAACAGTCCCCCGTGGACCAATCAGAAAAATCGAAGGTCAAAATTATTTGTAAAATCATTTAAAAATCGAAAATGATTTTATTTAAAAATATTTTCAACATGGAAATTATTCCTTATTTTCCAAACTATTTTTAGTGACTTTTAGTTATTTTTTGAAAAACAAAATATGGTATATACATTATATTATAGTATGTACATATATAAAATATTTATTTATTTTTGTTTTAATTTTTATTTTGTTTATTTTTGTACAAAAACCCCAATTTTATATTTTATTTATTTACAACATAAAATTTGGAGTATAAATAATTTTTATTTTATTTTTATGAGTTATTTTCAAGTATTAAATAAATAGGTATATGTCACATATATACATGGTATGTACAAGGTGGAGAGAGAAAAGTATTTTGTTTTAATTTTATTTTTCTTATTTTTGTTTTATTTTTAGGAATATATACAAGGTAATAAAAACATATTTTTATTTTTATTTTTATGAAAATAAAATATGTACACATAGAAGGAATATATAAAAGTCTCTCTCTACTTGTTTTATTTGGCAATCAGGCCCATATTAGGCCCTCTGTTGGGTTTAGGTCACTCAATATTTATTCTAAATATTTCCTTCTATTTCTTTATTCTATATTATTTTATTTTTACACAAATACATGCTAATTATTCATATTTAACACAAGCATGCCTATTGGTATCTTATTGTATTTACAACTATATGCATGGTATTTTGCCAAAATATCTAGCTAAAATAAAAGAATAAAGAGTAATGAATGGGGATTCATCATGGGTCATCACGTGTGTCGCACGCGATGAGGCTGGAGGGAGAAGGTGCCATGTGGCACGCAGGAGGCCACGTAGTGGGTGAATAAGAATAAAATAAACAACTAAAATAAATTAAAATAAGATAAAATAAATAAATAAAATAAAATAAATGTGTGATATGTGACGGCTCCAGGAGCTGTCACGTGTCGTTCTCAAAAAATTCGAAAATTAAATGTAAATAAAAATAAAAAAGAAATAACAAACGGGTCAAATCAAATAGAAATCAACATGAAAGTTGCTCGTGTCAACGATATCTTTAACTTTTGTAAAGTATCAAAAATCAAAGAATGTCATCTGTACAAAAAGTATTTTTGGGGGTACCTTATAAGTATAAAATACCCATTTTGTATTTTGCAAATTCTTTATCATTTTTAAAATTAGAGAAAAATCAAAATAAAATTAGATAAAATATGGAAAGAATATTTACAACTTAATCTAATTTTTTAAATTTTTAATAAATAAAAAATAACAAGATAAAATAAAGGGTATTCTGGTCAATTTGTACAATATACAATAGGGGCCCAAAATCCAAGTTTCGCATACGATCTCCAATTTTTATAAAATTAGTCTTGTTTTGAAGGTCTTTGAATGTATATTACCTTAAAGGTGAGTAGAGCTAAATCAGACACTGTATGAGAGAGAGAGAGATATGTGCATTTTAGGACTCTTAGTATCAAACTTAGATTTGGGTTTTATTGATCAATTTTACAAGTTAGTATTTTTGACATTTTTACTTTATTAGTGTTAGTAATATATACACTATAGAGTTGATTTTATTTGATTTAGAGTTAGTATAAAATAGATATAAAAAGGTGAATTTGGCTAATATACAAGTAAATATCTACACGAGATTTCAGGCTTCTTATTTAATGCAAATATGAATGTCAAAATGCATATATTATTTACAGGTGCATGAATGATAATAATGTAGAATAAATAGAAAAATGTAGCTAATTACATCGGAACAAAGCTATATTTTCACCTTTTAGAGTGATGAATCACATATTCATCAACCCCCTTTACTTAAACCTTGCTCGTCCTCGAGCAATTAAATTGAAATGCAAAAGAAATGATTTTGTATTCCATACCAAGGTCATGAACAAAAGGTGAAATGGAGCTTAACTTGACCTTTGGATCAATTGTGCGGCAGAATTTTATTTGAAGTTGAATTTAAGACCTAATAGTTTTTAATTTCCACAAGTCTTCTATTCAAGACGCCTCAACAGTCAGGTCAGAATAAATCCTCATATGCAAATTCTAATGACCATGAATATTACTTGTACTGTGTAAGTAAAATATAGCTCTCCACATCAGAAATGGCAAAGAAACAACCTTCCCTAACAAGGTAACTCTAATTCCTCGGTCCAGTAACTCTTTCCTCGAGGATCGAGGTAATCCCTTCTAAGTTCAAGTGCAATCGGCTCAAGAAGAGGGAGTGCAGAGAAGAATGGAAGGTAGCCAGTGTAGCTACCTATCCTAGGATGCTTGACAAGTGTAGCTACGTCATCCAGTTGCAAGCTTTGAAGCTCTTCTTATTTTTCTATACTTGTATATACACTCCCGCAAGTATTTTACTTTTCAATCAAGCATGTCCACTTTAGGAGATTCTGCATTTTCTTTCTTTCTTTTTTTTCTCTTTTTTTGATATATATACAAGGAGCAACATGTACATAAGGAGTTTTTATCCTTGAGCCAGTACATTATCCCTCTTTTGAAGCTTTATTGCAACCCACAGCATCCCGTCCTTAGACATCATCACCACTAGACTAGGTTGAGATGCACTACCCTCCTTAGAGGAGGACGGATGTTTCCACGTGTGTGCTACTCCAATCCAAAGTATTCTACTTCCTCACCACCTCATCAATGAAGAGCTAGGTGCATGGTGCTTGTCCAAGTTAGGTCACTGTCCAAAAGAATCATGTGTGTGTACGAAATATTCTATTTAGAGATGACATGTGAACATAGACATGCGGACTCAAAGAATTAAGTCATTCGATCTAAAAAATCTTAACTCTAGTTCTTATAAGGGTCATTTGAAATTAGGTAGATTAAGGTCAAATCAAATTCATCCTCGATAATGTGGTTCAGAACCCACTAATTTTGCACTTTGCATATGCTAGATATACAAATGAGATGCAGATGGCATGCTATGTAGATGACTGACATACATTTTTTTTAATGCAATGCCGAGTAAATAAGATGCCTTTATTATTATTATTATTATTTCATTCATTTTTTTGTATACCCATATTTACAATAAATTTTACAAGAGTGTGTTTTTACAAGAATTTTACAATTTTTTATAATATACATATCATACAAATATACATGTATTTTACAAAAAAATCAATTTTTAACCACCCCGTAATTATTGTATAATATATATACAAAAGTACACGAAAGTATGAGCTTTGGATAAAGTTTATATGTAATATATACACGCCCCCCTAAACTTAGTGTAGCTTGGGCTAAACATAGGAGAGATAAATAACAAAAAGTATAGAAGTCGCTCTGCCCTCCCTATACTTAGGCTCTGCCATCCTAAGTGTAGAAGAAATCAAAAAATAGGGCGGGCGAGGTTAAGAGAAGAAATTGATGAGTATACACAGGGCAGGCATCGGTCCCCTCTATATTTAGGCTCTGATCAGCTTAAGTATATGACAGGAATGGGTATGAGGACCGATGGGATCTGGAGAATATACAGAGGTCAGGAAGGTTTATAATGAACCTTCTTGCGTGAACGAGAAGGTAGGGAATATACAAGTGTGTTGTTGTCAGAATCGTCCTTAGATGAATAATAGTGAGGTAAAGGGATCATCCAATGAGGGTCGACAAATGTCCGCTTGCTTAGATACGGCTTAAGAACATACGGACTGAGCTTACTCACATAAATCACTTCATATGGACCTGATGAGAAATCCTCCGAAGACTCCTTCTCTAGTATGTTGAAGGAAATTTTCTTAGTCGATTTTCTAGAACATGAATGATTGAGAGGGAGAGGAGAGTGACGCACCTTGTGGGGTTCGGGGAAATACCATGAGGAATCAATTCTCGACTTCCTCTCACTAGATAATCGACTAGAGGATGAAGAAACCATGTTGTTGGGTGGGGTCAGTTCAGTCCTGGTTATTTCCTTTGAAGGTCCGGGATGTAGTGTGGTGCTAACCCTGGGTCCTCATCAGACGAGTCACCATATAGATTGTAATATTCTTGAAGTGTTAGCACACGTCTCGGTGAGGTGCTAGTGATCTCAGTTGGCTTGACATTGGCTTGACATTAGTGGGCTTTTGTGTCGGATCATCAAAATGGTCAAGGCAATCAGTAAAAGTCATGTCTAATTCAATGATAGCTTCGGGTAGTGAGTCCTTCTTAGAAGCTTTCACGATGGTTATGCAAGAAGTTGGTGGAGTTGAGGTGTGCGGAGTCTCTAAACCAACGGTTGTCCAGATAGTCGGTATCTCAGGTGTAGTAGAGAAACGGGACTCTTCTATTTTTCGATGGTAATGATTGTTTGTAGATATGTGGATCACCTTAGAGAAAAGTGTATCAAATAATGGGTGTGTTCGGAGCGCTCCAAATGCTGTAAAATCGATCTCCTGAGTCTCGTAATCTATAGTAGTCTTAGCCTAGGCTAAGAACGGCTTCTCGAGAATAATAGGAGACTGGGTAAACTCTCCTCGGTGCTCAATGTCAATGATCGTAAAGTCTACCTAGAGTAGAGCACCTTGGAAAGTAATGATGACTAAAATGGTTCCTCTCACCTGTTTTATGGACCGATCAGGAAGTTGAACGATCTCTCTTGACTTTTGGATTAGCCTGAGTTTGAGCTTGTCAAACACCGAGGTTGGGAGGATATTTATCAGTGAGTCGTCATCGATTCTTGCATGGTTAAAGGTAGTGTTTTTTATTTCACAATCAACCCTAGGCAACCGCTTCACTCTGTGGCTCTTGGTCATTCTCCCCATCACCAAGGAGGTGTCCATAGACAGTATGTGTCTCTCAGTCCTTGTTCTCTTATTACCAACCTTTTCGGTATCAATTTACTCCTTACAAATCTCTTGAGGTCGGAAAAGTGATTTGTGGCCTTTATTAAGGGAATTTTAAAAATCAATTCCTCATCGAGTGCTTCCTATAGGGAAGGATCCAATTTTTTTTAAGTCTTTTCATTTTATATTTTTATGAGATTTCTGTTTTTTCAATTTTTTGCTTGTTTTGAGATTTTCAATTTTTTGGGTGTTTTTGACGGGCGAACGGTCAGACTCTGGATTGGAAGGCAAGTGGTTAGTAGAAGAGGATGGTAGAATAGACTCCAACGGTAAAGAGTTTGTGGGTTCCTTGATGCTCGCTCAATTTTCAACATCAAGTTTACTTATTCCCTTTTCCACTTTCATACCCAAGATGGTAGTATTTGAGTTCAATATGTTTGAGACATCTCTCAACTTGGTACTAAATGATTTGTTTTTCTGGATAAGCCTAGAAATGTCATCCTCAAAAAAATTCTCATGACAAATCATGGAAGCAGTCTGTTTACTCAACATACCTAGACTCTGGCATGTAATTCTTGGTTGAGTATAGACCATCCGAATGGTAGATATTGGTCGAAGCCTCAGATGATGGAATCAATAAAGACTGGGCTTGTAGGTTGAATCCTTGAGTCCAATCCCCTGGTTGTATAGGCTCTCTAAATGGCTGCTAGGAGGGCTGGTACGCTTGACCACTAAAGTCAATCAAGTCTTAGAAATCATGATGTGCATGCCTCTCCATTCGGTATATTCGATTGACCATGTTATGCCCTAAGGTCAAGTCAGGATGTGTATATGTAAATTGTTGTCCGGTCCCTACTAGAGGTGAGAATGAAGTATGTGGAGGTATATAATTCTGCCAATCATTTGTCTCAGAAGTGGCTTGCTCTTCATTCGATTCATTGATTCTAGCAAGCTCTCGAGAATAAGGACAGACAGTCCAAGATGGAAGTGGATCCAGAGTGTTAGAATATGGAGTAGGAGAGAAATGCGAAGAAGTGGTAAAGTTAGTCGAAGGTCTGACTTCATAATCGGGTCGAGGTGGAACCGACCATGGGTAAGGGTCTCCCGTGGATGGCGGAGGATACATGGAAGAAGGAGAAGGTGAAGATGACCGGTATATGGTCGAGGAGGAATGACCAGAGGTCTCAAGGTCTGGAGACCAATATCCCGACGTCTTGAAGAGGAAAGCATGAATGTAAGTAGATCGAGGTAGAAAACATGCAATTTCACAGGATAACGCATACAGATAGACACAAAGACAAATGAAAAAGCAAACCATGAGTTTACACTCAACACAGTGGAGGACCCGAAGCTGGGTCCGATTAATCTGGTTGATTTTAAGTGTGATTTTGATGCGAATAGTAAGGATTACATGATAGCCTAAAGGCGAGTTGGCTCAATGTCAGATGCATCTCCCCTGTTTAACTTGTCACCTAAGATACCAACACCCTTCCTCTCTTCGTTCCTATCACCAGCTTACTCGGTTAATACCGATGAAGTTCAGGGACCTGCCTATATCTACCTACTGATGAATCTCCATTTTATCATCTATATTCTATCATTTTGACCTTAAAACCCTAGTAAATGCATGCAAATAGGCTTATTTTAGGCAATTTATCATTCATGCATTGTTGTGTAAATAGTGTATAAAATACGGTTTTTAAAGCCAAACTTATATAATAAATAAAAGAAAAAGAAAAGAAAAAATATTGAAAATAGTTTATGATCTGAAACCCCAAGACCTAGGCATCTCGATGACTAGAAAGACAAGGAATAAAGTAGGGGGAGATAAGGGTCAAAACCCAATAAAAATCCCTTTTATTTTATTCATTTTGGGACCTATTTTTAGTTCCATTTTTATACTTCAAATAAAGAAACTTTGAACATGAAAGTTGTATATAATTAAATAAAAAATACAAAATTGATTTCATATAAAAATAATATACATTATACAAAATATACTCTAAATATGATTCCAAAATCCCAACTTCCCAAACTCATATCTCTCAAAAAAACATAAAATATACCAAAATCACCTTTAATTGTATATAACTTTTAATAAGCTATCTAATGAAGGTGGTTTCATATTTTTTGGAGCTTCTATTTAAAAGTTAGGTTTTGGACCCCTATTGTATACTTATACCGATTAAAATATTCATTTTATTCATTATTCATCATTTTTATATTTTTATAGTTTTATAATTTTGTAAATATTATTTATAACATATGTACATATTAAAAGAGGAATAAAAATCATCAATAAAATATTAAAATAAAATACTTCTATAAAATACATAGAAGCGTTGCCAACAAGTATACCTATATAGATTATACGTCTATTTATTTAGTTATATATTTCACATCAAAAAAATAAATTAAAGATATATTTAAGTGTACAAGATTAAGTTATAAATATATAATCTAATAAACTAAATTAACAAAATTAAAAATACAAAATAAAAATAAAATATTAAAATATATAGATTAATATATCTATATATAACCTTAAAAGGTAACTTGTAATTAGTTACTGAAAATAAATAAATAAAAGTGATAATAAAATACTTCAGAAAATAATAAATATTTTTCATTTTATAACTTAAAATCAATAAATTTATTTATTATTTTTAATCGAATTTCAAAACAATTTCTGAGGAGATTTTTCTGGTTGGTCCACATGGACCAACCAGCTTTGTTAGTGCATTGACCTCGATCAACTCTCTGACCGAGGTCTGCAGGATGTCAGAACTCAATTTTTGTCCATCTTCTTAGATTTTTCAAGGACGACTCTTGCACCATTTCGCGATGCGTCCTCTACGACTTTTCTTCCCCTTAGATCGACGATTCAAGCCATTAGCTTACATCGATCTTTGGATCACCGAGACGCCTGATGTCCCTCATTCTTCTCGCCACCCCGGTCTTGTACATAACCAGCCCCTGATCTTCCCTTGACCTTTTGAACCCCTTTCGACTTGTTTTGGCCCTCTTTCTAAGATTCTCTGGAGATACCTTGGTGATAGCATCGTCGCCAGCTCCATGGGAGTGAGCTCAGGCGAGCCAAGGGGGGTCTCCACCCCTATCTCCGGCCAACGGCCGTTGAGGTATTACTTCGTGTTTCTGGACCAATGAGGTTTTTATTTCCTAGTCTTTCTTGTGCTTTTAGCTTCACCATAGCAATAGGCATCATTTCGCTTTTTTTATTTTTGCATATCGTGTTTTGATCACCCAGTCCACCCCTAGTCAGAGCTTGCTCCGGCGAGCTTCCATTTCATTGCCTTCCATCACCCCGCTGCAAGGTCGAGGCATTTTGCCCTCGACACTTTCACTCTTTTTGCAGGTCCAAGGATATCAGCTTCTACTAGATCTCGTTTTGAAGGTTCGCAGAAGTACCTGGAGCTTCATCACTTCAGTGACCACGTGTGCCCTCCGGTCGATGCCGGAGCTTTTTGGTGCGTCCAGTCACTAGAGGGACTTCCCAGGAATGTATCAGGCCATTTTGGAGCATGAAGGAGCATCATAGGTGGTTGATCGAGCCCGGGGAAGCTCGCCTCACCGGGGCTGCTTCCCAGCTCGTCCACCGCCCTCCAACGCCGTTGGATTTGGCATGTCCTTCCTTGGGCTTCAGCTGACGTTGGATAACGCCTGCTCTGCATCCTCTGATCATCAAGCTTGATCTGATCTCGACCGTGGATTCCGAAGCGTCATCGCGCATCCAAGACCTAACACGTGTATAAGTGGAAGATATAAACTTTCATATTGCGCCTTAAGCTGGGGTATTTAGCAACTTTTCCCCCACCTTTTTTTATTTATTAAATAGTAGGGAAACTTTTTCTGCCATTTATTTTTGTAAAATTTGCAACAAAAATCTTGTACTTTCTATATTTACTTTGAGGTCCACACTACGTCACCTCAAGTGAAGCATCACGTGAGGTGGCAATTTTACGGCTAGGCCCCTAGGGCTTTCAATATTTCTATTATTCCTTAAATTATTTGGTTAAATTGTATTATTTTAAAAAATTTGCAGACAAGCCCTTATTTTTTATATAATTGCATTTTGGCCCATGTTAGGGGTGTACATGTTCATACACGTGGTTTTGCGATTTTGCTGAGATACCCCTGGAGTTCTATGTACTTTGTATTGGTCCGATAAATGAGCACGTTATAAATTTCTATAAAAATTACACTCAGGCCCTTGCACTTTTATACATTTACAAAAATACCCTTACTAGGAGTGTGGTTTCTCTTTATTGTCTTTAATTATTTTATGCATCTATATAACTTTAAAAAATCTCGAAAAATATTCATAGCTTCATGTTGCAATGTTCTTTCATGCTATTATTTTTATTTTGCATTTTGAGTCTTATTATTATTTATAAAAAATAAAAAAGTGTCATTTTCGGCTCTATTATCAAAATAAAATACAAAAAAATTACAAAACCTTTTTTTGAAAAATTACCAAAAAATATATTTTGTATTTATTATATTCAGACCAAAAACCACTAAATAATATAAAAGAAAACTCTAAAAATTTAAAAACTCTAAAAACTTTTATAAAAATATATAAAACCCATACAAATACCCAAAAAAATATTTCCTGTACTAGAATTTTCTTTATATTATTATTATTATTTTAAATTTCATTTGGGGAAATTTTGATAATGTTTTGTATTTTTAGTCTCTATTTTAATTTTGGGTATTTATTTTATTCCCTATTTTAAGTATTTTTACTTTTTAAAAATATAAAAAATTAACAAAAAATCTTAAAAATCATAAAAATAGTAAAAATTTATCAAAAAAACAAAAGGATTTTATTGCCTATATTTTAAATATTTTTCCTATATATATATTATCTCTCTTTCTTATCTATATTGTATATATACCCTATGTAGCTTTATGTCTCTATTTAAAAGAAAAGGAAATTATAAAAATATAAAATATAAAAAGAAAATACAAAATCAGAAAATTAAAAATCAAAAATCAAATAAAAATATAAAATAAAAAGCTCATAAAAATATAGCACACATATAGACAAATACATCACATTCATTTTGAGCATTAGTTTGCCTTGATCTACCTACTTGTTCCATGTGTTCAACACTCTACACATATTTGCACATATACGTATCTTTATTGTAGAGTTATAATAAATTTTAACTCCGCATCAGCTTTTCATTATTTGATCATCTGTTGTGGGTTAATTGTTATTTGAATCAGGGTTTCTTGCAGGTCGCCACAACGACTGCGTCTCCTTCTTGTGTGAGATGTATTTTAGACCCGTGAAAAACCTAGTTCAACAAATGGCGTTGTAGCCAGGGAGCAACAACATATAGACTGGGATTCAGTTTTGAGTATGATTGCTTGTCTATATTTTTGCCTTATTTATTTGATATTTCTTGTTGAGTTGTCTAACCTCCTCTCTCTGTTGACTTTATGCGACGTACCGTGGATCGAGGGAGGCATTTTATCCAAGGCGCCTGAGCACCCTGCGTGAAGCTGATTTCTTCCTGCCAACCTAGCTTAGAGAATACTTAGAGAATTTTTGAAGAGCGGGCTCTATTTAATTTGTAGCATTTATTTGTGTAATTTTAGTGAGAGAGAGACCCTTATTATTTGTAATAATAGATGTACTCAGGACTCTGGACACTCGGGCCCATTTCCAAGTGTTTGTTCAGTTGGGGGCTCACCGCAGTTTTATTGTGTTTTCATCGCATTATTTCCATTTGTCTTCCAATTTTGTTTTCTTTCTTTTGTGTGATTGAGCCCTTAATTTTGGGATTACTTGCGATAGATTAAGGCCAAACACCTAATTATATTTGCATGTGCTTATAGTGACGCTTGGACTTAGTCAGATTTTGAATTGCTTCTCACTTAGTATCGGAACCACCGTGTCATGAGAGTTCTCCATACATCACTTGCAGGACCCATTGTTGTGGGCACCGACGAGACTCCAAGACCAGACACTTTGGTTCTATTCTAAGTCATTAGCAATGGTTCTTCATGATAATAGCAATTTCTAAACTTAGGGCGATTTCATCGGCTTGCATTTGCATATAGTATAGGTTTCAATTATGCTTAGTATCCTTTCATATAGAGTGTTGGAGGCAAGGTGAGCATTTACGCTTTAGCATTCATCATCGTTTTGCCGCTTGCATTGCTTTTCTGCTTCTCCCTCTGATTTTTCCAACCTAGGTGCTTAAAAGAATTGACTCCTCGATAGGCTCATGCATTCTTATTAAAAAAACCCAAAAAGTGATAACAATAAAATTGGGACTGCTAATATTACTTGACCCTAAAATCAACCAAAAGAAAAATCTTGACTTGGGGCGAGTAATCCCGTCATTGTCTTCGCTTTTACTTGCACGTGCACACACTAAGGAATAGTGCCAAAATCCCATTCAGCCCCCAAGTGCTTGTGCAACTTTTAGACTTCTTACCTAACTCTAAAACAGACAAGATAAAAAGAGCGTGTTTTTACGGTCTCTATCGAGTTGAGTAGGTGAATTGAGGGTTCGTCTTGTATGAGTTTGCTTGTGATTGCTTGTGTGTATTCTAGATCGCCTCTGCGTATTTGCGCCTTTTTCTCACTTCGCTTCACTTGATCGTTGTGTTCTCCCGATCATTTTCCTCTTGTTTTGAGATGGCCGATTGGAGAGTATTTTATCCGGACTTTGTGGATCCCTCGTTCACTCCTACCTGTCCACCTCTATTTTTACAAGAGGACTTTTCTCCAGATTTTTGTACATATCCAACAAACCCACTATTTCAAGATTCGGACTTTGACCTTTTCCCATCATTTCTACCACCATCAAATTCATATTTTGATAACCCACTCTTCATAGAATATTCAAATTCAGACTGTGATTTTTGTCCACACCCAACACCCACATTCGACACACCTGATCGTGAGATTTTGGAGTCTCCTCTGATGATGTCCACACTTGAGACGTTGAATCAGATGATGGAGCATATGAACTTGAGGATGAATGATATACTTAGCATAAATAAGATCCAGCATGCTACTCCATTCTTTGAGGATTCAAATTCATTTGAGGATTATCATGAGATCTTGCAATCGCCCAAAATATAAAAAAATGAGCAAAATTTAAAAATCCAAAAATATTTCGAGAGTCTTTTGGTTGAGTCAGACTGTGAGGAGAGTGCCCACTTGCTAGATATTTTGACCACACAACCATTCACATCTTGTCCCACCTCTGACCCGACGATGTCACTGTACAGACTGCTCTTAGCATTCCTCGTGTATAGGCTGGTTCCAACTCCCTCCCTTATATGGAGGAGGTTCAAAAATTTTAAAAAATATTGACTGAACCTGAAGTGGTGGCCACTATTCATGAGATCATCCGTGCCCCAATTCAACGGGCCATGACCGATTTATCTGCTCCTCTTCCCAAGAAGAGAAAGCAGAGGAGCATATCTGAGTGTCATATCTTGACCATGGCCACTGCCCTTGCTATCACACACCATCCCATTCCTAGGAAGAAGAACATTGCCACACCTTTCATTAGTTGCACCATCTCAGACTTCACTTGTGATCACACTTTCCTCGATGGCAGTGCTTCGATTAGCATATTACCCTTCTCGCTGGTACAGTCTCTTCACTTAGGGCCTCTAAAGAAGACTAGGATGATACTTCAATTTATCGATGGCTCTATTAAGACGCCGAAGGGTATCCTTGAAAATGTTGTCATATCGATTCAGGGCATTAGCTATAATGTTGATTTTATCGTATTGCTCATGGAGACATCCACAAGGGAGCACTCTCCAATCATCTTGGGATGACCACTCCTCACCTCTGCGGGGTCGTTATTGACTACAGATTAGTAGCGATTCGCTTTCATCCTATTGACGAGAGTGAAGTATTGATCACCGCATCAACTAACAACCAGAGACCTACATATGATGTGACCACACCTATTCTGGATGACCTCAAGGACCATGACCTTGATGAGACGATCGGAGACTTTTGTTACATTTTGGATTCCACTGAGACCCAAGAACTCCACTCCATGGAGGAAGTCTTGGAAAGCATGGACCTCAAAGTTCCTTCTTTTGGGACTTAGCGATTTGTTGAGGACATCCGTAGGATTTACACGATTGATACCCTAGAGCAGAGGAAGATTCAGATATTAGACAGGACGGACATGACTTGACTACTTTCACTGATGAGTCTGTTCTTGTTCACTTAGATTCAGATGAGACTGGAAAGGCCAAATTTGATTTGGTTGCTTTTATTCAGGAATTAGGGCCTTTTGATGAAAAAGATGATTCGGTTGAGATTCTTGAGGACAAACCTGATTTGACTACTTCCACTGATGAGTTTGTTCCTTTTGGTTTTGACATAGGAGACATCTCGAAGGATGAGACTGACTACACTTCTTCCGATGATGAGTTCATCCTTTCTCATGATGACATTAGCGAGACTTCCAAGACCGGACCTAGTCGCACTACTTCCACTCACCCGTTTGTGCCTCTTCACTCTAGGACCATTAAGGAGCCTCACTATGTCGACCATGATCAGTTTATGTCATCTGAGGACCTCGATGTCAACCTGCACCATACCACATCTATTCCTCAATGGTCTCGCAAGAAGGTTTGCTTTCGACCTTCTTGATCCTTTGTATATCCATCCTGTTATACATTCGCTTTCGTGTTCCTCTATCCCTCTATTGTTTTGCTCAACCATCCCATTCTCGTGTGGCCTTGCTTAGGACGTACTTTGTCCTAAGTATAGGGGGTGCACGAATCGAGTGTTCTCTCATCGTTTCGTTTCATCACTCTTGGTGTTTTCTATACTTAGGGCTTCTTTTACCCTAAGTATAGGGGGAGTCGTGTGTACATTCTTCTCTATCTTTTTCATCTTCATCTCTATTTTATTCTTTTCTTCTTTTCTTTTTTTTATTTTTCTAGGGAAAAGGTTTCGCCCCTTTTTGTCAGTCTTTATACTTAGGATGTAATTTTTCCTAAGTATAGGGGGTGTGCACCCAAAATTCTTCTATTCTTTAATCATCTCCACTATCTCCTCTTCTTTCTATACTTAGGGATATCTTACCCTAAGTATAGAGGGATACGATCTGAATACAATCTGTTCATTCCCACCGTTGACCCTCCCTTCTTTGTGTACAGTCTGCTATACTTAGGATTATTTGATCCTAAGTATAGGGGGACGGTCAACTTCTCACTCGCTCATTCATTTCTCCATCTGTTTATTCTTTAAACTTTTCTATACTCAGTATGAGTTATGTCTCTTCTTTTTCTCAATGATATATGAGGATATAGCTCAAGATAAGTATAGGGGGTCATATATACTTCGTATATACTTTATCCATAACTCGTACTTTCATATTTTTCTTAATAATTATGGCTTATTATACTATTAGATTCACTAAAAACACTTAATAAAAGATGTTTATTATTCCTCAATTTTTTTCTATGTACTGATTAATAAATCAGGTGAAAATGTTTTTTTTTACAAAATGTTTGAAAAATAGTGGAAATCTTGTTGAAACATCTTTTGAAAACTATTTTGAAAATGTTTTGTTACATATTTTCATCCTTTTTAAAAACATGTTGTTTGAAAAAATATTTTCTTATTGTGAAATAAAAATGTTTGAAAAAGTATTTGCAAATGGTTTCGAAAATGGTTGCAAAAATATTTGAAAAATATATATATAATGTTTGAAAAACCTTTGCAAAATAATTTTCAAATGTGTGTACATGTTGGTAAAATTCTTTGTAAAAAATATTTTGGACTATAGTTTTCAAAAAAACTGTGTGAAAAAACTTTTCAAATAAGTTCTAGGAATATATGTATTACACTAAAATTCTTTATTTATATATCTATAAAATTGAGCACTTACACTTTGTAAATTCTTAAAACCTTAATCCCTGTAAATATAAGATGCATCCCTGTGTAAATATTTGTACATAGTTTTTAGCCAAAATCTTTTACTTTCAAAAATTCCCAAAAATATTTGTAAAATTAAAAATATCGAAACATTTGAAAAATCTGTTTGAAAGTACAAAAAATGCATATATCATCTTTTCAAAAAAACCATAAAAAGTTCAAAATCATTAAAAATTGTATCATAAAAATATTTTCTGCATTGGCATAACATTCGTATTTTTTTTCGGATTGAGTTTTATAGTTGAATAGGTTTATGTAAAATCTGAAGATTGGAGCTTGGTTGGACCTTAAAATCTACCAAATTAACAAGAACCTTATCGGAGCTGGAATTGAGGTACTTCAGATCTAATTGACTTAATTCTTTGGGGATCACGAGACTTGGTTCAATGGATTGTTGACTACCTAAGTTGAGTATTTCGGAGCACACGCACGACTCTTGTCGATAATGACCTAACTTGGACACATGCACCTTTCACTTGGCTTAACTCAGTTAGAGTGGTGAGGGGATTGAATTTGCTGGTATGAGACGCACACAAGTGGAAACATTTGTCCTCCTCTAAGGAGGGAAGTGCACCCCCAACCCATCTGGTGATGATGAGTTTTGAAGACAGGAGAGTGTGGGTTGAATTAAAGCTTCAAAAGAGGGATAGTCTACTGGATCAAGAGGAAAAACTCCTTATGTAAATGTTGTTGTGAAAAGTATTTCAAAAAAAAATAAAAAGAGCAAAAAGCAAAAAACTCAAAAAAGTGGACAGGCATGTACAAAAATAAAAATGCATGCGGAGTGTATATATTTGTGTAGTCAATAAGCAAGCTTGAGCTTTAAAGTTAAATTATGTGAGCCTGCAGCTGGATGACTTGACTACATTGGTCTGGCACCCTAGGATAAGTAGCTACACTGGCTACTATATACTCTTCTCTTCACCCCCTCCTCTTGAGTTGGTTGTCACTTGAACTTAGAAGGGAATTCCCTGCTACTCGAGGAATGAGTTGGGGAATCATCGATTTTTCATACTGGAGAAGTCAGTTTCTTTGTCGTTTCAGTTGGGGGGAGCCACCTTCACTTACATTGTACGATTCAGATTCATAGTCATAGGGGTTTTCATATGAGTTGAAGTATTCTGACTTGGCTATCGAGGAGACTTGAGTAGAGTTTTGGGATTCTCGAAGGATGTTGGATTTCAAATATTGTTTCTCATTAAGGTTTCTCCAGCACTAAAATTTTGAAGGTCCGACTTAAGCTCCAAACTTTGATTTTGTGAAGACGAGTTTGATAATTAAACAATCCATTTTCTTCTTTTTCTTTTCTTTATTTTTCTTTTCTGCACTTATTGCAAAAGTGTTTGTTAGGGGCTAGCAAAGGAAAGTATAGGAGGATGATGAATCTCCGTTTCATCATCTTTATTCTATCATTTTGACCTTAAAAACCTAGTAAATGTATGTAAATAGTCTTAATTTGGGTATTTTGTCATTCATGCAATGTTGTGTAAATAGAGTATAAAATAAAATTTTTAAAGCCAAAATTATATAATAAAGAAAAGAAAAGAAAAAGAATAAAACATTGAAAACATTTTATGACCCGAAACCCCGAGACCTAGGCATCTCCATGACGAGGTTGATAAGAAATAAAGTACGGGGAGATAAGAAATAAAGTACGGGGAGATTCAGGCCATTTTGGAGCGTGAAGGAGCGCTGGAGGTGGTGGATCGAGCCCAGGGAAGCTCGCCTCGTCGGGGCTTCTTCCCAGTTCGTCCACCACCCACCAGCATCGTTGGATTCGGCATGTTCTTCATGGAGCTTCAGCTGCCGTTGGATCACTCCTGCCCTGCACCGTCCGATCGTCAAGCCTGATCCGATCTCGATCGTGGATTCCGAAGTGTCATTGCGCGTCCAAGAGATGACACGTGTATAAGTGGAATATATACATCGTCGGATCGCACCATAAGCTAGGGTATTTTGCAACTTTTCCCCTACCTTTTTTGTATTTGTTAATTAGTAGATAAACTTTCATCTTCTGTTTATTTATTTTTGTAAAATTGAAAAAACCAATGTACTTTCTATAGTTACTTTCAGGTCCACGCTGCATCACCTTACGTGACGTATCACATGAGGTGGCGATTTTGCGGTTGGGCCCTTGGGGCTTTTAATATTTTTATCCAGTCCTTCAACTATTTGGTTCAGTTATATTATTTTGGAAATTTTACGTACAAGCAGTCAAATTTTTGGATAATTGCATTTTGACCCCACTAGGGGTACACGTGTTTATACACGTGGTTTTGGCAATTTTGCAGAGATACCCCTGGGTTCTATGTATTTTGTACTGATCCTATAACTTTTTGAGTATGTTATAAAATTCTATAAAAATTACACTCAGTCCCTTGTACTTTTTATATATTTACAAAAATACCCCTATTAGGAATGTAGTTTCTCTTAGTTGTCTCTATTTATTTTATGCACTATATAACTCTAAAAAAAATCAAAAAGTATGCATAACTTCATGTTGCATTGTTCTTTCACGACATTATTTTTATTTTGCATTTTGAGTCTTGTTATTATTTATAAAAAAATCAAAAAGTGTCATTTCATCCCTATTTTCAAAAGAAAATACATAAAATTAAAAAATCATAAATCAAATAAAAATATAAAATTAAAACCCCACAAAAAATAGCACACATATAGACAAATACATCACATTCATTTTGAGCATTAATTTACCCCGATCTACCTGCTTGTTCCCTGTGTTCGACACTCTACACATACTAGCACCTATACACATCCTTGTTGTAGAGTTATAATAAATTTTAACTCCACATCTTCTTTTCATTGTTTGATCATCTGTTGTGGGTTAATCGTTGCTTGAATCAGGGTTTCTTGCGGTTCGCCACAGCGACTGCATATCTGCCTTGTGTGAGACGCATTTTGGACCCATGCAAAATCCAATTCAACGCCTACCGAAGTAGGCGAAGGCTGGCAAGTCTTGTCACTTCACCCCAAGGGGTTACTAAGCAACTTATCGCGTCGCACCGCTGCTTCACCCCTATCTACTTGTCGAAGCAAGCAGAGGCTACTTAGTGTTGGTCAGTTAAACTGCAAGTAGTTCGGTCTGTGATATTCTCTAAGAGCAGGATACGTTGATATGGAAGGCGGGGAGTTGGGCTCTATCTTAGGGTGTGGACACACACTCTGTACCCTCACTCAATCTGAAATCAAGGTCGAGGTTACTCTCCTACAAAAAGAATTTCCAATTTTAAGTCGATTTTTTTGGTCAATTCGTTTAGCAGCCTCGATTTCAAGTTAGATGACCACTTGATTAGTCCAACACAGAAGGCACGTCTATCTTATAGTCCCAATTTCCTTTAATCCTCAGTTGTAAAACCAAGAGGGAGGAAGTTAAGAAAAGCCCATGCACGATAAAACAATGGCGTATGTCAAGTTCAGAAGACTTATAGTGATCCTCACACTCTACGTGCGGGATGCAAAATAAAATTCAAATTTTTACACTAAATGAATGAAATCGATGAAAAGCCGCTCCTAGACATGCAGTTCTATTAATGAGTGAAGAACAAATTTAAATTTGGCTAAAGTCCTGCGGTCTAAGTACGTCTTTTAATGGTGAAGTGTGCTTCTAAATATTACAAGCACAAATAGTCTTAAGAAGCTCTAGGAGCCGCGAGTGCATGATCTACTCTACGCCAAGAAACCACAAAACACAGAGAGTCTTTTTATTTCAGTTACGCATGCGAGAACCCAAATGGGAACCACTTTAAATGTAGACTTTTTACAAGTTGTATCCGAACCACTCAATTCAATTAAATGCAGGTTCTTCAGCACGCCTGATGAGTCGCCTTCAATGCCTCATATTCCTCTCACAAAAATAAACAATGGTCAGAGAGAGTGACACAGAATAAATAAATATTGAAAATAAATACAGAGTTATTCACAAGAAAAACTAAGAATCGGACCACCCAGGGATGGAAAACTAAAAACCTAGAGGATCTAAAAATTAACCTAAGCCTTGCCTCCCCAGCAACAACATTTGATAGACACGAAAATTACCCCTTTAGTAATGTAATTTTAACTATGTTGTAGTTGGATAAATTCAGATCGATCAAAAACCATTTCTTCAATTATTGGTCCAATTAAAAGCGAGCGGTTATATTTTTTACTTGGGCAACCCAAGGTTGAACTCAGGGAGGCTACGTTCTCCTTATATTTATCTAAAGTCGATTTAGATGATAGATTTTCAGAGAAATTTTTTGGTATTTCTAAAATGCAATTAAAAATGCAATGCAATTTCAGGCTAAGCTGAGGGACTAAATTGTAAATTACATTCAGACAATGTCCAAAAATTATCAAACTTATACAAAATGTGAATAATGATGAAATTAGACTGTTGTATTTTTTGGAATTTTTTGACTTAATATGAACTATTAAGAATTAAATATGAATGCAGGGTGACTTTCGCAAATTGAATTTTAATAAATACCAAATGTCGATATTTTTTAATTTATCCTAGTTAGGTATATGTGAGAAATATCTAGAACAATTTTCAATTCCTAAAAATATTAAGTGAGGAATGAATTAAAAATTAATCACATAAATCACCAATTAGTTTATTAAGACCATGTTATGCATGCAAATAATGTGATTTTTGGGCACAAAGTAACTCTACCAACTATGACTTTTTCGCAGTTTTTAGAGCAGGTTAACTTAATATTGAATTAATAGCAAGTAGTGGGCAAAATAGTTAATCTTCCACTAAAATAATTATATTAAATAATCCATAGGTCACAAAAATCAAACCAACATTCTTAATGATAAGTCATGAGTTTTTCTACAATGTGTAATTTTTAGAATAATAAAATGATGCCGAATGAACATCCAAATTAACATGCAAACTCAGGGTTCTATATGCAATTTACATAAATAAAATTGAAAATGAAATAAACGTGCACAAGGATGATTATGCAATTACCTACACGCATAAGGGTCTTTATGCAAATTCTCCAGGTCGTCATGTGCGTTACGCATGCTTTCCAACTGGTTGGGACTCGTGCGTGATTTGTTGAAGATGCAGGGTGTGATGTGCAATTTTCCCAGAATGTCATGTACAGTCACGTGCCTTAGAACAACAGGGGCACTTTATGATTTGCTGCTTTTGTGGGGGCTCGGGTGCATAGGAGGGGATGAGGATTAGAGGCGGGCGTCCTGAGGTGGACGGTAATGATTTCAAAGGTTGGGCGCACGGGCTTGAGGAGCTGGCGGCTGCACGTAGCGAGGTGTCCTATGTGGCGAGCTGGACGTGAGCAGCAAGTACAGCTTGTTGTGGTAGCGGTCACACACGGCAGTGCATGAACATCGGTGCTGGTTGTGTAGGCCAGCTAATGTCATTCTCGAGGTGATGCATGTGTTGGAACTGAGGAGGCAAAGGCGAAGGTCGAATGCACACCTGCGGCTGGAGCAGTGATGCCTCGACCAACACACGAGCGAGGAGGTAGATGCGAGTAGATGTTGATGTCGTAGCTTCCACTGACTGGAGCGATGTCCGAGAGTGGCCGAAGGAAGGAGGTGGTCGAGCTGCAGGAGGTAGGTGGGCATGGTCATCGATGGCGAGCTTAAGTGATCGGCATGTGCTTGTCGGTGACTCACCTCTAGAAGGTGGATGGGTTCTCGGGAAGCAGTAGAGCGGGGGCGATTAGGAGAACAAGGGAACTGGCGAAAAATATGGGAAGGAGATGATGAAGGTGGTCGAGTAAGATGGGTATTCCTATGGGTGGACGGATCAAATTTTCTTGGGGCTGGAGGTGTTAAGAGCCTCTGGTTGTTGCCTTTAGAGACCGACAAAGAGGAAGCCTCGAAGCTTTACAGCTACAAGAGAGCTACTGTAGCAATGAGATGGGCTCGCTGCATCTATTCGTTCATAACAGATTGTGTTGTCATAGCACTCAAACTCGCCCGAGTGTTGTCACCACAAGGGAGAGGAGGTTGGTGGCTTTTTCCTTGAAGATGGAGGATGGCGCACAACGTTGGCAATGGAGGTCCTTTTAAGGGTAGTTTGAGGAGTGTTCAAGATCAGAGGAGATCGTGGGGAGAGACAAGGTATGAAGGGGGAATGAATGGCGCGAGAGGAGGGAGTTGCAGAGGAAGTGGATGAGGGAGCGGAAGACGCAGGGTTTGTGCGCAGCAGGTGCGAGCAGCAGTTGGATGTCGGCGCAGGTGATCGAGTGAGGCGGGGTTGTGGTTGTATGTGTTGTAAGAAGTGAAGCCAGTTGAGTCGCGAGGGGGAGCTGAGGTAGAGTTGCGCGGGGTCATTGCGCATCGTCGCACTATGCGGGCATGTGTGTGGGCTGCGGGAGAGGAAGGGGAGGGTGGAGGGTCATGACGTGTGTCGCACGTGATGAGGTTGGACGGAGAAGGTGCCACGTGGCACGTAGAGAGGCGGCCACGTGGCAGGTGAATAAGAATAAAATAAATAATTAAAATAAATTAAATAAAAATAAAATAAATAAAAATAAAAAATAAAATAAAATAAAATAAATGAGTGACATGTGGCAGCTCCAAGAGTTGCCACATGTCGTTTCTAGAAAATTCAAAAATTAAATATAAATAAAAATAAAAAAGAAATAACAAAAGTTTGGTCAAATCCAAAAGAGATCAACATGAAAGTTGCTCGTCTCGATCAGATCTACATCTTCCATGAAGAATCAAAAATCAAAGGAAGTCATATGTACAAAAAGTATTTTTGGGGGTACCTTATAGGTATAAAATACCCCGTTTTGTGTTTTGCAGATTTTTTGCCATTTTTTAATTGAGAGAAAAATCAAAATAAAACTAGATAAAATATGGAAAGAATATTTGCAACTTAATCTAATTTTTTTAGATTTTTATTAAATAAAAAATAAAAAGATAAAATAAAGGGTAATCTTGTCAATTTGTACAATATACAATAGGGGCCTAAAACCCAAGTTTCACATACGATCTCCGATTTTTATGAAATTAATCTTGTTTTAGGTCTTTGAATGTATATTACTTTAAAAGTGAGTAGACCTAAATCAGACATTGTATGAGAGAGATATGTGCATTTTAAGGCTCTTAGCCTCAAACTTGGATTTGGGTTTTATTGGTCAGTTTTACAAGTTAGTATTTTCTTGATATTTTTTCTTTATTAGTATTAGTAATATATACACTATAGAGTTGATTTTATTGGATTTGGAGTTAGTATAAAATAGATATAAAAAGGTGAATTTAGCTAATATACAGGTGAATATTTACAAGGGATTTCAGGCTTCTTATTTAATGCAAATGTGAATGTTAAAATGCGGATATTGTTTACAGGTGCATGAATGATAATAATGCAGAATAAATGGGAAAATACAGCTAACTACTCAGGAACAAAGCTTTGTTTTCACCTTTTAGAGTGATGAATCACATATTCATTAAAGGGGCTAATGAATATGTGATTCTCTACTCAAAAAGCAGAAAATAAAGTCTCGTTACCAAGTAATTAATTGCATATAATCATTTATATTTCATTATTAGTATTCATGCATATGTATATAATATCCATATTTTAGCATTCATAAGTGCATAAATAAGAAGCCAAAATTTCTGTGTAAATAATCACTTGTATATTAACACAGCTGCTCTTTATTTTTTATTATTTTTTACTAGCTCCATATTCAATAAATTAAACTTCATTATGTACATATTACTATTACAAATAAAAAAAATTACTATAGAAACACTAACATGTATAATTGACAAATATACCCAAATCTTAATTTAAGACAAAAGGTCGCAAAGGCAAATATCTCTCACATATAGTCTCCTACGGATGTCTACTCATTTTTGAATTAATGTAGATTCAATTGCCTACAAACAAGATCAAATTTAAAAGAATCGGAATTCATATGTGAAACATGGGTTTTGGGACCTCATTGTAAATTGTATATATTTATGGACTTTAACCTTATTATTTTATGTACAAAAATAACTCTTTTATTTAATTATTTCCATTCATATTTATGTGTTAATAAAGTTTGTAAAAATCCAAATCAAAATTAAAATAAACAACAAAGAAAAAAGTCACTTTGAGTAAGTCCATTGTGTTTTATTCTTTTATTTTCTTTATTACTAAAAATACTAAAAAAATTGATTAATGTGTAAATATGTTTGTCATTTATTTATTTGATTTTATCTTGAGTTTTCCCCAATTTAAAGTCATACAAAATTGGCAAAATTTTAAAATACAAGTATTCCATGTACATAGAGGGTCACCAAAAATACACATTATATAGATGCCTTCTTTTGGTTTTGATTTCCACAAAAGTTGTAGGTCTCATCAAGACAAAAACTTTCATGAAGACCACATTTTGATTTGACATCATTTATTATTTTATTTGGATTTTTCTTTTAATTCCTTTTTGATTTTTCTGGAGGCAACACATGGCAGCTCCTAGAGCCGACATGCATCACCCCACTTATTCACTTAAGCCTTCTTTTATTTGTATCATTGTATTAAGCGTGCTTCATCCAACAATCCCAATTCTTCTCCCCTTTTTTGTTGTTTTTTTATTAGCTCCACCACGTGATACATTCGTGCTCGTTCAATCTCGGTCGATCGAAAGGTCGAGGACCTTTCCCCTCTCCTCTGCCTTCTCCACCTACAACCGAATTCCTATGTTCTTCTCGGTCATCGTAGATACCCTGCGACCACTGTCTCTTCCTTCACAGCCTACGACTAGGCCCTCCTTGCACTCTCTCTCATTCCACGTATTGCTTCTTCCTCCTCAATCTCTTTATCTTCATCAGGACACCCTAACTATCCTTAAAAATCCCATCATCACCCACCTTCAAGCTCCATCTGCCATTCTTGGGAGAACCTAACAACTCAGGCTTCTCTGTACCCTCGAGTAATGATGACGACTCTTGTCCGACGTGGTCCAACATTGTGATAGAACCTTGCCACGATTCTTGTTTAGAACAACTATCGAGATTTACGTCATCATGTCAATGATAACCAGATCTTTTAATCAAGCTCCTCCCCAGGTGTCAACATCTATCTACTAGGTAGTCCTTCTTCCTCCTCCTCTTCTTTCTCTCTTCCATTTTTACTTATATCTTATTTTTCATCGTTATGTCGATCTCTCCCGGTTCTACAACTTCTTTTTACCAAATCTTCTTGCATCCTCTTCTACCCCACGCAATCAAACCAACTCCAAGCTTCCACGTCCACCCTCCTCCCTCTTCACTTATTCTTCTATCCATGCATCCTCCCATCGATCAGCTCATATCCTCCATCCGACCACGGAGCTTCCACTCATGCTAACATCACTGCACTTTACCTTTAAATCAAGGAATTTGGACCTCGAGTCTTCCTCTTTCGTAGCTCCAACAAGGGAAGAAGCCTCATCAGATCCCAACATCATCTCCATCGACCCACGGAGGTGAACCATCAAGCTTCAGCTTCCTTGGTCGCAGCCTCCAACCAAGGGATAAGCCAACCATCGTGTGTCACTGCTCATCCAGCAGCATCGCAACTTCTCTATTCGACGTATAGATATCGTTCGATTTCTATTGGGTGGTTCAGAGGTGCTCACCCTCTCCGCACATGAAGATAATGAACCACCTTCCGAGCCTATAGCTTCTAGCAGCCCGAAGCTACTTCACCCGCCACCTGGTGGCTCAGCACTAGCTTCACCACCCACGCCTAGTCCAACACATGAGTTGCACGTCCTTGCTAGGAAAATTGTGCTCTGGCCCTTGCTAGTTCTGGAAATTGCACCTAGGCCCCACCGATCAGAGATAACATATGCAACATTCTCCCACTAGAGAAATTACTAAAACCCTCATGGGTATAGGCAATTGACGAAGCACATTTTTGTGTTATTTTTATATTTTGATTTTATTTTATGTAATTGCATCTTACACCCTGATGAATCCCAATTCATCACTCTTTATTCCTTTATTTTAGCTAGAAACCTTAGCCAAATACCATGTAAATATGTGTAAATATCATAATGTCAAAACACATGCATCATGTAAATATGCATAATTAGCATGTTTTTGTGTCAAAATAAAGGAATAAAGAAACACAAGAAAAAGAGGGAAATATTTAGAATAAATATTGAGTGACCTAATCCCAAGAGAGGCCTCAGCATGGGCCAGACCGCAAAAGAACCCAAGTAGAGAAAGATAAGGTCAACCATGGATGTACATAACCCTATGTAAATAAATAAATTTATTTTCCTCAAAATAATAATAAAAAGTGTTTCTTATATTTTTGTACATATTTTTAAATATAGAATAAAAATCATAAAAATAAAAATAAAAATAAGAAGAATCATTTTCCACCTTGTATATATACCATGTACATATGTATATACATCTATTTATTTAACTCATGTAAATAAATCATAAAAATAAAATAAAAATACCTTTTTATTCCAGATTTTATGTTGAAAATAAATAAAATATAAAATTGAAATAATTGTACAAAAATAAACAATTAAAAGAATAAAAAATCCATATGTGTATATACCTATATATAATAATAATATAACGTAAATACGTTATTTATTTTTCAAAAAAAATAAATACAAATCACTAAAAAATACTTTGAAAATAGATAAACATTTTCCATTTTGGAAATTTTTCAAAATAAAGTCATTTACTAATTTTAAATGATTTTACAAAGAAATAAAAAATGGAATAATGTGATTGGTCCACGGGGGATTGTTGACCCCCGGTCAACTCTCCCCCCAGGATCACTCGCCCGCAGATCCTGCGCCCCGACCTGATTTCTCAGAAATTTTCGCGCTTTGATCCGACCATAATCGATCGAAACCCCGGGCTCCATTTACATATCCTTCATATGAGACCCTCGCCCGAGGTTGATTCTAGGGATCCGTGCTTCACCGTGCCCTGCCCGACTCCTTCTTGTTGGACCCTCACTTGTATAAAATCCCAGCTCTGGCCGCAATTTATCTCAATCTTTGGCCTCCGTCTTCCATCCCAGGACCATCATTCTCTTCCCTAGAGTGACATCTATCGGAAGAGAGTGTCGCAGCGAGGAGAAGGCTGCCCCAACCACTGATCCGGCGACTTGCGCCGCCATGCTCCGCCACTGAGCGAGCCGAGCCTATGGCCCCGATAAGCCATCGAGGCAAGGACCCCAGGAGCTCCAGCATCTCTAGCCCAGTCGATTGCATTCATCAGGTACCCCCGATACTTCCTAGGTCAGGTTAATTCTCGATTTCCCCCATTTGCGCCGCCGGCCTTCGCTGACCGATTCCCCGTGCTCTGCTCATCCATTGATTGATCTGACCCCCGATTCACCTTCACGAGACTCCTCTCCATCTGCTATGCATCTCCGATCATCCTTTCTCGCCTCGAAGAAGGACCTCAGGTCTCCTCCGTCCTCGCTTCGTCGGAGTCCACGCTCCGCCCCCCTTCCGATCACCCATTCCACCCATAACCGGGTCGAGGCACTTTGCCCTCGACCCAGCGTTCGTTCTGTGCAGCATGCAGGTCAAAGTGACCTCATCTGTAGGTCCATCAGTCCAGGAACAATAGCTCCAGCTCGGCTTCGTCGTCGGAGCGTCTCCGACGTCCCCGACCTCATCGGAGACCACCAGTCGCTGCGGAATACTGCCAGCATCCTTTCGCCTATCTCAGCACCGTCCGAGGACGTCCCCTTTGCGCAGATTGGCCGGGCGAAGTTTGCCGGCACCGAGTTCTTCAGGAACCCTCTCCTATCGTCCGATCGAGTTTCGTCCCAGTTTTGATCTCAGCCCTTCGTTCTTCGAGCAGCCTCGACCGTCAGATCTCGATCAAGAGCTCATTTGGAGCGTTCATCGGCGAAGGGGTAGCCACGCATATTAGTCGTCAGATCAGCACGTGGCACGCCCTCGTCCGTCAGATCTTAATAAGAGGGTAATTTACACTAAGGCCCCTCCTCTTTTAGCATTTACTGTTTAGTCTTGTAAATATTTGTCATAGTTGTTTTTATTTTGGATATTTTGCACATTGGACCTCGATATTTATGTTATTTGCATTTTAGTCCCCGCCTATGTGAGACACGTGCTTCGACACGTGACGTTTTGGACAATTTGGATGTTTAGGGCTTGGGTTTTATGCCATGTTATGAAATGAAGTTTTAGTTTCTATTTTGCATTTATACACTTGTGTGTGAATGTATTTGAGCATGTGTTGAGTGTTTGCGAATTTTACACTTTCCACCCTAAGGTTTTAGCACGTGTTACGTTTAAGCCCTTGGAACTATGTTTTCTTACATTTAGGTCCCTAAGAGATGTAGATCTTCTATTTGTTGGATAAAATAGCAAATAAACTCCAAATCTAGTGAAATTTGGAAAGTGGCACCAGCCACTGTGTAAAAATTTCACTAGTTTTTTGGGACATTTTTATTGCTTTTTACTATTTTTAAAAATTCAAAAACACGTATTTTTATCACTGTTTGAAAAAGAAAATCAAAGAAAAATATAAAAACTTTTCTAAAATTCTAAACAAATTAAGGATTGTTAGTTTTGTGGTTTTCTAGCTTCTGTCAAATTTTTGTGTTATTTGGACTTGTAAAACCCATAAAAATTGAAAACCCCTAAAAATCTTATAAAACTCTTTAAAAATTCTATAAAATTCAAAAAAATGCAAACTCTTTTTCTGTAGCTTAGTTTCTGTCTATAATTTTCATAAAAATTGTCTACATACTTTTATAGACCAATTATATATTTTTAATTGGTCTTTCAAGTCTGGCAGCACATTGAACATTGCTTTTCCTTTTCTCCATTTTTAGAAAATCAAATAAAAATTATAAAATTCTAAAATATTCACCAAAAATACTTAAAAACATAGAAAACACAAAAATAATTTTATTTGAATTTTCTCTGTATTTTTTAGTGTTTAAATAAATTGTTGAACTTGCTTTTTATTACATTTTCTTAACTTTTCCTTATTATTAAAAATACAAAAAATAAAAATAATTAAAAATCCACCAAACAATATTTTATTCTTTATTTTCGATTTTGACTACTTCGTAGGCCTTAAGGCTATTCCGTGCTCTTTGAGTCCGACCCTGGTCGCTATACCATGTTAATAAAATTAGCGAGGACCTCTTGTGATTTTTACTATTTTATACTTTGATTTGGTGGTTCCTATGTTTTTCTTGATTGACCGAGTCTTCTTGATCCAGGTTGCAACGACTCGAGAGTGATTTTTACCTCACCCGGATCTGAGTGCTTGAATTTTCATGGTCATCAGAATGGCGATGTTGCCGGGGAGCACGGCTTAGTAGTCTTTTTCGATTTTTCGCGGTTTTCGTTTCCGCGGCTTTTTTGTAGATATTTGTATATATTGTTTATCTGATTAATTTACATATTTTTCTGGACTGACAAACTTCTGTTTCTTTTTCTTGCGAGGGCCCGAGGACTGAGAAAGCTTTTTCGGAAGACGAAGCAACCGCAGGAGTCGGAGGCGGCTCTCTTCTTTACGGAGCCGTAGGAGAGCGCGAGGAGGAGAGTCGAAGTGCGGGAGCCGCGGAATAGCTGTGAAAATAACCGTAGCTTAATTTAGAATAGTTTAGTTTCATTTTCAGTAGAATTATTAATTTGTAATAATACAGGGACAAACACTTGGACACTTGGGTGATATTGGGGTCTGTTTCGCCGAGCACCAGTGTGCTCGGGGGACCTCACCGCGGTTTTCACTGGTTTTGGATTTTTGACTGTTTATTTACTCCTTATTTGATTTACGTGAGTTTAGCCCTAGCTTAGGATTTTCTGCGATTGTGACGTAATTGATTAGGATCCCAGCACCTAATTATCTGTATGTGCCTATAGATCGATAACTGGACCTAATTAATTAAATCACAAAGAAAAAGTCGGATTATTCTAGCTCTAGTCAACGTGCCTTGAGGAGTCACATACAGCGCCTGTAGGATCCGTTGTGGCGGACACCGAGTGGCTCCCAAGATAGGACTCCGAACTTAGGCTCGAGTACCCAGCTACCGTGCTTACGTGTAGAAATTGCTTTGTCTAGAGCTGGATTCTCGTGCATCATATAGGTAGTTTATATTCTACCTTTACTTTTATATGCAAATCACTCTGCATGTAGATTGCTGGAGTCAGGTACGCATTTCTTACTCTGCATGCATCATTGATTTTTGCGCATCGACTTTTTCGCCTTCTCCCCTGATTTTTGGATTTAAATTAATCAAGAGAACCGAAAAACTCGTTAGGCGTTGTTTGATCTGAAAAATACCTAAAAAACAAAAACTATAAAATTGGGACTGCTAAACAAACTTGACCCTAAAAGACACCTCACCTAAAAATCTATCTTGGGGAGAGCAACCCCCTCATTGTCTGGTTTGGATGCGCGAGAGAGTGACCCGCACACTAGGCTAGAGCCACATCCGAGCCCTGATCAGACTACCTGCCTTTTATACGGGACAGTCTGGTTGGCGGATTGGATTCCTATCAGGTCACGTAACCGCTCTGATATCCTGACATGACCACCAAAATAAAATTGACAAGATAATTGACCGAGTCTTCTCGATCGGGGACGCAACGACCCGAGAGTGATTTTTACCTCACCCGGATCTGAGTGCTTGAATTTCGCGGTCATAAGAATGGCGCCGTTGCCGGGGACACTCTTGGAGGCGAGAGCAGCCTCAACAGTATCATTCACAACAGTACCCCTCTCACCCGCACTAGCCGCAGCAGCCTCATTACCAGCGAGGCCTCCCGTCAGGTTCTCATGGGTCAGCCCATGAGAACCCCACCTTAGATGACCTAGTCCGCCTCATGACAGAGCAGCAGGCTACCTTCAGACGGGAGATGGATGAGTTCCGCTAGGAGATGCAGGAGATCGTGAGAGGGAAGGCCGCCATCCCTGCCCAGATTGAGCCAAATCTGAACAACCTGAAAAGGAAATCTGAGCAGGTAGAGTTCACAGAGATTACTACTCCTAGTGATTCATTTGGTGATTTATCTGCATACATGTTTGATGCTGATTTTATTACACTTAGGAGCGGTAGGATGCCAGCAGGCAGCGCCTCGTCTGAGCGACAATCCCACGCCACTCCCGAAGCGCCAGACAAGGAGGAGCGCGGTATTGACGCCGCGAGAGATGATGACGGTGGTGCTGACGCCACCATGGATGATGATCCAGCCGACGGTACTGAGGTCGTCGTTTCATCAGATGGAGGAGGTGGTACTGAGGCCACCACAGTTGCTGAGCCAGAGCGCGGTACTGATGCCGCGAGACGACATGTCGAGGGTGGTACTGAGGCTACCATTTCTACTTCTGCTAGTCCTGTTGTCTTTTCATCTGTACATGTATCTCAGGACGTTTCTGCATATAAAGGAAAGGGTTTGTTATTTTCGGATCCACATGTGTTGATTGATGATGTTTGTGTGGATTCTACTGTTCATGAGCATGCCAGGCCCTCTCCTAGTCCTTCATCTGAGAAGGACCCTGTGATCCCCTTTCCATGAGCACTTCACATGGCAAAGGGGAAGAAAACAGAAAACTAAAAAAGAACCATCATATAGAGTTCAGCCAGCAGATGATAGATCGATTCCATATATAGTTGACTCTTCAGAAGGCCTTGGAGCACATCCCCTCTACTCCATAGATCAATCAGGGACAGGACCACAGTTAGGAGGAAGAGGAGGAACCATCAGTCTGAGATCCATGTGCTTACTCGTGCCACGTGTTTTATGATACAGAACTGTCTGGCAGCCAAAAGGCCAGATGCAGGAGCCCCGTATGTCAGATGCCACATCATGAGCAGAGGTTCGACCGCACTCTATTAGACAACGGTTCTTTCATCAACCTACTTTCGACGGCCCTTCTCGACCGCTTCGAGTTGTGCACTCTCCGACAAAGCAGGACGGTCCTTCAGTTTGCTGATCGATCTGTCAAGAGGACGAAGGGGATGCTGAAGGACGTTGTCGTCACGATTCAGGGCCTGAAATTCCTCGTGGACTTCGTTGTGTTGGACATGGAGATCCCTGAGTCCGTGATTGATACTCCGATCATTCTAGGACGCCCGTTCTTGGCCACAGCCAAGGCAGTGTCCGACCATGATAGCGGGAAGGTATATTTTCGCGTCGAGGGCAAGATTATACAAATAGAGACGGTCGAGGAGACTAGAACCAGAGATTTATCTTGCTCAGAGCCGACTTCCGATTCAGAGTAGATGACAGAGGCATGGCGAGACATCCACCAGGACTACGATTTTGTGATTACAGATGACAAGGCAGTTTGGGCAGATCCAGTTGCGCAGGACATCCTCTCACCTTCAGAGTTTGTTGATGCAGAGACGCCAGCAGAGGAGAGCTTGGAGAGCGCATTCCTTGTCCAGGATACTTTACAGGCAGCAGACCCGGTTCCAGACCGCGAGACAGATTTTTGTGAGACAGATACAGATCCCTCGGAGTCAGATAGTGATGGAGCAGAGTTTGACGATTCGATATCATGTCTGGATTCTACTGAGCCTACAGCTAGGGAGGAGGTTGATTTTGAGCAGAGCAGAGACAGACCAGTAGAGCAGCTTTCTCTAGATCCAGTTTATGAGCGAGAGTTCTCATTCTCCCATGTAGATTTGGCAGCATTCACTCGGACTTTTCTGAGGACCAAATGCCAGCCAGCATTGCCGCAGAGCGAGGATCAGCCGCAGTCACCTTACCAGCCTCCGCGATGATGACCAGTACCTTCTCCTACTTCCAGATTGCCGAGAGCCAGACTTCGGATGATGATGCATCCTGGTGCACAGAGTGGGTGCTTGACAGCAGCGCAGATGCCCTTATAGACCCTGATGCTCTACTCCTCACTGATGATCTTACATTTCTCCCCGAGGGTTATATGCGGGAGAATGCCACACATGATTAGTACTCAGTTTCACCTTATGATAGTGTATCCGATCTGGTGGATCACGAAACCGAGTCTCCTGATCACTCTGATTCTGAGTCTTCTCACCTCGACGACCCTCGCGAGGATGAGTCGATCCTTGAGATATTCGATGATATGTCTGATTTGTCTCCATTATATGCATCGGATATCAGTTTTCTTAGAGAGTCTCCTGACCTTCACTTTCTATACCTCTTTGAGACATTGATCGACGTGGAGGATTCTATGACTAATCCATCCTTCTCCACGTTTGATTTCTCCGGCTCTACACTTCAACTCCAGTATGAGCCTGAGCCGATGATTTCTTTTGTGCTACCGGATCCTGAATCATAATTCCCATATCCTTGGCCGGTAGCAGACATCTCCTTGATTGCATACCTGGGTGTCATTTCTTACATTGTTGATTTCGTCGTAGTTCATCCACCACGACTACGATGACAGTGTTGGAAATGCGAGCCCATGGCGAGCCATTATGCAATAAATGTTATTGCAATTCACTCCTTAATCTGAAATGAAGAATACATAATTTGCAAAATAGGTCCCTTAGTACAATTAGGGTTACGTACCATGGCCATCTTGATGATCATACAGCTGTTGATTCAACTATTGAATCATAGAGGCTGGTGCTTGGATGAATATCTAAAGAGTTAGATTGAGGACTCATCAAGCACCGTCAAATGATTGTTAAGAGATGATCTCCAGCCTGAGTAGGAGATGGCAATCCTTATCTCTGAAGGCTGATATCTGACCGACCTCTTGATGCAGGTCCTCTGCATAGGAATAGAGATTCGGAGGTGTCAGATTAGTTAGGTCAAAGAGTTGACTTAACGAGATCGAGATAACCAAAGTCCTATATCGTATGCTGTCAGGATATAGGCACGCATCCTCTGACCGGAGACAGATGTGTTGCTATATGTCTAAGTATGTACATTTGGCAGACCAATAGGTTGACGACCTAATCAAGGTCTACACACCGGCGCGCTGGTGTGCATATAAGGGCATATGAGTAATACGATCTCTCAAAGGGATCATACAGGTTCAGTTACTGAACCGGGAGACATGAGCTCACTCATGAGATATTGGGAAGAATCAAATTCCGTGCGCACGGTCGTCTCCCTTTGGAAGCTTGACTGAATTTGTAGGTTTGATATATACTTTTGGAAAGTATATGGTCAAGACCTAGGTATGATATATGCTTTTGGAAAGTATATGATCGATACCGACTCCCAATGATCGAATGAGAAACTTACTGATAAAACCATGAAGTAGACAGCATAAAGTTGATCGAATACTTCAGGTTTAGTCTGAGTCTTCCAGTATGCAGGATGTACAGGTATTGGGAATACCTGAGGGTGATGTGATCATAAACGATTGTATAACCATGACGCTTCCATTCCTAGGGAGTGATGAAACGGGTCTGGATTTTAGTGACTCCTCTCAGTAGAGAAGTGATCTGATCTTGGTCTAAGTATTGGACATTGATCTGAATGTGATTCAGATATAATGAGAAGATTAGATTTACGGTCTTGATTTAATCAAGCATCTATGGGAGGCCCGCGATCTGGATTTGAGATACGATCTCAATATCCATGTCATTATACGTGGAACAATACAATCGCCATGTCCTTATCTCCAAGTATCTGCGGAGATTGCGCATTATCCTTGAAGGAGTTCATGGATAATTCTATTGTTGATATATGTATCCGAGCATTGAGAAAATGGATAATTAAATGTGATTTAATTATCATGAGTAATATGAATTTGATTCATATTATAAAGAGAGTTATCTGAGATAATTAAATGTGATTTGATTATCAAAGATGTAAGTAATATGAATATGATTCATATTATTTGGACACAAGAGAATAGAGATCCAAGATGATTAAATATGATTTAATTATCATGGATATGAATAATGTGGATAGCAATATCCATATTAGTCATATATATTATAAATGTGATTTATAATATATAAGAGAGAGCTATTTGTAATTTACATTTGTTAATTAAATGTTAATGTGAATTGGATTCACATTGGACATCAAATTGAAAATGTAATTTACATTTTGTTTTGGGTTGTGAATGTGATTCACAAATTTTCAATGGCATGATTGCAATGTTCACAAAATAAATTGGATTTATTTTTGTGAAATAATTTGCAACAAAAGTTGTTGCAAATAATGGAGATTACATAAAAGGTGAAATAGCCACCTTCCTAATGGAGGAGGGTGGACGGCCACCACTCCCATTAGGAAAGGGAGGCCGTCCCCCCTCTCCACATGGAAGGAGGCTTTCTCTCCTTTCATTATCTCCATGTATTGATGATTTAATTTTGTAATTAAATTGTGTTGATTTATCAACATATAAATTAAATTAATTGTTGTTGTGTTTTTAGCAACAAATCATGACCATTGAAAGAAACACAAATTGATGTGGACCATTGGATTTGTGTTGACACATGGATTGAGATCCATGGATCCCAAAACCCTATAAAAGGAGAGGCACCCCATTGCTCTTCTTGACACATAAGTTGATGCAACAAATCTCTCTCTCTCTCTCTCATTCTCTCTACACGTCCTCTCTCCATCTCTCTCATGTGGTCGTCCATCATGGATGCCCTAGAGAGGTTCTCCATCACCGCGGCATCGTCGTTATGCTGCCCGATGGTTTGCTCGTGGATCTCCGTCTCCTTCGGTGCACCCCGCTCGTGAAGAAGACATCGGATCTCGTGTGTCGAGATCAGGAGATCCGCCGCTTGGATCATCAACATGGATTGCGAGAAGCACGCGGTTCATCCCCGCGCTCGCAAGCGTCTCCTCCGTCGGATCGGACTTGAGACAGGAGGTCTCTTTGTTTAGAGACTCGATCGCAACCACGCTTCAAGAGGTTTGTGGTTTAGACGAAACGATCCGAGAAGTGTTCTTGGATCATGTGGTTTCGTCGCATAAATTTTTTTAATTTCCGCTGCATAGAACAACTAGTACGACTAGTCGTTCTTCGTCGTATTCGATACGACGCTCACGCTTCCGTGATGCGCTTGAGGATCTAACCATATCCTTCAGACAGTACGGTATTCGCCTTACAGATGCCTTCCTGAACCTTGATACAACCTTATCCTAGCCTTTGCGCCCAGCTAGGGGCGTAAAATCTAGCGCTTGTTGAGAGGCACCTCAACATTGTACCCTTTTGTATATACGTGTTTCGTCTTGGTTTGATCATTCTTTCTGTCGTATTTGTTTTCACCCCAGGTTTCTGTATAGGATTATCTTTGTTATACTTAGGATATACCTCATCCTAAGTATAGGGGGTGGAAACACCGAGTTGTTCATATCATTCTGTTTCATTACGCATGTCGTTGCCTATACTTAAGGATCCTTCACCTTAAGTATAGGGGGAGTAATGTCCTCTCATCTTGTATATATTGGTCTTCTTCGTCTCTTTATATCCCTGTTTTGCTGCCTATACTTAGGGATATTTTACCCTAAGTATGTTGGGGTAGACCCTGTACATCCTTCCACTCGGATTTCCCTTTATGTACAACTTGCTATACTTAGGTTTACTTGATCCTAAGTATAGGGGAAACACCGAGTCCTCTTCATTCTATTCTTCGATTCGTCGTTGTATATACCAATTCTTTTCACTTCCCTATACTAAGCACAGTTATGTCTTCTTCATCGCTCTTGATCACTCTGAGGACATCGTTCCGAGCTAAGTATAGGGGGGTGTCGTATATATTCCATATATACTTTAGCCAAACTCGTACTTTGTGTGAGTGTGTTAATAAATAAAAATGGCTAAAAGTTCATAAATATTTAAAATTTTCCTTGTACATAAATTCTTCTTGCACATACCATTTTATATAAAAATTGTTTTGTACAAATGATTGTAAAATCTTTTTGTGTAAATAGTTTGAAAATATTTTCATATCAAAATTATGTATATAGTACAAAATTTTTGTAAAATGTTGAAAACAAAAAGTTTGCAAAACCTTGTGTAATTTTTGTAAGATATTTTGCAAAACTTCGCATTTATGGCATACATCCATGTTTTCAAACATTTTTCAAAAATTTTGCACATGTGTAAATATTTGTAAAATAGCATCTTTGTAAATACTTGTAAAGTTTTTCCAAATCATAGTTGGCATTAAAACTGGCCTGGAATTAAATTGACAAATGGAGCTTGGTTAAGACCTTAATCCCAGCTAATGATAAGAGGAACCTTATAGGGCTTAGGATTAAGACTTTTCAGTCCACTGGGACTTAATTCTTTGAGTCTACTAGGCTATGAGCATATGTCATCTTGATGAGCCTGAGTAGAGCACTGTAACCACACACGCATGACTCTCAGAGACAATGGTTTTACTTGCACCAGCACTTTACACAAAGCTCCCCATGGATGAGGTGGTGAGGAGGCAGTTTCCTTTGGCTTGGGGTAGCATATGAGGGTAGTACTTCTAGGCGAAACCTCTCTTCTTCTTATAGTGAAGGAAGTGCGTCTTAACTTGGTCTGGTGGTTATGAAGTCTAAAGACAGAAGTTGTGGGTGCAATAAAGATTCCAAAGAGGGATAGTCTACTGGCTCAAGAGGAAAAACTCCTTGTATATATGCTTCAAAAGAGGGAAAATCTACTGGCTCAAGAGGAAAAACTCCTTCTATATATGCTGCACCATTTAGATATGTTGTACAGATGCACACAAAAAAATGTGCAAAAAGAAAAGAACTCCAAAAAAAGTGGTGGGTCGGATGAAAATTTAATAATCCCACTGGAGTGTACATAGTCAAATAAAGCAAAAGCTTATGTATATACATGACCATCTCATGAAGCTTGCAGCGGGAGACTCAGCTACACGGGTTAGAGCTCCCAAGGATACATGGCTACACTGGTCATGTCCATTCTCTTCTTCCCCCTCTTCTTGAGTCGGTTGCACTTGAACTTAATAGGGAATACCGCTTGCTCGAGGAAAGAGTTGCTAGACTGAGCATTAGAGTTACCGGGTTGAGGGAGGTTGTTTCTTTATTACTTCTGAGGCGGGGAGCTACCTATCACTTACACAGTACAAGGAAAGAATCATAGTCATTAGAGTTTGTGTATGTAGACTTGTTCTGATCTGGTTTATTGAGGAGGTCTTGACTATAGATTGGTGGAACTTAGAGGCTGTTAAGTTTTAAGCTTAAGTCCAAATAAGGTTCCGACAAATTAATAATCAAAGGCCTGACTGAGCTCCATATTTCAATTTAATGATAGAAAGTTTTAATAATCAACCTTGATTTCTCCTCTTTTTCTTTTTCTTTCTCTTTTGCACTTCTTTTTCAAATAAGTGTTTGCTAAGGGACTAGCAAAAAGTAAAGTATAGGGGATGATGAATCCCAATTCATCACTCTTATTCCTTTATTTTAGCTAGAAACTTAGCAAATACCATGTAAATATGTGTAAATATCATAAGTTGTCAAAACACATGCATCATGTAAATATGCATAATTAGCATCTTTTTGTGTCAAAATAAAGGAATAAAGAAACACAAGAAAAAGAGGGAAATATTTAGAATAAATATTGAGTGACCTATCCCAAGAGAGGGCTCAGATGGGCCAGACCGCAAAAGAACCCAAGTAGAGAGAGATAATGGTCAACCATGGATGTACATAACCCTATGTAAATAAATAAATTTATTTTCCTCAAAATAATAATAAAAAGTGTTTCTTATATTTTTGTACATATTTTTAAATATAGAATAAAAATAAAAAAAAGAAGAATCATTTTCCACCTTGTATATAACCATGTACATATGTATATAGATCTATTTATTTAACACATGTAAATAAATCATAAAAATAAAATAAAAATATCTTTTTATTCCAGATTTTATGTTGAAAATAAATAAAATATAAAATTGAAATAATTATACAATAAAAAATTAAAAAATCAAAAATCATATGTGTATATACCTATATATAATAATAATATAATGTAAATACGTTATTTATTTTTCAAAAAATAAATACAAATCACTAAAAATAATTTGAAAATAATAAACATTTGTCATTTTGGAAATTTTTCAAAATAAAGTCATTTACTAATTTTAAATGATTTTACAAAGAAATAAAAAATGGAATAATGTGATTGGTCCACAGGGGATTGTTGACCCCCGGTCAACTCTTCCCCCAGGACCACTCGCCCGCGGCTCCTGCACCCCGCCCCAATTTCTCAGAATTTTCATGCTTTGATCCGACCATCATCGATCGAAACCCCGGGCTCCATTTACAGATCCTTCATCTGAGACCCTCGCCTGAGGTTGATTCTAGGGATCCGAGCTTCACCGTGCCCTGCCCGACTCCTTCTTGTCGGACCCTCACTTGTATAAAATCCCAGCTCGGCCGCAATTTCACTCCATCTTTGGCCTCCGTCTTCCATCCCAGGACCTCCATTCTCTTCCCTAGAGTGATAGCTATCGGAAGAGAGTGTCGCAGTAAGGAGAAGGCGGCCCCAGCCACTGATCCGGCGACTTGCGTCGACGTGCTCTGCCACTGAGCGAGCCGAGCCTCTGGCCCCGACGAGCCATCGAGGCAAGGACCCCAGGAGCTCCAGCATCTCTAGACCAGTCGATTGCGTTCATCAAGTACCCCCCGATACTTCCTAGGTCAGGTTAATTCTCGATTTCCCCCATTTGCGCCGCCGGCCTTCACCGGCTAATTCCCCGTACTATGCTCATCCATTGATTGATATGACCCCCGATTCACCTTCACAAGACTCCTCTCCATCTGCTACGCATCTCCCGATCATCCCTGTCTCGCCTCGGAGCAGGACCTCAGGTCTCCTCCGTCGTCGCTCTGCCGGAGACCACGCTCCGCCCCCCTTCAGATCACCCATTCCACCCATAACCGGCACAGCAGCTCCAGCTCGGCTTCATCGCCGTAGGCGTCTCCGACGTCCTGACCTCATCGGAGACCACCAGTTGCTGCGGAATACCGTCAGCATCCTTTCGCCTATCTCAGCACCGTCCGAGGACGTCCCCTTTGTGTAGATTGGTCGGGCGAAGTTCGCCGGCTCCGAGTTCTTCAGGGACCCTCTCCTACCGTCCGATCAAGTTTCGTCCCAGTTTGATCTCAGCCCTTCGTTCTTCGGGCAGCCTCGACCGTCGGATCTCGATCAAGAGCTCCTTCTGGAGCATTCATCGGCGAAGGGGGTAGCCACACATATCAGCCGTCAGATCAGCACGTGGCATGCCCACGTCCGTCAGATCTTAATAAGAGGGTAATTTGCACTTAGGCCCTCCTCTTTTAGCATTTATTGTTTAGTCTTGTAAATATTTATCGTAGTTGTTTTTATTTTGGATATTTTGCACATTGGACCTCGATGTTTATGTTATTTGCATTTTAGTCCCTGTCTATGTGAGATATGTGCTTCGACACGTGACGTTTTGGACAATTTGCATGTTTAGGGCTTAGGTTTATACCATGGTATGAAATGAAGTTTTAGTTTCTATATTTGCATTTATACCCCTCTGCGTGAATGTATTTGAGCATGTGCTGATTTTTTACGAATTTTACACTTTCCACCCTAAGGTTTTAGCTCGTGTTACGTTTAAGCCCCTGGAACTATGTTTTCTTACATTTAGGTCCCTTTGAGCTGTAGATCTTCTATTTGTTGGATGAAATAGCAAATAAACTCCAAATCTAGTGAAATTTGGACATATGTCTCCTACCACTGTGTAAAATTTCACTAATTTTTGGGACATTTTTATTGCTTTTTACTATTTAAAAATTCAAAAACACGTATTTTTGTTACTGTTTGAAAAAGAAAATCAAATAAAAATATAAAAACTTTTCTAAAAATTCTAAAAAAATTAGGGATTGTTAGTTTTGTGGTTTTCTAGCTTCAGTCAAACTGTTGTGCTATATGGAAACCCATAAAAATTAAAAACCCTAAAAATCTTATAAAAATCATTAAAAATTCTATAAAAATCAAAAAATCAAACTCTTTTTCTGTAGCTTAGTTTTTGTCTATATTTTTCATAAAAAAATGTCTCCAAACTTTTATAGACCAATTATATATTTTTAATTGGTCTTTCAAGTCTGGATGCACATTGAGCATGTTTTTCCCTTTTTCTCCATTTTAAAAAATCAAACAAAAATTATAAAATTCTGAAAAATTCACCAAAAACTTAAAAACATAAACAACACAAAAACAATTTTATTTGAATTTCTGTGTAATTTTTAAGTTTTTAAATAAATTTTTGAACTTGCTTTTTATTACATTTTCTTAACTTTTCCTTATTATTAAAAATACAAAAAATTAAAAACTATTAAAAGTCCACCAAAAAATTATTTTATTCTTTATTTTCGATTTTGACAACTTCGTAAGATGTAATTCATCCCGTGCTCTTGAGTCCGACCCTGGTCGCTATACCAGGTTAATAAAATTAGCGAGGACCGCTTGTGATTTTTACTGTTTTATCCTTTGATTTGGTGGTTCCTATCTTTTTCTTGATTGACTGATTTTTATCGATCCGGGTCGCAACGACCCGAGAGTGATTTTTACCTCACCCGGATCTGAGTGCTTGAATTTTCGCGGTCATTACACCCCATATTTGAGCTTTATATTCGAATACTCATTTTGCATAGACTTTTAAATGTTAAAATGTACATTATGTAGAACAATTAATCCTCTATGCTTTGGTGATTCATATGTATTTTTTGAGCTTATAATGATTTATTGTTTTAATTGTGGTGAAATGTGTCATATTTTACCCAATATGTGATAATTAGTTAGTAGTAATCCATTTATTAAACCAAAATTCATAAAAAAAATCACATTAGTTGGGAATAATTGGCCTCTATAATATGCCAAAAATTCACATCATTTGTTTTTATAGATTATCCTCAGTAATATTTGGTGATTAGAGTGAATGATTCTTAATATCTATAAACTTAATGTCTTAGGATCTAAAACTTTTCCTAGATAGATCTTTATTGACAACATCTAGAATAATGTTATTTCTAGAAAATATTAAGATTTATTATTTATCAAAATATAGTTAATAAAATCACTCTGTATATATATATATATATTTAATTCACAATAATTTTAATTTGCATCCAAAAATTCCACAAACATTGCATTAGATCATCGCTTTTACACTTCTATCCAATTTTTCACTAATTTCTGCATTTTCATTTGCATGAAATTTTGTGAAAAAAAATCCCCTAAAAA